>JADMNL010000030.1:193175000-194375000 GCA_016271365.2 Neoceratodus forsteri
AAGCCTGCTGCGCGGACACCGTAACCGGGCCTCCTTGGACTTCACCGGAGAAACGCTCTCGGGGACGGCCCAGTTGCAATCGGGCAGCCGCGGTCTTGGGGGCGTGGGCCGAGAAAGATGAGCACAGGTGCATAGCCTGCGGGTGTGCTCAAGGCCTAAGCAGTAGACACACAGCGGATGTGGATCCGTCCAGACATCTTCTGCCGCATGGGCATCTCCGAAATCGAGTCGGTTGTCCCATCGCGAGCGCGAGGGATCAAGACTAAAGTCTTTTGCAAAATTTAATTTTTAAATCCGCAACGGAGAAATAGGAACCAGTCTCAAACGCAGAGCGTTAAGGAGGGAACCTGAGCTCCAAGCGTAAGGAAGATCTGGCATCATAGGGGCGGGCCGAGGTTATACCACCTGGGTGGGTGGGAGGAGCAAGCTTGAAGACCTTCCGCAAGATTTAAAGCGCAAGGATACCTGCCAATGAGTGTGGATGAACAACATATCCATGTCCCTAGAAGGACCGCTTGGCCCACCTAGTCTGCATTTCCTACCTAGAGGATAAGATGCAGATCCTATTTAACCAACAGCCTATTTCCTCCTACCCCCCACAAAATTGCCTTATGTCTGTCCCATGCATTTTGAATTCTCCCAGAGTTTTAGACCCCACAACCTCCTCCAGGAAGGCTGTTCCATATATCCACAACCCTCTCAGTGAAAAAATACTTCCTCACATTACCTTTGAGCTGTTCGCCCCTCATCTTCAAATTGTGCCCCTTGTTCTTGCACATCTCTTTTCTGAAAGATGCTATCATCTTGGACTCTGTTGATTCCCTTGATGTACCTGAAAGTTTCTATCATGTCCCCCTCTCCCTCCTCTCCTCGAGTGTATACATATTAAGCATCTTTAATCTCTTCATATGTCTTCTGGTGCAGACCCTGCACCATTTTAGTTGTTCTCCTCTGGACAGCCTCCATCCTGTCTATGTCTTTGTAGAGATGGGGTCTCCAGAACTGGATGCAGAACTCCAGATGGGGTCTCACCAACTGTCTGTACAAAGGATAACAACTTCTTGTTTTCTACTGGTGATGCCTCTCCCTATGTATCCCAGTATCCCACCAGCTCTTCTTACCGCCTTCTCACATTGCTTGCCCACCTTAAGGTCATCTGATATGACTACCCCCAGGTCCCTTTCCATTTCTGTAGTTATCATCTCACCCCCATTGTGTACTCTTCCCTGGATTTTTGTTTCCAGAAGATTCCTCAGCCTCTAGAGAGAAAAGGCGGTCCCCGGAAAGTGGAGGAAATCCCTCATGCCAGGCAATGGATGATAAGAAAAATTACTCACCTTAGTAATTATGTTTCTTCTAGTGGAGTCTTGCTGTATTCTGACAATTGCAGTTAGCCCCAGCCTTTAAACTGCCCCGGAGAACAAAGGTTAACTTTTCTATGCATGGCATAGAATGTTCATCTCAAGCTCAGGTGAAGCCTCTGCTTGTTGTTATTCGAACTGCAACTGTCGGATCTTTAACGAGAAACTTACTAGGTGTTCTGAGTGGAAACTGTAAAATATTTAACTAGCCAGCTGGCAGAAAATAATGTTTTGGGTCCTCAAGGAAGACTCAAGTCAGAAACCCAAAAACAAAAACAATCAAATGAAATAACATTCCACCCAAAGAAAAAGAGGGTATAAAAGGGCACCTCTAGGGTGCCAACACTCACCTGCCCACCCACATCCCAAAAATCTAGGTTCTGAGAGGAGGCGGGGAGGTCAGAATACAGCAAGACTCCACTAGAAGAAACATAATTACTAAGGTGAGTAATTTTTCTTCAAACGACATGAAGTCTTGCTGTATTCTGACAACTGCAAACTACCATGGAGGAGGGACAGAACCTACTTTGGGATTAGGCTCTGTAGTACTGCTGTGCCAAATCGAGCATCACTCCTAGCCTGGATATCCAGAGAGTAATGCTTGGTAAAAGTATGGACTGTTTTCCAGGTGGCTGCTTGACAGATTTCTAAAGAGGATATCCCTGGCAGCAGCCAGTGAAGCAGCTGTACCTCTTGCAGAACGAGCCCTCAGGCCTGAGGTGGAGTTTTACCCAGTTTTTCATAGCAGAATTGTATACAAGAAACAATCCACCGCAACAGATCTCTTGGTGGCAGGTTTGCCTTCCCAACTTCTCCATAAGTGAGGAACAACTGGAGGATTCAAACCTGTGACCCTTGGTACGCTCTATGTAGTAGCTAAGGGCTCTTTAACATCCAAACTGTGCAGCCTCCTCTCCCGAGGAAGAGTGATCAGTGAAGAAAACAGGAGAGATATAGACTGATTCAGGTGGAAGTCTGAGACCACTTTAGGCAAGAACTTTCTGTTAGTTCTAAGGACCACTTTATCTCTGTGAAAGAGATGAAATCAGATTCCACTGACAGGGCTTGCAATTCACTGATCGTCTGCAGAAGTAATGGCTACCAAAACACAGTTTTCCAAGTCAAGTACTTAAGCTCTGCTGAGGACAAAGGCTCAAAGGGGTTGCATAAGCTGAGCAATGCAAACATTAAGATCCCAAGCAGGAGCAGGATCTCCAAAGTGGTGATTGGTGTGAAGCAATCCCTTGAAAAACTTAAAGAATACAGGATGGGATGACAGTGAGGAAGACTTGCCTCTGACAGGAAAGCAGAAACAGCTGCCAAGTGTACCTTGAGAGTAGCTGGTCTGAGACCTAGGCCATTGAGATGGACCATATAATCCAGAACCGTAGGCAATTCAGCAGAGTCTGGAGAAATATTCTTCTTAGAACACCAAATGCTGAATCTTTCCATTTGGAGTTGTAAGTCTTTCTGGTGGAAGGCTTTGAGAAGCCTTAAGGATATCCAGAACCCTTGGGAAAGATGCAGATCTGCAAACTCTAACTCTTCAAGAGCCAAGCCTTGAGATTGAGAGACTGAAGATTGGGTACCAAATCCTTCCCTGAGAGGATGTTAACAGGTTGTAATTCCTGGGAAGAGACAGGGAAGATGGACTACTAAGGACAGCAACAAGGATACCATGGCTGCCTGGCCCAGTCTGGAGCAATCAGAATCACTTTGCATGGTTGTGACCTTATCTTGACTAACACTTTGAACAGGAGAGGGTAGGGAAAAGCATACAGAAATGTCCCTTCCCAGTTCAGAATCAGAGCATCCAGGGGACTGAGCCCAAAACTGGGGTCTGCAACAAAAAAGAGGATGTTGGTGATTGTCTGGGGCTGCAAAAGATCTATCTCTGGAGTGCCCCATCTTGAGAAAATCACCTTCAACACCAGAGGATCTAGGCCCATTCATGATGGCCCTGGGATATTCTGCTCAGTGCATCTGCTAGAACATTTTCCTTTCCTGGAAGGTGATCTGCTATCAGAGAGGTTTGCTGGGAATAAGCCAGGACCACAACTTCATTGCTTCTGTGCACAAGGCCGTGGACCGAGTGCCTTCTTGCTTGTTGATGTACCACATGGTGGTGGTGGTGTTGTCTGTTCTGACCTGAACCACCTTGTTCTGTACTGATTTGGAAAAGCTTGCAGTGCCAGAAACACTGCCCTGAGTTCCAAAAGGTTGATGTGTAGAAGAGATTCCTGGAGGCGACCACAGTCCCTGGGTGGTAAGTTCCCAAATGAGCTCCCAGCCCAGCAGGGAAGCATCTGTAGTGAGGACCACTGAATGAGACTGAGTGGCAAATTGACACCTTGCTTCAAATTGCCCTGATCCTCCACCATTGCAGGGCTTGGATCAGAGTTCGAGTCACTAGAATTAGTTTGGTAAGGAACTCCTTCTTTGGGACCAAAAGCTCTTAAGTGGAACTGAATGTCCCTCATTAGGAATATGGCGCCTTGGACCACTGCTGTAGAAGTTGCCATGTGGCCCAATAGCTGAAGTAAGTGCCTTGCTGGTCGAGACACCTGAAGGCTGAATGAAGAGGCCAGCTCCATGAGAGCCCTTGCCCTTTCCAGGGAAGGAAGGCTCTTGCTTTTACTGTATCCAGCTCTGCCCCATGAAGGTGAGGAGCTGCACTGGTTCGAGAACTGACTTTGGTGGCTGAGAAGAAATCCTAAAGAAGTGAGCACTTGCTGGGTCATTTGCAGGTGTGACTTGACTTGGTCTGAGGATTGGCCCACTATGAGCCAGTCATCCAAATATGGAAAAATGGAAATCTTGTCTTCTTAGGAAGGAAACAACTACTGCCAGGCACTTCGTGGAAGACCCTTGGGGCTAATGTTTGGCCAAAGGGCATTGCCCTGAACTGATAGTGGCCTGAGGGCAACTTGAACATGAGGTACTTTCTGTGGGAACACCTGATGGGAATGTGAAAGTAGGCATCTTTGAGGTCCAGGAGGCTAACCAGTCCCCTGGCCTTAGAGAGGAAGGATAATTCCCAGAGTTATCATCTTGAACTTTGGCTTAAAAGATGTTTGTTCGGTATCTTAGGTCCAGGATGGTCCCACTCTCCTGTCTTTTTGGGGGTTAGGAAGTATCTGGAGTACAATCCTTTGCCCCAGTGTAGGGTATGCACTCTCTCTATAGCTCTTAGAGTAGAAGAGAAGAAACCTCTGCCTCTAGGGCAAGGGTTTCTGAGAGATTTGCAGGTGGAAAAGATCTGGCCTCATCTTGGGAAATTTTTGAAGCTGAGAACCAGTCCCTGGCTTACTACTTCTAGAACCCACCTGTCTGATGTAACAGACATCCAGTCCTGGACAAAGTAAGCCAGCCTGCCCCCTACTGGGATAGGAGAATCAACCGGGCAGACCCATCAGGGTGTCTGCTTGGCAGGGGCTTTAGGCTGAGGGGGTGGATGCAGGCTTGCTCATCCCCTTCTGCCTCTCCTCTGAAGAACCCCTCTGAGTAAAGGAAGAAGAGGCCTGTGCTTGGTAAAAGGCCTTTGGAAAGGCCTGCCCCTGCCCCTGGACTGCTGTCTTTGAGGAGTTGCTTGCCTTTCCTTGGCCTGACACTCCTGTAAGTGGTCCTGTATTCATCCATTTTCTTCATGTAATTCTCTGTCTCTCCCCAAACAGAGAATTACCCACTACAGGAAAATCCATGGCCTTAGCCTGGGTATCCTGTGAGAGGCTAGTACATCTGAGCCAAGCCATTCTCCGAAGAGCCACAGATGTAGCCATGACTCTTGATGAGACATCATTGGAGTCTACAGCAGCATGAAACTGAACTTTTGATGCCTCAATCCCATCTGCAGCCACCTCCTCAGCTCCTTGGCAAGCTGGGGAAGCCTGTTTAGCCAGTGCCAGTATAGTGTCCCACCTGGACTCTGGTACCTGGATGCATAGCCATATAATTAGCCTGCCTGAGTCCCAAGGATGATGCCATGTACTGCTTCTTTGCCATGGCATCAATCTTCCTGGAGTCCTTGTCTGGGGTGTGATGCCAAGGGAATGCTTGCCTTATCACAGGCAGCAGCCTGTACAACTCCAACATGGCTGCATTGCTGATAAAGGAACTCCGTATCTGAGCCTGAAAGAGTATACCTCTTGTCCATTCTTCTATCCACAGGAGGTATGGAATTGGGAGACTTAAGAATTTTTGTGTCTGTTTCCCAAAAGATTTGTGGAGGGGAATAGACAGTCTTCTGGACTCTGGGATGTCCATCATCTCTACACAGTCAGACTCCTCCTGATCCTCCACGGCCTCCTCCACAGAAAGCTGAAGGTATCAGCCACCTTTCTGTAAAACATGAAGTGTGAAGGGGACTCAGAAAGCCTAGGAGGAGAAACACCTGAAGGTCTGCCTGGGGAGATGTCTGGGTCAATAGGCACATCCAGACTTTCACCATCACCATAATCATCTTCCAACTCTCCTTCTTCCTCAAACTCCAGTTCATAAAATTCTTCCAGGGTATAATCGGAACTGGGGAACCGAAGAACCAAGCCCCTGCCAAAAGTGCGGATCAGTGGAACCGACTGAAGTGATTCCACACTACAAATCGCTTTGGCTATTTCATCGGCGGTCGGTGTGAGATTCTGGATCGAGCCGTCGACTTGTCTTTAATTTTCTTTTTGTCGAACTGATTCCTCGGAATCGGCCTCCTTTGCCAGAAGAACTATCACCCTGGTCAGAGGGCACTCCTTCTGGTTCGGTCGGAACCAAACCGGGCTGGCCATCCGGTCAGCAGACTTCTCGCCTCCCTTTCCTCAATCTATCTAATCTCTTTCCAGGGTAGATTTGGGAACATTTTGCAAATTTGGCAGTCTGAATTGAGGTGGTCAAACCCCAGACAATAAACACAGGTGGTGGGGGTCAGCCTTAGCAAAGACCTCCCCACACACTGTAGAGTTGAAATCCAGTGGGCCCGTTTTTTCTTGAGTTTCTCAGACATGGCCAACCTAACCAAACTTACTCTTTTTTGGCAACCACCAGGCAAGACTCCTATCAGTTCCTGACCGTGTCACGGTCTTGGAAAAAACGTGCTAAAACCCTTTTTTTTTAGAAACGACACGGACCGGTAACCACACACTAAAGTAAAGTACAGGTTTTACCTGAAAATGATTGGTTCACCACACTTTTACAAGTTCCAAACAGAAAACAGGACAAAACCTATCTAGTACTCACGATACCACAGACAGAGACTTGAACCGACTATCGGAAACAACAATTTCGGAGAAAACCGACCGAAAACCAACACTTCAACCGAGTTTGAACCGAGCAGCAGGAGAAATCTCCGGAGCGACTGTTCAGTGAGGCGGAGTAAAGAATCTGACAGTTGCAGTTCAATAACAACAGGCAGAGGCTTCAACCGAATCGAGATGAACATTCTATGCCATGCACAGAAAAGTTAACTCTTTGTTCTCTGGGCAGTTTAAAGGCTGGGGCTAACTGCAATTGTCAGAATACAGCAAGACTTCATGTTGTTTGAATCTTGACAGGTGAAGCCATGCCATCCGCCTAATGCAGATCGCTGTCCCTGCCAGTCTGGAAGCCACCTCACTGGCGTTGTATGATGCCCTTGCTTGGTGCCTGCAAGCTCCAGACCCTGTGCAGAGAGGGCAATGGCTTGCCTAGATTCCTCCAAATCAGGCAAAGATGCAAAACCTCGCGCCAGCATTGCCACAGGTGCCTGCTGTAGGCAGTGTGGTGAGCCTGATGTGAGCTGATGCAAAGTAACACATGAGTTGATGAGAAAACTCGTCTTCCCCACTGGTCGAACTCAACGGAATCCTGCTCCAGTGGTCGGTCATGCACTGGGTGTTGAAGCCGGAAGGCATATCTAGAGCCGTCAGCCTCGAGGTGGGTGAGGCAGAGAACCAAGAGGCTCCTGGGGATGCAATACCTCCTCCTGCAGTCTGCTGGGGCTGGGAATGATCAGGCTGGTAACTGCCAGGTGCGGATAGAAGCTTCCTGGAAGGGAATAGACCAGGAAGGCACCACTAGGTGGTTAGCACTGAATTCGCTCAGGAACAAGCGCGCCTCCGCCTCGGTATTGTATCTTACTACATGGGAGATATGGAGCTCCTGAACTAACCTCAAGAGGACAGCTATTATTTGAAGAAATCAGCATCGGAGGAAAGGTGGACAGAATATTCTCTTCCTCAGAAGAGGAAGTCGAGAGCTTGAGTGTTCGAGTCCTCCTGTGGCAGGGGAGACAGGCGAAGACCTGCTCATCCATAGCTCTAACATACCTAGGAGAAGGCCCTGCAGTGGCCCTGAACGCTTCCCAGGTTAAAGGACCCATAGGGACCCACAAGGCCTAGGGGGCAGGTGTCTGCAGAGGAATTGGGGAAAGGCACCTCAGAGAAAGTGTCTGGCCTCTGCCAGGCTCTGACACCCAGCCACAGATTCCCCCATGGGGGACCCGGAGGTCATCCAGTCAGCAAATGCTGCAAATATGTAAACAAACCCTGGCTGAGCCCTGAGGGAGACTCTCCCTGTGGTGCAACTGAGGTTGCATGGTTCCAAAGGGCAACCCTCAGCACTGCCCACTAAGGTCACCCTGAAGTCTCAGAGGAGGAGAAGTGGGGCTCAGCACTTTGGCTCCTCCCCATTCCCCAAAGGGTAGTGGAAAGAGGCCTCCACACCTAACCTCAGCCTCTCAATCCCTTGGACCCAAGGCCACCTCTTCCTTGAACCCAGTGACAAAGGGTCCCCAATCCTGCAGGCCCCAGGTCACTGTCCCCACCAAGAGGCCACGGCAGCACCAGAAATGACAGCTGCCACGGCCTCTGCAGTCGAGACCCTGCACCAGGCCCCAAACTACTATCCAGTGCAGCGCCCAATACTGGCACATAGGGGCCCCAGGGACCACAGGCTCTGAGAGTCCAGGAGGCGAACACTGGGCCGCTTGGTGCCACGTCAAGAGGACTCCTGACTCCAGGAGTTGGGACACCAGTCTGGATTGGTCAGCGGGTCATCTGCCTCTGAAGGGAAGAGACCATGCATACTGCCAGACTAGTGACCCAGGAGAGCTCTTAGCAACAGCGCCGTCTGGGGACATGGCACTGCCCGTGGCGCGCCATTGATCACCAGCACTGGGAGCAGCACCAGGATCCAGGCGCTGAAGGTCCGCCAGTGCCGACCCAGCAACCGTGGGCCGCAACACCGGGGAGCCTGCACCTCCATGGAGGTGACTGCCGTGGTGGTGCTCACAACCCAGCTCCACAGGGAACCAAGTCGCTCCTCCGGCACCGTGGAAGAAACCTCCTTGATGGCAAGGGTAGAATCTGAGGAGGTTTCCTTCTCACTGGGCCAGAGCAGACCTGGGAGGGACCTGGATGCAGGCCAACAGATCTTGCCATGGCATCCCTAGAATTACACCGTCTCTCTGAAAGTCGGCAGGGCCCTATTGACTTTAAATGCGTGGATCTCAAGAACATGGCGGTCCATGGAGAAACAGGCATTGCAGTTGTCCATATCATGGTTGGGACCCAGACAACACAAAATAACATCATGTTGGTCCATAACGTAAAATGTCGTCACAGGAGCACCAACGCATGGGGCACAGCCTGCTGGATTCTCTCTATGCTCCGAACCAGACATGGCGTGAAAAATTCAACACACTTTACAGAAAAAGGACCCAGCGCCATCGGTGAAATAAAGGAACAAGCTTACTGGATTCCAGCAGCATTGGGTGAATTCAGAACTGGGATGGAGATGGAGAGGTAGGAAAATGGTGTCAAATGGTGAAGGCCTAATGGCGCTTGGTACCGCACCTAGCAACTCACGCAGCAAGTGCGACCTCGACAGCGGGAGAAACAGAACTGGAGTGGAGGAGGTCTGAGGCGGGTAACGGTCAACCCTCGTGTGCCACACAATCGTCGGCCTTGTGGATGGTGCTGTGGGTTATATCCCCAAAAAAGCTCCCGTACAGGTGCGTGCTTCAGGCCTGCACCCAGCAGTAATGAATGGTGAGACTGACAACAGAAGATTGAGCATTCCAGAGAGGTTGTCAGGGACTGGCTGGGGGAGGAAGACAGAACATCCCACAGGTTGTCAGGGACTGGCTGTGGGGAGAAGGATCAAACATCCCAGAGGTCATAAGAGTCTGGCTGGGGAGGAGGATGGATCATCCCAGAGGTTGTCAGGGGCTGGCTGGGGGCAGGAGAATGGAGGATCCAGAGTTCATCAGGAGTTGGCTGGAGAAGGAGGATAGAACATCCTACAGGTTGTCAGAGGCTGGCTGGGGAGAAGGATCAAGCATCCCAGAGGTCATAATGGGGCTGGCTGGGGAGGAGGACTGAGCATCCCAGAGGTTGGCTGGGGCCGGCTGGAGGAAGGAGGATCGAGGCATCCCAGAGGTGCGTCAGGGACTGGCTGGGAGAGGAGGATCGAGCATCCAGAGGTCGTCAGTAACTGGCTGGGGAGGAGGATCGAGCATCCCAGAGGTCGCCAGGGACCGCTGGGGGAGGAGGATCTGTGCATACCTGGAGGTCATCAGGGTTTGGCTGTGGGGAAAGGATGGAACATCCCAGAGATACTTTCCTCCTCTGGGAAAGGAGGGTAAAGTCTTCTGCCCGTTACTGCTACCTAGCTGACCCCAAGTGGTAGTGCAGTGGAGGGTCTGGGGGTGGGATGTGGAAAATATCAGTTGTCAGTATACACAGCATCCGTGCACTCACGACATCCCCTCCTTGCTACCTCGCACATGGCTGTAGACTTTGGGGGTATTCTCCGACCTGACTCCCCAGGAGATATCTGGAGGACTGCCTAGCATCCTGTGGCCAAAGGTGACGAGATAAGGAATGTGGTGGATGGGGACAGCAGAGCTGGGTGTTTAAGAGAATGGTCAGAAGAGGTTGCATTGGCAACGGAGTAAGAAACAGTTTCAAAAAATAATAGGGACGAAGAAAGATAGAGCTGATGTTTTTTCACCATATTGGGTTTCTTCATAAATGGGATCAATTGTATATGTATGGAAGGTAGTTAGGTGGATGGATTATAGAAAAATAGTGATTAGCGTAAATCTGAACAAGAACTGGAAAACAAAATGGCATCACTATTGGTGATAGGGGCCATTAAATAAGAAGTGAAGAAGTGCTGCGTATAACCCGATGAGGCATTTTCCCCAAGAAGCTGCTTTTTAAATATTGGTTCTAATTCTGTTACTGTTACACCTATATGGGGCTTTTAGTAAATTCACTGGGGGGATGTTCCAATTTACACTCTAGCATAAAGTACCATTTCAGAACTGTACAATGTAGTTTATGTGCCTTTCAATTACTGGGTTCTATAGTACAATACATCTGCATTGTGATGACAATGGAAGAGCTAAGCAATGGGCATAACACTGTGTAGTTCCTCTTTTTGTAACTTGCAGTTTAAGCCCCCTTATCTCCATGTCCGCATCCCTCCTCGAGGCTCCAATGGTAATGACGGTGTCTACGGTCTTACCCCAGCCTCGGATAACCCCTGCGTGGAGTAGGAGGGAGACAGCCAACCCCTCCAGCCAACATCCAATTAGTCAGGCGGCCCATTACCCCACCGCAACACCAGAGCTCGCCTCCTGAGCTGACACGGGCCATTTATACTTTGCTTGGTCCTCCCCCAGATGTCAGTGCCAGGAGGTCCAAGGAACTGGAGGCATGCTGAGACATGCCTCCGCTCCAGACTCCTAGCCTGATGTCTCCCCCTCTACGCTCTGCTCCCCTGACACACTGCCACCTGTGTTCACCCAGGCGGTGATATAACAACGGGGTTTGCAGCCCTCCCTCCGGAAAGGAGAACATCGTGTAGTTCTAAAATGGTACTTGCTACCTCTCGTAAATCAGAAAAAACTCACTGGGATAAATAAAAACCTGTAAAGATGAAACAGTAACAAAATCCAAAGCTGTATCAGCTTCTAAAGGCAAACATGACTTACAGGTGTAAAAGTTCTCCTTCGAATGAAAATGAATGAGACTAGAGCACTGAGGATGCTGCAGGGGAAACTGATGTTGGCATTTTATTCACATTCCAAGCATTTGAGAGTGGAGGAAAATGAGGAATGAAGAGACCTCCCTTGCTATGTAGGCCTCTTCGATGTACATCAATGCAAACAGCTCCAGCGAGGCAACAATTTCCAAGGGGTCCTGACGGCAATGGTTTACAGTTTCAAAGGTGTGGCTCCATCGAGGCAATGTCCTGATCAGCTGCTGCTTTAAGGTGAGGAAATATATTTTGATATCCACATCGAACTGTGGTAAGCAAGCGTTTTCCTACCTGGCACCTTACACATGGAATGTGCCATCTAATTCAGCTCTGTGTTTTGAAATCAGCAAAGCTCAGACAACTTGGATTTTCCTCCTGAAGGACGTATGTTATTGTTTTTAACTGTAAAGGTTATTAATAAACTGTAAGTTTGTGTAAGTCTGAACACATCTCTGTAATACTGCTACCTTCAAGGCACCTTGTAAATTACTTCATGGTGATTTGAAGATACTTCCCATGATGTTCTGTATTCCTGGGGTATTTGTAATTTTGTATTTCTAAAACTTCACTTTACTGCCACTGCCCTTCCTGCACTGAGGTTCTTTGTCTTTAGACTGCTTCCTATTTTGGATCACCATGACCCAACCAGTGAAACATCTTTGGGCTGGTTCCCTCTTTGCCTGGGCTGAGATACAGAAGAAGTACACCTGAGTCCTAACAAGAGCCATACACATGTTTTGTTTCTGCTGTTTGCAGCCTTTGGTGCCAAATGGCCTCTCTAATTACAAACACACTTAAAACAAAACCACCTAAATTCTTTCATGGTAATTTGCATATAGTTCCAATGATGCTTTGCATTATTGGAATATATTATATTCTTGTTTAAAAAAAGTCTTTTACTTCAGTGAGTTCTTTTCTCCAGCAAAGTAAAATAAAAATAAAAAGTAAATTAAATAAAAACATGGGGCTGGCCCAGAAGCTGCACACCTGGAAAACCAGAGTTCACTGAGTCCCAGAATCCTGCACTGCAACAAAATGCCAGACTCCCACAGTGTGGCCAAGCCCCAGAGTCCCACACTGTGGCCAAGCCCCAGAATCCCACACTGCAGTAGCACCCCAGAATCCCACACTGGGGCTGGGCCGAAATCCCACACTGGACTGAGCCTCGAATCACACACTGCAGTCGAGCTCAGTCCCACACTAGGGCTCAGTCCTGAAATCCTACACTGTGACTGGGCCTCTGAAACCCACACCAAGGCTGAGCCCAAAAATCCCACACCATGACCGAGCCTCAGAATTCTACACCGGGTCGAGCTCCGAATCAACATCGAGGCTGAGCCACAAAATCCTACACTGTGAGTGAGCCTCAGAATCCCACACCGCAGTCGAGGTCTGGAATGCCACACTGGGGCTGAGCCATGAAATCCCGCACTGTGACTCAGCCTCTGAATCCCACAATTAGGGCTCAGCCATGAAATCCTACACTGTGACTGAGCCTCTGAATCCCAGACTGTGGTCGAGCTCCAGAATCCCACACTGTGACAAAACCTCTGAATCCACACTAAAGCTGAACTCTAGAATCCCACACTAGGGCTCAGCCTGGAATTCTGCACTGTGACCGAGTCTCAGAATCCCACACTGCAGTCGAGCTCGAATGCCACACTAGAGCTGAGTCCTGGAATTCTGCACTGTGACGGAGCCTAGAACTGCTCACTGCAGTTGAGCTCTGAATCCCACACTAGGGCTGAGACCCAAAATTCCACACTGTAACCGAGCCTAGAATCCCACACAAGGGCTGGAGCCAAAATTCCACACTGTGACCAAGCCTAGAATCCCACACTGTGGTTGAGCTCTGCAAACCCACACTAGAGGCTGAGCCCGCAATTCCACGTTGTGACCGAGCCTCAGAATCCCACACTGCAGTTGAGCTCCAGAATCCCACACTAGGGCTCAGCCCTGAAATCCCTTTCTGTGACCAAGCCTCAGAATCCCACACTGCGGCTGAGATCTGGAATCCCACACTGGGACCGAGCCCTGAAATCCTGCATTATGAGCGAGCCTCTGATCCTACACTGTAGTCAAGCTCCGGAATCCCACACTAGGGCTGAACCATGGAATTCTGCACTGTGACCGAGCCTCGGAATCCCACATTGCAGTGAGCTCTGAGTACCACACTAGGCTGAGCCTGAATTTCCACACTGTGACTGAGCCCCAGAATCCCGCACTGCAGCTGAACCTCAGAATTCCACACTGTGGCCGATCACCAGAATCCCACACTGTGGCTAAATTCCAGAATCCCATAATGGATCTGAGCCCCACAATCCCACACTGGAACCGACACCCAGAATCCTACACTGTGGACAGCTGGGGCTGGGCATGTTGTGTAGCTTAGGAGCTCAACTCCTGGAGAGAGATCTTGCAAGCCACTTGGCAATTGCCCACCCTCTACTAGCCCACTTGGGTAGGAGGAATGGTGCAGTCATGGTACGCTATCATCATGCTGGAGTACTGAAAGACAAAGCAGGAAAATGAGACACCCCCACCACCACCAGAGGGTATGCTATATCCTCAACAGGAGGTGCATGTGGAGAAACACAGAAATTATCCACCTGCAAACAGCTGGAGTGGGACCTACAGTCTAATCCCATTTCACAGGAGTGATCTAGTTCTGACTCCTGAGTCTACATCCAGGTTCTCCAGTAACTGTCTGGGAACTGGAGGAATAGATGTCCTAATTGGGGGCCCTCAACTGGGTCAGAGGTCAGATGAGTAGCTGCAGGGGAATCCGTGGAATATCATGACTCTGGCGGAAAAAAGGCTGCAGTGAGACTGGAATTATTCTAACACCACCCCAATCAGCAGTCCAGGACTTCAGTAGCAGTTTCCTTGGAGGCTCCCTCAGATAACAATTACTCAACGGAATATCCCTAGGACCAGGAGGTTATAGTCAGAACTGGAAGCAGAGGATACCCTATATTTAGAATTGGGGTCGCAGGACTATACCCCCAAAACAGGTACGATTCCTTGATGTGGACAGTGAGAGGAAGGATGGGAAGGGCTGCTTTACACCAACAGTAGAAAACCAGAAGACCAGACTGAAGATCTCAGCAAACATTAAGGAACACATGGCCTAAGCAACCTAGCAAATATCATGGGCAGGTCTGCTGATATTTCAAAGATAAGATATAAACCCCAAAGGGATCAGATACTTACTGTCAGGAGCTCAAGAAGAAGTGGATGTAGAGGTTGTCGTACTCGTAACCCTGAGCTGAAACTGAAAGTCAAGAACATACACAGAGTTACTGAAGGGATTTCCATTGCAGTTTGTGAAAAAGTAACCCTTTCGTTTGGGAGTACTGGCGGATGTTCTACAAGGTCCTAAAGACCTGCTATACCACATGAAACAGCTCTTGTGGGGGGTTACTGGGTCATGCAGCTTTGCTTTTCCTTAAATATTACAATCTGGAGATGTTACACTTAGCCCTGGATCTCTTCTAGTGCCACCATTTCTCTTTTAGGGCCCAATCTACAAAGTTGGCCTGCATATGCAATAAGAAAAATTACTTACCATAATAATCTTGTTTCTTCCAGGGACACTCCAATATTCATAACTCTTATGCGGTGTGCCTTTAAGTCAGATCTGCCCGGAGATGGAATGTTATGCTAATGATGGAATCACCGGCTATTGCCACACTTTTAAATGCTGTCACCTATCAACTGCCTACATTCTAACCCTCGGTTTTGTGGACACCTGACAAGACAGGGCCTGAGAGGAATTTAATAATTAACTATAATAATAATAATAAATACCCAAGAAACCTCCAACAGGAGGAAAAATTACAAAACACCCCAATGTCAGAATCACCTGAAGAGGGTAAAACCAATGAGAACACAGTTCCAACTACAAAAGCCAGAGTGTGGCACACATACCCTGGTAATACAGCATGGAGTGCAGAGGCCACTGGTTCTAGCAGGGGAGGCAGGGTGGGAGAGTTATGAATATTGGGAGTATCCTGGAAGAAACAAGATTACTATGGTAAGTAATTTTCTTCTCACCCCAGGAATACTTCAGTATTCCTAACTCTATACAGACTAAGAAGCAGTACTTTGGAGGTGGGCACAGAACCTACTTTGGGAACAGACTGCAGGACAGCTGTGCTAAACCTGGCATCACCTCTAGTCTGAGTGTCCAGGCTATAATGCTTAGTAAAGGTGTGCACTGTTCTCCAGGTAGCTACTTAACAGATGTCCACCAAGGAACATCCCTGGAAGCTGCTATAGTAGCAGCTTACCCCTTGTGGAATGGGCTCTCACCCTGTGGGGCCTCCTTCCCAGCTTTTGAATAGTAAAAACTGAATACACTGGACTACCCAGCGAGAAATACACCTCTTAGATGCTGGATTTCCTTTTCCCACATCCCTGTAAGTCAGGAACAGTTGTTTCCTGTCCTGTCTATGGGCCTTGGTGACTGTCATGTAGTAGCTAACAGCTCTCTTGACATCAAGACTGTGCAGTCTCGCTCCCCAGAGCTTGAATGCTCAGTGAAGAAGACAGGTAAGGTGATGGACTGGTTCAGATGAAAGTCCACCACCTTTGGAAGGAATTTTCTGTTTGTTCTAGGGACCACCTTGTTCCTGTAGAATGAAATGTAGTCCTGTTCAATGCAGAGAGCCTGGAGCTCACTGATCCTTCTAGCAGAAGTGACTGCCGCTAGGAAAACTGTTTTCCATGTGACATATTTAAAGGGAGCTGAAGACATGGGTTCAAAAGGAACCCATGAGTTTGCAATACACACATTTAGATCCCAGGCTGGTACCAGATTCCTATGAGGGGGTGCAAGTGAGCCAGACCCTTAAAGAACTTTTTGAAGATAGGGTTTGATGCCATAGAGGCATGCTTCCCAGCTGAAGTGTAATCAATCAATCAATCAATCAAATCTTTATTTATCCAGGCGGGCACCATTGAGCAGGGCTCATTTGCATGATGGACCTGGTCATACACAAATCAAAATGCGGTAACATGGTAAAACATAGCGCAATATTATACAGAGAAGAAAAATATACATATGTACAGAAAGGTGACATTTATACATATAACCAGTTATAAACATCAACATTTTAGCGAAAGGGCCTTTACAACAGATAGGCTCATAAACAGGTATAAACAGACACTAAAGCTAAATGAACCTTCAAAGTAGTGGGCTGCAGACCTAAAGAATGTAAATAAGTAGGTAGTCCAGCACAGCAGGCACTCCTGCTTGGGTTGGCACCACATTCCTAGTAGAGCACCAGATGGAAAACCTATCCCTTTAGGCGTAGGTTTTCCTGGTGAAAGATTTCCTGTACCCTCTTAAAATATCAAGACACTTTCAGAGATGCAAGCCTGCATGCTCTAGGTCCTCAAGAGCCATGCTTTGAGTCTGAGTGACTTGAGGTTCAGGTACAAGAGCCTCCCTGCCTGGAGGTCAGTGGGTTGTGCCTCGAGGAAGGTGTGTGGTTCAGCTACAGGCGTGGAGAGCAGTAGAGTACCATGGCTGCCTGGCCCAGTCTGAAGCTATCAACATCATTGAAGCTGGCTGGGACCTGAGCTTTAGTAGCACTCTGTACACCAGAGGGAATGGAGGATGCATACAGGTGTTTCCCTGACCAGTCCAGAACCAGAGCATCCAGAGGTATTGTTCCCTGCACTGGGGTCTGCAACAATACTGTGGCAGGTGGTGACTCTCTGGGATGCAAACATATCTACCTCTGGGGTGCCCCACCTCCTGAAAATCACTTCCACCACTTATCTGTTCAAGGTCCATTCGCGATGGGCCTGGTTTATCGACTCAGGGCATCTGCTAGGGTATTGTCCTTGTCTGGCAGATGAATGGCCTGAAGAGAAACTCCCTGAGTAGGACAGAGTCCAAATTCTCATAGCTTCTGTGCAGAGAGGATCCAACCTTGTTCCTCCCTACTTGTTTATGTAGTACATGGTGGTGGTATTGTCTGTTCTGACCTGTACCACCTTTCCCTGAACCAGTGGTGCGAAGGCTTGGAGTGCCAGGAACACCACCCTGAGCTCCAGCAGGTTTATATGCTGGAAAGATTCTGCACTGGACCAAGTGCCATGAGTAGTGTGATCCCCTAGGTGGGCAACTAACCCTAGTAGTGATGTATCTGTTGTGAGAATCACTGATGGAAGTCCTTTGAAGGAACCCCTTCTCTGAGGTTGGCTTCCTCTTTCCACCACTGAAGCACCAGAACTAACATTTTGTTACTGGGACCAGCTTTGAGAGAGAAAATACAGGTTACTCACCTGTAACAGGAGTTCTAGGAATGGTATATGTTGTTCATCCATACTTACTGGCAGGTTCCTTGCGCTTTAAATCTTGCCGGAAGGTCTTCAAGCTGGCTCCTCCACCCACCGGTGGTAAAACTCTCGGCTCACCCCCATGACGCGCCAGATCTGCCCGCTGAAGCTCAAGTTGTGCGTCAAGCCGGAGGTCGGGTGGGTCGGTGGATGAACAACATATATCATTCTTAGAACTCCTGTTGGCAGGTGAGTAACCTGTATTTCTAGGACATGGATATGTTGTTCATCCACACTCACTGGCAGACTCCTAGCAGTTCTCCGGGAGGAGGAGGCAAGGCGCACACCCCTACTTAGGAAATAAAGACTGGAGAACCAGAGGCCCAAAACCAGCATCCGGCGTGACTCAAGGTCGATGTGGTAATGGGTAATAAAGGTGTGTGCTGACTTCCAGGTAGCAGCCTGCAGATTTCCTGGATAGGAACGTCCCTGAAGCAGCCACCGATGCAGCAGTATGGCGGGTAGAATGAGCTCTTATCCCTCTGGAGGCTCCATGCCCGCCAACTTATAGCAGAGATCTATGCAGGAGGTGACCCATCTGCTTATCGTCTGCAGCTGCAGGTCTGCCAGGTGCGGCTTAGCGTAGGGTGACAAACAGCTGGCGAACCTCTCCCAATTACAGCCGCGGCGCCTCCTTATAATAAGCGAGCGCCTCTTCTAGGGTCCAGCAGGAGCCTATATTCGCCTCCGAGGTGTGATTGGGGTAGAACACCGGCAGAGTCAACACCTGGTTAAGGTGAAACTCTCACACCACCTTCGGAAGGAATTTCGGTGGGGGCGAGGACATCCTTGTCCCTGTGGAAGACCAGGTAAGGAGACTCAATGCTAATCGCCTGGAGTTCTCTCATCCTTCTGGCTGACGTGATAGCCACCAAGAAGGCGGTCTTCCACGACAGGTGGGAGAGATCACACCTGTGCATTGGTTGAATGGCTTGCCCATGAGCTTTGCCAGTACCAGCAGTAAATCCCACGGAGGTGGGGGTTCCCACTGGAGGAAATGTGATCAAGGCCTTTGAAAAGCGCCCGACCACCTTCTCCTGCGCCACCGACTGCTCCCGGCCCGCTCCCGGTAAGCAGAGATGGCTGCCAGGTGCACCTTTAGTCGTCGACCTAAGCCCTTGACTAGATAGGGACCATAGATAGTCCAAAATGCTGGCCACAGAACAGGAGGAAGGTTCAAACCCTTGCCCGACACCAAATGGAAAATCTTTTCCATTTGAAGCGTAACATTTTCTGTCGACTCATACGGGACGCCTCAACGCGTTGAGGACCTCGTCGGAAAGACCCAAGGTCTGGAACTCTAGCCGCTCAGGAACCAGGCCGTCAGGTGCAGGGATTGAAGGTCCGGATGGAACACCTTCCCTGATTGACTGAGAGCAGGTCCGGGCGAGCTGGAAGCTGCCTCGGGAGCCTGGAGCTGAGGCTGAGGAGATCTGGGTACCAGAACTGGCGGGGCCAGTCTGGGGCTATCAGAATCACCTGCGCCTTGTCCTCCTCACCTTGAGAAGCACCTTGTGAGTCAAGGGAAATGGGGAAAAGCGTAGAAGAGGCCCGAGGTCACAGCCTCGAGAAGGCATCCCCTGCAGCGAGCCCTGCTGGAGAGGCGGGCATGAAACAGCCTCAACCCGCGTTCTCCTGAGGCAAACAGGTCCACCTGAGGTGTGCCCCAGAGGAGAACAGATCTTATACTACCTCTGGCAGGAGAGACCACTTGTGAGATGCAGCCCTATCCGGCTCAGGGCATCGGCCAGGGTGTTGGAGGCTCCTGCCACATGAATGGCTAGGAGATCCACCTCCAGGCTGTGCATGAGTGACCAAATGCGGAGAGCTTCCTTGCATAGAAACAGGGAGCGCTGGCCCCTTCTGGCGGTTTAGGGTAGTACATGGTCGTGGTATTGTCCGTCTGGACTGGACCACTTGACCCCGAGAAATGGAGCAAAGGCGGTGAGAGCTAGGCGGACCACTCGGAGCTCCAGCAGGTTGATGTGGCATTGGGACTCAGCAGGGGACCAGAGGCCGTGCACTCGTGTCCCCAGATGGGCACCCAACCCATCAGAGAGGCATCGGTCGATAGAGACCGTCGGCTCGGGGCGGACAAACAGGATGCCCTCCTGCAGATGGGATGGAGCGGTCCACCACTGGAGAGCATTCCACATCTCCTGGGTCACTATAACTAGCTGGTCCAATGGATGCAGCATTGTGACCACTGGCTGGCCAGTCCCCACTGAAGGGCGCATGTGCCAGCGTGCCCCAGCGGACCACGCTGGTACAGGACACCATGAGACCCAGGAGGTGCAGGAAGTACAGGGCAGGGGCGATTGCCCAACCAGAAATGATTGGGCAAGGAGGTAAGAACCTCGGCCCTGTCATGGGGACCGTGCTCTGGCTCGTAGAGAGTCGAGCTCTGCCCACAGTGAACAGGATCACCTGCTTGGCTCGAGTTCGATTTGGCCTCATTGATAGAAGGCCGACCTGAGAGCAAACCTGGAGGCCAGATCTCTGGACCGCTCCACCTCCCTGTCTGGAGGGGCTGCTATCAGCCAATCGTCCAGGAGGTACACCTGGACCCCTCGGCCATGGGAGGCAGCTGTCACCACTGCCATGCATTTGGTGAAGACCCTGGGAGCTAGAGACAAGCTGAAGGGCATGGCTTGGAACTCGAAGAGGATCCTCCGCTCGAGGCGGAGGAATCTCCGATTTGACAGGACGGATAGGGACATGAAAGAACAGCGTCCTGAAAGTCAGAGAGCAGAACCACACGCCGTGTTCCAGAGATGGTATTATCTGAGCCAGAGTGACCACTCTGAAGGTTCGAACCTTAGGAACTTGTTTAGGTGCGTGTGGAGTCGAGAATGGGCGCCAGCCCCGTCTGTTCGGGACCAGGAAATACCTGGACACGAACCCCAGTTCTGAGGAGGGTCCTCCACCTCTCTTATCACCTCCTTCTGGAGGAGGAGGCGATGTCGGCTGATGAGCCGCCAGAGGCTGGGACCCCGAAGCCCCTCGAGGCGACGGCTCTGTAGGGTGGGGCCTCGCCGAACTCTAGAGGCAGGCCTCTTCCCACCACCTCCAGTACCCACCTGTCCATGGTAACAGCGGACCAGGCAGAAAGGAAGTGCCAGAGCCGTCCCCACGGGAGAACCAGGGTTGAGGTGATGGGGATGGGGCGGCACCCTCAGCCCGTCACTGAGCAGGCAGAGGAGGGACCGGCAGGGGACCTCCTGGCCCTTTCCTCCTGCTTCCTATTGGAGGAAGCCGGCAACTGGGTTTGGGGTACTAAGGCTGAGCCTGCTGGCCCTGACGTTGCTGGGCGGGCGCCGGAGCACAGAAGGACGAAAGGTTTAGGCTGAGGCTTACGGCCTTTGTCCTTCTGCGGAAGAGACCGAGTCCAAAGTAGCATTGGACTTTCGATCCTCTGCAGGTGACCTTCCACCCCAGGGCCAAAGAGGTCAGTCCCCAAAAGGAACATCCGCCAACATGCTGCGTATCTGAGGTGAAGGTGGATATCCTCAGCCAAGCCCGCCAGCGCAATAGCCACTGCGGTCGCCACTGATCTGGAACATGAGTCTCAATGTCAAACAGTCTGGAGCTGCTTCTTCACTGCCCTGCCCTGGTCGCACCTGCCTGACCGTAGTCTGCAGGTCCAGCGGGAGATGAGAAACAACCTCATCCAGGGAGCCCAACAGGGCATGAGAAAAATGTGCCATAAGGGCGGCCGAACTGGCCTGGCGAAGGCAGAGAGAGGGCATAGCGTGACTTTCCGCCCGGCATAATCAATTTCTTGGATTCCTTGTCGGGAGGTTTGTCAACATCCTGGCGTTCCAGTGCTGAAAACACTGTCGGTAACCAGCCCCTCCAGAGAGGTGTTCTGAAAAAACGGACAGGGACCAGTAGGGACCGCATGCTTCCTGGCCATCCTGGCCGAGAGGCGCAGGGCAGGAAGCAGGGCGCTGCCATAGTTCAAGGCCGGACCAACAATGGCCTGCCACGGAAGAGGCCTCCGTGAGAGAATCCTCGGTCCAGAATCTCCGTGAGGATATCTGGCCCGTTTAAAGCAGGGTTGAGCTTCATCCCAGTGGACTCCGAGATGAGCCAAAGTAGCCTAGAAAGGACGAAGGCTATCATCCACTGACTGCCCTCCTGAGGACTCCAAGTCCATGCGCTTGGAGAACAGGGAGAGTCATCTTGGACTGGAAGAGTCTTGAAAAACTGCCTCAAGCCTGAGACACCTTCACCTGCCGAATGTTATCGGGAGTGAGGTGACCGACAGCCTATGGGGCAGTCCCTGGCCGACCAGAATTTTGGTCGGAGCCCGACTAACGGCTGAGGAGGCGGAGGTTCCACAAAATTGGTGGGGCAGCTGGAATAGGCGAACAACCGGCCTGGGAACAGGCTCCTCGACCACCGTGAGAAGTTGTTTCGGCCGCTCGGCGACAGCCATAATGGCGGTGAAGAAGACTGGGTGAGCTTATTCCGGCCAAAGCAGCTGTTGCCACATAAGCTCCCTCGTATTTCAGGCGCAGCTTGTGCGAAGCCTCCCTCGTCCAGGGAGGAAGAAGAGGAAGAGCGGCACCGCTTACCGTGGTGCGAGACTGAGACTGCCTATGGCGGGATTGGCTGGACGCGATGAGGTCTGAGACCGAGACCAAGAATCTCGGCTAGGTGAGGTCGGTGAGTGGAGTGCCAGATTGGCACTCCCTTGGCTGGAAGATTCCACCGACGGCTCCGAACCGGAGGCACAGTCGAGCCGACAGGATCCTCATCTCTCACGGGGAACCGGGAGAGGGAATATCAGCTTCACCAGCCGACAACCCGTCTAACGGTCGAGGAAAAATCTCGACGTCGTGGTGTCTCGGTCGACTGGCCTGGCGGGGGCACCCGTGAAGCCAGTGGCGAAGCTAGGGTCGACGAAGTGACTGTCGACCAGGGAGGAGATCTTTCCCACTCCCAAAAGCGTCGGCGATGGGACTTACCCTTGCTCTTTTGACGAGAAAGCGGTCCAGAAGTTGGACCCTCGCCTCTAGTCGAGAGGTCAGACAGAGCTCCTTGAAAGAAGCCGGTAAGAGGCACCGAGAGAGCGGAACGAATGCGTCAAGATGGAGCGCCTGCGCCCGCCTCTTCGAGGCGCATCATCTGTTCGAGCTGTTCAAGAGCCTGCAGCTGCGGACACCGTCAACGGGCCTCCTTCGACTTGACCGGTGGAAATCTTTTCTCGGACGCCCAGCTGCAGGCGGGCAGCACGATCTTGAGGACATAGGCCGAAAAGGAGAGCATAGATACGCAAAGCCTGCGGGTCGTGCTCAAGAGCTAAACAGTGGCCTTGCGTGGAGTCAGTTCGTTCAGGACATTTTCTGCCATAGGCATCTCCGAAATCCGGAGTCGATTTATCCGCCATGGCGCGAGGGAGAAGACCAAAGTCTTTTAGAAATCTAGAGCGAACTTTTGAAGTTTGAAGAGTTAGGAACCAGTCTTAATCGTGGGCGTTAAGGAGGAACCTGAGCTTCCAAGCGGTAAGGAAGATCTGGCGTCATGGGGGCGGGCCGAGTTTTACCACCTGGGTGGGTGGGAAGAGCCAGCTTGAAGACCTTCGGCAAGATTTAAAGCGGCAAGGAACCTGCCAGTAAGTGTGGATGAACAACATATCCATGTCCCTAGAACCTTTGTTTGACACCAATGAGCTCTTAGGTGGAACTGGATGTGTCTCATTTGGAACCGGACCCCAGAACTGTGCCAGCGGCCTTTGCCATAATGGCCCAGTAACTGTAGAAACCGACTTGCAGTTTTGGTTTAAGCTGAAGGAGCCTGCTATCTGCAGGATACTTTTACCCTGTCCAGAGGTAGAGTAAGCCCTGCCTTCCTGGGTATTCAGTTATGCTCCTATGAACTGCAGCACTTGCGCGAGGAGAAGGATTGACTTTTAGAGTTACCTGGAATCTCATGGACTTCAAGAGTCCTTGGGTTAGCTGCAGATGTTCCTCTACCTGTTATGGGGATTTTCCCATTATCAACCAGTCGTCCAAATAGGGGAACACTGTGACATCTTGCCTCCATGGGTGTGCACGCAACCACTGATAGGCACTTTGTGAACACTCTTGGAGTTGAAGTGAGACCGAAGGCAGGGCTGAAAACTGGTAATGACCTAAAGGAGTCTGAACTTGAGGTACTTTCTGTGAGACTCTCTTGTGGGGATGTGAAATATGCATCTTTTAGGTCCAGGGATGCATACCAATCTCCTTTGGAGAGCTAGTAGGATCAGAGACAAGGTTACCATTTTGAACCTTGGCTTTAGTAAGTGTCTGTTTAGCACCCTTAGGTCTAGGATAGGCTGCCACTCCCCATTCTTCTTTGTTGTGAGGCAGTATCTTGAGTAAACCCATTTCCTTTTGCTGTGGAGGCACAGGTTCCACTGGTTTTGCCAACAATAGGTTTTGAACCTCCTTTTCCAATGGTTCCATGTGAAAATAGCGATTATAAAATCGTGACTACAATTTAAAGCGTCTCCTTTTCAGTGATCACAATATTAGCGCTCGTAAATTGTGCGCCCACAAAATCAGCTACCTTGTAATAATGCGCTCGGCATACAGTGCTCTTCTGATAGTTCGGCAGTTTAGCTGAACCCACCCTGACTCTCCAACAACTGGGAATAAATGGAAGGAAATCTGATCAAACTGACAAAACCAAGGGATGAGACTCTCTACTTCCAAACAAATTCACTGATCCACAGCTTCAGTGAGTAGGTGCAACATCAAATCTGTTTGCCGGGCTGTGGGCTTCTTACCTGATGCAGATCATTTTCAGTCTGGACAGTGGCATTTCGCTTTTCTTTCTGGACAAATAACACAAGTGTGGTGGGGGCAGCATGTTCCATGTTCGGGCAGAAGACTATGCTTGGGGGCAGAGGTCAGAGGGCTCCATGCAGTGGCTAAGGATGGTGGCCATTATGTGCCCTATACATGTGTGGGACTCATGATTTTTCCTCCTCAATGAATTACTGAAGTGCCATGCTTCCGGTTGGGGTGGGGGCGGGAAACACTTTACACACTGTTTAATAGTGTCAATGACACATTTTGTAAACAGGTCCTTTAACCACTGGTGACCCTTGAGTAAGCAGTCAGTTTGGGATCTCCCCATATAGAACATGTGTAGTTCACAGTTCGATCGCTGAATTTGTGTATTGCTGCTATTTTGCCAAACAAATATCAGCGCTCAGTCGCCGAATTTGTTGACTCGCTGAAATGTGCTAGTCGCTGATTTCGTAGTCACGTTTATTGCTTTGCTATTTTGCCGTCCGCTCAATTGTAGTCGCCGTTTCAGGGTAACCTTTTCCAACATCTTTCTTTCCATTGAAAGTTGGTTTGAACACTCTGGTTCTCAGTGAGGGAAAGGATTTGAAGCTTAGGGACAAACCCTGACTCATTACTCCCAGGACCCATTTGTCTGTAGTGATCCATTTCAAGCCTGAAAATAGTAAGTCAGTCTGCCCCTACTGGAAGTGGGGAGGCGGCCTGGGAGGACAAGTCAGGGATCCTGCTTTGCCTGGGGTTGAGAGTGGAACCATGCCTGGAACCCTTCTGCCCTGCCCTGAAATACCCTTGCTGAGGTACAGTTGCACTTGAGTACAGCCATGGCCTTATAAAAGGCCTGGAATGAAACTATCTGACCCTGCCTCCCTTCCATATGGTCTAGTGGATGGGGGCCTTTCCTTGACCAAGTTGCTTCTATAAGTGGTCTTGTACTTGTCCCCTTTTTCATATGAGGCTTCTGGTGAGTTCCAAAGAGGAGTTACACTCAACTGGGAAATCTAGAGCCTTATTCTGAGTGTCTTGAGTAAGGTTTGTGGCCCTTAACCAGGCAAACCTTCTCTGGGCAACTGTTAGGCCATCCACCTGGCAGCAGTGTCACTGGTGTCTGCTGCCATCTGAAATTGATATTTGGCAGCTTCTAAGCCAAATCTGGCAGTCTCAGCAGGGTCTGCTGAAAGACTGGAAGGGCCGTATCTGCTATGACAGACTGCCAGAGGATTTTGGTACTGGGCTGCATAAGCTTGAAATTAGCCTGCCTTATGGCCAAAGAAGCTGATAAATAGCCCTTTTGGCCATACTGTCTATCTTTCTAGAATCCTTCTCTGGTGGATGAGAAGCAAGAGGCACTTTGCTTTGTCACAGGCTGCAGCTTATACCACCCCTGAGGGTCAGGGTGGGAGATTAAAATTCAGCCCTTCCCTGTCTAGCTGGTACTTCTTGTCCAACCTTTTATCCGAAGGAGGTACAGACCCAGGTGTCTGGAGGAGGCTCATCACATCCCTTTTAAAAACTTATTTATGGGAAGCAGTAACTTTTGGTGGGTGTTAGCCCCATCATTTCCAAGTACTCTGCCTCCTCCTCACCTTCTATCACCTAAGTGGTAGAGATATCCAGAGCATCCATCATTTTTCAAACAAAAAGAAATGGGATGAATAGTCCTCTGATGATCAGAGAGGTGAGCCAAACTCTTGTTCAGGAAAGACTTCAGGCTTTATAGGCTCCACCTCATCTTCCTCTTCATATTCCTATAATCTTCCCTTGCCTCATGCAGGGAGGACTGGAGTTGACTCAGCAGGGGTCTGAACTGTCAGACTGCTATCCAGCAGGCAGCGACCCTGCAAGGCCTGAAAGATCTTAAATGCCTATGCAGTCTCCCGTGGAGTGGGCATGTTTACAGCCACACCAGAAGTCCCAGAGGCTGATCAGAAGGGGTTCTGTGTGCTTTGTTTCTTCGTCTTTTCAAAGGAACTGGAGAGCTAGTCGGTTCAGCAGGCCTTTTGTGATGGCCTATGTACCCATATTGGGGTAGAAGTCATGGTTTCTGTGGTTTTATCCATAACCACTGAGGGTGTCAGCTTGTCAGAGCCTGAGGGATCCTTAGGCGAGGCAATTTCTTTTAAGCCTTTCCAAGCGTTTTCATGCATTTTTCTGGAAAAGTCTTACAGACTTCACAATCAGTTTTCAAATGTTCATAGCCAAAGGCAGACACAAGAGTGTGTTTATCTGCCTTAGCAAAAACTCTCCACACACTGCACAGTTTTGAAACTGAGTTCACCAGTCTTTTTCTTAGGTTTTCAGACATTTTGCAAAGAAACCCAAAACCCATAACCAAATAAATTAAAATTTTTAAAAGTAAAATTATTGGTTGTGGTCGGTTCAGAAACCGATCGGAACCGGGAACCGAAGGAGAGAACCAGGATTAGCGGTTCAGTAACCGATATTAGCAGTTAAAAATTTTTAATAAAACAATTTACTTTAAATAAAGGAGTTTTAGTCACAAAAAATTTAGCTAAGACTGAAAAATGTACAGTTACATAAGAACTTACCGTAACAGTAGATCTTCCAAGAGGCTCTTGCAATAGGTAATTATTTGTAGGGACTAAGCCTCGGCCAGGACCACACAGAAACTTTTGTTAGCAGTATCTGACAGGGATCGCCCACGGACGTCAGTGTGACACTGTATGGTGGATGGTCCCCATGTCCGCTTCTCAGTTCTCCTGCCAGAGACCACCAAGGGTCATGACAAGAGAAAAGAAAGAGGCTCCTGAATCCAAAAATGGCTTTCTGGAAAGCTTGGCAGAAGACACCAGGAGAAAGGACTGCTGTGTAACTGAACTTCTCTGCTGGGACTAAAGTAGAAGAACTTTGTATTTGACTTTTAATTTAGAGTAAAAAACTAATATACAAAAAAAGTGTGTGTTTGGGTTAACTGAACTGAATGAGTATCTGAAGAGTTATCTAGGTGTAAATCTCAGGTGACTGAAAGGACTTAACTGCTGTGAGGTTTAAATTACTTGTAGAAAGATCTGGTAAGTAGGGGGTGGCTTAGCTAGAAGGAAGCTACATTTAAAGACTGCCTTAGAAGTTTCTGCTAATAGCTTGGTAGAAGACACCAGGAGAAAGGACTGCTGTGTGACTGAACTTCTCTGCTGGGACTATATTGCCCTCCTTTCCACCCTCCACCCAAAGCTAGTTCTATTTTTATAGGCACAGGATTTGACTGACAACAGGAACTTCCTGTTTAGGGGCAGGAAGTGAGTGATCACAGAACCACCAAGGACCCACCATCCTAGAAGGGCAAGAGTAGCTCTCCGGCCCCCTCTAGCTGCTGGAGGTCTGCCTCTGAGCAAGTAAGTGGTCTACTGTGAAATATAGGATATTCTTGTCTCAGAACAGGACAATCAGGAGCTTAAAGGGCACATAGGCAGAAAGTAAGAGAGAGAGAGAAAAAACAAGAGGAAAGAGTAAGGATTGCAAACAGTTAAGGGGCCAGAAATAAGACATGATTGGAGTGGTGCAGTGCAGTGGCTGTGGAGCAGCAGTCTTCCAGGAGATGTTCTGGAGGATGCGGTGTTGTCCCAACTGCAGGCACCTCTCTGGGCTGAGGAGAAGGTTGCTCATCTCAGGCTAGGTTGGCCAGGTTGTGGACCTCCTCTTCCATCCAGGGACCACCAGTGCCACTGCCGTTGCCTCAGAGGTTGCCAAGAAAGAGGAGCAGTTGGACCACAGTAGGCTCGGTGAGGGTGGTGGAACAGAGGCACATCCCTCCCATCGTGCCTCTCACAATTCCTATGCCATTCTGGCAAAGTGTGGTTCCTCTATGGAGGCAACCACAGTGGAGACCAAGGAGGATGCTGGGAACCTCCTAGAGACCCACAGGAGGGTGGCAGGGGACCCTGCAGGGAAGAAACAACTCCTGGTGGGGACTCTATTGTTAGGAAGGTAGAACTGGGGAGGAAGGAGAGGGAGGTAAGGTGCCTGCCTGGCACCATGGCTTGCAGGGACAGAGCGAGTCCTCAGGATTGCCAGAGCAGCTGCACAGGGAGGAGCTGGATGTCATTGTCCACCTAGGGACAAATGATCTGGCTAAGAAAGGGATTAGAGAAGTGCAGGAAGAGTTTGTGGAATTGGGGAGGGGCCTTAGTCAAGTAGCACGTACGGTAACCTTCTCGGAGGTGCTACCCATCTATGGCATAGGAGAGGCTAGGGTGTTCCGCACCATGGGATTCAATCAGTGGTTGAAAACTGGTGTGGAGCTCAGGGATTTGGCTTCATTGGGTCCACCTGGAGTGATGCAAGCCTATACTGGCATGATGGGCTGCATCTGTCCGGGAGGGAACCAGGATCCTAGGTGATAGGTTTAAATGCTTCATTGGCAAGCTTTTAAACTAGCCAAGGGAGGCACTGGAAAGGGAGCAGGAAAATCCTAGCCCCAAATAATCATGGTAGTAAGTGGCAAACACCAACATAGAGGTGTCGACAGGGAGAAGGGCAGGGTAAATGAAGAAAGTGACAAAGGCAAGAAGGACAGGGATGGGGCAAAGGGAGTAAGGCCATCAGGAAATGGAGGTAATGAGTACCAATGCCCGTAGTCTGGGCAACAAGCTCCCTGAGCTGATGGCCTTAATGGAAGAGGATGCCTGGATATCGTAGCAGTCACAGAAACATGGTACACAGAGAACCATGACTGGGATGTTAACATACCAGGGTACATAACCTACAGGAGAGACAGGCAGGGAGAAGGGGGAGGGTAGCTCTATGTAAAGGAAGGGATAAAAGCAACTGAACAAAAGAGTAAACAGGGAGGAGAGGAGGCACTGTGGGCCACCTTGGAGACTGGAAAGGGCACCACAATCCGCACAGGGGTTGTGTACAGACCTCCATGTCAGGGGAAGGAATGGACAAGGATATGAGAAGGCATTCTTAGAATGGCAGAGAAAGGAGATACTGTTGATGGGAGACCTGAATATGCCAGATGTTAACTGGAGCACATTTGCTGCAGCCACATCCAAGAGCAGGGCCATTCTTGATGCCCTACAGGTGGCAGGCATTAGACAGCTAGTTTGGAACCCACTCGTGAGGAGCAATCTTAGACCTCGTACTCTCAAGCGGGGTAGTGAGAGGATCTCAGATCTAGAAGTGGGTTGCCATCTGGGGACAAGTGACCATCAAACAGTGTGGTTCACGTTAAACTCAGCTACAGAGTCAAGCCATACAAAAGTGAGGGTACTGGACTTTAGGAGGGCTGACTTTGGCAAGATGGAGAGTGCCTCAGAAAAGCACTAGCAAACAGGCTAGAAGGAGGTGTGGAGCAACAATGGGGAATTATCAAACTGCCATCACAGAGGCAACAAGCTTGTGTGAAGCAAATGAACAAATCAAACGAAGAAAAGCCACTATGGCTCTCAAAAGAGGTGGCTGTGAAAGTCAGGAAGAAAAAGATAGCATTCGGAAGTATAAGGAAACACAGAAGGAGCAGAACAGAGAGCTATACCAGTTAAGGCAGAAGGAAGCAGGGAGGAATTCAGAATAGCAAGGCCCAAACTGAGGAAAGATAGCCAACTCAGTTAAGAAGGGGATAAAACCTTTTATAGGTACATCAGCGGCGTAGAAAGACAAGGAGGGATAGTGAGGCTGAATAGAATGAACAGTGGGTGGGCAGGGGACAGTGAAAAAGCAGGAATACTGAGCGAATATTTCTGCTCAGTATTCTAAAGAGGAGGAGTGCCTAATCCAATTAACAGAAGCACTCTTGATAGAGGTCGATCCAGTCCTTTCACAGAAGAAAGGGTTCTGCAAGAACTCCTAAAACTGAAGGTGGACAAAGCAATGGGTCCTGATGGAATTCACCCCAGAATTCTAAAAAATTAAGGGAGGAACTAGTGAAACCACTGGCTACTCTTTTAATAAATCATGGGAGGATGGTGTGGTACCCGAGGACTGGAGGAAGGCGGATGTGATTCCATTCACAAAAGTGGGTCCAAGACAGAAGCAGGAAACTACAGACCTGTCAGTCTGATTTCTGTGGTAGGGAAAGTGATGGAGTCACTTCTGAAGGAAAGAATAATCCAGTACCTAGAGGCCAGTGGAGCACAGGACCCAAGGCAGCATGGGTTCACAGCGGAAGGTCATGTCAGACGAATCTAATAGATTTCTTTGACTGGGTGACCAAAGTAGTAGACCAGGGAGGGGCTGTGGATATGGCCTACCTAGACTTTAGCAAGGCATTTGACACAGTCCACACAAAAGATTAATAGTCAAATTAACCAGCCTGGGAGTGGGACCCAGGGGTGGTAGCCTGGGTAAAACATTGGCTGGACAACAGGACACAGAAGGTAATTGTAAATGGAGTCCATTCTGAAGAAAGGGGTTACTAGTGGGGTACCACAGGGTTCAGTATTGGGTCCAGTCCTTTTAATGTCTTCATCAGTGACACTGCAGAGGACTGGAAGGAAAAGTATGCCTTTTGCAGATGACACAAAATCTGCAACAGGGTTGATACACAGGAGGCATGGAAAGGATGAAAAGGGACTTGGCAAGGTTGGAGGAATGGTCAGAAGTATGGCAGCTAGGATTCAATGCAAAGAAGTGCAAAATAATGCACCTGGGAAACAAGAACCCAGGGAAGAATACACAATGGATGGGGAGGTAGTAACAACAACAAAAGGCAAGGGACCTGGGGTAATCATATCAGATGACCTTAAGGTTAGCAAGCAATGTGAGAAGGCAGTAGGGAGGGCAGTAGGTATACTGGGATGTATAGGAGAGGCATCAGCAGCAGAAAACAGGAAGTTGTTATCCCTCTGTACAGACAGTTGGTGAGACCCCATCTGGAGTACTGTGTCCAGTTCTGGAGACCCCATCCCAAGGACATAGACAGGATAGAGGCAGTCCAGAGGAGGCAACTAAAATGGTGCAGGGTCTGCAAGAGAAGCCGTATGAGGAGAGACTAAAGGAGCTTAATATGTATACCCTTGAGGAAAGAAGGGAGGGGGACATGATAGAAACTTTTAAGTACCTCAGTGGAATCAACAAAGTCCAAGAGGGTAGCATCTTTCAGAAAAAGAGCGTGCAAGAACAAGGGACACAATTTAAAAGATGGGGGCTGTTCAGAGGCAATGTGAGGAAGTATTTTTCTCAGAGAGGTAGTGGATGCATGGAACAGCCTTCCTGAGGAGGTTGTGGGTTCTAAAACTGTGGGAGAATTCAAGAATGCATGGGACAGACATAAGGCAATTCTTGTGGGGTAGGAAGAAATAGGCTGTTGGTTAACTAGGATCTGCGGCCTATCCTGTGAGAGTAGGGAAATGGGCAGACTAGATGGGCCTAGCGGTCCTTATCTGCCGTCAAAGTCTATGTTTCTATAAGAAAACAAAGAGGGAAGGTGGGTGGGAAAAGGTTACCTACATAAGAGCCTCTCTCGAAAATCTAATGTTACAGTAAGTTCTTACATGCTGTACTATCTTACTTGAGAGGGTCCAAGGGACAAAAAAAAAAAAAAACACGGGGCTGGAACATAATGTCAGTAAGAAAAACTAGGAAATCAGGACAGGAGTCCCTGAAGGACTGCTAGTCCAAACCGACTCTATGCCACGAGGCAATGTCCAAACTGTAGTGTTTTGTGAAGTGTGGACTGAACTCCAGGTAGCTGCTGCACAAATGTCAGCGGCAAATACGTACTGAAACAGGCTGTGGAAGCAGCCTTTCCCCTGGTAGAATGTCCTTTAACCTGACCCAGAAGGACTTTACCATACTTCTGGTAACAGAAAATAATGTAGTTTGCTAGCCATTTTGAAAGGCATTGTTTGGAAACTGCCGCACCTCCTTTTGGTGCAAAAGAAACAAAAAGCTGATCAGTCTTGAGGGCGTCCTTTGTCCTATTTGTGTAATAGTGCAAAATTCTGTGAACATCTAATGTATGCAGAATGGCTTCCTTCCGATCAGAATGATCAGGGTAGTATACCGGCAATTCTAGGGACTGATTAAGGGTAGTCTCGAAACTACCTTAGGCAGAAACTTAGGATTTGTGCTTGAAGCCACCAGGTCTCTGTGAAAAATCAAGTAAGGCACCCTACACATCAGGGCCTGGAGTTCGGAAATTCTAAAGCTGAGGTAACTGCAACTAAAAGAGCGCTTTCCAGGACAAAAAGCACATGTCACAAGAACTTGCCAGTTCGAAGGAGATAAAGTCAATTTTTCTAAAAGAAAATTAAGGTCCCACGGTGGAGCAGGATTACGCACCAGGGTTTCAGATTCAAAATACCTTTTAAAAGGTTTTGGAGACCTCTAACTGAGCCACTGTCTTGCCTCCAACCAGGGCCAGATTAAGGGACATGGGGCCCTACTCCAAGCCATATATTGTATGGGGCCCTACTACAAGCCATACTTTATGGGCCTCCATATTAGAAATGCTCAAACTCCAGGGTAGTGCTGTGGAATTTTCAAATTCCAGCAGAATGAAATTCATGAATATTCAAAATTCCACGAAATTTTGCCAAATTCCACCGAAGCGGAATGGCGAATTCAATACCATAAAATAGTTGTGGATTGATCTTCCGTGGAAAAAAATATTCGCGGATCTCAGTATATTCTGTGGAAATTGTTGTGAATAATTTTCCCTAAAAAATGCTGTTCTGCAGAATATTATTCCATGGATCACAGAGGTGGAAATCCGAAGATGAACAAGTGAAATCCGTCGGGAAATTCCTTCCACGGAATAGTCATTCTGCACTAATTCCAAGTGAATTCCACATTCCGCACAGCACTACTCTAGGGCTGGGAGGCCCTATTGGTCTTGAAGCTCTAAGCCATGGCTTAATTGGCATAATGGTTAATCTGGCCCTGCCTCAACTGGATCATGGTAAGCAGAGGCGGCTGCTAGATGCACCTTCAGTGATGAATAGCTCAAACCCAGATCCGATAAATGAAGAAGATACTCCATGACCTTGGGGAGCAGGGCACGAGAAAGGATCCAGATCTTTTGAGGTGGCCCAAATGGAAAGCATTTCCACTTCATGGCATAGGTAGTTCTAGTAGATGGCTTTCTAGCCTCTACCAAAATTTGAGCCATTCGTGAGGAATCCCTGTACCTAGAAGCAGCTATGTCTTGAGAAGCCATGCATGAAGATGAAGGGATTTTAGCCCCGAATGTACCAGCGTGCCACCCTCCTGGGTCAGAAGATCGTAAGATGGGGTAGAGAATTGGAGGTTCCCCTGACAACTGCTGGAGCAGCGGGAACCAGATTTGTCAAGGCCAAAAGGAGCTATCAATATAATTTGCTCCTTCTGACTGAAGCTTGATCAACACTCTCTGAAATATTGAAAGGGAGGAATGCATACAGAAATCTCCCTGTCCAAGAAAGCGACAGTGCATCTTGCCAGAAAGCACCATGCCTGGGATCGGCGAAAGCAAAACTTGGGAAGTTTTGTGTTTGGTGGGGCTGTGAACTGATCCACTTCAGATGACCCCAGAGGTCGAAGATGTGATCTAGAACCTCTGGCTTTAGTTCCCATTTGTGAGCTCTTACCCTAGTGTGACTGAGACTGTCTGTGAGGGCGTTCTGCATGCCTGGGATGTGAACCGCCAGAGGCGGACTCTATGCATAACTGCCCAGTTCCAAATCCACTGCTTCTCTGCAAGAGAGGTGCAGTGGGTGCCCCACCTGTCTGTTGATGTACCACACCATGCACATGTCCGTTTGGATCAACAGGTTTTCTAGTAGAAGGATGTGCTGAAAAGCCTGAAGAGCATAAAGTCCTGCTCTCATTTCTAACACATTTATGTGCAGGTGCACCTCTACAGGTGACCACAGTCCCTGGGTCCTGTGGTGTCCAAAATGGGCACCCCATCCCTGTCAGGCATCTATAGTCAGTATCTGGGGTGAGGAGGGGTCTGGAAGAGGACTCCTGAACTCAGATTGCTGGAGTCCTGCCATCATCAGGGTCCTGTTGCACTGGGCTAGAGATGAGGACTGGACTGTCTAAGTTGTCCTCCTCTGGTCCCACTGAGACCATAGAGTCCACTGTGAAATCGCATGTGGAATCTGGCCAGTGGTACCGTGGGGATAGTCACTGCCATGAGGCCAAGAAGACAGAGAACCACCCTGCCTGAGATGTGTGCGGTTGGAGGATACCAGCTTGGCCTGACTCTCCAGGGTATCTACCCTGTCCAGAGGTAGAAAGGCCATATCCTGCACTGTGTCCAACACCGCCCCAATAAACTGAAGGCATTGGGAAGGAGCAAGCTGGGACTTGGGGGTGACTGACTGTGATACCCAGGCACTTGAAAGGTGCGAGTAGCCGATAGAAACTTCCAACCCTCCTCGATGGTGCTGTGAGAAGCCAATCGTCGAAGTGGGGAAAGACATAGTGCCCGACTCCTCAAGGCCCCTGCCACTACCACTAGGCATTTGGTAAAAACCTGTGGGGCAGAGGACAAGCCAAAGGGAGAGCTTTGAACTAGTAATGCTCCACTTGAAAAGGAAACCTGAGGAATTTGTGATGTGGACAGAATATTGGGATGTGTAGATACACATCCTTCATATCCAGGAACAAAGCCATTGTCTTTGGAGAGGAGGGGCAGAAGGTTTTGCAATGTCAGCAACCAAAACCTCTTGTACTCTATGAAGAGGTTGAGGGTACTCAGATCCAGAATCGGGCATAAATCCCCTGTCTTTTGGGAACCTAAAAGAAATGGGAGTAGAATCCTGTCCCTATCTGGTTTGCCGGCACTGGCTCTATTGCTTCTTTGTGAGGAACAGCCGTGATTTCCTCCCTGAGATGGGGATATGAGCCCTTGGGTAATAAGAAGAGCTTGGAGGATTTTTGGAGATTTTCTCTGAATTCGAGAATGTGATCAAGCTTTATTAGTTGAAGCACCCAGGCATCTGATGTGATGAGTCCATTCTCCTAGATGCCTCATAAATCTTCTGCCCACCTGTTCCTCCAGCCAAAGAGGAGGAAGCAGGGCAGTTAGCAAGTCAAGCATGGGGGCTGGGGGTTAGGGAGAAACCACACCTGAAGTTCTTACAATTTTGTCTGGAAGTGTCTCGGCAGTATTGGAGCCCTGTGATTGAGGTTGGTGCTTGGGTCCTTGTTGGTTTTTCATCCGACATCTGTTTTGCCGACAAAAGGATGCTTTTGTTGTTGTTGTTTCAGTCTGTACATAGTATATACGGACCGAAAGTCTATGCCTTTATACTGCAGGCTTGTTATAATGTCCTGGGCATCCTCGCAAATAGGACAGAACCTCTGAAAGTGCATCTTTAATAGCCGACTGATCATCAGGGCTAGTCCTGATACTCTTAGCCAAGAGTACTGGCAAAGGCTCACAGCTGTGGCCATACCTCTAGCGGAGGAATCCACCGCATAAGTAAGTGGCCCGCAAAAGAATAGCATCGAGCCACCTTGGCCATTTCTAATGTGGAGGCCAAGGAGGATTTTGTATCAAGAGTCTGGTAGGGCTTCAACAACTGGCTCGAGCTGGTGGAACAGGGTCTTCTGGTACTCTAACATGTGCGAGATGTAGTTCAGAGCACGTATGGGTAAAATAGAAGATGCAGAGAACTTTCTCCCGAACTGGTCCATTTGTCTGGACTCCTCATCGGGATGAGAAGTGCTGAGGTGCTTAGGCTTAGCATATCTATCATGGGCTGCCGTAATAACCACTGAGTCTGCCTTAGGATGTACACTGTAGTGGTCCATGTCCTCAGGGGTCCTGTAAACCCAGTCTGCTTTCTTTGCCATGGCGGGATAGAGAAGGTCTCTGCCATATGGTGGGAAAGATCCTCGTGGGGTTCCAGCCATGGGGAGTGAGAACTGAACTTCGTAACCAGGAAATCAAGATGCTCTGCCAACCTTTGTCTTTTGGGGTCCAGCGCTTCTGATTTCCATCCTTGGGACCTCCGCCATGTGCTTGAGGAGGTCCACAAAGGAAGGATCTTCAGGTGGTGATTTTGGAGATTCTCTAGGGACTGGTTCCTCATGGGAGGAGTTTCAAAAGTGGAATTGGCAGATGAGGAATCCAAGTCTGCATCAGAATCATCCGAATCCTCCAAGTCTTATCGGAAAGTGGAGGATCTGGCTCCCTTGTGAATCTGTCCGACGTCATGGGAGTCTGTGCTGATGGACAGCCTGATGTCAAAGGACGAGACAGTGCCAGAGAGGGCGTCGAGGAGAGGGAGCTGAGCGGCCTGTGTCTGGGACCACAGGATAACTGCTGTCTAGTTCTGAAACCAACTGGGTTTTGGTTTCCAACCACCAGGATTTTAAGATTTCCTGAAAATTCACCTGAGGTTGTGGAGGTGGAGTGGGAGGAGGTGAAGTCTGCGAATCCAGAGCCAGGACCATGTCCTCCAAAACTAGGAGACTGGTAATGAGGGTAACCTGGTGTATGAAAATAGTCTGAGTAATAGTATGACAAAAAGGATCCGGCATCAGGGCTGATGGAGGATAGCCCGATGGAGGATAGGCAAAGCCAGATGTCAGACCCAAATGAGGGAACCTGACGTGGCCCTGACGGGTGATATCGATGTCGGGTCAGACAGAGGATATGCTGGTGGGCCTGATGGAGGTAGCTTGACGGTGACCCTGCCAGAGGTAGGCGAAGGTGGGCCTGATGGAGGCCCTAACAGGGGTAGCTGGCCGGGCCCAGCGGGGAAGCCTGTCAGCAGCCCAGATGGAGGGATGCCCGATGGTACCATAGGACAATCCAATCCAGAAGGGCGCAGCCCCCAAGAAGCTCTGAGGTGGAAGACCCGGAGGGGAACCCCCGACAGGGGTGGGTAGACAGGAACAGGGTCCGCTACCACTTAAGCGCCGGAGCTGCCATGAGGCCCAGTGGTAGCCTTTCGTCAGGAAGACCCGATGGAAGGGTTCGTCCGTCGGACTTGGCAATGGTGGAAGTGAGTCTGACGGAACAGGAGATGGAGGTGCTCCATGAAGGGAGCCGGAGGACCCTGAAACCGTCGAATGGGATGGAACTAATGTCCAGCAGCATCACGTCAGGGCCTGATGGGCAGAAGAGGTCGTCAGAAGGTCGACGATCGACTGATCAACCTGGATCATGCAGGGAGTCGAGGGGCGACTCTGGCTTACAACCTTCAGCAGGTAGCGCTCATCTGGGGTTCCAGTGAGGCGCCTTATCGACCATGCCTGCCGACTTAGAGCCCAGAGTGGAAATGGGCCTAAGTGCAAGCCATCTCGGATGAATTTGAGGAGCCCACCATCGCCTTAACCAGTGGCAGTGGAGGGGTGAAACCTGTTCTGAAGGAGAGCAGGTTTGGCCGTGGCACTTACCTTCCCAGATGAAGAAGACCTAGCCTCTAACGAAGGCCCACAGGTGGCTTTGAAGGAGGAGGGACTGCTTTGTGTCCCAGTGTTTTCTTTATCCCTTTTCTTCTTATTATGTTCCAATGGTGAGGAAGAAGCACTTTGGAGCTTTTCTGCTCTCTTTCCATTATTGCCATTCTCTCTTTCAGGAGATGGGCCTCAAGTGATTGCTGGTGCTGTTTCCGTGTGGTCTGGCTGAATTTGGTACAAGCCTCACACTCCTCGACCTTGTGATGCCAGCCCAAACAGAAGAGGCAAAGAGAATACTGGTCCTTGTCTCTGGTAACTGGACGCACTTGAACCAGCAGCTTTGTTTTATGCGATTCTGATGGAGAATTGGACGAATATAAATAATTTTAATTTGCAGAAAATAAGAAATAGCGGATACTCATCCAAAAACAAGGAGGCATTCGAACTGCTGCAACAAGCTTCTGTCGGTCTGGCGTGCACAGGTTAGCGGAAAAGAACTGGAGGGCGGACGTGGGGACCGCCCACTATATGTGTCACGCTATGTCAGTCACATGACATTCGGTGGCGGTCCCCGTCAGACACTGCTAGCAAAAGTTTGCGTGTGGTCCTGATGCCAGGGGCGCAGTCCTACAAGTATTACCTACTGCAAGAGCCCTCTCGAGTAAGATCTCTTGGTTCCCCACTGGGTATCCTGAACCGAGAGAAACTGAGAAAAATAAACAATTTAACTAAAATAAAGCTAACAGTTTACTACAAACAAAAGATAAGGGCAGCAAATGAAAATAAAATAATACATGTATTTTTTTTTTAGTTTCACAGTGAGATGATGATGAGAGGATCTCAGGCGTCTAGTCTTGACAGGCAGAGAGAAATCTGAGGGTTAGAATGTAGGCAGTTGATAGGTGGCAGCATTTGAAAAAGTGGCATGAGCCAATAATTCCTTATTAGCATAGCGTTTCATCTCGGGCAGATCTGGCTTAAGGTATACTGCATAGCGTTAGGAATATTGGAGTATTCCTGGGGTGAGAACAGTGTGTAGCCGGGCTGTGGCGCTCTGCTGCCTCACATCCTTAGTCCTTCCACACGAGGACACAAGTACAGTGAGGCTGGTGAGTGTACTGGGAAGAGCAGGGCTCGAGGGTGTGCATCAAATTGGATGCCCAGTCCATCAGAGTGGTTCCTCTGCACCATGAGGAACAGGGATTGTGGGATGCATCAGTCCTCCAAGAACTGTCATATCTCTAAAACCCAGACTCTTGTAAGATCATTTTTTTCCATAGAGTTTTAGCCCTGGCCATGTCTGTCAAGCATATGCTCCAGCCTGTTAACCATGTCCTTCAAGGATCCCAGCCCCGACTTTTCCCATAGATCTCCCTCTGTGGCACAGGATGGGGAAGGTCTGTCCTTCCCCTGAGGCAGTACCATTGTGTGTGCCCTCTGTGCATAGGCTTGGAGAGGGTCTGTCTTCCCTGAGGTGGTCCCACAGTGTGGATCAGGAACCAGTATAGGTGAGTACTGGGACCTAGGGAATGGCACAGGAGTCCAGGCCATCTTATAAGACATTCACAGGTTTTCCTCACAGCTTTTCTCCTCGGTCCTCCTTCCTACCCTGGCATGGGCACTGGCCATGAAGTGGCTCAGCTACATGCAGCAATGACTTATGAAGGCAACAAGCTACCTTGGCCCATCTCAGGGCACTGTGGCCCTGGGCAGATACCATCCCTTTCTGACCAAAGCACACTGCTGGCGGCAGCAGCTGTGGTATGGCCTGCCTCTTGATACAGCGTTTCAGTTTGATCCAGAACTCAGGTTGCCCACACAGCAGCCTGGCACACTGCCGCTGGGGCATCGGTGCAGCCCAAGATAAACAAAAATGTAACCACTTGCTAACCAGAGGGCCCCAGGGCTCATGCCAGCTCAGAAGGTTGGAGTAACTGGCGGTGGGCCTTGCTAGGTCTCGGAGCAGACCCTATGGAGCTGCAGGTGACTTATTGCACCAGACCAGCCAGGATTACTGCAGCCACTGGTCGTGTAACATCTCAAGTCATGCCAGTGCCTCTCTGGCACAGATATTTTCAAGTATCATGCAGCTACATTGGACTTGGACGGGGGATCAAATCCAGCACTGTGGATGCTCCTAGTGCCCCACATGTGCACAGCATGTGAAGATTGGACACTCCTTGGCTCTTCCTGGTCCTCCACATGTGGAAGGGATGAAGAGTTGTGAATCAGGACCTTACTTCCAATGCCTGCTCCTCTATCAAGTAACTGAGAACTACCCCAGGAAATATTACAAGCTTGATAAACTTTGCTTCTGGTCCATGAAAACAACCCTGCTGTGCTGACTATAACTGAAACGAGATTAAATATGAACATTCCTGATGTCCATCTATTACTACATAGGTACAGTGTTTCCAGGATGGATTACAGTCAGAGGCTGTGGTGTTGCATGATATGTTACAGGCAAGTGAAGATTTACTGTATGTAATTGTACAGAGGCTGCTGGCGTCCCCCTGCCACTCTCCACAGTATAAGCCATGCTTGCACTGCTCTCTGGGGACATCAAGAAGCAGGGAGTGGACAAACCAGTCTAACAGTCTGAAGACTGGGGACCAGCCACAGTCCTCCAACAGCCTGCAGTGCAGACCAGGTCACCAAGGCTCAGGGCCCAAATGCACTACAGATAGCTGATGTGGCAAGCTGTTTTAACTAGTCACAATGCTATCTGGCCATCCATCTGTGCAAACTTTAACAAGCCTCCTGGTTACTAGGATGTACATATTTTATTACATGGAAGACTTCCTACTATACAATAGAACAGCTAAAGAAACACCAAGTGCTAAGAATTTCTGTTGAAAGGTCCCATGGGGTAAGATCTCTCAGCCCTTTCCAATGAATGGAAAGGAAGGTACTGTCTTCGAGGGGGCAGAATGTGAGAGCTTACTCCTGCCAGCCCTACTGACAATACCAGATTCAGGACATGAACAAAGGTTGTCACCAGTGTAGCAGGTAGTGCCACCATTGCTCTGTCTCGCTGTCCCACGTAAAGTACCTGAATTGTTTCATTTCCCATCTGTCCGCACCTCCTCAGGAAAACCTCCCAAACTCTTTTCAATCAGGTTTGTGTTCAGTCCACGGTAAGGAAGACCACACTAATGGGGCTGGTCAGCAATACAAACTGTGGAATATTTTAAATTGGAGCATCGTATAATTTACTGATGTAAAAGCTGAGTGTGAGAACTCCCTGACATTATCCAAGTTCCACTGAGTGGGATCAGTGTTTAAGGCTCCTGACCACCACCTACATCAAACATCTGTATTACTTCTCAAGGGCTTATTAGTAGGACTTGTAAGTTTAATTAAATATTCATGAGCCTATCGAGGGCTCCTGACTGCCTACTGGATTGATCATTAATGTCTTAGAAATGACCAATCCGGTTGCCAACTGATGCTGTATGGCAGGCAATGTCTTAAACATAAGGGGCTGGATATTCAAACTCGCCATTCTGTGGCACAAGCCTATGCGCTGCTCAAAAAGTTGTGCAGGGGTGGCGGGCGATATTCAACGCGAGCTGCGCTATTGAGCAACTCCTTTGAATAATAGCCCCCGACCACAACCAATGTGCATGGCGCAGTGGAACTTGCGCCACCATAGTGGTCAGAGTGGAGCATTCAGATGCAGTGGCGCAAGGTTGATTGCGCCATCTAAATTTCTGATATTCAAAAGGTGACATGTAAGTGGGGCCATAATTTATGCAAGCGCACGGGGCCATTTGCATCTAATTACGACCCCATTTGCATGCCATTAACATGCGGTGTGTGCGATCCCTGGCGATTTCGCCTGGCGCCTGCCAGGCAGCAGCCGGGAACCGACACCCCTGCACCTGATCGCGGGCAGAACAGTATTCCTTCCCTCCCCAGCAGCCCAATCGGCGTAATGTAACCCGTAGCCCGATCGCGGGCATAACATACTGTTCCCCGCAGCAACCTGACTGCGGGCATAATGTAGATTAACCCCCACTAGCCCGATCGCGGGCATAACGTCAAACCCCCAAGACCAATATCCCTGGTGGTCCAGTGGACCCTGAAGCCGATCGCGGGCATTAGGTAATCCTTCCCTCCACCCCAGACTAGCCCGATCACGGGCATTAGTAATCCTTCTCCCCACCCCAACTAGCCCGATCGCGGGTATTAGAAATCCTCCCCAAAAACCAATATCCCTGGTGGTCCAGTGGACCCGAGCCCGATCACGGGCATAAGGTCAAACCCACCCCCAATGTCCAATATCCTGGTGATCTGGTGGCCCCATACTCCCCATCCACGGAGCCCACCACCCTGCTCCCCCTTCAGCCGGCGGAGGCAGCACCCCACCCTGCTGCCCACCGCCCGCCGACTGACACCTCGGTGAGCTGCATGCCCATTGGTTCAAAGCAAGAGCGTGCGGGTACAGACTGTCGGAGCGGCGGGCGGGCGGCAGGCGGTGGTGCTGCGCCGCCCGCCGGCTGACGAGGCCAGGTGAAGGCTCGTGAGTGAGTGGTGAGGCCACTGGATCACCAGGCATGACATTGAGGTGAGTGAGGTTTGACCTTATGCCAGCGATCGAGCCCGTCACTGGACCTCGAGATATTGATCTTTGAGGGGAGATTTCATGTGCCGGCGATCAACAAGTCGGGGGTGAAGATGACAGCAATATCGCGATCGGGCGCTGATCAAAGTGAGGAAAAGTTATAATACCTGTCCGGACTTTAGTCAGTGGGAAGGATTTCATAATGCCGCGATGGTTTTGAGTAGAGGTGGGAAGGATTTTTTACCGTAATGCGTGATCGGGCTAGTGGGTGGGGGTTAATCTATGTTATGCCCGATCAGGCTGCTGCAGGGGAACAGTATGTTATGCCCGCGATCGGGCTACGAGAGGTTACTATTATGCCCGCGATCGGCTGCAGGGGCACAGGGAACAGTGGAGGCCACCCACAGGTGGCAGCTGCTGTGTTGCGCCCTGCAATGCGGCAGCTCACCTGTGGGTGGCCCTCGACTTAATCCTTTTTGGCTCAAAGTTGTCCAGGCAGGTAGGGGTTGTGCCTGCACAACTCTCTGCAGCCTGACTGAATATCGGGCTGTGCAGTTTATCCATAGTTCCTCCCCCTCCGGTTGAGCATGCCTTCATTAGTATTCGCTGTTGCTCAGCATGGTTTGGGCGCAACTGCATCACCACCCCAGATATAGCAGACTAGGCAATTCGGACTTGGTATAACCCTATTACATATGGCGCAACCCTTTTGAATATCCAACCCAAGATGTATTGGTGCACGCTGGCAAGAGTTCTACCTTACATACTCTGTGGAAATAGCACTTCAGGTGTTAAACAGCATAATCATAGGTGCCCTCAATACTCATGCACCAATCACTAGTGTTAGAATGAAAAGCAAATCTTGCCGCTGGTTTTCAGCCGACCTTAAATCTGCACTGCTTGAGAGAGATAAGCTATGGAAAATGGCAAGAAAGACTAAGGAACCAAATGACTGGTTGCTGTTCAGAAAAGCCAGAAATATCTGCACCAAAAAGTAAGGGATGCTAAGGCTGCTTTCTATACAGCTGAACTTGTCCCTCTTACCTCAACCCTGCTAGATTCTGGGGCACCATCAAGGGGATCTTAGGGCAGGACTCTAGCACTTCTCTGCCATCTCAAGTGCACCTTAATAAGGTTGCTATCTCCGACAAGCGGGATGTTCTAGATGCATTCAACAATCACTTCAGCGGCTGGCCTTGCTTTTGATTCCTCTCCAGCTAATCTACTGCGGGCACAACTTAAATCCCAGTCTACTGAGGCTCAGAGGGCTAATTCTTCATTCTCATTCAAACCAATTTTACTGAAGCAAAGTAGAGGATCTATTGTTTGCATTTGGACACAAAAAAGCGCAGGTGCAGACTCTCTTGACCCCTATTTTCTAAAAATTGCAATACATGTGCTTGCAGTTCCCTTAACACATCTTTTTAATCTATCTTTAGCCTCTGGTTCTATTCCTTGCTGTGGAAGACAGCACAAGTGTTTCCTCCTAAAATCAGGGGACCCATGGACCTCAACAATTATAGACCCATATCCATCCTGCCAGTGCTTTCCAAAATGCTAGAAAAATTAGTGAGCATCCAATTAAGAGATTACCTTGATGTTAATAATCTCTAAACCCTGCTCAATCTGGGTTTAGGAACAGGCATAACACCACTTCTGCACTAGCAAAAGTCACAAATGACTGGCAAACTGAGCTAGACAAAAGAACAGCGTCTGTGCTGTATTTCTTGATCTAAGCAAAGCCTTCGACACAGTGGATCATGGCTACTCTCTTCACTGCACTCCGTGGCCTAGATCCATCCTCTCTTAAGTGGTTCAGATGTTACCTCACTGATAGAGCGCAGCAGGTGAAAAATGAGACGACCTATCCTCATCAAAACCACTCCTAAGAGGAGTACCTCAAGGATCAATCCTGAGCCCTATCCTTTTGCCATTTACATTAACAACATTGACTCTAATCTCATCAAAGCCAATGTTCACCTCTTTGCAGATGACACTGTCTTATATGTCAGTAACCCATCACCTACAAAGGCCTGTGAAATACTACAATCAGAGTTCTCCCTTTGCAATACCAACTACTTGAAAAAAACTCCTCCTAAATGCAAAGAAGACAAAAGCTATGCTCTTCTCCACCAATTACTATACTAACGCCTTCTCACCAAGCATTCTTCCCCAACTATCCACCATCCTTGGAAAGCCTTGACTATGTTGACAAATTCAAATATTTAGGGTATGGATTAACAAAGGCTTGATTATACTCAGCATATTGAAGAACTTCTGAAAAAACTTCGCAGAGCTCGGCCTTTTCTTCAGAATCAAGCATTATTTAACCAGAGATTCAAGACAGAGACTAATCCAGGCCTCATTTCTATCACTTATCGACTATGCAGATTTCCTCTATGGCCACTGTACTATTTCCTATTTAAGTAAATTGGATACCTTGTACCATAGAGCTCTAAGGTTCATCAGAGATCTTCCATTCAACACTCATCATTGCTCTCTCTATGCTGCAGTTGGTTGGACATCCTTACACCTCAGAAGGAACAAAAATGCTGCATTATGAATTTACAAAGCTCTGTCTAACAAACTTCCATCCTATATTTTAGATTGCTTTACACTGGCACAGCTAGGTCATATGCCCTAAAAGCAACAACTTCATCACTTTGAAGCTACCCAAAGCCTGCACCCGGCATGGAGATCTGCAATCAGTTACTCTCTAGCAATGGCTTGGAATTCTCTGCAGAAGACCTAAAGTTGACCACCTTTATACCTCTAACATCCTTTAAAAGCTCTACACAAGCCTCTTCCCAGAGAAATGCAATTGCTTTCCAAGGCCTAGTCCAATCACATTCTTTACCCCCTTTCTATGCAGCTTTGCTACCCTTGCCAAAACCTCCTCTGCTACCCCTGGCACTTACTTCTACCCCATTCACTCACTACTAGTTGATTTAGTCCCTATCCAAAACTCCCACCAGCCCCGTGTCATTTTTCAGAGGCTGCTTTCAATACTTTATTAGTCATCAAACATAACTGTCTGGTTTAGCTTGCCTGGAGCCTGTATTCTCCGCTACCCTGCTTGTATATATGTTTATATTATTGTAATCTGTTTATTTAGAAGTGTTTTGTATATGTCTGCTTTTGTACCTTCATGTTATTCCTCGACCTATCAGGTCCATCTTGTAAATAAGCTTTGCTCAATGATGTCCGCCTGAATAAATAAAGATTTTGATTGATTGATTGATTGGTGTCACATGGCTCAAGCTACACCACTGTAAATAAAACCCGTAAAATCCAAAGTTATTACTGCGATTAAACTTATAATTGCAATAACACCCCAAAGCCTGTAATTTCCTTGGATTAATGACCAGCTGGAGGAGGTGTCATCCCTAATCAGTCATTACTCCATCAGAAATTACCAGCTTTTTGGTTGTTACTGCTTAAAGGAGAACACCTGTTCTCTCAGCACCCCTCCCCAAAAACACAACCCCACCCAAAATTAAGCTTTTTTTTTTTAGGTTTGATGCACATGTGCAACAAACCTTTTATTATAAGTGAAGCAAAGCAAATCTTTATTTATACAGCGCTTTAAAATCAAGGCGCTGTACACAGTATAAACTGAATATTAAAACAGACAGCATTATAAATTATTTTAAATCAATCAGGAAAACCAAAAAAAGAAATAAGTTTTAACATAGATTTAAAACTACTGATGGTCAGGCATTCTCTTAAGCGGAAATGTCCAGGTGCTGTCGGGCCCCTTCTTGGCGTGAACGGGGCCCGATTAGCAAATGTAAAAATAAAGTAAATGTGGCACTTACAGGTTACTATTTTATTTTAATTCATATCTGGTTAATCCTGTGCCCTCCCATGACATTTTAAGTGTAACCCCTGCAAATGGGGGTTCCAAAAGACTTCCAGGAGCTTGCTTGAATGCTCCAAGTCTGAATGGTGTTTGGCGTGTAAGCCATTTATCAGTGAGTGTTTTTAGAACCTCTGGTACTGTCTCTTTAAGAGCTGTCTGCTTGCAGACATAATTAGTTTGTATGGGGACATGTGTTTCTCTACTTGAGTACCACTGAACTGCTTCAATTCACTCCATTTTGCAGTCACTAGGAGTGCAAGGGAACCTATCTGAAAGATGTAACTGTTTGCCAGAAATCATTTAGAGTAATAATGAAAATACAGTTTGTCTAACCTGCTTTCTTTGCAGTCAGAACTGTGTTTGCCTAGTTCCCCATTCTAGTTTTGAACTGCTGAACTGGACCAATTAGTGTGGGATAAGGTAGCTCTAAAATGGTGCCTTGGACGAATCAGAACTTGGACTCGTAATCTGAGCCAGCCACAAGAGGATTGTATGGGCAGTGACTCTGGGAGATGTAGTTTAGACTTGGCCTTTTTGGACCAACAAGGGCAGTCTATTGTGGGTGACAGCCAATCCAGTCAAGAACTGGGAGGAACTCAAAGGAAGTGCCGGTTTTGTCTGTTGGAGTTTCAGTTGAGCTCTGGCAGTGAAGAAGGAAGGAGCCCTGTGCTTTTCAGTGTGCAGTTTTAGTTGGGAAAGCGTGTGTAAGGCCCAGAGTTCTGGTCTGCAGCTTGTGTAACTGCTTGTTGGGACTGAATCCGTCCTGTGAAGAGAATCAAAGGATATCTGAAAAGTAGAAACCAGGCTCACCCTGTGAAGACTGGAGAAATTGCTGAATGCACTCGGTCTGTCAGGAACTGAATCTGCTGTGTGTTCTCCCGGTATTGTGCAGTAATTGCGATCGGGATAGAGAAGCAGCCTGCCTGTTTGCCATATAAATGTGTGAGAGTCTCGTGAGCCCAAGAGTAGCCCTGCTGACGTTGAAGGACCCATCTTGTTTGGAGGTCGTGGAGTACTAATTCAGGGTCGCTGAATTGCCACATTAAATCCAAATGGAATCACTGTACTGCTGACTGTTTAAACTAATTTTTCTTTTCTCTGTGGAAAGGGCCCCTACCAGCTGCCACGGTTTGGACTAGTCACTAGGGCTTGGTACCCAGGACAGTAACTGGTAGGGATAAGCCTGTGCACAGAGCCATAGGTAGATGAGTAAAGTGATAAGCTAATTAACCTGATTTCCCCTGTCCTTGTTATATTCCCTAAATAAATCAGAGCTGCTTGTTTCAGCAAAGTTATACTGCCTGAGGTATTTGTCTATGTTAAAGTATTGCACTGTGATTGTTGCACTGTATCTTATTTTACAGGAGGTCCCAGTGCCTGAACCAGCCCTGGGGTAAGTGTATACTGTGAAGGTAATTCTGATATATTGTGTGGGCCACTAGTGGGAAGAAAGAGGGGTTGCAGTGTCCCAGAGGGCTGTGACCAAGTAAGTTTAACTATTGCAAACCCTGACCTCTGAGTGGAGGCACCCACCATTGGATCCAGGCCCCTCAACCTGTTAGTGGCAAATCAGGCAGGGGTAGTAGCCCTGGGATAGCGCCATCTAGGGGTTACATCTTGAGGCTCACCGCTGGGATTGTGTGTCCTCTAGTGGCCATATTTACGAACCACTGTTAGAAAAAAAATGGGTACCCGACAGAAGTGGCTGTGCACGGCTGGTGGAGTGGTGTACTGGGGAGAGACTGACCCCAAAATGCTATGCTTATCCTGGACATCCCCTGGGTATCAATACGGACACTGTACAGGGAGTACTTTCCAAGGTGGAAGGTTTACAAAACCCTGTGGTGGTGGTTCGGCATGCTAATCTGCTCACCCACACTTTCCTGGCCCTAGTAGAGTTTAAGGATCCCATAGATAGCTCCAAAGTGCCTCAGACCATTACCCAGAGGGAGCCCTCACTGCCTGAGAGTGATAACTAAGTACAGTAAAGACCTGGGGAATGAGCCCCCACCACTGTCTGAAACTTTTGAGGAGAAATTTGCTAAATGGTTGCTGGGAGAAGGAAAACTGTGGAGGACTTGAAGAAACTATTCTTGCCACCTGGGGTGTTCCTCCCCAACACCCTCTCCGCTCCAGTACCCGTAATGGTGGCTGAACCAATGCAGACTCCTATTTCTGCACCTGCCATTGAGTCACGACTCTTCAGAAGGTTGAGGATCTTCTCTGGCACCTCCCACCCCAAGGGAGGATGACTGGGAGACCTGGATGAGACTATGTTGCCCCAAGTGCTAGAATGGCAATGCTCGGAAGCCGAAGCGAAAGAGGGTTAGTGAGAGCCTCCGAGGTCCTGCCCTGGCTACCATCCATGCTAAGCGGCCAGTAACCTGAAGTGACTGCACAGTCCTATCTTGAGGCCTTGGAGAATGTGTAGGGAGCCCAGATTCTGATGAGGATCTATGGTGGAGAGTAAGAAATGCACAACAGTACCAAGGGAGTTGTTGTCTGTGTATGTATCTCGGCTGGAAAAATTGTTGCAAGAATGCCTCAGAAAGGGTAGTTTGCCAGGACTGAACTGGACCGAACCAGGCTGGACAGCATCCTTAAGTCTGCCCCTTCTCAGAACTGCTGTTGCTTCAGTTACGCCTGGCAAATCGACTGGAATCCCCACCCTTCTATGATGAGTTAATGAGAGAAATTAGAGTTGAGAAAAGGCGACTCGGGAGGGACCTGCACCAATAGCTGCGGCTACGACCCAGTGACTGAGGGTGACCCATCAAGTGAAGTTCAGGGGCACAGGTTGACAGTCAATGAGTGCTCTGACAAGGAAAAGATATGCCACAATGGGGCGAACTGTTGAGAGAGATCCGGAATTCAAAAACAGTCCTTTATGAAGGCCACGCCTGCAAGTATGGGCCCTGACCTATATCCACTGCATCTGCTATGGGGTGGGGTACCCACCCATGTATCTCCTACTGATAACAGCTCCAAACTCAATTCCTTGACCATGGAAGTGGAGAAGCTGACGAGATGTCTCTAAATGCTTATCACGCGCAGACAGAGATGGCACCAAGGTTTCCAGTTAGTAGTACCCCGCCCTGGCTCCCAGTGTGGTGCCTCGCCAGCTCAAACTCAGAAAGTATGTTTTGCTATAATTGCGGGAAGGATGGGCACATGAAGAGGAATGCGGTCCCAAAGACACTGACAAAGTTGCATATAGGCTACAAGGAGAGCTTGGAGAACAAATCAGTGGTTAAGAGGTGCACAAAATGATCCCAGTGAGGCACCAAAATGCTAACTCACATCTTTTGTGGCAAGGTCAGTTGCCCAGGTCCCCTCTGCCTCTCCAGACTGGTCCAGAATAGTGGGTCCCTCCATGGAGACCACTGTAAAGGTGAATGGAGTGTCTACAAGAGCTGTGATAGACAGTGGCTCCCAAGTGACAATTATGTTCCAGGATTGGTATCAGAAGCATTTGTCAGATGTACCCTTACAACCATTAGAAGGACTGCATGTATATGGGTTAAGTGAGAAGGCCTACCCTATTCGGGTATATCCGAATTTGGCTGTCTTCCCCACCTCCGTGGCTGGAGTGGCCGAACAAGTAGAGACCCTAGCCTTAGTGTGTGTCCCCACTGGACTGTATGATGGTGTCCTTTGTTGATTGGAACAAATGCTCATATGTTCGGAAGGCTGGCACAGTTGTGTTATGAAAAACAGGGGTCAAAGACTAGTAGAGCTTAAGAGTTCCGGCTTTAATTAAGAAGGCCTATGAGGCAGAGAGATGCTGAAAAATAGAACCAGAGGAACCGGTCCGGAATTGTATGGAAGAAGGATCCTGAGTCTCTGATCCTGGCGCCAAATGCCCAGTGTACCTTACAGGAGAGAGGTCCGTATCAGAAAGGATGTTAAGAATAAAATATTAATGTTGGATGCACCAGGCGATGGAAAATTGCCAGAGGACTGCTGGTCAAGCCTAGTATTTTGCCCGCAGAGCCATGCTTATGCCAGAAGGGTAATGGTCCAAGTTCATAATGTGTCTGAGAAGAACATTCGAAAATAGAGGTTGCATCCTGGCTAATGTGCATTGTGCAGACACTGCAGTGCTACCCAGCAGCAGAGTTCAAGAGAAGAATGACAGAGTAATGCCTGACTTGTTTGATTTCGCGACTCCCGCTGCCAGCTGAATGGAAAGTGAGGATCAGTGAGAAGCTTGCCCAGAGAGACCAGGTGTTTTCTTTAAAGGAATGGGATGTAGGATGCGTGCAAGGGCTGAGCACAATATCCAGCTGCATGACGAAAGACCATTTCGTGAGAGGTCTCACGCCTGGCACCTGCTGATATAGATGATGTGAGACGGCATCTGCAAGAGATGTTAGCTGCTGGTGTAATACAAGAATCCAGAAGCCCTTATGCTTCCCCATTGTGGTAGTGAGGAAAAAGAATGGGACAGTAAGGATGTGCGTGGATTATCGCACCTTAAACAGGCGGACTATCCCTGATCAGTACACAATGCCCGCATTCAGGATGCTTTGGACTGCCTAAACGGGAGCAAGTGGTTCTCTGTGCTGGATCTCATGAGTGGTACTACCAGATCCCGATGGCCCCAGAGGACCGTGAGGAAGACAGCCTTTATCTATCGCATGGCTTCTATGAATTCTGAGGGGATGCCTCAAGGATTTCAGTGCCCCAGCCACTTTTCAACGATTGATGGAGCGTGCAGTGGGGACATGAACTTACTAGAGTGCCTGGTATACCTAGATGATGTTATTGTGTTTGGCAGCTCACTGGAGGAACATGAGAGCAGATTATTTAAGGTATTGGACCGACTGGAGGACTTTGGCCTTAAACTGTCCATTGATAAGTGTCAATTCTTCAAACATCAGTAAAGTATGTGGGACACATAGTATCCACCGAGGAATAGAGACCGACCCAAGTAAAGTTGAGGCCTTGACCACCTGGCCACAGCCCAAAATCTAAAAGAACTGCAAAGATTCCTGGGATTCTGTGGTTATTATCGGCGTTCATCAAGGACTATTCAAGAGTGATCCGCCTTTACTTAACCTTACTCAAGGTATCCCAACCCACAAAAATACCAAAGTCAGCGTCCCTCAAGACTGAAAAAGTGTATTTTCGTCCGGGTGAAGTATTTGGGGCCGCTGGACTCCTGATTGTGAGACTGCTTTTCATGAGATCATATATCAACTACCCATGCTCCAGTGCTGGCCTATGCCGATCCAAGAAAACCTTACGTCCTGCACACTGATGCTAGCTTGCAAGGGTTGGGGCTGTGTTGTACCAAGAGCATGAGAATGGCCTGAGACCAGTGGCCTTTGCCAGTAGAAGCCTGACCCCATCCGAAAGAACTATCCTGTACATAAGTTAGAGTTCCTAGCTTTGAAGTGGCTATTGTTGACCAATTCCATGAGTACTTGTATGGGGCTAAAATACTAGTAAAACTGACAATAATCCTTTGACCTATGTGCAGACCTCCGTTAAGTTGGATCCACTGGCCATAGGTGGCTTTACATTATCTACATATGATTATGCTCTCGAATACCGAGCAGGTCTGAACCACATAGATGCTGATGCTCTCTCCCGAGGCCTGTTCCCAGAATGATTGGGTCCGATTGGCAGAACCTGACATTCGGGCACTCTACCGGAAGTTTGATAGGGAGGAACAAATGTCCCACGGGCGCAGTCGACTGCATAGTGGATTGCTTGGGGCCCTCTGAGGTGCATACCTGCTGCTTGTGCCACTTTTCTGCAATAGACATTGGTGCACTGCCTCAGCTGGACAATGACAGTATTCGGCAGAGCTCAATCCCGCGATCCCATGATCAAAGCAGCTTTAGAAGCCCTCTATGCAGGAAAAGATGTGTCCAAATTCGCTCCACTGATTTGAGAACTGCACTGTTATCGAAGAAGATCCTAAGTTGAAACTGATCAATAAACTGTTATACAGAGAAACAGTAGACAGAGGGGACAAGTAGACAAACAACAACTAGTGCTGCCCACTGCCTTTCGAGACTCAGTATTGAGGTCCTTGCACAACCACATGGGGCACCTTGGTATAGACAGAACACTTGACTTGGTGAGATCCAGATTCTATTGGCCTAAGATGGGGGCTGATGTGGAGCAACACATTCGAACTTGGATCGCTGCTTACAGAGGAAAGCTTTGCCCCAGAGGCTGCCCCTTGTCAACATAACCACTAGTGCACCCATGGAGCTGGTCTGTATTGATTTTCTGAGTTTGAGTCATATCAAAGAAATATCAGTAATGTGCTGGTGGTCACTGACCATTTCACAGAGATACTCAAGCTTTCCTCACCAAAGACCAGAAAGCATCCACTGTGGCCAAAGTACTTGTAAAACTTTTGTTCACTATGGGGCTCACGAGAATCCATTCTGATCAAGGGAGAGACTTTGAGAGTAGATCTGATCAAGAGATGCTTTCTGTGGAGTGCGAAAGAGAACCACTCTCACCACACCCCAGGAGGACCCACAGCCTGAGCGATTTCAACCCGCTTTGCTAGATATGCTGAGGCACCCTGCACCCAAAGGACAAGCCTAGATGGAGCCAACAAATTAGCACCCTGGTACATGCTTATAACTGCACAAAAGTGATGCCACTGGGTTCTCCCCTACCGCCTGATGTTTGGAAGAAGCTCGACTACCGGTAGATGTGTTTTGGAGTCTTTCCTGATGGGGTTCAAGCTGACAACTATTTACAGTATGTGCAAAAGTAAAAGCCCAGCTAACTCATGCATACCAACTGGCTCAAACCATGGCTGCCAAAAGAAATCTGGCCAACAAAGAAAGGTATGATAAAAGGTGAAAGCACAGGAACTCCAGGAGGAGATCGGGTATTGCTAAGAAATCTGGGACTGCATGGCAAACACAAGATTGCTGACAGATGGCACCATCTCCCTCACATTGTAGTGGACAAACTAGATGATCTGCCAGTGTACAAAGTAAGGCCTGAGAATAATTCAAAGATGTAAAAACAATGCATAGAAATCATTTACTGCCCATTGGACAAATCTTGATTGAGTCTGAGCCCCTAGAAGATGCCCCTCTGGACCAGTGACTAGAGCTGCTGCTAAGAAAAGATCAAGAAAGTCTGCACCTACAGAAGCAGAGTTAAAGTGTTCCCTCCACAAGTCCCAGTTGAGCATGACTGTCAGTCCATATCAGAAGAAAGTGAGGTGACTTTGAATACTATCCTTCTTACTGAACTGAGTCAATTGTTTGAGGCAATCCTAGTCAATACTGGAGACGAAGCTGGGCCTTCTGGACTGTCTAAGCCCCAGTTTCGTCCCTGGAGCCAATGCTCCCAGAAAATGAAGTGCAAAGCATCAGATCAGATGAAATGGAATCATTGTGCATGGTTGAACTGTTTGAGCTTTCAGGGAGGAAAATGATGGATTGGGTCAGACTGGTGATACACCAGAACAAGAAGAGTATTTTGAGTGCCCTGACAGTCCACTGCCAGTGTCCAGAAGCTCTCCATGCGAGCAATGTTGTGGACTCAGAAACTGTAACTCCTGGAGCTGAAAGTGCCCCAAGTTCTAGCCTCTCTACCCCATGGAGACTCCCTGACAAGTGAGGACAATGCTGAAAATGAGGCTCGGGTGCAGAGACTGTAACAGTTCCCCTAGAAAGACTGGTCGAGCTGTAAAGCCTGTGGTGCACCTCAGTTATGATTCCCTTGGGAGCCTGTGGACTTGCCTCTCAATGTTGTCCATAAAAGGTGTATGTGTCCCGAGGCTCATTGCCCAAACTGAGCGTCAGTGCTAACTCAAGTTACTTGTGTTGCCCTCTAAGTATGGTGCCCTTGCCCGTCCAGCCCCAAGGTAACTGATAAGGAAAGGGCCCCTCTCTTCAGGTTTCATGTACAAGAGTAATAACTGGTTATGGTACAATGTGTGTAATACTGTGTAAAGTGGCGTACTGCAATGTTTCAGAAATGTGTTCTTGGTAAAATGATATATTGACTGATGATTACATGTGTGAGCCTAATGCAAATGTATATGGTTGCAGTTAAAACTTATGGGGTACTTGCTTGGCTGGATGTCAAGCTTTCCCAAACCAGGAAGGGTGTAACCCCCTGCAAATGGGGGTTCCCAAAAAGACTTCCAGGAGCTTGCTTGAATGCTCCAAGCCTGAATGGTGTTTGGCATTTAAGCCATTTATCAGTGAGTGTTTTAGAACCTCTGGTACTGTCTCTTTAAGAGCTGTCTGCTTGCAGACATAATTATTTGTATGGGGGACTGTGTGTTTCTCTACTTGAGTACCACTCGAACTGCTTCAATTCACTCCATTTGCAGTCACTAGGGTGCAAGGGAACCTATCTGAAAGATGTAACTGTTTGCCAGAAATCATTTAGAGTAATAATGAAAATACAGTTTATCTAACCTGCTTTTGCAGTCAGAACTGTGTTTGCCTAGTTCCCATTCTAGTTTTGAACTGTTGAACTGGACCAATTAGTGTGGGATAAGGTAGCTCAAAATGGTGCCTTGGACGAATCAGAACTTGGACTCGTAATCTGAGCCAGCCACAAGAGGATTGTATGGGCAGTGACTCTGGGAGATGTAGTTTAGACTTGGCCTTTTGGACCAACAAGGGCAGTCTATTGTGGTGACAGCCAATCCAGCCAAGAACTGGGAGGAACTCAAAGGAAGTGCCGGTTTTGTCTGTTGGAGTTTCAGTTGAGCTCTGGCAGTGAAGAAGGAAGAGCCTGTGCTTTTCAGTGTGCAGTTTTAGTTGGGAAGCGCTTGTAAGGCCCAGAGTTCTGGTCTGCAGCTTGTGTAACTGCTTGTTGGGACTGAATCCGTCCTGTGAAGAGAATCAAAGGATATCTGAAAAGTAGAAACCAGGCTCACCCTGTAGAAGACTGGAGAAATTGCTGAATTGCACCGGTCTGTCAGGAACTGAATCTGCTGTGTGTTCTCCGGGTATTGTGCAGTAGTGCGATCGGGATGAGAAGCAGCCTGCCTGTTTATCATATAAATGTGTGAGGAGTCTCGTGGAGCTCAAGAGTAGCCCTGCTGACGTTGAAGGACCCTATCTTGTTTGGAGGTCGTGAGTACTAATTCAGGGTCGCTCCCTGTTGAATGCCATCATTAAATCCAAATGGAATCACTGTACTGCTGACTGTTTAAACTAATTTTCTTTCTCTGTGGGAAAGGGCCCTACCAGCTGCCACGGTTTGGACTAGCCACTAGGGCTTGGGTACCCAGGGACAGTAACTGGTAGGGATACGCCTTGCATAGAGCCATAGGTAGATGAGTAAACTGATAAGCTAATTAACCTGATTTCCCGTCCTTATTATATTCCCCCTAAATAAATCAGAGCTGTTGTTTCAGCAAAGTTATACTGCCTGAGGTATTTGTCTATGTTAAAGTATTGTATTGTGATTGTTGCACTGTATCTTATTTTACAGGAGGTCCCAGTGCCTGAACCAGCCCTGGGGGTAAGTGTATACTGTGAAGGTAATTCTGATATATTGTGTGGGCCACTAGTGGGAAGAAAGGGGGGTTGCAGTGTCCCAGAGGGCTGTGACAAAGTAAGTTTAACTATTGCAAACCCTGACCTCTGGGTGGAGGCACCGAATTGGATCCAGGCCCCTCAACCTGTTAGTGGCAAATCAGGCGGGGTAGTAGCCCTGGGATAGGCGCCATCTAGGGGTTACATAAGTTTAACGCCTTCCCGTCCGCCCTGGCACCATGGCTGTCCTGTAATGGCGTGCCAGGCGGGGAGCAGCTGAGGTGTCTCCATAGGCTTGTCATAACCTAAGCTACGCCAATACATATAATCTGTATTGGGTAGCTTCAGAATCGTCAATTTGAGTCTATTGGTATTCTTGCAATACCGAGACCAGGTACAGACTAACAGGCACACTAGCTGTATGTACCTGGTCTCCATCGTCATGGAGTACACGGGCTCCAAGCCGGAGCTGTTCAGCAATCTTAGGCTATGACAAGCCTATGAAGACACCCAGCTGCTCCCGCCTGTGCGTCATTATGGGGACAGCCGCAGGTGCTTATGGGCATGACAGGAGGGCGTGAGACTTAAAATGCACGCGGGAGGGCGCAGGATCAACCAGATATAAATTAAAATAAAATAGTAACCTGTAATGCCACATTTACTTCTATTTTACATTTGCTAATCGGGCCCCTTCACATGCAGGTGGGGCCCGATGGCATCAGGACGCTTCCCTTTAACCCACAGTAGAGAATTCACAGGGTTGGTGCTGCAAATATAACAGCACGAGCTCCAGAAGTAGTCTGAGTAACAAGCTTCCTGAATTAGTGGCCTTGTTGGAGGAGGAACATCTGGATATCGTGGCAGTCACAGAAACATGGTTCGCACAAAACCATGACTGGGACATAAACATACCAGGATACACTATCTACAGGAGGGACAGGGAGGTAAAGAGGAGGAGGTAGCTCTTTACATAAGGAAGGAATCAAAGTAACAGAACAAAAGAAAACAGGGAGGAGAAGAAGCACTGTGGGTAAATTTGGAGACCGGCAATGACACCACAATCCGCTGGGGTTGTATACAGACCCCTTCTCAGGGGAGGAAATGGACAAGGAAATGAGAAAGTATACTTAGTATGGCAAAAAGGGAGATATTGCTGATGGGTGATCTGAATATGCCAGATGTTAACTGGAGTGCAGTTGCCACAGCCACTTGAAGAGTGGGGTTATTCTAGATGCCCTACGGGGCATGCCTTAGACAACTAGTATTGGAACCCACTCAAGAGGAGCAATCTTAGACCTGGTTCTCTCAAATGGAGATGAAAGAGGATCACAGATGTAGAAGTGGGTAGCCATCTGGGAACTAGCAACCATCGAACAATGCAAGTTCACAATAAACACAGCAATAGAGTCAAGCCATACAAAGGCAAAGGTACTGGACTTTAGGAGGGCTGACTTTGCAAAATGGGTAAGTGCCTAAGGAATGCACTAGCATGGGCAGGAAGGAGGGTGGAAGAACAATGGGAATAATAAAACTGCCATCACAGAGGCAACAAGCCTTTGTGTGAAGCAAATAAACAAAACTAAACGATGTAAGAAACCACTATGGTTCTCAAAGGAAGTGGCGTGAAGGTTCAAGAGAAAAGAAAGCTTTCAGGAAGTACAAGGAATCTAGAAGGAGCAGGACAGAGAACTGTATCAGTTAAAGCAAAAGGAAGCTGGGAAGGCAGTCAGAACAGCAAAGGCCCAAACCGAGGAAAAGATAGCCAACTCAGTTAAGAAGGGATAAAACCTTTTATAGGTACATCAGGGAGCGAAGGAAGACCAAGGGAGGGATAATGAGGTTTAATAAAGGGGAGGGTGGGCAGAGGCAGACTGTGAAAAGGCAGAGATACTAAACAAATATTTTTGCTCAGTATTTACAAAGGAAGGGGTACCTAGAACAAACAGTAGAAACACACTGGATACAGAAGTTGATACCAGCCCATTTACAGAAGAAAGGGTTCTGAAAGAACTTTTAAAACTGAAGGTGGACAAAGCAATGGGGCCTGATGGGATTCATCCCAGAATTCTAAAAGAACTAAGGGTAGAATTAGTGACACCACTGACTACCCTGTTTAACAAATCATGGGAGGATGGGGTGGTACCGAGGACTGGAGGAGGCAGATGTGATTCCCTTCACAAAAGTGGGAGCAAGGCAGAAGTAGGAAACTACAGACCTGTTAATTTAACCTCAGTGGTAGGAAAATGATGGAATCACTTCTGAAGGAAAGAATTGTCAAGTATCTAGAGGCCAGAGGGCACAGGACCCAAGGCAGCATGGATTCACAGCAGGAAGGTCATGCCAGACAAATCTGATAGATTTCTTTGACTGGGTGACCAAAGTAGTAGATCAGGGAGGGCTATGGACATGGCCTACCTAGACTTTGAAAGGCATTTGACACAGTCCCACAAAAGATTAATATACAAGTTAGCTAGCCTGGGAGTGGGTCCCAAGATGACAGCCTGGGTAAAAATTGGCTGGAAAATAGGACACAGAGAGTAATAGCAAATGGAGTCCACTCTGATGAAGGGAGGTTACTAGTGGGGTACCGCAGGGTTCAGTATGGGACCAGTCCTCTTCAATGTCTTTATAAGCGACATTGCAGAGGGACTGGAAGGAAAAGTATGTCTCTTTGCAGATGACACAAAGATCTGCAACAGAGTTGATGCACAAGGTGGGGTGGAAAGGATGAAAAGGGACTTGGCAAGGTTAGAAGAATGGTCAAATGTATGGCAGCTTAGATTCAATGCTAAGAAGTGCAAGGTAATGCACCTGAAACAAAAACCCAGGGAAGAGTACACAATGGGGGTGAGATACTAACAACAACAAAAATGGAAGGGACCTGGGGTAGTCATATCAGATGACCTGAAGGTGGGCAAGCAATGTGAGAGGGCAGCAATGAGGGCTGGGGGATATTGGGATGCATAGGGAGAGGCATCACCAGTAGAAAACAGGAAGTTATTATCCTCTGTACAGACAGCTGGTCAGACCCCCATCTGGAGTACTGCGTGCAGTTCTGGAGACCCAGTCTTCGCAAAGACATAGACAGGATGGAAGCTGTCCAGAGGAGGGCAACTAAAATGGTGCAGGGTCTGCACCGGAGACAATGAAGAGAGACTAAAGAAGCTTAATATGTATAGCCTCGAGGAAAGGAGGGAGAGGGGGACATGATAGAAACTTTCAAGTACCTCAAGGCAATCAACAAAGTCCAAGAGGGTAGCATCTTTCAAAAAGAGGTGTGCAAGAACAAGGGGCACAATTTGAAGATAGAGGAAGCTCAGAGGTAATTTAAGGAGTATTTTTTCACAAGAGGGTTGTGGATGCATGGAGCGGCCTTCCGGAGAGGTGGAGTGGAGTCAAAACAGTGGTGGAATTCAAGCATGCATGGGACAGTCATAAGGCAATTCTAGGGGATGGGGTAGGAAAAGTAGGCTGCTGGTTAACTAGGATCTGCAGCTTATCCAGTCAGAGCAGGAAATGGGCAGACTGGGTGGGCCAGCGGTCCTTATCTGCCGTCAAATTCTATGTTTCTATGTTTCTATGTTTCAGGCAGACCCTGGGAATCTCTAGCAATCCCTCATTGGCGGATCGGAGAGGATGATTGGGGAGTAGGGAGTCAGGAGATCTTTCAGGTAGTCGGGTCCCAGTTCGGTAGAGCTTTAAAAGGTAAGCAAGCCTACCTTGTGGGTGATCCGCCACTGAACTGGCAGCCAGTGTAGTTCGCGCAGCACAGGCGTAATGTGGCTAGTCCTAGAAGTACCAGTCAGCAGCCTGGAAGAGTGGAAGGGATTTCAGAAGTGTGTCTCTGTGAGCCTACTGCAGTTAAAAACTGTAGGGGCAACACAGTCTAGACCAATAACCATGCACTTTAATTGTGACACCACTCTTCTGGGCTGAATGCACTTCAAAAGAACCAAGCCAATAAATTAGAGGGCTTCAGTCCTCTGATGTGAATGAAGCTGTTCAACAAACAGCTAATGGGCTGTCAACAGCAGCAGCATGTCATTAAAATCAGCAGCAGTGACAAGCTGACCAGTCTACATCAGAAAATTGAGGAGATCTACAAAAGTTTGAACTGTGTTGTGCCAGTCTTTATTATTTTATTACTGTTAAAGGTTTTCCTTCTTCTGCCTAGTCTGTAGGCAGTCTGAAACTAGCCATGATGTCTCAAATTAGTCTTTTTCCTCCTAAACTCGCAAGTCACCTAAAGAAAAATTAACCCTTGCCTGCCTCTCTGTAGTATGGAAGTTACTCTCCTTACTGTGGCAACTTATAAATATAGGGAAAAAATAATAATATACCTTTGTTCTCTCCACCAGCAAGTGTACATTGCAAACAGTGTTAACCTAGGCAAAGACACATATTCATTCTAAACTTTTTGGTCTATATTACATGAATGCCATTTGAAAGGTGAACCGACACTTATAGAAACTGTGGGTACATGGATGTCACCAACTTTTGCAATCCTTTCCGACCTCCTCCTCCCCATTTTCTTTTCACCACCCCTTCTCCCATAACTCTTGTGTTCCCTCCCCATGTCCTAGCCATCCACACCCCTCCCTGTATGCTATCCTAACCCTCCCTTTTTAGCTCTTGCATATATACCAAGACCTGCCATGGTATATATACCAAGACCTGCCATGATACATATACCAAGACCTGCCATGATATATATACCAAGACCTGCCATGATCTGAGGATGCATATATCTTAACAAGGTTATGATATTATGCATATTGAAATTCAATAAAAGAATAACTGGCAGAGCCCTACATGTATTCTCTTTTTCTTGTGCACAACTGTTTTCCTTGCCATCTTTCCTGCAGTGATCCCAGTACTTGCCCTCTGTCCATGGTGATCCTCTGCACCAGCTCTCTCCTAGCCTCAAGACAGTTATTATTCTCCTAAATGCCCTGTTTGTTCAGTACCCTGATATCTGTCTAGGTGTAAAATACAAAATGGATTGTTTCCCAAAGTGAATCTTAGCACTCAAGTGTTGTCCATAGCATCCTGTAAGAGAGCTGTTTGCTGTACCCAACATTCCTTGCCTGTCAGCCCAAGTTCCCATGTAAAATCTGAGGATGTACTGATGCAAAGCATCAAACCCTTGGCATTGACAAATGCTTGTTTCTTATATTTCTTCTCCCCAGGGCTGAGAGGTGGGCTTGCTGGAGGAGAAGTGTTGCCCCGGACACAATCTAGATGCCGGGGCAAGTCGCGGTGGGGCGTAGCCCAGGCCATCATAAGTCTGCCAGTCCCCTCCTTTCTTCTGTTCCCCCATAGCGTGAACATACGCATGTGGAGGCACGACACGCCATATGTTCCTGCACTCTTGAGCTCCCTAACTCCAGTGCTACCCTCCAACCTCCAATAGGTGGCAGCCAGCAGTGGGGACGACAACCTCCCTGGGACAGGAGAGCAGTCCATCGGATGCTCAATCTCTCCCTCCCCTGCCGACCCCTGTCAACCAGAGGTTGCTCCCACCCTGGGTCACCGATGTGGCATGAAGTATGGCTTCCAGTGCCTCAACCCTCAACGCCACTGTGCCAGCTACCCAATTAAGCTTTTATGCCCCCCAAATTATTTTTCTTAGGTGGCATCACACCAATCATTGTATAAAGTGATACAGTGAGCGACACAGCGCCATGCTGAGGATGTAAAATGGCACTGGGCAGCTCCGGGATGTTAACATTATGACTGTTGCATTGGAACATATATTAAGCCGCAGAGGTAATTAAAAGTTATTTTGTGGCTTAAACACCTAATCGAGGTGGGATGGAGAGTAGGGTGCTGGAAGGACAGGTATTCTCTTTTTAAATAGAAAGGGCAGGCTGCTCAGCAATGCATACTCCTGCCAGTCAATAACAAAGCAACACTGGCATCAGCTGTAAGCAGCCCTTTCCTGTCCTGGCCAAAGGACAGGCGTAGCCTGGACAGATCCCAACATCAAGGTGGGGACGGGTAGCAAAATAACAAAATGGGAAGAAAAATTAAAATTAATAAAACAAAATCTGATTGGGCTACAGACATCTTGGGCTGGATTTTCACAGATCTGTAGCAAGGTTTTTCTGCCACTGCGCTAAATGTGCAGAAATTTAGACAACAAAAAGGTGGTTAACCTTATTGACACATGTATTGCAAGATGCAAATCAAAAACACATATGCCTCAAAATTCTCACGCATGCATCGTAGTTATGTCATAAAAGTGAGGAAAGCGTCATAAACGCATCAGAATGTTATCGACCCAAGCATTGTGGCCCATTTCCTCTTACGCTACAGCAGTTAAATGACCAAAACCTTTGAAAATCCAGGGTCTTCTCTTAGGTGGTAAGGATTTTCCCTCCTTATTCTTCTTGATCTAAGTGCTGCCCACAACACTGCTGATCCACGACAGCCCTCTGTGACAGTAATTGCTATTAGAATCTCTGACTCCCCTTCTTAATTTAGCATGCACTTGCTCAAATCCTTCTAGGTCTCTGGTGGTGGTTTCCCTTCCACTCCTAGACCCTCACTCTTTGATGCCTCAGTGCTCAGTTTGCGACAAGCTGCTCTTCTCTATCCACCTTCTCCCTCTTGGCCCTTACCTTGCCCTCACTGGCCACCTGATTTGAACTCTTGATCTTAACTCTCACGATAAGCAGAGCAATCTCCTCTGAATCCCTTTTCAGCGAATCTCATTCAAGTAAATACTGGTTCCACCTAAATTTCCGGCAGAATGGTGTCTCTAAGACTGAAGTGCTCCTCTTTGGTGAAAGGAAAGTACTTGATCAAACCTCAACCTCATCTATCTCGCTCCTCAATTCTGACTCTCTCGCGTTTCTAAAACCTAAGACTGCCTTCCAAAATCTTTGCAGCGTAACCCATGTCTGATAATCGTCAACCCCATACCTGTTAAAACACTTCGCCATTTCTACTCTGACTAGAAGCATGAAATAGTTAAGACCCAGAGGTTCATCCAGTCTGCACATTTCTCTGCCTGTCTCCATACCCAGCCAAACACAACGCTGGATTTAGAGATCCAACAGCCTTAACGGCTAATCCTTAACTCCTTCCCAGGTATTTCATCCCTATTCTTCCTTCCTATTCCTTCTACCTCAAAGAAGTTTAGCAGTCACAGTCTTGGCTGGAAGGTCCAAACAGAAAATCCATGCACAGTGGTGTCAAGGTCTAGGTGTGCTAGCTTAAGGCTTGCCAAGCCCCAAACTCAGCACAAGGACCCAGGAGACACTGTGCACACCATTGGGAAGATAACGACAAACTCACGCTTTACCCCACCGAGTGGGTGGTCTGATGGAGATTATTCTTTGTTTACAACAAACTGCTTCTGCATGGAGGAATGTTGAACAAAGCACTTTTTACAACGTAAAGTGCGAGTTGCCATTTCCCCCGATGCCAATAAGAACAGGTTACTCACCTGTAACAGTAGTTCTAGGAGTGGTATATGTTGTTCATCCACACTCTCTGTACGTCCCTTTCCCCTTTAAATCTGGCCGGAAAGTCTTCAAGCTGACTACTCCACCCACCCGAGTGGTAAATACCTCGGCTCTGCCCCATGGCGCCAGATCTTAGCCGCTGGAAGCAAGGTGGTGTGCCTAAAGCTGGGGAGGTTGGGTGGGTGCGTGTGGATGAACAACATATACCATTCCTAAAATTACTGTTACAGGTGAGTAATCTGTTTTTCTAGGAGCGTGGATACGTTGTTCATCCACACTCTTGGCAGACTCAAGCAGTTCTCCAGGAGAAGGGAGGCAAAGGCGCACACTCCCTATTTAGAAAACAGAGATTGGAGAACTGCATTTCAAAACCAGCATCCAAGCGTGACTCAAGGTCGATGTGGTAGTGGGTAATGAAGGTGTTTGCTGACTTCCAGGTAGCAGCCTGACAGATCTCCTGGATAGGCATGTCCCTGGAAGCCACCGATGCAGCTGTATAGGCGGGTAGAATGAGCTCTTAGCCTCTGGGCTCCTTGCCTGCCAATTCATAGCACAGACCTATGCATGATGTAATCCATCTAGCAATGGTCTGCTTCGCTGCAGATCTACCAGAAGCGGCTTCCAAGGTAGGGTGACAAACAGCTGACGAATCCTCTCCAATTTCCACCGTCCTCTCCTTATAATAGGAGAAAGCACGTCTGAGGTCCTAGTATGGAGCCTGTACTCGGCATCTGAGGTGTAGTTAGGGTAGTATACCGGCAGAGTCAACACCTAGTTAAGGTGAAACTCTGACACCACCTTGGAAGGAATTTTGGGTGGGGGCACAGGACAACCTTGTCCCTGTGAAGACAAGATACGGAGTCCACGAAAGTGCCTGGGTTCCCCTGTCCTTCTGGCTGACGTGACAGCCACCAGGAAGGCCGTCTTCCACGACAAGTGTGAGAGCTCACACTTGTGCATGGGTTCGAATGCTTGCACATGAGCTTTGCCAAAACCAGCAAAAGATCACGGAGGTGGAGGTTCATGCACCAGGGGATATGTGATCAGGCCTTTGAAAAGTGCCCGACCAATGTCTCCTGTGCCAATGAACGGCTAACCGCCCATGCCCGTAAGCAGAAATGGCTGCCAGGTGCACCTAAGGTCGATGACCATAGACCCCTTTGGAAAGAGACCAAAGGTAGTCTAAAATGTCAGCCACAGAGCAGGATAGGGGTCCAGACTCTTACCCTGACACCAAATGGAAAACCTTTTTCCATTTGAAGGCATAACATTTCCTGGTCGATTCCTACGAGATGCCACCACCACCGTGTAGACAACCTCGGAAGACCCAGAGCCTGGAACTCTAGCCGCTCAGGTACCAGGCTGTGAGGTGCAGGGATTGAAGGTCCAGATGGAATACCTTCCCTGGTTCAATGATACCAGTTCGGGCATGTACAAAGCTGCTCCGGGGCCCTGGAGCTGAAGCTGAGGAGATCTGGATACCAGAACTGGCAATCTGGGGCTAGCAGAATCACCTTAGCTTTGTCCCTCCTCAACTTGAAGTAGCACCTCGTGGATCAAGGAAATGGAGGAAGAGGCGTAGAGAGGTCTGGGGTCCACGGCCTCAGAAGGCACCCCTGTAGCGAGCCCTGCTGAGGGGTGGGCATGGTACAGTCTCAGCTTGGTGTTCTCCCTGAGGCAAACAGGTCCACCAATGGTTTGCCCCAATGGAAAAAACAGATTGTAAGCTACCTCTGGATGGAGAGACCACTCATGGGATGTCTGGCCTATGCGGTTGAGAGCATCCACCAGTTGGTTAGAGACTCCTGCCACATGGATGGCAAGGAGATCCACCTCCAACGGCTGGCGATGGTCCAGGTCGGGCGCTCCATGCATAGCAGATGGGAGTGTGTGCTGCCCTGTTTGTTGAGGTAGTACATGGTCATGGTATTGTCTGTCTGGACTTGAACCACTTGACCCCGGAGCTGAGAGTGAAAGCTGACAGGACCAGTCTGACTGCTCTGAGCTCCAACAGGTTGATGTGGCAGGACTCCTCGGGGTCCAGAACCCGTGGTCCTGCTGTCCCCCATGTGGGCTCCCCAGCCCATGAGAGAGGCATCGGTCATCAGGATGACCACGTCGGCTCGGGAGCAGACAAATGGGATTCCTTCCTGCAATCGGTCTGGGACGGTCCACCATTGGAGCGTCCCACATCTTCTGGATCACAGTGATGAGCTGGTCGAAGTGACCATATCGCTGAGTCCACTGGGTGGCCAGCTCCCATTGGAGGCGTATGTGCCACCTGGCCCAGCGGACCACCGAGGTGCGCCCGCCATGTAGCCCAGAAGGCACAGAAGTCCCAGGCAGGGCAGGTGCCCAACCAGAAATGATTGGGCAAAGGAGGAAGAACCTCTGCCCTGACGCGTGGGTGCGAGCTCTGGCTCCGCGAGTCGAGCTCTGCCCCGATAAAGCCCATCATCTGAGAGGGCACAAGTTCCGACTTGGCCTCGTTGATCAGGAGGCCTAGTTGGGAGCAGGTTCGAGGCTAGATCCCTGGACCTCTCCACCTCCTGAAGGGAGGAACCCACCAGGAGCCAGTCATTGAGAAGGGTATATCCAAACTCCTCAATGCCAAGATGGGCTGCCACCACTGCAAAGCACTTGGTGAAGACCGAGGGCCGATGACAGGCGAGCGGCATGGCTCAGAACTCATACATGGTCCCTTCGACCCTGAAGCGGAGCAACCACTGGTGGGACAGACAGTTGGGACGTGAAAGAAAGCATCCTGTAGATCCAGTGAACAGAACCACATGTTTCGCTCCAGAGATGGTATGATCTGGTTCAGAGTTACCATCCAGAAGGTGCGAGACCTGAGATTTTGATTCAGGTAATGGAGACCTAGGATGGCGCCAACCCACCATCCACTTGGGCACCAGGAAGTACCTGGACACAAAGCCTGGGTCTGTAGGAGGATCCGGCACTGGACTGCCTCCTCCTTGTGGAGAAGCTGAGCAATGTCGTCCCGAAGGGGCCGACTGAGTGCAAGCTGAGATCCTTTCTCGAGGGGTGTGGGTTCGGCTGGGAGGGTACTGCTCGAATTCTGAGGCAGTCCCTGGCCCACCACTTCCAGAACCCACCTGTCCAGTGATACCAGACCAGGAGGAAAGAAAGTGATGGAGCTGGCCCCCACAGGAGGACCCAGAGCTGGCATGATGGGTGTGGGGTGGCAACCCCTGACCTGTCACTGAGCAGGCTTAGGAGGAGGAGGCTCCTGGACCGGCACCTGGCCTCCTTTACTGGGCTGCTGAGGACCCTGCTTGGGCCTGGGGTGCCAAGCTTGAGCCTGCTGTTGCTGCTGACCTCCTTGATAGGAGGCTGTCTAACCACAGGGGAAGAGTGCCGAAAGGGCTTCTTCTTGTGCTTCTGCTGGTTCTTGCCCAAAGAACTCTTTGCAGAGGTAGCATCCAAGGTAGCATTGGACCCATCTATTAGCTGCAGGTGACCTGCACACTCCCGAACCCGAAAGGTTGGTGTCAGGAAGGGGCACATCAGCTAACCTGTGCTAGTATCGCCGGAAGAGAGGATAACCTCAGCCAGGCCCTACAGCAGTGGCCACTGCGGCTGCTAAGGAGTCGACACAGGACTCTCCAATGTCCAGGGCCATCTGAAGTTGCTGTTTCACAACAGCACAGCCCTGGTCACCGGACCTGCTTCACTGTGGTCTGCATGTCCGCTGGGAGATGAGAGAGGACTTTATCTAGTGACCCCAAGAGGGCATGAGAGAAGTGTGCCATGATCACAGCAAGCTGGCCTGACGAGGCCCAAGGATGAGGCGCATAAACCATCCGGGCAGAATGGTCCATATTCTTGGACTCCTTGTCTGGAGGCGGTCAGTGTCAGCTGAGCTACCCGTCGTCTAAATACAGAAGCAGTCACAAGGCTCTTGGCAGGGATGCTCTGTAAAACCAGCCAGGGACCCCATGGGTACCGTATGCTCAGGGCCATGCGGGCAGATGGAGCTGGGCAGGAGGCAGGGCATTGCCATAGCTCAAGGACTGGGCCAACAATGGCCTCGGCCACTGGAAAGGCCTCTGCCGGGTATCCCCTCTTGAGGATATCCGTGAGGGGGGTATTCTGCCTCTTTGAATAGGCTCCAAGGGCATTCCAGTCGATTCGAAATCAGGCAGAGGATGCCCTGAAAAGGAAGAACCTTCCTCCAAGCCTGCCACTGATGACTCGTCATCCCCAGATGTGAGCACAGACCAGTGGTATCCGAGTAAGAAGAGTTGGGATACAAGGTCTCCGCCTATGTCTCCTCGATACGCTGAGGGCGATGGGGAAAACACGAATGGACAGGCGATGGGGAGGCTGGTGTCTGTCTGGTCCTCTTTCGAAGAGCCTTCCCGGAGGCTGCTTAGGCAGTGGTTCCACAAAATAGGTGGGAAGACCGAAACAGGCTGAGCTGGAATGCATGCCGGCCCTATGGGTGGAGAACCGAGATCTTTGGCTCCAGAGGGGTCAAGCGCAGCCAAAGAGGCTGGGGCCAAGTAATGGCTGGTGGTGCCAAGGAGCCAGCTTTTGACCGGTCAAAATATACAGGTTACTTAACTGCAACAGGAGTTCTAGGAATGGTATATGTTGTTCATCCACACTATCTGGCAGGTTCCTTGCCGCTTTAAATCTTGCGGAAGGTCTTCAAGCTGGCTCCTCCCACCCACTCAGGTGGTAAAACTCTCGGCCCACCCCATGGCAGATCTAGCCTGCTGGAAGCCAGGTTGTGTGGCGGCCGGGAGGCCAGGTGGGTCATGTGGATGAACAACATACCATTCCTAGAACTCCTGTTACAGGTGAGTAACCTGTATTCTAGGGACATGGATATGTTGTTCATCCACACTGTCTGGCAGACTCTAGCAGTTCCTCCGGGAGGAGGGAGGCAAGCGCACACCCCTACTTAGGAAATAAAGACTGGAGAACCGAGGCCCCAAAACCAGCATCCCAGCATGACTCAAGGTCGATGTGGTAGTGGGTAATGAAGATTGTGCTGACTTCCAGGAAGCAGCCTCTGAGATTTCCTGGATAGGGACATCCTGGAAGCAGCCACTGATGCAGCGGTATGGCGGTAGAATGAGCTCTTATCCCTCTGGGAGGCTCCATACCTGCCAACCTATAGCAGAGATCTATGCAGGGAGGTGACCCACCTGCCTATCGTCCTTGGCTGCAGGTCTGCCAGGTGCAGCTTCAGCGTAGGCGACAAACAGCTGGTGAACCCTCCCGAACCTCAGCCGTCCGCCCTTATAGTAAATGAGAGCTCTTCTAGGGTCCAAAGTATGGAGCCTATATTCGACCTCTGAGGTGTGATTGGGGTAGAACACCGGCAGAGTCAACACCTGGTTAAGGTGAAACTCCGACACCACCTTCAGAAGGAATTTCGGGTGGGGCGCAGGACAACCTTGTCCCTGTGGAAGACCAGATAGGGAGACTCGATGGAAAGCGCCTGAGCGCCCCATCCTTCTGGCTGACGGATAACCACCAAGAAGGCAGTCTTCCACAACAGGTGAGAGATGTCACACCTGTGCATCAGTCCGAATGGCTTGCCCATGAGCTAGCCAATACCAGCAGTAGATCCCATGGAGGTGGAGATTCTCGCACCGGAGGATATATGGTCAAGGCCTTTGAAAAAGCCCGACCACCTTCTCCTGACCACCGACTGCTTCGGCCTGTGCCCGTAAGCAGAGATGGCTGCCAGGTACACCTTAAGGGTAGTCGACCAAGCCCTTGCTGAGAAAGGGACCACAGGTAGTCCAGAATGCTTGCCAAGGAACAGGAGGAAGGGACCAGACCCTTGCCTGACACCAAATGGAGAATCTCTTCCATTTGAAGGCGTAGCTTTTCTTGTCCACTCCTCACGGGATGCCTCAACAACACTGAGGACCTCGTCGGAAAGACCTAAGGCCTGGAACTCTAGCCGCTCAGGAACTAGGCCGTCCAGGTACAGGGATTGAAGGTCTGGATGGAATACCTTCTCCTGACTGACTGAGATCAGGTCCAGGCAAGCTGGAAGCCGCCTCGGGAGCCTGGAGCTGAGACTGAGGAGATCTGGATACCAGAACTGGCAGGGCCAGTCTAGAGCTACCAGAATAACCTGCACCTTGTCCCTCCTCGCCTTGAGGAAGCACCTTGTGGATCAAGGAAAATGGGGAAGGCGTAGAAGAGGCCTGGGGTCCACGGCCTCGAGAAGGCATCCTGCAGCGAGCCCTGCTGAGGGGGCGGGCATGAAACAGTCTCAGCCGCATTCTCCTGAGGCAAACAGATCCACCTGAGGCATGCCCCAGTGGGAGAACAGATCTTGTACTACCTCCGCAGGAGAGACCACTCGTGGGATGCAGCCCTATCCGGCTTAGGGCATCAGCCAGAATGTTGGAGACTCCTGCCACATGGATGGCAAGGAGATCCGCCTCCAGGCTGCCACCAGTGACCAAATGGGAGAGCTTCCCTGCACAGAGGCATAGAGCGTGTCCGCCGGCGGTTTAGGTAGTACATGGTCGTGGTATTGTCGTCTGGACCTGAACCACTTGACCCGTAGAAGCGAAGCGAAGGCAGTGAGGGCTAGATGAACCACTCAAAGCTTCAGCAGGTTGATGTGGCATCGGACTCGCAGGGACCAAAGGCCATGTGCTCTGTGCTCCCCAGATGGGCACCCCAACCCATCAGAGAGGCATCGATTGATAGAGAGATCGGCTTGAGGCGGACGAACAGGATGACCTCCTGCAGATGTGCTGGAACGGTCCACCACTGCAGAGCGTCCACATACCCTAGGTCACTGTCACTAGCTGATCCAGAGGATCAGAGTGCTGTGACCATTGGCTTACCAGCCCCCATTGAAGGGGACGATGTACTAACGGGTCCAATGGACCACACTGGTGCAGGCCGCCATGAGGCCCAGGAGCAGAGGAAGTCCCGGGCAGGGCACAATTGCCCAACATGAAATGATTGGGCAAGGAGGAAAGAACCTCGGCCCTGTCTGCCGGGAGCCATGCTCTGGCTCGTGAAGAGTCGAGCCTCTCCAATGATGAATTTTATCACCTGCTTTGGCACGAGTTCCAACTTGGACTCGTTGATGAGGAGGCCAACCTGAGAGCAAACCTGAAGGGCCAGATCTCTGGACTGCTTCCTCCATTCTGGAGGAGACTGCAATCAGCCAGTCGTCCAGGTAGGGTACACTCGGACCCTTGGGGTGCATGAGGAATGCTGTCACCACTGCCATGCATTTGGTGAAGACCCTGGAGCTAGGAAAAGGAAGGGCATGGCCCGAACTCAGAGGGATCCTCTGCCCTGAAGCGGAGGGATCTCTGGTGGGACGGACGGATTGGGACATGAAAGAACGCATCCTGGAGGTCCAGAGAATAGAACCACACGCCTCGCTCCAAGGATGGGATTATCTGAGCCAGAGTGACCATCCTGAAGGTCCGAGACCTTAGGAACCTGTTCAGGTCGTGCAGGTCTAGAATGGGGCACCAGTCCCCCATCCGCTTTGGGACCAGGAAGTACCTGGACACAAACCCGGGTCTGGAGGAGGATCCATACCTTCCTGATCACCTCTTTTTAGAAGCAGGCGATATCGACTCGCCGAGCCGACAGAAGACGCTTGACCTCGTAACCTCCAAGGGGCGACGGCTCGGAAGGGCGGGGCCTGCTTGAACTCCAGGGCAGGCCCTTTCCTACCACCTCAAACACCCAGCGGTCCGTGGTGATAGCGAAAGGAAGTGGCGGAGCCGCTTCACGGGGAACCCAGGGGGGACGAGGCTGGAGCACCCCCTCAATCTGTCACTGGGCAGGCTTGGAGGAGGGACTGGCCGAGGGACCTCCTAGGCCTTTCCTCCTGCTTCCTGTTAGAGGAAGCCACAGGCTTGGCTTTGGGGTGCCAGCGAGCCTGCCAGCCCTGATGCTGGTGCTGTTGGGCCGGACGTCGCAGGCGCAGAAGGGCGAAGGGACTTATGTTGCTGACAATGGCCCTTGTCCTTCTGGGCGGAGGTGACCGAGTCCAGAGTGGCATTGGACTTTTCGATCTGCTGGAGGTGACCTTCCACCCAGGGCTGAAGAGGTCAGTCCCCAAGAAGGGACATCCGCCAGTTTATGCTGGGTATCCGCTGTGAAGGTGGATATCCTCAGCCATGTTCTGTGGCGCATGGACACTGCGCCGCAACTGATCTGGCACAGGAGTCTCCAATGTCCAGAACCGCTTGGAGCTGCTGTTTTGCCACCGCTTCTTCCTGGTCCTGCACCTGCTTGACCGTGGTCTGCAGGTCGGCCGAGATGAGGGATCACCTCATCCAGGGAGCCCATGAGTGGGAGAAGTGTGCCATCAGCACGGCCGAGCTGGCCTGGCGGAGGCCAAGGGAGGACGCAGCGTGCACCCTGTGCCCGCATAGTCCAGCTTTATGGACTCCTTGTCGGGGTTTATCCACATCCCTAGCGCCCCGGAACGCTCGAAAACGCTTATCGGTGACCAACCCCTTGGCAGAGGGGTGTTCTGAAACCGACAAAGAGACGTAGGGACGCGATACTTCCTGGCCATCCTGGCCAAAGGCACAGGACAGAAGCCGGCCGCTAAAGCTCCAAGGTTGGGCTAACAATGGCTTCAGCCACCGGAAAGGCCTCCGTGGGCGATCCCTCAGTCCAGTATCTCCATCAGGGATACTTGACCCGCTTAGATACGGGCTCCGAGCTGCATCCTGGTGGACTCCGAGATTAGCCGAGCAGACCCATAAAGGACGATGGGCTCGGTCCATCGACTGCCCCAGAGGACTCCAGGTCAATGGGCCTGGAGAACAGGGAGGAGTCATCATCGGGCTCCGAGGAGTCTGCGAAGAGCTACTGGGCCTCAGCCACCTCCACCTGCTGAGGACGGTCGGGAGTGAGGGTGACCAACAACCTGTGGGGCAGATCCAGACCTGACCAAGAGTCCTTGGTCGGTGCTCCCCATTTCGTTGTGGAGGCGGAGGTTCCTCACAATCGGTGGGCAGCTGGTTTCGCCAAACAATTGGCCCAGGCTTGGGCACCTCGACTACAGCGAGGGGTTGTTTCAGCCGCTCGGGTGACAGCCACTTGATGGCGGGGAAAGGCGGCGGCATCGGCATGTTCCCGGACAGAAGTAACTGCTGCCACATTAGGTCCTCGAGCATCGACGCAATTACGCTGAAGCCTCCTTCTTCCGAGGAGAAAGACGGACGAGCGGCGGCGCAGCTTACTCGTGCTGAGACCGAGACCGCTGATGTCGGCGGGATCGCTGGACCGAGACGAGGTCCGAGACCGAGACCCTCAGTGTTTCCGAGGACGGGTCTGGAAGGTGGGACACCCATTCTTCCCTCGGCTCGGAAGCTTGACTGGGAACTCCGCACGGAGGTGCAGGAAGTCCTTGGTCTCCACCGGGGAACCAGTGAAGAAAGGTTGTCGGCTTCACCAGTCGACAGCCCGTCCGACGGTCGAGAAAAATCTTGACCGGCGATCGACAGGTGTCTCAGCTGGCTGACCTGGACGGGACACCGTGAAGCCAGTGGCCTTAGCCGCAACCTCGACCGGGTTAGTGTCGACTGTCCAGGAAGGGACCTCTCCTGCTCCCAACGAATCGCCGACGGTGGACTTACCTTCTGAGTCCTTCTTTGGACCGAGAAGAATGTCCCGATGGCCCCTCTCCTCGTGGAAAGGGATTGGCAAAGCTCCTTAAAACAAGCTGTGTAGGAGGAACCCAAAGACAGCGGGATAAATGCAGCGACCGAGGAAGAAGATGATGCGGCTGGGCCACCTCCTCCTCAAGAGGCGATCATCTGCTCGACTAGCCGAGCCAGCTGCATGGGACACCATCCAACAGGCCTCCTTTGACTTCACCGTGGTAGCTCGGGCACCCAAGCTGTAACCGGGCACGGTCTTCCAGACGCTAATGGAAAACCCAACGGCATAACTTGCAGGCCTGTGGTCATGGTCTAGGCCGAGGCAGTAGACGACGTGAGTGCGGATCTGTCCTGACATTTTCTGCCCACATGGGCACCACTGAAAACCGGAGTTGATTTGTCCATCGCAGCCACAAGGGAGTAATTTGACAGAAGTCTTGAAAACTTAAGAATGAGTTTCAGGCGAACCGAAGAATTATGATCCAGTCTATCGCAAGAGCGTTAAGGAAGAACCTGAGCTTCCAAGCGGTAAGGAAAGATCTGGCATCATAGAGCGGAGCCAAGAGTTTTACCACCCGGTGGGTGGAAGGAGCCAGCTTGAAGACCTTCCGCAAGATTTAAAGCGCAAGGAACCTGCCAGACAGTGTGGATGAACAACATATCCATGTCCCTAGAACAGATGTTGCCACATGAGATACTCCATAACGTCTACGGAGCTTCCGTCGAAGTCTCTCCTCATCCGAGGAGGATGAGGATGGTATGACGCCTCTTCCTGGAGTGCTTGTGACCTTTCTTGGTTTTTCAACTGAAGGGGTCTTGGTCCTCAATCGAGATCGACGAGGTCGGCTCATTCAATCAGGAGAAGCTGGAGGCGGGAGAACTGAGGTTCCAGCACCTTTCCCTCGATCAGGACACCCGAGGGCTGAGTCTCCTCGTCGGGAAGGAAAGGATGAGTGTCCTTTCAAAGGAGTCGGCGACGGAGTCGGCGACAAAGGCTCGATTAGGTCAAGAGAAATCTCGCCGGTTCAGCCGTTTCTCGGCCTCTGTGCCTTGGCCTGACGGAAGGTCCAGAAGCCGGCGGCGAGAGCGATCTCACCGAGGTCGAGACCGCAGTTCCTAAGAGTTGGACCTCCTCGTCCCAGAAACCTCTCCTTCAGGCTGAAGAAGACTTGGATCCTTGTCCCTTTTCCTAGGGCGGAGGAGTGCGAGCCGGACGGGCGCTTCACCCCTGGTGGGAGAGACTGGCACAGCTCCCCAAAGGACCCAGTGAAGGTAGAACCAAGGTTAGAGCCTGAAAAAACTTCGTCTGGCTGAAGCTTGAGCAGCTTCCTCTTGAAAACCACCATCTGATCGAGCTGCTCAGCGGATCCGCAGCTGGAAAGTGCCCACCTTGCCTCCTTCGATTTCACCAGTGGATTGCGAGCTCTGGTTTCCCAAGTTTAGAGCGCCTTGCGGCCGCCCAGGATGTTGGGATGGAAGGCCAGACAGATGGTGCAAGAGGTGGTGTCATGTACAACACTCAAGTAGTAGACACATGAGAGGGGTGGGGATCGGTCGCGACATTTTCTGTCCTAGGGACACGGCGAAATCAGGGGGACAACTTGTCCTCCATGTCCGATGCGCTTGGATCGGTATTGTAAACTTTAATAAGTTTTAAAGAAGCGACTGCGGTGAAAACCGTTGTTGAGAATCCAGGGCCTATGAACTGCAGAAGTAGATCGAGGGAACCTGAATCTTCCAGTGGAAAGGAAGATCTGGCATCATGGGGTGAGCCGAGGTATCTACCACGGGTGAGTGGGAGGAGCCAGCTTGAAGATTTTCCGACCAGATGTAAAGGGGAAGGACATGCCAGAGAGTGTGGATGAACAACATATCCACACTCCTAGAACTGCCTTTTTATTTGGTATTCATGATGTTCCTCCTTTGAAAAGCATTTTGGCATAATATAGGACAGAAAATATGTAAGACTGAATTGTATGCTAATAGTATGCACAGAGAAATATAGAAATTAAAGGCGGAAAATGGCTCACAGGTCCATCTAGTCTGCCAGACCTTTCCTATAGTATGATGTGCGAATACCCTAGTGGTCACCACTGTCCCCATGTCATCCTCCTGTTGTTCTCACCAGACTCATAGGTCTGTGCCACCCTCGCTTGAACCCCTCCACTGAGTTGGTGGTGACCAATCCCTCCGCATCCTGTTACACTCATTCTCCACTCACTATAAAGAAAGAGAAAATTACTCACCTTAGTAATTATGTTTCTTCTAGTGGAGTCTTGCTGTATTCTGACAAGTGCAGTTAGCCCTAGCCTTTAAACTGCCTCGGAGAACAAGTGGTTAACTTTTCTATGCAGGTAATAGAATGTTCATCTCGAGCTCGGTTGATGTCTCTGCCTGTTGTAATCTGAACTGCAACCATCAGATATTCTCGAGCAAAACTCACTAGAGTGTTCTGTGTGGAAACTGTAAAATGTTTACTAGTCAACTGGCAGAAAAATAATCTTTGGGTTCTCAAAGGAAGACTCACGCCAGGAACCCAAACACAAAAAGCGATCAAATGAAATAAGATCTCACCCCATGAGAAACAGAGGGTGTAAAGGGAACTCCTTGGGTGCCAACATCACGCCTGGCCCACCCACATCCCAAAAATCTAGGTTCTGAGAGGGAGGTTGGGAGGTTTAGAATACAGCAAGACTCCACTAGAAGAAACATAATTACTAAGGTGAGCACTCTTTTTCTTCAAACAACATGAAGTCTTGCTGTATTCTGACAAGTGCAGACTACCAAGCAGTACCTCCATGGAGGAGGGACAGAACCTACTTTGGGAATAGGCTCAAGTACTGTTGTGACAAGACCGAGCATCACTCCTAGCCTGGATATCCAGAGAGTAATGCTTGGTAAAAGTATGGACTGTTTTCCAGGTGGCTGCTTGACAAATTTCTAAAGAGGATATCCCTGGCAGCAGCCAGGAAGCAGCTGTGCCTCTTGTGGAATGAGCCCTCAGGCCTGAGGTGGAGTTTTTCCCAGTTTTTCATAGCAGAATTGTATACAAGACACAATCCACCTGGCAATAGATCTCTTGGTGGCAGGTTTGCCCTTCCCAACTTCTCCGTAAGTGAGGAACAACTGGAGGAGTCAAATCTGTGACCCTTGGTATGCTCTATGTAGTAGCTAAGGGCTCTTTAACATCCAAACTGTGTAGCCTCCTCTCCCGAGGAAGAATGATCAGTGAAGAAAACAGGTAGAGACATAGACTGCTTCAGGTGGAAATCTGAAACCTCTTTAGGCAAGAACTTTCTGTTAGTTCTAAGGACCACTTTATCTCTGTGAAAAGAGATGAAATCAGGTTCCACTGACAGGGCTTGCAATTCACTGATACATCTAGCAGAAGTAATGGCTACCAAAACACAGTTTTACAAGTCAAGTACTTAAGCTCTGCTGAAGACAAAGGTTCAAAGGGGTTGCATAAGCTGAGGAATGCAAACATTAAGATCCCAAGCAGGAGCAGGATCCCTAAAGGGGGATTGGTGTGAAGCAATCCCTTGAAAACATACAGAATACAGGGTGGGATGACAGTGAGGAAGACTTGCCTACTGACAGGAAAGCAGAAACAACTGACAAGTGTACCTTGAGAGTAGCTGGTCTGAGGCTCAGGCCATTGAGATGGACCATATAATCCAGAACCGTAGGCAATTCAGCAGTGTCTGGAGAAATACTCTTCTTAGAACACCAAATGCTGAATCTTTTCCATTTGAGTTGTAAGTCTTTCTGGTGGAGGGCTTCGAGCGCCTTGTGGATATCCAGAACCCCTGGGAAAGATGCAGATCTGCAAACTCTAACTCTTCAAGATCCAGGCCTTGAGATTGAGAGACTGAAGATTGAGGGTACCAAATCCTCCCCTGAGAGGATGTTAACAGGTTGTAATTCCTGGGAAGAGACAGGGAAGATGGACTGCTAGGGACAGCAACAAGGGATACCATGGCTGCCTGGCCCAGTCTGGAGCAATCAGAATCACTTTGCAAGGTTGTGACCTTATCTTGACTAACACTTTGAACAGGAGAGGGAAGGGGAAGCATACAGAAATTTCTCTTTCCAGTTCAGAATCCGAGCATCCAGGGGACTGAGCCCAAGACTGGGGTCTGCAACAAAAGCGAGGAAGTTGGTGATTGTCTGGGGCTGCAAAAGATCTATCTCTGGAGTGCCCCATCTTGAGAAAATCACCTTCAACACCAGAGGATCCAGGGCCCATCTCATGATGTCCCGAGATATTCTGCTCAGTGCATCTGCTAGGAGATTGTCCTTCCCTGGAAGGTGAACTGCTATCAGAGAGGTTTGCAGGAAATAAGCCAGGGACCACAACTTCATTGCTTCTGTGCACAAGGCTGTAGACCGAGTGCTTCCTTGCTGATGATGTACCACATGGTGGTGGTGTTGTCTGTTCTGACCTGAACCACCTTGTTCTGTACTGATTTGGAAAAACTTGCAGTGCCAGAAACACTGCCCTGAGTTCCAAGAGACTGATGTGTAGAAGAGATTCCTGAGGCGACCACAGTCCCTGGGTAGTGAGGTCCCCAAATGGGCTCCCAGCCCAGCTGGGAAGCATCTGTAGTAAGGACCACTGAATGAGACTGAGTGGCAATGGGACCCTTGCCTCATATTGTCCTGATCCTGCCACCATTGCAGTGCTTGGATCAGAGTTCAGTCACTGGGATTAGTTTGGTAAGGGAATCCTTTCTTTGGGACCAAAAGCTCTTAAGTGGAACTGAATGTCCCTCATCTGGAATCTTGCGCCTTGGACCACTGCTGTAGAAGTTGCCATGTGGCCCAACAGCTGAAGAAATGCCTTGCTGTTCGAGACACCTGAAGGCTGAATGAAGAGGCCAGCTCCATGAGAGCTCTTGCCCTTTTCAGGGAAGGAAGATTCTTGCTTTACCGTATCCAGCTCTGCCCCTATGAAGGTGAGGAGCTGCACTGGTTCGAGAGCTGACTTTGGTAGGTTGAGAAGAAATCCTAAAGAAGTGAGCACTTGCTGGGTCACTTGCAGGTGTGACTTGACTTGGTCTGGGACTGGCCCACTATGAGCCAGTCGTCCAAATATGGAAAATGGAAATCTTTTGTCTTCTTAGGAAGGCAAAAACTACTGCCGGGCACTTTGTGAAGACCCTTGGGGCTGAAGTTAGCCAAAGGGCATTGCTCTGAACTGATAGTGGCCTGAGGGCAACTCGAACCTGAGGTACTTTCTGTGGGAGCACCTGATGGGAATGTGAAAGTTGGCATCTCTGAGGTCCAAGGAAGCTAGCCAGTCCCCTGGCCTTAGAGAGGATAATTCCTAGAGTTATCATCTTGAACTTTGGCTTTAAAGATGTTTGTTCAGATATCTTAAGTCCAGGATGTGTCGCCACTCTCCTGTCTTTTGGGGGTTAGGAAGTACCTGGAGTACAGTCCTTTGCCCCAGTGTAGGGTGAGGTACTCTCTCTATAGCTCTTAGAGCTAGGAGGCAGAAACCTCTGCCTCTAGGGCAAGCGTTTCTGAGGCGTTTGCAGGTGGAAAAGATCTGGCTCTCATCTTTGGAAATGTTTTGAAGCTGAGAACCAGTCCCTGGCTGACTACTTCCAGGACCCACTTGTCTGTGTAACAGACATCCAGTCCTGGACAAAGTAAGCCAGCCTGCCCCCTACTGGAATAGGAGAGTCAACCGGGCAGACCCATCAGGGTGTCTGCTGGGAGGACTTTAGGCTGAGGGGTGGATGCAGGCCTGCTCATCTCCCTCCTGCCTCTCCCTCTGAAGAACCCCTCTGTGAAAAGGAAGAAGGGCCTGTGCTTGGTAAAAGGCCTTTGAAAGAGCCCTGCCCTAGACTGCTGCCTTTGAAGAGTTGCCTGCCTTTCCTTGGCCTGAGCACTCCTGTAAGTGGTCCTGTACTCATCCATTTTCTTCATGTAATTCTCTGTCTGCTCCCAGAGAATTACCCACTACAGGAAAATCCATGGCCTTAGCCTGTGTATCCTGTGAGAGGCTAGTACATCTGAGCCAAGCCATTCTCCGAAGAGCCACAGATGTAGCCATGACTCTTGATGATACATCACTGGAGTCCACAGCAGCATGAAACTGAACTTTTGATGCCTCAATCCCATCTCGCCACCTCTTCCAGCTCCTTGGCAAGCTGGGAGAGCCTGTTTAGCCAGTGCCAGTACAGTGTCCCACCTGGACTTCTGGTACCTGGTTGTATAGGCCATATAATTAGCCTGCCTGAGTCCCAAGGAAGATGCCATGTACTGCTTCTTTGCCATGGCATCAATCTTCCTGGAGTCCTTGTCTGGGGTGTGATGCCAAGGGAATGCTTGCCTTATCACAGGCAGCAGCCTGTACAACTCAACATGGCTGTACTGCTGATAAAGGAACTCCATATCTGAGCCTGAAAAGTATACCTCTTGTCCATTCTTCTATCCACAGGAGTATGGAATTGGGAGACTTAAGAATTTTTGTGTCTGTTTCCCAAAAGATTTGTGGAGGGAATAGACAGTCTTCTGGACTCTGGGATGTCCATCATCTCTAAATAGTCAGGCTCCTCCTGATCCTCCTGCCTCCTCCACAGGAACTGGAGGTATCAGCCACCTTTCTGTAAAACATGAAGTGCGAAGGGGACTCAGAAAGTCTAGGAGGAGAAACACCTGAAGGTCTGTCTGGGGAGATGTTCGAGTCAATAGGCACATCCAGACTTTCACCATCACCATATTCATCTTCCAACTCTCCTCCTCAAACTCTGGTTCATAAAATTCTTCCAGGGTATAATCTTGAACCGGGGAACCGACCGAACCGAGCCCCTGCCAAAGGTGCCAGATCAGTCAGAACCGGGCAAAGTGATTCCACAACACGAATCGCTTGGCTATTTCTCAGGCGGTCGGAGTATGAAATTCTGGATCTGAAACCGGCCGATTTGTCTTTGCATTTTTTGTTTTGGAACCGATTCTCGAATCGCTCTCCTTGCCCGAAGAAGTATTGCCCTGGTCAGAGGGCACTCCTTCTGATACGGTCGGAACGAACCTGGCTGGCCATCCGGTCAGCGGACTTCTCGGACTCCTTTCCCTCAGTCTACCTAATCTCTTTTCCAGGGTAGATTTGGGAAAGTTTTACAAATTGGCAGTCTGAATTGAGGTGGTCAAACCCCAGACAATAAACACAGGTGGTGTGGGTATCAGCCTTAGCAAAGACCTCCCCACACACACTGCAGTGTTGAAACCCAGTGAGCCGGTTTTCTTGGGTTTCTCAGACATGACCCAACCTAACAAACTTCCCTTTTGCCAGGCAAGACTCCGATCGGTTCCTGACCGTGTCCTGGTCTTGGAAAAAGTACTAAAACCCGTTTTTTAGAACCAATACGGACGGTAACCACACACTAAAGTAAAATACAAAATTTACCTGAATGATCGGTTCAGCCGAACCGATCCACACTTTTACAAGTTCCACACAGAAAACAGAACAAAACCTATCTAGTACTCATGGTACCACAGACAGAGACTTGAACCGACTATGCAGAAACAAAATTTCCGTAGAAAACCGACCAAACTGACACTGCAACAGACTTCGAACTTAGCTGCAGGAGAAATTCGGTTGACTGTTCAGTGATATGGAGTAAAGAATCTGACGGTTGCAGTTCAAATTACAACAGGCAGAGACATCAACCGAGCTCGAGATGAACATTCTATGCCTGCATAGAAAAGTTAACCCATTGTTCTCCGGGGCAGTTTAAAGGCTGGGGCTAACTGCACTTGTCAGAATACAGTAAGACTTCATGTTGTTTGAATACTTTCTAATGTCCCTCCTGAATCTCCTCTCCCCAGCTTCTTTCAGTACCTCTTGTGTTCCTGTTCCCTTGACTTTGACCAGGTGAGGTACACAGTATTTATTTTGTTTTATCCCATGAAGAAACTTTAAAGTTTCGGGCATGTCTCCTGCTCCTCACCAGTGTATACATGTTGAGGTCCTCAAGCCTCTCCATGTAGCACTTCTCTTGCTGACACTGAAGGAAAAATTACTCATCTTAGTAATCTTGTTTTTCCAAGGGAATCTTACTGTATTCTGACAAATGCAGTATGGTCTCACCATAGGACTGCCCAGACCAAATGGTTAATAGAACCTATGCAAATGATGGAATGCTAGGCTTGAGCTCGGTTTTCAAATCACTGTCCCCGTAAACAACTTCTAAACCGTCAGATTAAGAAACCTGCTCTAAGCCATTTCCTATTAATATTATTATTGTTATAGTAACAATAATAATAAAACCTAAACTCCCTTCCCAATAAAAGGAAAACAACAATATAAGTGTATAACCCCTTTTTCACAGAAATTATTTTTTCTAAATGACATCACTAAGACTCAAGTCATAGGTGTCCAAAAACAGAACCAAAGATACCCCCAGGTTTGCACCAACTCTACCATAGCAGTAGTGCAGTGACCTTAGGGAGGTAGGGTGGGAGCTCAGAATACAGTAAGATTCCCTTAGAAGAAACAATATTACTAAGGTGAGTACTTTTTCTTCAAACCCCAGGAAATTTTACTGTATTCTGACTTATGCAGATTACCAAGCAGTGCCTTTGGAGGTGGGCTAGAATCTACTTAGAAAACAGGCTCTGCAGGACTGCTGAGCCAAACCTGGCATCACCTCTGGCCTGAACATCCAAACAGAGATGTTGCAGTACCCCTGGTAGAGTGGGCTCTGAGACCCATAGGTGGTTGCTTTCCCACCTTACCATAGCAGAACTGGATACAGGTAACAATCCACCTGGCAATGGACTGTTTGATAGCAGGTCTACCTTTTCCACCTCTCCATAAGTGAGGAAGAGCTGGGTCTGATTCTGCCTGTGACCCTTTGTGTGGTCCAGACAGTAGCTGACTGCCCTTTTCACACCCAGGCTGTGTAGCTTACGCTCACCTGAGGTGGAGTGGTCAGTAAAGAACACTGGTAAGGTAACAGACTGATTAAGGTGAAAATCTGATACCACCTTGGGCAGGAAGTTTCTGTTAGTTCTGAGAACTATTTTGTCCCTATGGAGAGCAATATAACCTTGCTCTGTGGACAATGCCTGAGCGCACTCATCCTTCTTGCCGAGTAATAGCTACCAGGAACACTGTTTTCCAAGTCACATATTTAAGATCTGCTGTAGATATGGGCTTGAAAGGGGCTCATAAGCTGAGCAATGCAAATATTAAGGTCCCACATGGGGTAGGTTCCCAGTGCGGTGGATGCAAGTACAACAACCCCTTAAAAACTTTTAAATACTGGCTTAGAAGCTAGTGAAGAGGGCTTACCTGCTGATAGGTAAGCTGAAACAGCCAGATGTACTCTCAAAGTGGAAATGGTTAGACCTGTGGCGTGCAAGTGGGCCATATAATCTAGGACTATAGACAGATCTGCCTGGGTATGGTCCAGACCTTACCTAGCACCAGAAAGAAAATCTCTTCCATTTTGAGGCATACGTTTTCTTAGTAGAAGGTTTTCTGGAAACTCTCAGGATGTCCATAACTCCTTCTGAGAGATGCAATCCTGCATACTCTTAAGTCCTCAAATGCCATGCCTTGAGTCTGAGGGATAGAAGGCTGGGGTACACGATCCTGCCCTGGGAGGATGTGAGCAGGTTGTACCTCCTGGGGAGGCTGATTGGCTTGGCTACTGACAATGACAGGAGCATGGCTACCAAGGCTGCCTGGCCCAATCTGGGGCAATGAGAATCATTGATGCTGGCTGGAGCCTGAGTTTGCTTAATACTTTCAGTAACAGTGGAAAAGGAGGAAGGCATACAGAAACCTCCTGTCCAATCCAGCAGGAGTGCATCCAGAGGGATTGTGCCCTGATAGGGGCCTGCAACAGTATTGTGAGAGCTGGTGATTGTATGGAGCTGAAACAGATCCACCTCTGGAGTGCCCATCTCCTGAATATGGTCTGTAAAGATCTGCTTATTTAGTGACTTCTCGTGGTGATTCTGATTTATTCTGCAGAGGGCATCACCAGGACATTATCCTTGCCTGCAGAGGTGGACAGCTGTGAGGAAATGTTGAGGAAGTAGACTGGACCCAAACTTTCACTGCCTCTGTGCACAGAGGAGTTGACCTGGCTCCTTGCTTGTTTATATAATACATTTGGTTGTGTTGTCTGTTCTGACCTGAACCACCTTCCTTTGACTTGGTGGAGAAGAACTAAGAGCTATTAGAACTGCCTGAGCTCTAGAAGATTTATGTGCAGGAGGATTCCTGCTGGCTTCATGTGCCGTGGGTTGTGAGATCTCCAGATATGCACCCCACCCCAGGAGGGATGCATTTGTTGTGAGTACCAGAGAAGGGGATTGCTGTAGGAAGGAACCACCTGCCTGAGGTTGTCTTTCCTGCCACCCTTCAGGGCTTGCAGAAAAGTGGCTGTGACTGGAACTAGTTTTGACGAGAGTCCTTTCTTTGAGACCAGTATTCTCTCAAGTGAAATTATATGTCTCATCTGCAATCTGGCTCCCAGCACAGTTCCTGTGGAAGCTGCCATGTGTCCCAGCAACTGAAGGAAGTGCCTTGCGGCCTTGAGACATGAAGCTTGAAGGATTTGGCTACCTGGATGAGGTTGTCCACTCAGTCCTGAGGCAGGTAAGTCATCCTCTCTTTGTGTCCAGTTCTGCCTCTATAAATTTGAGGAGCTGAACTGGCTCCAGAATTGAACTTTTGTGGTTCGCCAGGAACCCTAGGGAGACTAGGACATTCTGTGTTAGAGATAATGCCTCCTGACCTGCTGGGAGGACTGTCCTACTATCAGCCAGTCATCTAGGTAGGAAGAAAACAGGTTACTCACCTGTAACGGTAGTTCTAGGAGTGGTATATGATGTTCATCCACACTGTTTGGCATGTCCTTTCTCCTTTAAATCTTGCGGAAGTCTTCAAGCTGGCTCCTCCCACCCACCCAGGTGGTATAGACCTTGGCTCTGCCCCATGACACCAGATCTTAGCCCGCTGGAAGCCAGGTTGTGTGCATCTGTGGCAGGGGAGGTCGGGTGGGTCCGTGTAGGATGAACAACATACAACTCCTAGAACTACTGTTACAGGTGAGTAACCTGTTTTTCTAGGATCGTGGATATGTTGTTCATCCACATGTTAGCCAGACTCTAGCAGTCCGGGAGGAGGTAGGCAAGGCACACACACCCTACTTAGGGAACAGAGATTGGAGAACCGAGGCCACAAAACCAGCATCCCGGCGTGACTCAAGGTCGATGTGGTAGTGGTAATGAAGGTGTTTGCTGACTTGGCAGCAGCCTGACAGATTTCCTGGATAGGGCTGTCCCTGGAATCAGCCACCAATACCCAGCAGTATGGCGGGTAGAATGAACAGGTTACTCGCCTGTAACAGTAGTTCTAGGAGTGGTATATGTTGTTCATCACACTTCTCGGCATGTCCCTTTCCCCTTAAATCTTGCGGAAGTCTTCAGCTGCCTCCTCCACCCACCGGGTGGTATAACATCGGATCCGCCCCATGGCGCCAGATCTTAGCCTGCTGGAATCTGGGTTGTGCGCCTAAAGCGGGGGAGGTCGGGTGGGTGGGTGTGTGTGGATTAACAACATATACCGCTCCTAGAGCTACTGTTACAGGTGAGTAACCTGTTCTTCTAGAAGCGTAGCTATGTTGTTCATCCACACTCTTGGCAGACTCCAAGCAGTTCTCTGGGGAGGAGGGAGGCAAGGAGCACACCCCTACTTGGGAAATAAAGATTGGAGAACCGAGGTCCCACAACCAGCATCCCGGCATGACTCAAGGTCAATGTGGTGAGTGAGTAATGAAGGTGTTGCTGACTTCAGGTAGCAGCCCGACAAATTTCCTGAATAGTGATATCCTGGAAGCAGCCACCGATGCAGCAGTATGGTGGGTAGAATGAGCTCTTATCCTCTGGGAGGCTCCTCGCCGCCTATGTCATAGCACAGACCTATGCATGATGTAATCCACCTTGCAATGGACCGTTTGGCTGCAGGTCTGCCAGAGCGGCTTCAGCGTGAGGTGACAAACAGCTGGCAAACCTCTCCACTAATTTCCACCGTTCTCCTTATAATAGAGAGAGCACATCTCAGGTCAAAGTATGAAGCCTGTACTCAACGTCCGAGTGTAACTAAAGGTAGTATACGGCAGAGTCAATACATGGTTAACGTGAAACTCTGATACCACCTTGGAAAGAATTTCGGTGAGGCGCAGGACAACTTTGTCCCTGTGAAAGACCAGATAAGAGAGTCCACCAACAGTGCCTGGGCTCCCTTGTCCTTCTGGTTGACGTGATAGCCACCAGGAAGCCGTCCTCCACAATAAGTGTGAGAATGCACACTTGTGCATAGAGTAGAATGCGCTTGCCATGAGCTTTGCCAAAACCAGCAACAGATCCCATGGAGGTGGAGGTTGGAGTACGGAGGATATGTGATCAGAGCCTTTGAAGAAGTGCCCGACCACTGTCTCCTGCGCCAATGTCGGCTGACCGCCTGCACCCAGTAAGCGAAATAACTGACTAGGTGCACCCAAGGTCGATGACCGCAGAGCCCCTTTGAAGAGAGACCAAAGGTAGTCGAGAATGTTAGCCACTGAGCAGGATAAGGGGTCCAGACTCTTACCCTGACACCAAATGGAAAAATCTCTTCCATTTGAGGCATAACATTTCTAGTCGATTCCTTACGCACGCCTCCACCACGTGTACATCCTCGGAAAGACCCAGAACCTGGAACTCTCAGCTCAAGTACCAGGCTGTGAAGTGCAGGATTGAAGGTCCAGATGGAGACCTTCCCTGGTTCAGAGATATCAGGTCCTGGCATGTACAAAGCAGCTCTGGGGAGCCTGTGGCTGAGGCTGAGAGATCTGGATACCAGAACTGGCGTGGCCAGTCTGGGATTCAGGATTGCGGTCACCTTGTCCCTCCTCACCTTGAGTAATACCTTGTGGATCAGGGGAAATGGAGGAAAGGCGTAGAGAGGCCTGGGGTCCATGGCCTTGACAAGGCATCCCCTGCAGCGATCCCTGCTGAGGGGGCAGGCATGATACAGCCTCAGCTTGGTGTTTTCCCTGGAGGCAAACAGGTCCACCATCGGTTTGCCCCAATGGGAAAACAGGCTGTAACTACCTCTAGATGGAGAGACCACTTGTGGGATGTCTGGCCTATAGGGCTGAGGCATCCGCCAGCTGGTTCGAGGCTCCTGCCACATGGATGGCTAGGAGATCGCCTCCAACTGACTTGCGAGGGTCCAGATGCAGAGCCTCCTTGCACAGCAGGTGGGAGTGCATGCCGCCTGTTTGTTGAGGTATTACATGGTTGTGGTATTGTCTGTCTGTGCTTCATGAACCACTTGACCCTGGAGCTGAGGCAAAGCTGACAGTGCCAGTCTGACTGCTCCTGAGCTCCAACAGGTTGATGTGCATCAGGACTCCTCGGGGTCCAGAACCCGTGGGTCTGTTGTCCATATAGGCTCCCCAGCCCATGAGAGAATCATTAGTATAAGTATGACTGTTGCCAGGCGAACAAGCGAGATCCCTTCCTGCAACCCGGTCTGGGGGCGGTCCACTACTGGGCGTCCACATTTTCTGGTTACAGTGATCAGCTGGTCAAAATGACCACTGTGCTGAGTCCACTGGGCGGCCAGTTCCCATTGGAGGGTGCATGTGCAACTCGTCCAATGGACCACTGAGGGCACACCGCCATGTCACCAGAAGGCACAAAAGTCCTGGGCAGAGCGCAGTGCCCAACCAGAAATGATTGAGCAAAGGAAAAAGAACCTCTGCCCTATCCACTCGGAGCCGGGCTCTGGTTTGACAAAGTCGAGCTCTGCCCCAATGAAGCCCATCACCTGGGAAACGCAGTTCTGACTTGGCCTCGCTGATAAGGAGGCCGAGTTGGGAACAGGTCTGGAGGGCAGATCCTGGACCTCTCCACCTCCTGTTGGGTGGAACCTGCCAGGAGCCAATCGTCGAGGTAAGGTAAATCCTGACTCTAGCGCGGAGATGGGCCGCCACCACTGCAATGCATTTAGCGAAGGCTTGAGGGGCCAATAACAGGCGAACGCATGGCTCAGAACTCGTACAGGGTCCCTCCGACCCGAAGTGGATGAACCGATGATGGGACGGATGGATTGGGACGTGAAAGAACATGTCCTGCAGATCCAATGAACAGAACTACATGTTTGGCTCAAGGATGGTATGATCTGGGACAGAGTGACCATCCAAAGGGTGTGTGACCTGAAGAATCAGTTGGGTGGGCGGAGATCTAGAATGGGCGCCAGCCCCCATCCCTTGGGCACCAGGAAGTACCTGGAGACAAGCCTGGGTCTGAACAGATCCGCCATGATAGCTACTGCTCCTTGAAGAGAAGCTGAGCAACATCATCTTGAAGAGGCGACTGGGTGCATGCGAAATCCGTTCTTCCGGTAGCGGGCTCAGCTGGTGGGGTACTGTCGGGAATTCTGAGGGCGGTCCTGACGAACCACTAGAACCCACCTGTCCATAGTGATAGCGGACCAGGCAGAAAGGAAGTGGTGGAGCTGGCCCCCAAGGACCCCAGAGTTGGCATGATGGAGATAGGGAGCAACCCCACCCGTCACTGGGCAGGCTTAGAGGAGGAGGAGGAGGAGGAGGCTCCAGGACCTGAGCCTTGGCCTCCTTCTGTGAGCCTGTTGGGGTCCAGACTTGGGTCGAGGCGCAAGCTTGAGCCTGCTGATAGCTGATACCGCTGTCCTCCTTGGTAGGAGGACTGCTGAACCACAGGGAAGAGTGCAAAAGGAATTCTTCTTTTCTTCTGTTGGTTCTTGCCCGAAGAACTCCTGGCAGAAGTGGCGTCAAGGTGGCATGGACTCTAAATGCGCTGTGGGTGACCAGCCACCTGGGCCAAACAAGTCGGTCCAGAGGAAAGGCACATCAGTAACTTATGCTGAGTATCCACGGGAAGGAGGATAAGCTCAGCCAAGCCCTGCAGCGAGAGGCCACGCGGCGACCATCGAGCAGGCATAGAATCCCCAATGTCCAGGGCCATCTGGAGATGCTGTTTGGCAACAGCATGGCCCTGGTCCCAGACCTGTAACCGTGGTTTGCATGTCCATGGGGAGATGTGGGAGGACCTCATCTAATGACCCGAAAGGGCATGAGAGAAGTGTGCCATGATGTCGGCAGACTGGCCTGTGAAGAGGCCCACTGGAGGAAGCAGCGCTTAGACTTCGCGAATGGTCCAAAAGCTTGGACTCCTTATGAGGGAGATGGTCAGTGTCGGCAGAAAGCACAGTTACGTAAGAACTTACCGTAACAGTAGATCTTAGAGAGAGCTCTTGCAGTAGGTAATTACATATAGGACTGGCCTTGCCAGTGGCAGGATCCACGAAACATTTCTAGCTAGCGGTCCCTGGCGGAACCTTCCACTCAGGTGACCGACGTCATACCGATGTCGGTATAAAGGGCGGTCCGGACGCCTACCTTCCAGTTCTTTCCGCCACAGGCCTGGAAGGCCGGACGAGAAGCATATATTTCCCTCGATGGGAAAGGAGCTGAAAAAGCCTAGGGGATGGGCGGGAAGGTATTGCTTACTGCAAGAGTCTCTCAAGATCTACTGTTCGGTGAGATTCTTGTAACTGTACTATCTTACTTGAGAGGCTCTTGCAGGTAATTACATAGAGACAGAATCCCAAGCAGTCTGGAACAAATGAAAGGCACGGGAGAAGGAACTACTCAAAAAGTAGCAAATAATCTAGTAGGTCTCAAGAAGGAGGCCTTTTAGAGACAGCCTAACTCAAAGCCTGCTCTACAGCGAGGCAATGTCCAAACTGTAATGTTTAGTAAAGGTATGGACAGGCGTCCAAGTGGCGGCAGCACAGATGTCTGCCATAGACACATTCTTGAAACAAGCCGCAGAGGCGGCAACACCACAAGTGGAGTGACCTCTGACTTGACCGGGAGGGTCTTGTTGTACTGCCATAACAGTGATGCAATGGGCCAACCATTTTGATAGGCATTGCTTAGAGACAGCATTACCTGCTCTTTTGTGAGTGAAGAGACGAACAACTGATCAGTCTTCCTGAGATCCTTCGTCCTATGCGGTGTAGTATCTCAGAATCCTGTGAACATCCATGGTATGGAGCAGGTATTCTCCTTGATTGGAGTATTGCGTGAAGAAGCAGGTAATTCAACAGACTGATTTAAGGTAGATTCCGCTACTACCTTCGAGAAACTTAGGATTCGAAAGGCTACTCGTTCTTTGTGAAAAATCAGATAAGAGATTTTGCACATCAGGGCCTGGAGCTCAGAAATTCTGCGAGCAAAGTAATGGCCACCAGGAAGAGCATCTTCACGATAAAACTTCAAGTCTGCAGAAGCTGCAGGCTCAAAGGGGGAAGGTAAGTTTCTGAGGACAAAGTTTAAGTCCCAAGGGGAGCTGGAGTCCGGACAGGGGCCTGAGATGAAGGACCCTCTGAGGAAAGTTTTGGATACCTCCAGCTGGGCAAATGCCTTACCAGTGAAAGGGACATGGTAGGCTGAAATAGCCGCCATATGGACTTTCAAGAGGAGTGACTGAGACCCAGGTCAAAAGATGACGCATGTACTCAAGTAGAATGGTCACAGGACAGGAAAAGGGCTCCACGTTCCTGGGCGCATGTCAGATAGAAAATATTTTCCATTTCATGGCGTAGGTGGACCTAGTGGAGGTTTTCTAGCCTCCACCAGAATCTCGACCACCTTAGAAAAGCGCCAAAACGAGATTTGGCTAGGTCTGTAAGAGCCATGCATGAAAGTGAAGGGACTTGAGTGCGGATGGACCAGGGTTCCTGATCCTGGGTCAGCAATCCTGGAGATAAGTCCGGATAGGGGGCCTGAGATGGGGACCCTCTGAGAGAAAGTTTGGATACCTCCAGCTGGGCAAATGCCTTACCAGTGAAAGGGACATTGAGGTATTGTTGTAGAAGAGAACCAGATTTGCCTAGGCCAGAAAGAGCAATCAGAATCATTCTCGCTCCTTCTAGAGCAAGCTTCTGTAACACCACGAGGACCAGAGGAATTGGGAAAAGCATAGAGCGAATCTGTCCTTCCAGCTTAGAAGAAACGTCGCTTCAGAAGCGCCTCACTCTGGAGCGAGCGAGCAAAGATTGGAACGCTGCGTTTTGGGAGGGAGAACAGGTCTATCTGAGGTCCCCAAACTTGGAAGATGCATTTGGGACTTTTAGGTCCAGTTCCACTTGTGTGGAAGAGCCGTGACGACAAAGTCTGTCTGCTAGGACACTACTCGACTCCCGGAACATGGATCGCCGTGAGGTGAAGGTTGTGGAGAGTTGCCCAATCCCAGACCCTCATTGCTTCCTGCACAGCGGGTAGGACTGAGTCCCTCCTGCTTGTTGATGTACCACACACCACATGTTGTCCGTTTAGACAGCTGGGTGACCAGGAAGGATCAACGTGAAGGGCCTGGAGCGCATAAAGCACTGCTGAAGCTGAAAGACGCGTTGATGTGGAGAACTATCTCCAACTTTGATCAAAGGCCTTGGGTTCGGTGAGGACCCAGATGGCCTCCCAACCTTCGCCTGAAGCATCCGTGGTCAGAGTCTGATTAGGGAGGATGAAAAAAGGGACCCCGGAAGAGTTCTCTTGAACCATCCACCACTGCAAGTCTCTTACCATCGGCGAGAGGTCAGGAATCGGATGATCTAGGTCGTCTCACTAGTTGATCCCACTGAGATCAAAGAGTCCACTGAGAGATTCTCATGTGGGCGTCGCGCGGAACTGTCGGGATGGCTGCTGCCACCTAAGCCCCAGTAGAGCGGGCATTGACCTCGCTGGGACCCTCCTGTGTTCTGATAGGAGGAAATCTGTGACTGGAGGGCGCCCTTGTCCGGAGGCAGAAAGGCCTTGCACAGTGATGTGTCGAGAATTGTCCCGATGAACTGGAGCCTCTGTGAAGGATCCAGGTGAGACTGGAATGGTTGATGGTAATACCAGGCCAGTGAAAACCTGCTGGAGAGGGAGAGAAAATGGAGGAGTTCCTCCTGGGCGAGGCCGCCAGAACCAAGTCGTCCAGGTGAGGCTCCTGAGCTCCCAAGAGCATGGGTGGGCCGCTTCTACGCCAGACATTTGGTTAAGACTTGGGGGCGAGGAAAGACCAACCGGAGCACCGGAATTGGTGGTGGACCCTGGGCATAAACCTGAGGTACTTTCGGTCGAGAGGCGAGATGGGGATGTGCAGATGCATCCTGCATATCTAGTGCACAAAGCCACTGGCCCAGCTGAAGCAGGGGCAAAAGGGTTTGAGGGAGAAGCATCCTGAACCTCTTGTGATTCACATACAGGTTCAGAGAGCTGAGATCGAGAATAGATCTGAGATCTCCAGTCTTCTTTGGTACAAGGAAGAAGTGGGAATAGTAACCCGTCCCGTAGAGGTGAGAGGCAGGTTCTATAGCCTGTTTGCAAGGGCGCCCGATATTTCTTCCTGACCAAAGGAAGATGGTCCCTTGAGTAAGCGGAGTTCAGAGGGAGTGGCGCGGATGTTTCTGTAGAAACTCTATGGAGTGCCCCTCTGCTATGATCTGAAGCACCCATGAATCGATGTTATCCCTCCCAACCCAGAAGGTGGAGGAGAACCCTCCCTCCGGTTCCTCTGGGGCTACCAGAGGCAGTGGGAGAGGAAGGCAGTCAGGTGGTGTGAGCAGCTGCCCGCCGCAGCTGGGCACCCATTGCTTTTTGTAGCGAGGGGCCTGGCAGCTGAGGGGCCCAGCGTTTAGTGGCCCGCCTTCCTGAGATTTCACTTGAGGCCGGCTGCGTCTGCAGAAAGGGGCGAGCTACTGTGGGGGATGGGGACCGTACATTGAATCAACAGATTTAAGGGCCGTCCCTTCTCCTGCAAATCAGTGATGATCCCTTGACATCACCACCAGCACAGAACCCTGAAAGGTGCTTCTTGGATCGCTGACTACCTCGGGACCAGACCTGACACATGGAGCCATGCGTGGCCTCGAAGACTGACGGCAAGGCATAACTCCGTCCTCACGGTGTCCACTGCGTTGTGGAGTCGTCAAAATATGGCGACTGGCTGAGCAAGCAGAAACGGACCAGGTCGGCCACCTGCTGACTTGGGAGTCAGGCAAAGAATCGATCTTAGATTCCGCCTGGGTAGGGCGGCCTTCTGGTAATCCCCATATGTGTTACATAGTTAAGGGCCCTAATCCCAGTGTGGAAGAAGCGTAGATCTTCCTTCCATACTGATCAGAAAGCGAGATTCTTATCCGGGAGGCGAGCTCAAGTGTTTTGGGTGTGCTGACCGGCCATGGCAGGCGCTAATCACAACCGAGTCTGCAGGGGTGAGAGTCTAAAAGTCTACACCTCCGGAGCCTGGTATAGCCTGTTCAACTTCCTGGGAAGCGGGCTAAAGCCGACAATTGCTTCAAATCGTGGAAACAAAGGTGGGCGTGAGGCTCGATCCAGGGTGGCACATGGGTAGGAGCCATAAGGGTAAGTCAGATGTTCGACAAGTTTAACCTGTTTAGGATCTGGCTCTAAGGAGTGCCACTGATGGACCTCCTGGATCTTCCTGAGCAACTCCGTGAAGGAAGGATCCTCGGAGGAGTCCTCGGCCGGGGCTTGGATGGAGGCGTGGCTGGTGGTCTTTCTCCAGAACATCCGCCGGAAGCCTCCGAGGAGTCTGAGACAGAAGAGGAAGAATCTGAAGCAGAGTAAGACTCCTGCTTCGACTACGAGGGAGGAGCGGGTTCCTGGGGGAATATCAGAGCATGTCCTGCCCCTCTCTGGATCTCGGGAGGAGAGGAGGAGTGCTGTCTGGGCGTCAGGGAGCTGGGAGTGGCACCGTGCGCGTGGGCGACTCTCGACTTCCTTGGTGAGCTGAGCCTTGGCCTCGGCCCACCAGGAGGCAAGAAGTCTCCTGAAGATCACCAGCGGCCTAGGTGGCAGTGGAGGAGGATAGGTGTACAGAGGAAATCGTAGGGGAGTATCCGTAACCCGGCTGCGGGTATACGGAGCTGGGTACTGCGTCGGGTACTGCAGTGTCGAAGGAGTCGGCACGGGTATTGCGGCGCGGGATACTATGGACCTGGGAAACCGGCGTTGGATATGGCGGGATGCCCAGGCACTGGAGAGCTGCGGAGCAGGCGGCCGCGGGTACTCACGGGCAGATCAGTTGGGATAGGCCCGTGGGGTGGAGGCCCGATGGAAGAGGAATATCCCCGCGGCATCTGAGGGCGGTGTCGGATCCTGCGTCGGCGGGGCGGTGTCGGGGCGAGCGTCAGGAGCGGCGTCAGATTGGCTCTTCAAGAGAGGATCGGACGGTAGCCAGGGTCCCCAGCCTTGTCGGGGACGGAGGAGAAATCCCGGGTCCGGGCATGGGGACTGGGGCTCCCCTGACGGCAGCGAAGGCTGCGGGAACCTGGTAAGACAGACACGGCAGGGTCTGCCGCAGGACTCCGAGGCCTGGCGCGCGGAGGAGCCAGCAGCTCTGGGCGGAATCCGGCGGACACCAGAGGAGCCGGCGTCAGACTTCCGGGTCCCTCGTCGGAGGCGGGCGAGTATGAGAGGAGGCCGGTCCGAGGGACACTGCCACATGCCGCCCGAAGTCAGGCGTCTTAGCGGCCTTCTCGGCGTGCGTCAGAGGGCCGGCGTCGGCTTAAGGTGCCCGCGCAGTGGGCGCAGACCTGCGGCGGTAGTGGGGCTAGAGTCTCCTTTGCCCAGAGACACCGAGCGGGCTCAGCGCGAACCCGGCCAGGCGGGCGACACCTCCTCAAAGCCTTGGAGGCTGCTGTTGGGCGATCTCCCGGAGGGATGGTACCTTGCCCGCGACTCCGGCGGAGTCGCGGAGAAGACCTTCTCCGGTGCCTTTCCTTGTCCCTTCTTATGCCCTTCAGGGAGGTTGACACCTGAAGTTTCTTCAACTCCTTCTCCCGCAGACATCTTCTTTTTGAGGAGATGGGCTTGAGGACTGCTGCGTCGTCTGCGGGTGGCCGCACTGAATCTAAGGCAGTGCAGACATTTGTAGACCCGCGTGGTCGGGCCCTAAGCAGAAAAGGCAGAGGAAGTGACCCGTCTTTGTGAAGGCAGTTAGCGCTGCACGAGTCGCACTTATTCTTTGAAGGGGATGACATAAACCGGCGTTCACCTGATGAAAGAAAAATAAAATTCTATACTGAAAACTTGTTGGAAAACCGATGAAGTAACAGGACTGAGCGATAAGCACTTAACGCAGGCGCTACCTGAGCTGACGGAAAAGAACTGGAAAGCGGGCGTCAGGACCGCCCGCTATACCGGCGTCGTATGGCGCGGTCACCTGACGTGGAAGCGGTCCCCGCCACGGACTGCTAGCTAGAAATTTTTCCTTAGGGTCCTGCCGCGGCGGTGTCAGTCCTATATGTAATTACCTACTGCAAGAGCCCTCTCGAGTAAGATCTGCCAGTACACCTGAACACAGAGGCGATCACCAGGCTTCGGCTGAAGGGTACTCTGTGAACCCACGCAAGGGACCCCATGGGCTGCATTGCTTGCGGGCCATGGCGGCAGAGCGGTGCTGGACGTGAGGCAGGGGCACTGCCATAGTTCGAGTGCCAGACCAGCAATGGCCTTGGCACAGGAAAGCCCTCCGTCAGGTGTCCCTCTCTTCAGGATGTCCGTGAGAGGGTACTCCGCCTTTTCAGGATAGGTTCCAGGGTCATCCCTGTAGAATCAGAGATGAGACGGAGGATAGAAACATAGAATTTGACGGTAGATAAGGACAGCTTGGCCCACCTAGTTTGCCCATTTTCCTACCTAACAGATAAGCTGCAGATCCTAGTTAACCAACAGCTTATTTCCTCCTACCCCCACTAGGACTGCCTTATGTCTGTCCCATACATTCTTGAATTCCCCACTGTTCTTGACTCCATGACATCCTCAGGAGGCTGTTTCATCATCCACAACCTCTCCGTGAAAAATACTTCCCCACATTACGCTAAGCCATCCCCTCTATCTTCAAATTGTGCCCCTTGTTCTTGCACATCTCTTTTTCTGAAAGATGCCACCCTCTTGGACTTTGTTGATTCCCTTGAGGTACTTGAACATTTCTATCATGTCCCTCTCTCCTTCTTTCCTCAAGGGTATACATATTAAGCTCCTTTAGTCTTTCTTCATATGTCTTCTGGTGCAGACCCTGCACCATTTTAGTTCCCTCCTCTGGACAACCTCCACTCTGTCTATGTCTTTGGAGATGGGGTCCCCAGAACTGCACACAGTACTCAGATGGGGTCTCACCAACTGTCTGTACAGAGGGATAACAACTTCCTGTTTTCTACTATTGATGCCTCTCCCTATGCATCCCAGTATCCCCCCAGCCTTCCTAACTGCCTTCTCACATTGCTTGCCCACCTTTAGGTCATCTGATATAATTACCCCCAGGTCCCTTTCCATTTTACTGTTGTCAGTATCACCCCCCATTGTGTACTCTTCCCTGGGTTTTGTTTCCCAGGTGCATTACCTTGCACTTTTTGCATTGAATCTGAGCTGCTATACATTTGACCATTCCTCCAACCTTGCCAAATCCCTTCTCATCCTTTCCACTCCATCTTGTGTATCAACCCTGTTGCAGATCTTTGTGTCGTCTGCAGAGACATACTTTTCCTTCCAGTTCCTCGGCAATGTCACTTATAAAGACATTAAAAGGACGGTCCCAGTACTGAACCCTATGGTACCCTGCTAGTAACCCTCCTTTCTTCACTGTGGACTCCATTTACTACTACCCTTTGCATCCTGTTGTCTAGCCAATTTTTATCAGGCTACCACCTTGGGACCCACTCCAAGGCTGGTGAACTTGTTATTAATCTTTGTGTGGGACTGTATCAAATGCCTTGCTAAAATCTAGGTAAGCCATGTCACAACCCCTCCCTGGTCTACTACTTTGGTCACCCAGTCAAAGAACTCTATTAGATTAAGTCCTGACCGACCTTCCGTTCCCATCATGAATCATGCTGCCTTAGGTTCTGTGCATCACTGGCCTCTAGGTACTCAATAATTCTTTCCTTCAGAAGTGATTCCATCATTTTCCTACCACTGAGGACAAACTAACTGATCTGTAGTTTCCTGCCTCTGTCCTGATCCCACTTTTGTGAAGAAGGACAACTGCCCTCTTCCAGTCCTCAGGTACCACCCCATCCTCCCATGATTTGTTAAAGAGAGTAGTCAGCGGTGTCACTAGTTCTACCCTTAGTTCTTTTAGAATTCTTGGTAAATCCTATCAGGCCCCATTGCTTTGTCCACCTCAATTTTATTAGTTCTTTCAGAACCCTTTCTTCTGTAAATGGACTGGTATGACCCCTGTCTTCAGAGTGGTTCTCTTGTTTGGTTTAGGTACCTCCTCCTCTTCCTTTGTGAATACTGAGCAGAAATATTCGTTCAGTATCCTGCTTTTCACTGTCACCTTCTGCCACATTCCCTCCTTTATTAAGCCTCAGTATCCCTCCTTTGGTCTTTCTTTGCTCTCTAATGTACCTATAAAGGTCTTATACCCCTTCTTAACAGAGTTGGCTATCCTTTCCTTGATTTAGGCCTTTGCTATTCTGACTGCCTTTCCTGCCTCTTTCTGCTTTAACTGATAAAGTTCTCTGTCCTGCTCCTTCTGTGTTTCCTTATACAGTCAATTCCCTTGTATATGCCCCAAGCTCTGGAGCTGCTGCAATTTGGGCATACAAGTGGAAATTGACAAGTGATTTTATTAGCTAATCATGTGGTCTTCTGACACATCGGAACTCATTAAATGCCAGAAAAGAGACAAAATATGTTAAGAAACACTTTATTAAACATGTAAGGCATGTTTAAAAAGTTTAATATGGCAGTTCACTACATTAAAAATGTAAAAGTTAAGGTAAAAGCTGTGAACAGCTACGGTAGAAACGATACAGTACTACATGCTACATTCAGTTTACTGCTCGCTCTCAATCTCAGCAGTTTCTATTTCATCGAAAACTCTGTTCCACAATCTCATGTGCCAACCAGCTAGAAAGTGTTTGCTGCTTTAGTCCCTAAAACCATTCATAGTCTCTGCTCTCTTGTGACACTACATACCATCTGATTTGCCAAAATCGCCTGACAGCTCCGATCGGGACACACGGGCAGGGACATCTTCTCGATTAGAACATTTTGTCTTATCCATCTCGCTCTGCCTCTGAATGCCTCTAGTTAGCAGGAAACAGTTTGGCGATAGCTAAAGCAGCACCTATTTAAGCAATTAAGCGCTTAATGGAACTGTGAGCTGCTGAATTTGCACCTAATTAGTGGATAAGGCAAGTGTCAACATCAAACAAATTACCCCAAAACACACAACCTAAGGCAAAGAAATGGGGCATACAAGCGAAAATTAGCAGGCATACAACTGGACATTTTAACATTGTGGACATAGGAGAAAATATGCAGGCCAGACAAAAACAGGCATACAAGCGGAAAAGGTATACATCTGAAAGGCATACAAGTGGAACAGACTGTATTTCCTGAATGCTGTCCTTTTCCTTAACCTTCCTGCCACCTCTTTTGAGAACCATAGCGCTTTTTTCCCTTCCTTGTGTTTTGTTGATTTGCTTTACACAAAGGCTTTTTGCCTCTGTGATGGCTGTTTGATCCTCCCCATTGTTCTTCCACCCTCCTTCTTGCCTGTTTGCTAGTGCTTTTCTGAGGCACTCTCTCATTTCCCAAAGTCAGCCCTCCTTAAGTCCAATACTCTTGCTTTTGTATGGCTTGATTGTATGGCTGTGTTTATAGTGACCACACTGTTGGCTGTGTTTATCGTGCCCACACTGTTTGGTGATCACTTGTTCCCAGATGGCTACCACTTCTAAATCTGAGATTCTTTCTCCGTCCCCATTTGACAGTACCAGGTTTAAGATTGCTCCCTCTCGAGTGGGTTCCAATACTAGTTGTCTGAGGCATGCCCCTTGTAGGGCATCAAGAATGATCCTGCTCTTGGGCGTGCCTGCAGCAATGGTGCTCCAGTTAACATCTGGCATATTCAGGTCCCCATCAACAATATCTCCCTTTTCTGCCATTCTAAGGATGCCTTCTATCATTTCTTTGTCCATTCCCTCCCTGAGATGGGGTCTGTATACAACCCCATGCGGATTATCGTGCCATTTCCTATCTCCAGGGTGACCCAGAGTGCCTCATCTGCTCCCTATTTACTCTTTAGTTCTGTTGCTTTGATCCTTCCTTTACATAGAGAGCTAATCCTTCTCTTCCTCTTTTACCCTCCCTGTCCCTCCTGTAGATTGTGTATCATGGTATGTTGACATCCCAGTCATGGTTCTGTGTACCATGCTTCTGTGACTGCCACAATATCCAGGCAACCCTCTTCCATCAAGGCCACTAGTTCAAGGAGCTTGTTACACAGACTATGGGCATTGGTACTCATCACCCTCCACTTTTGATGGCCTTACCCTTTTAGCCCATCCCTGTCCTTACTGCCTTTGCCTTTTTTTACATTTACCTCTGTCCTGCTCCCATCCTGTGACCTTCCTCCATCCCAGTGCCAACAGATGACTCATCATCCCTGGATGTGAGTGGAGCCAGTAGATGTCCGAGTAGTGGGGATACAGTGGTCTGCCTAAATCACCCTCGACTCGTCGAGGACAGTCTAGGGTGGCTGTGACCGACAGCGTCGGGAAGTCCGTATCTGGTCGGTCCTCTTTGAAGGCCTCCCATAGGCTGCTTAGGTGGCGGCTCCACCACTATCGGTGGGGAGACGGCAAGGCCGAACCAGAGGATGGGCGGCCCGTCGGCCGGGGAACAAAGGTCTTCGGTTTTGGGGGTCGGCTTGGCCTAGGAGGAAAGCCAAGTAATGGCGGGGTAGGGCGGTGGTGCGGCTTCTGCCCAGTCAAAATCAGCTGTTGCCATATAAGGTCCTCGTAGCACCGGCGGAGTTTCCGTCGGGCCTCTCCCTCATCTGAGGAGGGCGAGGGCGACCTGTCTTTTGTCGCCTCTTCTTGGAGCACCATGGCTCCTCGCCAGCCTTCGGCCAAGTGGGTTCTAGAACCACGACCCGAGATTGGGCGGGCCGACTCAGTCGCTCGGAGTCACCGGAGGAATTGGTGAAACCAGGATCCAGAACCGGGACCTAGATGGGGACACCAGTGGGCTGGAGTCTCCTCAGCCGAGAACCACAGGACTGGAGTCATCTCAAGCAGTCGTCTGCCGGCCGGCGACAGAGGTCAAGTGGGTGAGAATAATTCTAGAACTCATTGACCACTTCCTCAATCGTCTGGCCAGATGGAAGGTCCGTGAAGCCTGCTGCCGAGGAAGCGATCTCGACCGAGGTCAAGACCGCATGCTCCTGGGACAGAGACCTCTCTCAGTCCCAAGAGCTCGTCGAGATGAAGACAAGCCAGATTCTTTATCCTCTTTCGAGGCGGGAGGAGTGCGAGCCTGCAGGCGCCTCACCCTGGGTGGGAGAGACTGGCACAACTCATAAAAGAACCTGTAAAGGTGGGCCCAGGTTGAATGGAATGAAAAAAGCCTTGACTCGCCCGATGCAAGCGGCTTCTTCTTGACGCCTTCATCGTTCCAGCTGCAGGCGGAACCTGCGGCCGTGAAACCGCCCACCTAGCCTCCTTACACGCCACCAGAGGTTCCTTTTCTCGGTCTCCCAACTTAAAATGTGCTAGCGGTCTTCCAGGACATTGGGATAAAGGCCAGGCAAAAACTGCAAGGCGAGGTGTCATGGCGACACCTGGGCAGTGAGCATACGTGAGATGAGGATCGATGCGACATCTTCTGGCCGCAAGGACATCGGCAAAATCCTGGAAGATTTCTCTTTCAAGATCGAGGATGCAAAAGCGCGATCGCTAACTCTAACAAGTTTTAGTTTGGTAAAACCAAAGTTTTGAAAGCCAGGGCCTACGAAATGTGTGAGCACGGGAGGCAACCTGTATCTTCCAACAGAAAGGAAGATCTGGCGTCATGGGGCAGAGCTAGGTATATACCACCTGGGTGGGTGGGAGAGCCAGCTTGAAGACTTCCAGCAAGATTTAAAGGGAAAGGGACATGCCAAACAGTGTGGATGAACAACATATCCATGATCCTAGAACTGATACTCTATCGCCTCAGATGAGCCACAACCACTGCCAGACACTTTGTGAACACTCTTGGAGCAGATGTAAGTCTGAAAGGCACTGCCCTGAACTTGCTAATGGCCTGAGGTAACCTGAACCTGAGATACTTTCTGTGTGACTTTCTGATTGGGATATGGAAGTATCGTCCTTGAGGTCTAAGGATGCCAGCCAGTCTCCCTGTCTCAGGCAAGATAGTATTGTGCCCAGGTGACCATCTTGAATTCTGGTTTTGTCAGATGCTTGTTTAAGTAACTGAGATCCAGAATGGGTCCGCCACTCCGTTTTTCACTGTAAGGAAGTATCTTGAATACAGCCCTTGCCCAGGTGCCTGGGAGGTACAGATTCTACTGCCTTGAGCACCAGGAGATTTGAAACCTCTGATTCCAGCAAGGTTGTTTCTGATGGGGAAGATGGTTTGAAGCTCTTGACCTGAGCCTTGGCAGAGCCCTGAAGCTGAGGGCAAGTCCTGCCCCACCTCCAGGACCCACTTGTTTGTGGTAATGGATTTCCATTCCTGGAAGTAGTGGGTCAACCTGCCCCCTACTGGGCATGGGGAGGTGACAGAACAATTCCCTCAGGGTGTCTGCTTCAGTTGAGCTACTGACTGAACAGTGGGGCTAGTCGACCACCACCCTTCTGCCCCTGCCTCTAAAGTATTCTCTAGGCTGATACTGGGGAAAAACTTGAGGCTGGAAAAGGGGCCTACAGGGAGTTCTGCCCTGCCACCCCTAGAATGGTGCTTCTGGGAGTGGCACCTTTCTCTTTAACTGCTGCACTCTTGTAAGCAGCTTTATACCCATCCATCTTTTTCATGTATGCCTCCGTTTGCCTCCAAACAGAGACACAGGGTCACAAGGGAGGTCCATAGCCTTGTTTTGGGTGTCCTGTGTGAGGTTAGTAGCTCTAAGTCATGCTAACCTCCTCAGTGACACAGCTGAAGCCATCTGCCTAGATGCAGTGTCATTTGCATCCACTGCCTTCCTGAATTGTGTTTTAGAGGCTTGAATGCCCTCTTAGCAGCCTCCTCCAGATCAGCAGCCATGGGAGGGTGAACTGCTTTGGTTACTTCAAGAACTGTAGACCACATGTTTTTGGTACCTGGCTAAGTAGGCCATGTAGGAAGCCTGCCTAATAGCCAGGGAACAGCCAGATAAACCTTCTTGGCAATAAAACATCCTCCTAGAGTTTTTTCTGTATCATGGGAGGCCAGAGGGATACCAGCTTTGTCACAAGCTGCAGCCTGCACCACACCTGGGGTGTCCAAGGAACTCGGCACCAGTTTTTGCCACCCAATACTTCCTATCCACCTTTTTGTCTGTAGGAAGAACAGAGGTGGGTGCCTGCAGTACCTTCATGGTCTGCTTTCTCAGGGACTTATGAAGTGGGAGGAGCAACCTTTTAGATGGAGGGGCGTCCATCATTTCTTTGCAGTCCTCTTCCTTCTCATCCTCTACTGATTCCTGGGATGGGAGGTTGACAGACTGAGCTACTTGCTTCATAAAAGCAAAGTAAGAAGAAAAATCTTCATTTCCCTTATCAGGAGAATCTGGTCTCGAGGATCCGGAGAGATATCAGACTCTATGAGATCCCCATAGTCTTCATCCTCATCTACATCATCTGCTTCATCCCCATAACCGCTATCTGGAAAAGGCTCCTCACTTTGGTCAGTTAAACCGCGAGCCTGTGAATCAGGAGTTTTGGGAACTGGTTGCAGATCAACCGTAACTGAGGACTTGAGGCTTGAATGATCCTAATCGCGTTAGCATTTCCTCAACAGAAGGAACCACAGTCGATTTCGGCTGCAGTTCCTGGTGCTTCTCTTTTCTTTCTTTTTAACCACAATGGCCAGTTCAGCAGCCTTATCGGTGGTTCTTTTCTTAGTAGAGCTATGCCCCTGTCACAGGGCAGCCCCTCCGCTTCAATTGGTTGCTCATCGGCTGGATCAGCAGCCTTCTCTGCCATTTTTCCCTTCATCTTTTCTGCCTTCTTTCAAGGGTAGACTGAGAGAAATGGGCACACATTTCTGAATCTGTCTGCAGGTGGTCAGACCACAGACAGAATAAACAGATAAGGTGAGGATTTGCTTTAGCAAAAGTTTCCCTTTTCGGTACAGTGCTAGAAACCTGTGGGTCCTGTTCGCTTTTTAGCTTCTGTGACATAACCCAGCCCATACACCAAATTAAAAATCTTTTTTTTTTTTTGGTTGTTTAGACCAATCAGAAAATACCAGGAGTTACCCTGGAGTTCTGAAATTAAAACAAGCCCAGGGTTAGCCCGGTTAACAGACCCACACAACAGACCAGGAGTTACCCCAGTTAAACTAAACTAAAATAACCGACTATACTGAGTTGGACAAATACATTTTACTTTCTAAGAAATAACAGATCTAAAAATAGGTGCTGGTTTCTTCCGGTTGATAAACCAAGAAGAAAAGCGACTACTTACCCTAAATCAACTAAAATCTAAATGAGTACTACCTGAAACCAAGGACAGTGAAAAGAATACCAATAAAATAAATTTTACTAGTGAAAAAACAAGAAAAATAAAGTTTCTTCAAGCGATGAAGGAAGCTCTCTGTAGACATCTTACTGAGGCAAGCGGATTAAAAGAATCTGACAGGTTTAGAAGTTGTTTACCAGGACATCGATTTGAAAACCGAGCTGGCATTCCATCATTTGCATAGGTTCTATTAACCATTTCGGCTCCGGGGCAGTCCTATAGTGAGACCATACTGCATAAGTCAGCATACAGTAAGATTTTCTGGGTTTGAATCATCCCCCATTTAGTCTTTTGTGCCCATACTCCACTATTTGCCAGGCCATCACCCAGTCACAGACCCTCGACTGTGGCATCCCCATGAGCTGCACTCATGGGATCCCTGGATTGCACCCCAGGGCAAGATGTAGCACCTGGTCTCCAGAGGTGCCACGAACAGCAGGATAGGCGGGGAGTCGGCCTGGGGGCCGATGTGCAGCTGAGGGGTGGGCATCATCTGAACAGTGGCGGCAGGCTGGTTTCCCCTGTGAGAGGACAGGAGCGATGCAATGGCGCCTGTATCCGTCCGCCCCTTGAACCTTGCTGGCGCCGATAGTTGTGGGACTCTGGCCTCTTCCAGGGGTCCCCAAGCTAGCGATGTCCCACACCTCCCCCAAGGAGAGCAGTCATGGGATGCTCAATCCTTCTCCTCGGCCGGCCTCAGCACGCAGTCCATTTCCGAACCTGGGTGCCTGGCGCGCAATGAAATCCAACCGCTGCGCCAGTGGGCCAGCATTTGAATCACTGTTGTTGCCCTTCTCTATCACCTCAGCCCATGTGGACTCCAGAACTGCATGCAGTACTCCAAACATAATCGCTTAGGAATCTATATAGAACACAGAATGTGTTGGCAGAAAAGGACTGGTATGCCCATCTAGTCTACCCTATTTTTCCTGCCCATTACTAAACCCCAAAACCTATCTGGTCACAGGTGTCCTTCCTTCCTCCTTTCCTCTACCTATTATACCCATGTGCCTATCCACGCATGCTTAAAGCTCCCACTGTCCCCACCACCTCTTCTGACAGGCTGTTCCAGGCATCCATCACCCTTCCTGTGAATAAGTATTTTCTCACAATCCTTTAAAATTCCCCTCTCAAGCTTCATAGCATGCTCCCATGTTCTGGTGTTCCTCTTCCTGTGAAAAAAGACTCCCCTCCTGCACCTTGTTCACCTCCATAAGGTACTTAAGGTCTCAACCATATCTCTTCTTACTCTCCTCTCCTCCAGGAATACATGTTGAGCCCCCACAGCCTCTCCTCATTTAGGTTCTTGTGCAACCCCACACCATTTTGGTAGCCCTCCTTTGGACCACTTCCACCCTATCAATGTCCCCACGGAGGTGCAGCCTCCAGAAATGGACACATTACTCCAAGTGGGGTCTCACTAGTGAGCAACACAGTGGCAACTCCACCTACTTCTTCTTCTAGAAATCCCTCTTCCTATGCACCCCAGCATCCGACTAGCCTTGCCTACTGACTGGTCACATTGTCCTGCCACCTTGAGATCACCAGATATGATTACCCCAAGGTCCCTCTCTTGCTTGTAACAGTAAGTATCTCACCCCAATCTAATACACAGCCCCTGGATCTCCCACCCCAGGTGCATAACTTTGCACTTTTTGGCACTGAGGCAAGCTCCACACCCAGACCACTCCTCTAATTACCCAGATCCCGTTGCATTCGCTCCACCTCCTCCTGGGTGACTACCTTACATAGATACATAGACAGTGTCGGCAGATAAGGGCCTATGGCCCACCTAGTCTGCCCATTTGAGTTTGTAACTTCAGTTTATGTTTTTCTAGAACTCTGTTGTCCCTTACCCTGACCTCAGAATTCCTTTATGTCTATCCCATGCATTCTTAAATTCTGTCATTGTTTCAGCCCCACCACTTCCTCAGGCAGGGTGTTCCACTTGTCCACCACCCGTTCTGTGAAAAAATTCTTCCTCACATTTCCTCTGAGCGTCCTCCTCCAACTTCATCCCATGCCCTCTAGCCCTGGAACATCTTTTCGGCTTAAAATAGTGTATTCTTACCCTGTTCCTCCTGTAAGATACCTGTATGTCTCTATCATGTCCCCTCTCCCTCCTCTCCTCCAGGAAGTACATATTCAATTCCTTCAACCTGTCCTCATAGGACTTGTGATGCCATCCATGTACCATCTTTGTTGCCCTCCTCTGAACCGTCTCTACCTGTCTATGTCCCTTACGTAGGTAAGGTCTCCAGAACTGTACACTGTACTCCAGGTGGGGCCTCACTAGTGTCTTGTATAGTGGAATCATGACCTCCTTTTCCTGCTGGTGATGCCCCTGCCTATGCATCCCAGCATCCTATTTGCTTTACCTGCTGCCTTGTCCACTGTTTCCTACCTTGAGGTCATCAGAGATGATAACCCCAAGATCCCTTTCCTGCTTGGTGCATGCTATATCCTCACCCCAACTGATATATATTGTGCCAGGGTTTTGTGCCCCATATGCATTATCTTGCACTTCTTTGCACTGAATTTCAACTGCAAACCCCTGACCATTCTTGAAGTTTCTGCAGGTCCCTTCTCATTCTGTCTACACCCACTGGTGTGTCTACTCTGTTACAGAGCTTTGTGTCATCAGCGAACAGTGAAATTCTGCCTTCTAGGTCCTGCAAAATGTCACTGATGAAGATGTTGAATAGGACCAGTCCCAGCACTGATCCTGTGGTACCCACTGGTCACTCTTCCCTCTGTGGAGTGACAGCCATTTACCACCACCCTCTGTGTCCTGCCGCCACCAGATTACCTACCACCACTACTGTCCTGCCCACACCCATATTCCCTAGTTTGTGTAATAGTCTTCTCGTGGCACAGTGTCAAAGGCCTTGCTGAAGTCCAGATAGGCCATGTCCACTGCCCTCCCTGATCCACCTCCTAGTCACCCAGTCAAAAATTCAATGAGGTTGGTCTGACAAGACCTGGTGAAACCATGCTGCCTTGGATCCTGCAGTCCACTGACAACCAGATGTTCCACCAATCTCTCCTTCAGTAGTGCTTCCATGATCTTCCCCACTACGAGGTGAGGCTGACTGGTCTGTAGTTCTCCACTTCCTCTTTGTTCCCACTTTTGTATAAGGGACTACATCTGCTGTCCTCCAGTCTTTGGGTACCTCCCTGTTTCCAGTGATTGGCTAAACAGGATAGCCAAGGTTCAATACCACCTCTCCTGAGTTCTTTAAGGACCCTGGGGTGCACCCCAAATCTTTGTGTCATCTGCAAAGAGACACCTTCCAGTTCCTCAGCAATATCACTTATTGACAAGACACTGAAGAAGACAGGACCTGGTACCAGTCCCTGCGGTACTCCACTGGTACTCTCTCGTCCCCCAAGTGATTGCCATTTACCACCACCCTCTGCCTCCTATCTTTCCAATCACTATGACACCAAACTACACCTCCTTCCATACCCCAGGTTGCCAAGTTTCTTAATCATCCTCCTGTGGTACACTGTCAAAGCATGTAGTGAAGTCCAGACAGACCACATGCATTGCCCTCCCTGTTTCACCTCTTTAGTCACCTAGTCAAAGAAATCTATGAGATTTATTTGACATGACCTCCACTGTGAGCTGTGCTACCAGTGGTCCTGCAGCCCATTGCCTCCATGTTCTACATCAGTCTCCCCTTCATTAGGTTCCGACTATACAGGGCAGAAATCCTCTCCTTCCTTTGCTGCTGATCCACTGCCTGTACAGCCCAGCATGCTGTTGCCTTCCCACTGCTCTGCTGCATGATGCTAACTGCTTTACACTGTCTTCCATTAAGACCCGTGGTGCCCTCCTCTGCCGCATTTTTTCTGCCCACTACGCCACCGCCAATTCTGTATTCTGGGTTTGGGTTCCTGATCCTTATGTGCATAACTATTTAAGGGAGCTTAAGTATGTCTAAGAGAGATCATGGAGGACAGAGATTCAAGTATAGAGACTGACGAGGTAGTGGCTTGCTGAAAGTCCCACACTGAGTAAATGGCTCATGGTGATATTTAAACCCAAGTGTGCAGGTTCACAGCTCTGTACTCCAACCACAGGCTATGCCACCTCAAGTTACAAGGTGACTCGTCAGTGTGGAATAAACAAGGTGAAGAAGGCTATGCTACCTCGGAGTACAAAGTGACTGCGTCAGTGTGGAATAAACAAGGTGAACAAGGCTATGCTACCTCGAGTACAAGATGACTCGTCAGTGTGGAATAAACAAGGTGAACAAGGCTATGCCACCTCGAAGTACAAGGTGACTCGTCAGTGTGGAATAAACAAGGTGAACAAGGCTCGCCACCTCACAGTACAAGGTGACACACAAATGTGGAATAAACAAGGTGAACAAGGCCACACTACCTCAAAGTTACATGGTGACACATAAATGTGGAATAAAGAAGGTAAACAAGGCTACTCAAGTACAAGGCAACACAAATGTGGAATAAACAAGGTGGACAGCAGCTATGCTACCTCGAAGTTGCATGGTGACACATAAATGTGGAATAAAGAAGGTAAACAAGGCTACACTACCTCGAAGGACATGGGGACACATAAATGTGGAATAAACAAAGTGAATAAGACTCACTACCTTGAGTACAAGGTGACAAGTAATGTGGAACAAACAAGGTGAAAAGCATATGCTACCCCGAAGGACATGGGGACATGTAAATGTGGAATAAAGAAGGTAAACAAGGCTACACTACCTTGACGGATATGTAAATGTGGAATGAACAAGGTGAACAAGGCCCACGCTACCTCGGATTACATGGTGACACATACAGTAATATAGGAATAAAGAAGGTGAACAAGGCCATGCTACCTCGAAGGATGTGAAGACATGTAAATATGGAATAAACAAAGTGAGCAAGACTATGATTGATACCTCAAAGTTACACGGTGACACGTAAATATGGAATAGAGAGGTGAACAAGTTTATGCTACCTCAGAGTTACAAGGTGACAGGCAAATGTGGAATAAACAAGGTGGACAGCAGCGAACTGTTCACAGTGAGTGGTAATATAGTGCAGTGTAACTCCTGAAACTGGGGGAAGGGGTTCCAGTACTTCGTGTAACCCCTGCAAATGGGGGTTCCCAAAAGACTTCCAGGAGCTTGCTTGAATGCTCCAAGCCTGAGTGGTGTTTGGCATTTAAGCCATTTATCAGTGAGTGTTTTAGAGCCTCTGGTACTGTCTCTTTAAGAGCTGTCTGCTTGCAGACATAATTAGTTTGTATGGGGGACTGTGTGCTTCTCTGAGTACCACTCGAGCTGCTGCCAATTCACTTCATTTTTGCAGTCACTAGGAGTGCAAAGGAACCTATCTGAAAGATGTAACTGTTTGCCAGAAATTATTTAGAGTAATAATGAAATTACAGTTTGTCTAACCTGCTTTCTTTGCAGTCAGAACTGTGTCTGCTAGTTCCCCATTCTAGTTTTGAACTGCTGAACTGGACCAATCAGTAATGGGGTAAGCTAGCTCTAAAATGGTGCCTTGGACGAATCAGAACTTGGACTCATAATCTGAGCCAGCCACAAGAGGATTGTATGGGCAGTGACTCTGGGAGATGTAGTTTAGACTTCAGTGCCTTTTTGGACCAACAGCAGCAGTCTATTGTGGTGACAGCCAATCCAGTCAAGAACTGGGAGGAACTCAAAGGAAGTGCCAGTTTTGTCGGTTGGAGTTTCAGTTGAGCTTTGGCAGTGAAGAAGGAAGGAGCCCTGTGCTTTTTCAGTGTGCAGTTTTAGTCAAAAAAGCGTGTGAAGGCCCAAGTTCGGTCTGCAGCTTGTGTAACAGCTTGTTAGGACTGAATCCGTCCTGTGAAAAGAATCAAAGGATCTCTGAAGAGTAGAAACCAGGCTCACCCTGTAGAAGACTGGAGGAATTGCTGAAAATTGCACTCGGTCTGTCAGGAACTGAATCTGCTGTGTGTTCTCCGGGTATTGTGCAGTAATTGCGATCGGGATACAGATGCAGCCTGCCTGGTATAGTGCTTTCTTTTATATGGATGTGTGAAGAGGTTTGTGTAGCTCAAGTGAGCCTTGCTGACATTGAAGGACCCTATCTTATTTGGAGGTGTGAGTACTAATTCAGGTCGCTCCCTGTTGAATTGCCACATTAAATCCAAATGGAATTACTGTACTGCTGACTGTTTAATTCTCCTTTTCTCTGTGAAAGGGCCCTACCAGCTGCCACGGTTTGGACTAGCCACTAGGGCTTGGGTACCCAGGGACAGTAACTGATAGGGATAGGCCTGTGTACAGAGCCATAGGTAGATTATTAGAGTGATAAGCTAATTAACCCGATTTCCCCTGTCCTTGTTATATCCCCTAAATAAATCAGAGCTGCTTGTTTCAGCAAAAGTTATACTGCCTGAGGTATTTGTCTATGTTAAAGTACTGTACTGTGATTGTTGCACTGTATCTCATTTCACAGGAGGTCCCAGTGCGGAACCAGACCTGGGGTAAGTGTATACTGTGAAGGTAATTCTGATATATTGTGTGGGCCACTAGTGGGGAAGAAGGGTTGCAGTGTCCCAGAGGGCTGTGACCAAGTTAGTTTAACTACTGCAAACCCTGACCTCTGGGTGGAGGCACCGCCATTGGATCCAGGCCCCTCAACCTGTTGGTGGCAAATCAGGCAGGGGTAGTAGCCCTGGGATAGCGCCATCTAGGGGTTACGATGTAATAAACAAGGTGGGCAGCAGCGGCTGTTCACAATGAGGATTAACATGGGTACAAGGTAGCTCCTCAAGAAGGATGTCAGGCGGCAAAAGTGTGGTGACGGACCAGAACAAGGTCATCGGTCTTGAAACAGTGGGGAGAGTTCCAAAGTGGCTGGGACAGGCAAGTGGGATTAACATGTAAAGGGCAGACAGAAAGGGGGTGGGAGGACCAACACTGGCACAGTTCCAAAATTAGACAGGCTCTGGCAGATGGGACGGGCAGCAAGGCCTTTATAAAAGCATTAGTTTCCATGTTTCTGAGTTACATCTACCACTTGCTTGCCCAGCTTCTAAACGTGGCCATATCTATTTGAAGCCTCTTCTGTATTAACTGATCCAGCTTGCTTGACACCTCCTGCAAACCCAAGTAAACTAAACTGCAGCTGGTCCCTTTTCTAAGTTATTTATGAATGTATTGGACAAGAGGGGACCAAACATGAATCCCTGATGGACCCCATTCATCCCCTTCCACCAAGTTATTGTATCTACAGACTCAATGGACCAGTGGTCTTCTTTCCCCATAATTCATAACCTAATTTTCACGAACAAAGTGTACTTACCAATCTCTCCATTGACAAAGAGCCGAGTATCCCAGGAGGGGTCTGAAACAACAGAATAGTAACAGCTCGGGTGAACAAAGCAGCAACTGGATCCTTTATATCAACTCGTTATTAACAGCAGGCATTACATGGGTGAGAACTTCAGGTACTCCACTCCTTCTCCTCTGAACAACCAAATGATCCTCTTCCTCTCTCAGCTTTTAGCATTTAGATCTGTGGGACAGTTCCACCTCCCACAGAAGACAGCCCATCCCTATACAAATCCAGAAGTAAGAGTCCCCCTCCTAAATATTTACAACTGTGTAATAGAGACACAGAGGCAATATTGCTAGTACTGTCCGCAGACCTCCTGAGCTGAGCTGTAGCAATGGCTATACCATACCAATATGTTGTCTGTTCCTTAATGAGTCCCCTCTGTCAGGGTCTCCATGCTCATTACATGCAGGTAGAGGACACTCATTTCAGAGCCTCGACCCCAGGGTGGATGAAATACTGCAGCATGATTTTAATAGCACCCAACACTGGTTCCACTCTATAAGCCTCTCACTCCATGTCAAAAATAAATGTCTCCATGATGTTTGTCAGCAAGTAGCAATTTGACAGGTGCCTCACAATACTCCTGTCTTCGCATATCTGGATGGCTCCCTCCTTGAACAAGTCCCTTCTCCTTCAAGTATCTCGGTGTGAAGTTGGGTCCAAACCTTGACTTCCTCCACACTGATGCCATCTCGTAAAGCTCCACCCCAACTGTGGCACTCAGTACTGCAACAAGTCCTGCCTCACGCTCGGCTCATTTTTTAAAGTTATATTTTATGCCCTCTCTCAGAGCTGCTCCCTTCTGAGGGCAGCAACCAGCCCAATAGGAGGGCATTCCTAGTACTGACCTCCACCAGAACCCCCAAAGATTCACCCCAAAGTCGCCCCCTAGCTTGGCCAGGGCCAGGCATGCTGACCCCTCTACACAGTGGAGCCCTGAAGATGGGAAGTGGCTAGTAGCCTCCACCAGGGCTATCTAGTATGTCGGGCCTCTTTCTCCATTTCATTCCTCATAGTCTCATGCAAGCACCATCACCCAAGGGGCCACATGCGTCTCACGGAACTGCATGTTGATGCATAACACCTGACCTGCACCCATGATCCTGTTGTGAGCCCCTTTCTGCACTACCACCTGTGACCACCCAGGTGGCAGCAGGGTTCAACCCTCCTCTCTGAGGAAGGACAGCATCCTGCGGACCCTCAATCCTTCCTCCCTGCTGGCCTTCAACACATTGGGCTCCTTCTTGAACTCAGGTCACGCGTTGGGAATGACAGCCTTACTACTGCACTGATGAACCAGTGAGCAAACAGTCCTTACAATGCAGGGTACTTACCACTTCAAATTCGAGCCAACAAGACTGCCGAGGTACTCTCCGTGTCGATTGCAGAGCTAAACAAAGACAACCAAAATAATACTGATCAGAGTTAGAAATTCAAGAACAGCTTTGTGGTTTTATTAGGCACAGACAGAGCGTTGTGTACATCACATTACAAAACCTAAATATGGCTTCCATCATTGCAAAAGACTCATCATAAAATGGTTACAACCTCATTGACTGGAACATGTCACATAACCTTTAATTACAGCCATACAACTGTACACCTTATCCGGCCCAAATATTATATTTTACAAACAACTGACGATTTTATTAGCAGGATAACATGCCCCATGGTATACCATTATGAGGGATTAATGCACTTCTCAGATGGTAGCAGCACTTTCGTATGCCTTGTCCTAATACCCCCACCCTGAGTTCTGCAATATTCTCTGAAACTGCCCACCATGTCTTGTGTTATCCTTACATATACTACAGCACCAGCAAGGCACATTAGGCTCACTGTATTATAGACAACTGACAAACCCTGCTTCCTATCAGATGGGTGAACAAAAGTCCTATAAACCCACTTTTAGAATGCAAACTCAGCAACTTTATTAAGCAGCAAGACATGAAGGGGTGTGCATTATTGTGGGATAACAGCACAACTCGGAAGTGAGGCACAAGGCAATGCCAAGTGCCTTCTGCACCTGAGAAGTGCCTTTACCCTCAATTAAGCATACCAGGAGTGCCTTATTGCAATTACAAAATGGTACCTCTGTTTTTATTTTAAAACTGAGTAATGGAAGTTCGGAAAGTTAAGTATTTCTGACCCAGGCTATTGTGCTGGAATATTGCAGTCATGTGATCACACCTGACTAATCAAGTCTTGATTTCTCTTGCCCATTGCTCGAGTCGAGACAGCCACTGGGCAGCTAGTGGCAATGCCACTCCATGGTTGGAGTAGGTGCAGTGATCTCATCCTCCTCCCCCCAACCCCTGCTAGGGTCAGGGCAAGATGTAGAGTCCATGCACAAAGCCAGGTATTACAGGTGGCAGTGTGGAGCTCTGCCAGTTCAGCTCTGTCAGTTTTATTTCTTTAACCCTGTCTTTATCCTTCTGCTACTGGACAGCCCTCATCTGACTGCCCCACTGCCCCTCACCTGCTATCTTCAGGTACTTACCCGACCTCCTTGTTCCTCCATGGCATGCATCCTATGGCACAGCCCCCAAGGAGTGCAACGTCCTAGCTGGATCAACAATTTGGCCCAGCACATGGCGTGTAGTCGGCAATGCAGGACCTGTGGAAGGATGGTTGCCATCCTGCTGTCTGATGGTTTTCCACCATTTTGTCTCCTGGGGCTTGCGCAGTGTGCAATGGCGCGATATGCATGCGCTCTGTGGTGCACTAGCACATGCTGGCATCCGTCGGTGGATTCATAACCTGTGACAGCCTCCGCCTGCGCTGCTGCCCAACCTCCAATTGATGCAAGGCATAAAATAAGCAGAGTTCGCATTGCAATTTGCAACCCAAGATCAGAGAACAGAGAGTCAATTTGTGGAATTATTAGCAGTCATTACTAATCATTCTGAACTGCCCTGGGTCCTTTAAAATGCCCTTTTAGGCATTTGGGGCCATGTTTCTTTAATTTTTTTTTTGTCTGTTTTTTCTGTCCTTCTCCCCAATGCCCTGCCCCATCTCTCCTGATTGGCCAGTGATGTTCCTGCTCCCCCCAACCCAGTCTCTGTGCAGGAGAAACACAACAGCATCCTCTTGCAGCATGACCCCAGAAGAGCAAGCAGGTCCAGAAAGGTAAGTTTCAGTTTCCCCTTTTTTTTTTTTAGATATTATTTTTTATCTTGGTGGTGGTGTTCAGTAATTTATTTCTTTTTGTGTTGCAGGGAGGAGCGCACTGAAGAGCAGGAGCTGAGAAGGCTGAGTCTGAGAGGGACCGGGACCAGAGAGCACAGCACCGTGGCAGGGCGAGCAAGCATGATGCAGATTCGCCGAGCAACTGAGCGCAGGAGCAGCACACAAGCTGAGCAGACAATTGGAGTCACTACAAAAAAAAAAAAACAAGCACAAACTTTTCAATTTACTGTCTGGGGAGCCTGGAGGTGAGCTCATCAGGAGGGCATGCATGGGGCAGTGGCATGACTTGGGGAGGGCAGCTCAGGCAAAGGCGGCACCTTGTGGGATTGGCCTGAACTGGTGGGCAAAGCGGACAGGAATCAGGAGAGGAAACAAGAAGAAAGGTAAATGTATGAACTAAGTAATGTATCCTGCTTGGCAGAAATGAGAGGGACAACAGTGGCTAAAAAAGTTTATTTTGTGTCCAGCCCACTTATTTGCCAGTGACTGATCTGATGGGGAAAAATATCAAACTGTGCTCTTGCAAACATTTTTGGGAACAGAAAACAAATAAGAACTGTGCCCTGTTTTTCCAGAGAGTTCTGAGGAGAAACAAGAGAAAAGTAACCTGTGTGACTAAGTAATGTGCCCTGCTTGTGGCAAAGATGAAGGGACAACAGTGGTTAAACAGTCTCATGCCCGCTTTATAATGTGCCCAGCCCTTACTGCAACCAGACAGGAGAATAAGCAAACAAGCTGCTCCTGCAAAGCGTGAACATTTTGGGAACAGAAAACAAAGAATTGTGCCTGGTTTATTCCAAAGTAATGAAGGAGGAAATAAGTAAGCGTCGTGTGGCAAGTAATGGGCCCTGCTTCGGCACAGAATTAAGGGGACAACAGTGGTCGACAATCATGCCCTGCTTTACTTTGTGCCCCTTTCTGCAGCAGCGATGATGGGGATTAAGCAAACAAATTGTGTCTTGCAAGTCAAGTGAACATTTTGGGAAAAGAAAACAGAGTAAGAATTGTGCCTAGTTTACTCCAGAGAGTTCTATGAAGGGAGGAAACAAAAGAAAAACTTCTTTGCGTGACAAATAATGGGCCCTGCTTTTGGCAGAGATGAAGGGGACAACAGTGGTTATGCCGCCCTGTTGTACTGTGTGCCCAGACCGCCCTTCTTGCAGCAGTGATGATGATGAGGATAAGCAAACAAACTGTGCTCTAATTGCTGCACATGAATATTTATGGGGAATAAGAAACCGATTAAGAATTATGCCTTGGTTTTCCAGAGTTCTCAGGGAAGAAACAAAGAAAAGTAAAAGAAATGTATACGACTTACTAAGTTATGTGCCCTGCTTTGGCAGAGATGAAGAGAACAACTAAAACAAAATACACCTGCGTGCTCTGCTGCTACAGCACTAGAAATTGTATTCACAACCCTGAAAGTTAAGTGTGCCCTGCCCATGGCAGAGATCCTAAGGACGAGTAACATATTTAACACACTATGCCCTGCTGCCAGCTTTGCTGCAGCAGTGACCTTTAGGGAAGTGTTCTGTTCACAACTCTGAAACTTTCAAGTGTGCCCTGCCTATGGAAGAGATGAGGACAAGAAACATAAGACTATGCCCTGCTGCCAGCTTTGCTGCTGCAGTGAACTTTGGGTTCAGTTCACAACTCTGAAACTTGGTGGGGAGGGTCAGGGGTCACAAGCAAATCTGCAGCTGCCATTTATCTTTTTTTCAGTACAGAGATAGCCAAATCATTATAGTAAATTGATGTGTTAATTTTAAGTGCACAGCTTGACAGAGTCTTATTTTGCTAACTTCAAACTTTTCGTTGGCGCTTGCACAGCCAACATCTGGGACAGTGCAGCTTTGAGAGTGCAGTCGCTGTTAGGCGAATACAGGGCACGCACCAGTAGGTGCGTCCACATTCCCAATCAGCCTGCATGCGGCACCACACCATGCATACATAATGTGGCAAGCACATCTAAGAAAAGGTCGCTGCAATCCGAGCAAAAGCTCGTCGGGCCGCAGCGGTCTTTTCTTGCCGTAGTACCACCATTATGTATTAGCGGCTGCGCTGGCTGTCGAACTGCTGACTTGAAGTTGCCCAATCCCCCTGTCAGCTGCCCTACTCCCTGTGAATGTGCCCGATGAGGCCCTCCCCGTCGGCATAAAGCACCCCATTTGTGATATGCCGGTGCCCAATCCCTCTCAGCTCTTACCGCCCCCTTTCTTTGTGTGCGGCCAGGGAGCCCACTCCCCATCGGCAGAAATAACCCCAATGGTTTTAATGCGGCGAGGTGCCCAATCCCCTCAACTTTGTGCCCCCCCACCCTTCTTTGTGTGCAGCCAGGGGTGCCCAATCCCGTCAGCATAAATTCCCCCTTGTTGTTTGCCCTACGAGGGTGCCCAATCCCGTCGGCTACAGACCCCCCAAACAGTTAGGTGGCACACTAGGGCCCACCCCAACGTACGTCCCCCTGCAAAAAAACTGTCCCGCAATGTTTTTTTTTTTCTTTTTGAACCTGTAAAAGGAAAACGGTCCCTAGTAGTCTCCCGTGCTCCCTCCCTCACCTGCACCCACCCCTCGCACCCTGCCTCCCCACCCCCACCCCACACTTACCTCCGAGTCAGTGCGGCGATCTTGATGGACGGGAACACGTCTGCACTCTTCAGAGCCGACCCTTGAACTGAGAAATGCCGGTAAGCTGTATAATGGAATAAATAGGGTTTTTCAACTTTGCTGCATATCTCAGGCATTTTGTGAATTTGGCCTCAAATTTTCAACATGGGGTTTTGGGACCCCTTCGTGAATTCTTGCACTATCATGGCGTTATTTGGTCCGAAGGTGATTTCGCAGTCACTGCGCAGAAATCACCTTCGGGACAATCAACGAAATGACAGTGCCACTGTTCATGGGGGCTCTCAAAACCCTATGTTCTGAAATTGTTCAGGGAAAATCAAAACATAATCTGTTTTACGAGCGTGAGCACCGCGCAACGCATGCTCGTAAGTTAGCGAATTCGTAATATTTTCATGCCAGATTCTCAATATTGGCATTTTACCATACCTTCTTGTAAACTGTACAGCTGTCATTTTTCACATTCTAGCTGAAATGTGTTTCGCACTGCTGGTGCAGAATATAGTAGTCATTAGTGCGAAATCAGTGTTTGGGACATATACGAAAATGACAGTGACATTGTTCATGAGCAGAGGTCTTAAAATACCTGTGTTGAAAATTTGGTGACAATACTCCATAAAATGACTGTGTTACAGTGTCGTTGCACAGTTTGCATACACCCTCGTACTTTGTCAAACTTCTAATATTTTCACTCCAGATTTTCAACAGTGCCATTATTCTGCACCTCCTGATGAACAGTACAGCTGTCATTTTCACATCCTGACCGAAATCTGTTTTGCAGTTCTGGCGCAGAATAGCATGGTCGCTGTGGAAAGTCCGTGTTACGGGACACATGCGAAAATGACAGTGACACTGTTCATTAGCAGATGCCCTAAAATGCCTATGTTGAAAATTTGGGAGCGAAAGTCAATAAAATGAGTGTTTTATGAGCATCGTTGCACAGTTTACTTATGCGCTCATGACTTTAGTAATTTGTAATAGTTTCACTCCAGCTGTTCATCATTGGCATTTTCCATACCTCCTTATGAACACTACAGCTGCCTGAAATGTGTTTTCACACGTCCAGCACAGAATTGCACGGCCGCTGTGTGAAATCAGTTTTCGGGACAGTTTGAGGAAATGACAGTCACACTATTCATGAGCAGAGGTCCTAACATGCCTATGTTGAAAATTTGGTGCGAAACTCCATACAATGACTGTGTTGTAGCGTGCATTGCGCAGTTTCCACGCACCCTTGTAACTTAGTCAATCTGCAATATTTTCATGCCACATTTTCACCACTGGCATTTGTGCCATCTCTTATCAACAGTCCAGCTGCCATTTCACAGCCTGCCCAAAATGTGTTTCGCAGCTATGGCGCACAATGGTGTGCTCGCTGTGCAAAATCACCTTTTGAGACACATTCACATAATCACAGCACCATCGTCTCTAGCTCCGCCACTCCCACTGCCAATGCCAGTGCGACAACATTCGGGATTGACAAATGCTTGTTAATAACTGCAGTCCAACATGGCTGGCAGAGTACAATTAGCAACTGCGGAAGGATGGCGCAAAAATATCATCAGACAAAAACTGGCTACAGATAAGCAGTGAGGAGATTGTGCAGTGCGTGCTGGCTGCAAACTGTGCTGTCAGTATAAAGATGAGCTACATGGGTTGAGGAACTTCAAAGAGGCATTAATTGCAGGGATAACAGGCCCCAGCTAAAAGTTGACACCATCGGAAACATCTTCAGACAGAAGCACAAGAGAGCTCTTAACATTTTGAAATTTGGTAAAACATGGTCACCACTTGAAATATATCGCCATACCACAATTGGTAACTTTAAAGTAATCGGGGATGGGGAGGAATATTGGACCCAGAGCTAAAATAATTTTAATTGATTTGCAGGGGAGCTTTCAGTAATGCAGAGGAACAGTATAGAACAGTTCTAGGCAGGCTGATGGAGATCCTGTATATGATGACCAAAGAGGACATCCCTATTAAAAGTTTGAGGTGACAGCAGAACAAGAGAAGCATCATGGAGTTCATTTAGCCAATAAATACATTAATGATGTTAGTGGAAAGAACTGACGATGTGTATTGGCAAGAACCTAGAGGAAAACTTGCTGTCAGCTGTAAAAATGCTAATTATTTTTCATTTCTTATGGATGGTAGTACTAATAATGGTATAACTGAAAAGGAACTGGTTTACGTAATTTATATTAATCCCAGCAATAGTCACATGGAACTACATTTTATGAATGAAAGCAGTATCAGATGGCACAAGTGAGGGACTCAAAAATCTCCTCTTAGACATTCTTGCAGAGAGTGGCCTTAATATAAAAAAAATGGTTGGGTTTGAGGGCTGATGGGGCAGCTGTCAACATGGGTGTAAGACGGGGTCTTGCTGCACTTTTAAGGAAGACCTATAGTGGTTTGTTGTTGTTCATTCTATCTCACACAGATTAGAACTGACCATGAAAGATGCTTTGGATAATACCTATTTCAATGAAGTTTCAAACTTTCTAACCCAGCTGTTTTATCTCTATCAGAAAAGTCCTAAGCGACTTAGAGTTGTGGTCCCTTGCCCAGCCATGGAGATGTCAGTTGAAAAGCCCAAGAAGGCCCATGGCACATGCTGGGTGCAGCATAAACTTCTTGCCACCGGGCTGTTACCAAATCATTCCCGTAATCACTGCCCGTTTAGAATCTATAGCCACAGACCCAACTCATGATCAGGCAAAAGCAAAGTGTTGCCAATTATGACTAAATTCAAATGAGTAGCACACCTTTTGTATATTTGAACAATTGCTCAGCCACTTGCCAGGTTCTCAATGGCACTTCAAAAGAAGCTGTTGAAATGCCAGAGCTACTTAGCTCTGTTGCATCTTAGAAACACTCTTGACCATGCCAAGCACAGTGGCCCCATAGGTGGAGTGAACTTGACATTCTCTTAAAAATGGGTCCGAGCGTTCTTTCAGGCATGTCCTGAAATCACTTACAAGGGTGTAAATTAACACATCTAAGCACTCAATCTATTAAAACTTTTAAACAGCAATGTAGAAATACATTACAAATATTGAGAACTGTTGTGAACAAAGGTTTGGTTTGAATGATGAAAGTAGTATCTATAACCATGCAGAGTATTAGATACTTTATTGTGAACCAGACCAAAGGAACTGGAGCTGTATGGTAAAAGTGACATCACTGAAATAACTGACCATTTTCAGCTCTTTTGCAGCCTGACTGACACCAATCAAGTGCCTGCAGAGTGGCAAGAGTTAAAGATTTTGCTCAAACTAATTTCATCAATAATATGTCTGCCTCTGCTATCTGGTCAAAGCTGGCATGTGATTTCCAAAATTCTTATCCGAATCTATTGAAGCTTGTCAATGTGTTTCCTGTGTCTAAAGCAATTGTAGAAAGGTGTTTTTCAACTATGAACAAGGTAAAACTGACCAGAGAGCAAGCCTGGCAGAGGATACTGTAGAAACATTGATTCCCATTAAAAAGCAGGGCCCCTCCAACTGAATTCAACTCCAGACAGGGCTGTAGACATATTTTAGTGCTGAACCAAGACATCCTTGTAATCTGGCAGCTGAAGATGGTCAACCACCCCAGGTCCCTCCCCTTAAAACAGGCCAGAATTACTGGCTACATACGGAGTGGAGAACAGTAGCATAAGCTGCCAGTCCTAGTTGGTACTTCATGGTCAATCACAGTTCCAGGTGGAATTTTATGCTGGGGCATGGGTTCATTTTAAATTTATGTTTAATTTGTCATGACTCATGATCATGCTCACAAATTCACGGTCTGCTTTGGCAGACATCCTTCTTGCTCTTAAAATGTATGTGCTGCACAATTTGCTGTATTTCTCTGGACATGGCTAAATAAAGCAGTATCAGTCTCAGAAACTTGTGTACAACGTGTATTTTATCAATATAGAGCAAGATAAGTACATGTTATGGGGTTTTGAGCAAAAATATCAATTTTGGTAATCGCTATCAACTTCGCCAACTGCTAATCAATATTTATTTTGATTAGCGAAGGCCACTAATCAAGTCTCAGACACTAATTTATGCCTTGTGATTGCAGTGAAACAACAGAGGGCAGAATCTCCTCCCAGGAAAAAAAAGTGAAAAGTGGCCCAGTGGAACACTCATACTCTTTCCCAGCTAGCCCCTACAACCAAATCCATACCTGAGCCTGCTGGTCTGGAATAGTGGGCAGATACCCTACTGTGTGCTATCTGGCACCTTTCAAGTCCGTTTGGCTCCTTGGCAGGCTAGGCGGCTGCATCAGCCCTGTCCCAGTGCACCATGGCCATCCTGAGTCTCCCTTTCCGCTCTCCTGAAACCAGGTGGGCTACTGGTGCCAGCGGGAATGCTTCATTAAGCCCAACCTCCACTTTTCCTCAGATTTACTCCCTGGGGATGGCAGTGCGTTCAAGTGTGCAAGTGTACTCCACCTCTGAGGAGGTGCTCCAAGCACTCTGTATGCCAGCTATTCCCCAAGATACGGGACTCGCACACACTACAAATGGTGAGTCGGGATCCCCTCCCTTAGGGAAGAGAACAGTCCTATGGACATGCAATCTTTCCTCACCCTGCTGAGCCCCAAGTGACCAGAGTCCATTCCTGAACCCACGTCACCAGCATGGCAGCAGAGCCATGAATGCCTCAACCTGTTGTGCAGTTGCTGGCCCAGTGGCGCAGAGGGTTGACGCGCTGGACGCCACACCTCGCGCCACGCTGGCAACCCAAGTTCGGGAGTAAGCTCGGGTACCACGGGTCAGCAGGGAGGACTGAGCGCCCACTGGGCTGCTCTCCTCTCCCGGGGGAGGGCTGGGAGTTGTCCGGCATTCAGAGGCCCCTGGTGGAGATCAGGGCACTGCAGAACCTGGACTGCCGTCTAGCAGTGTGCTGACACCGACAGGGTTGCAGGTACCATGGCGTCAGATTGCACCACGCAGGGGAGGGAGGAAGGGAGCAAGGAATCACTACAAGGGAAAACCTCCCGCCCGGATGGGCGACAGCCCACAGTGTCTATCTGCCACATGCCCAACACTGGACCTCTACCTCTGCCCCTTGATCCTCCTGGTGGGGCTTTGGACAGGGGCTCAGGAGAGAGATAGCGACTTTAAGAGGTAGGTGGAGGTCACAGCGGGCGGTAGTGGTCGAGGCCTGAGAGAGTTCCGGTGTCCGAGGGGATAGAGTGTGTAAAAGAAAACAAAAAACTGCTGTGCCACTGGGCTGGCCCCAAGTCAGTTTTAAACTGAAATACACCTCTGACACTCTCGACAACAATCACTTACAGTGATGACAGCTGGGCAGGTGAAGTGGACCCCATGGGAAACACATCCTCACATGGCAGCACCAGATGCATCAAGCAACACTGCTGCTGGCTGCCCTCGCTGCTCTCATTACAGTAATTCCTGCTTAACTACAGGCACAGTAAGATGGCGCAGTACCGGGGGGTCTCATCACGTTTCTCACCTTGTCACCCCAACAGCAATAACCTGAAAAGCCTTTCTCTCATGGATATCCATCCAGTCTAGTCAGCAGCGTCACTACATGGCAGTTGGTACCCATATGGCTCACCAAGCAACTAGCACTTTAACCATTTGTTCTTATCACAGCTAATTTCAAAGTTTTTAGTCCAATGCTTTTATTCCTTTCCGTAACATGCTGAAAGAACTTGTGAGGTATACAAAGAAAAGTACAGCTATGTAAGAACTTACCGTAACAATAGATCTTCAAGAGGAGCTCTTGCAGCAGGCTACACCATAAGGACTATGTCACGGGCACTAGGAGACAACGGAAGCTTTTCTGGGCGGTACCGGTGAGGACTGCCCCTGACACAACCAACATCAGCCAGTGGTATAAAGGGGTGGTCCCGACCACCTCAGTTCTCCTGCTGGAGACCCAGCTAACTATAAATAGAGAACCGAGGTGAAAATAATAATAATAATACCCCACTTAGGGTAATCAGGAAAGGAAAGGAACCAAGGGGAAGGAGGGAGAGAATTGCCTGCTGCAAGAGCTCCTCTCAAAGATCTACTGTTATAGTAATTTCTTACTTAACTGTACTATCTTACTTGAGTGGGAGCTCTTGCAGCAAACTTCCCTAAGGACTGAGTACCAAGCAGTACCATGGAAACTGTTCCAACTGGGAGGAGGAAATTCCCTGTTGTGAGGCTTCAGGACAAAAGGTCCTGACGGACTGCTAGACCAAATCCAGCTCTCCTCCTAGGCGATGTCCAGGCTGTAGTGCTTCACAAATGTGTGCACTGAGCCCCATTTAGCCACAGCGCAGCTATCGGCAACTGACACATTGCAAAGAGCTGCAAAGGAGACAAAACCCTCTGCAGTGACCCGAATCGCGCCTCGGTAAGGGTTTGTTGTACGGAGTAGCAGAAGGTAATGCAATGAACCACCCAGCCGGATAGGGTTTGATTCACAGGCAATCCGAGGCATCTAGATGCTAAGGAGACAAAAAGCTGATCGGACCTTCTGAAAGGCGGTGCGATTGATATAATATCGGAGGATCAATGAAAATCCAGTGTATGAAGCAGAGCTCCCCGATTGGAACAGTTTGGATAATAGACTGGAAGGCTGATGTCCTGATTAAGTGTGAACTGTGATACCACCTTGGGTAAAACTTAGGATTCATCATAAGGACACCCCTGTCCTTATGGAAAACTAAATATGGCTCTTTAGCCACAGAGCCTACAGCAGGAAATCCTCCAAGCTGATGTAACTACAACTAAAAATAACGTTTTCCACAGCAGAAAATGTAGCTGCCAATCATAGCTGGTTCAAAGGGGATAATCCGAGTTTTCCAACAGAAACAAAAGATCCCATGGAGGGATGGGGTCCCTGGTAGGGGCATTATGTGGAGAATTCCTCTCAGGAAGGTATGGGCCAAGACCGTCTGGGCAACATATTTGCATTCTGCCAGTGCGTGATAGGCTGAAACTGCGAAAGGTGCACCCTGATGGAGGAGTGAGGAGGCCCAACTCAGACAGAAAGGAGGTACTCAAGGACCGCGTTTGCTGAGGCATATTATAGGATCAGACCCTGTTAGAGGCCCACAAGAAACATGTTTCCACTTCATAGCGTAGAGTCGCTCTAGTGGAGGTTTCGAGCTGCTACCAGTACCTCGGCTACCTTAGGGAGACAATAAAAGCGGAAAAGGCTATGTCCATGGGTGCCAAGCATTAAGATGAAGGGAGCAGAGGTCTGGATGAATCAGCCTGCCCTGTTCTTGGGAAAGTAGCGGGAGGACAAGGGCAGAGTTGAGTGGTTCCATCGTCAGCTGCTGCAGTAGAAACCATATCTGACAAGGCCAAAGTGGAGCTCTGCCCCTTCTGCTTGGAGCTTGAGTAGTACTCTCTGAATCAAGGGAAGGAACAGAGGCGTCCCGTCCAACAAAGGGACAATCGTTTAGCCAGAAAACACCAGGCCCTTGTTTAGCGAGCAGAAACTGGGCAGTTTTCGTTGCAGGGATGAAAAGGTCAACTTTGGAAGACCCCATCTCAGGAAGAGGTTGTCTGCTACGGACTGAAGGAGGTCCCATTTGTGTGTCCTCGACTTGGACTGGATTAGGGCGTCGGCTAAGTCGTTTTGGACTCTGGCACATGCACTGCGGTGAGCGATAGGCTGTGTTCCAGAACCCAGAGCCACACTCTCATTGCTTCTCGGCAGAGAAGATAAGTGGGTTCCCCTTGTTTGTTGATGTAATACACAACCGACATACTGTTCTTCTGTATTAACAGGGGACCTGGGTGAATTCTGGGAGAAAGCGCTTGCAGGGCATAAAGCACGCCCTCATCTCCAGGATGCTAATATGGAGACTTAGTTCCAGGGACGACCAGAGCCCTTGCATCTGGTGATGCTGGAAATGGGCTCCCCAACCTAGGCCTGAGGCATTAGTGGTGAGGATCTGTTTGGGATCTCCTTCCGAAAATGGACTCCTCCCACCAGGTTACCTGGGTGAGCCACCAGGAGAGAGTCTGCACTATTGCCAGGATATCAAAATTGGCTGATCGAGATCGTCCTCTTGTTGGTCCCACTGTACCCTGAGGGTCCACTGAGGGACCCTCATAAACAGATGAGCTTAGGGTATGGTAACTATGGTTGCGGCCATATGACCCAAGAGCTGAAGCATGGACCGAGCTGGGACCTGGTGAGCAGCTGAGATCTTGTGGGCCAGAAACCGAGGCGTAAAGCCCTGTCTGGTGGGAGAAAAGCTCCTCTGCTCTGTATCCAGGACTGCTCCAATGTATTGCAGCCTCTGACATGGCTCGGGAAGGATTTGGCCATGTTCAGAGTGATTCCAAGAGCCCGAAAAGAGCAAAGGTATCTTCTCACGCCGCCAGAAGCTGATCCTTTGTGGCTGTTAGAAGCCAATTGTCAAGGTAGTGGTAGACAAATGACCCTCCTCCACTATCGCCGCCACCACCGCCAGGAGCTTGGTGAACACTCATAGCACTGGAGGATAGTCCAAAGGACAATGCCCAAAACTGGTAATGTTCTCCTGAAAGGAAAAACTTAGAAATTTCCTGTGAACTGGAAGAACCAGGATGTGGAGGTAGGCATCTTGCATGTCCAGGAGCATAGCCAATCTCCTTGGTACAGCAAGGGAAGAATGCCGACAAGGTGACCATCCTGAACCACTTGTACTCTATATAATGGTTCAAGATGCTCAGGTCCAGAATTGGGCACAGATCCCTGTCTTTTTGGGAACCAGAAAGAAGCAGAAGTAGAACCTCTTCCCCACTGTGAAGCGGAACAGGTTCTAGCGCCTTCTTGTCTAGCAGAGACTGAACCTCCTCCCGATCAGATCGGCCTGGAAGGGTGAACATGTGGTCTGAACGGAGGGCTGTCTGGGAAATTGCAAGAATTCCAGTGCATGACCTTTTTTCATCAACTAGAGGACCCATGCATTGGGCGTGATGGAGGTCCACCGTTCAGGTAGAGCAACCGACCCCTACGCTCCTGCCCTGGACTCTGCAGGAGAGGGGTCAGGCAAGAAGTCATGCGTTGGAGCCGGGTTGGGCAGAGAGACCTGGGAAGGCTTAGAACTCAGGGGCCCTGCCTTCCACCAGCATGGGAGGAGCCTTTCTACAAAGGAGCCTCGCTGTTGCTGTCCTTGTTCTGTTTGTGACCCTTTGGCAATGAAACTGATGGCGTCTGCTGGGGTTCTGTTCAGACCTCTACAATTGATGTACAGACTGAATGGCCTTACCAGAGTCCTGGAGGTCCATGATCATCTTACCGATGTCAAGATCAAGAGCATGGACCCATGGAATGGAACGTCGATAATGGCGTCCTGTAAGTCCTGCTGAAATCCACAGACTCTGAGCCATGAGTACCTCCACATACAGACCTCGGTGGCTGCTGCCCTAGCTGCCGTGTCCATGGAATCATAGGATGACCTTAAGGCGTACATGCCCACATCCAAACCAGACTGGAGCATGTCGAGGAGCTCTGATTTATGGTCAGAATCAGGCTGTTTCTTCACCAGATCAATAGCTTTGGACCAGGTGACTTCTGGTACTGCACCATGTGGGCCAGGAAATTTAAGGACTGAATGGTGCAGGTGTCTGAGAATAAACCTTTCTACCAAACTGGTCAAGGCGTTTGGATTTGTTGTCCGGTGGTTATGAGCTCATATGCCGGGGCTGTTTGGTCCTCCATGGGCAGCAGTCAACACCACCGAGTCGCATGGATTGCTCACCAAGGAAAGACTCGTTTGTAGGGTATGGTATAGCCTGTCTGCCTTCCTGTGTATGGCAGAGGCCATGGATGGATGCCTCCAGGCCAACCTGGTGATGTCTTGAAAGGGTGCCCGGGGACCACCAGGGTTTAGGCTCTGTCATGCCTAGGAAGTGGTCTAATCTTTTCCGTTCCAGGTCCTCTGTTTCCCATTGATTGAGAAACTGAATGTGATGCACAATGTCTAAGAAAGTGGGATTGTCTGGAGGAGACCAGGGGAGTCCCTGGGGGATCTGGTCGGTGGGGAGGAGATGAAAACTCCACTGAGGATCTGGAGGCGGATGATGAGCCCAAGTCGTAGGAGGTCTGGGCGTGAGCACCTGTAGCATCTCCTGTAGTGCCTGGAGGATGATCCAGAGCATCGGTCGCTCCTGCCTGAATGCCTGTCATCCGAGGGAACGGGACCCAGCCCTGTGAGGAGTACAGGTGGTAAAGACCCTCTTGGGGGTCTTGAGAAGGTGGTTGGAGGGCAGGGTGAGGCTCTTTGTGAACTATACCTTCTTCACCGTGTCTCACCATCTCACCATGAAAAGAATAGATCCTGGACATCTGCCAAGGAGATCATGGCTGGGGCGTCAGATCCCGTCGGGTGGCGGAAGTCAGATCCCTTAGATGACAGGCCCACAGAGACCGTGAGGGCTGACAAACGCTGGGGTGACATCGGGACCCTGAGGTGCTTGGTCCCCGGGTGGGGTAGGAGCTGTTAGTTGGACGGGGTGGCTGGGCGGCAACTGCACACCTGATGTCTGAGGTCTGGCGTGGGGCGTGGCACCTCCCTGTGTTTCTGACCCATGGTCTGCACAGTGGGGGCAGACAGTGGAGTGGACCCAGAGTGAGAAGAAGAGGGCGCGGGTGGAACGTTGGAAGTCTGATGACCGGTGCTTGGGGACCAGGCATCCGGGAGAATTCTGCTCCTGACGTCACTTCCTGTCACTGGAGCCAGACAGTGGTCCGTTGACGAGGAGGAAGCCTTGGCCAGGTGAAAGGCGGCAGAGTGGATGACACCGGCTGCGACGCTGGCCGCATTCCTTTGGATGCCGAGGCCTGGCTGTAGGGCCTAAGGCTGGGGGGTGACGGCCCTGGTCCTGAAGAACCTCCGCCAGTAGCTCGAATCAGCTCTGGGGACTGAGAGCAGTGGACCCGCTGGAGACTTGGGTCAGTGGCAGGGCAGAATCATGCCTCCCACATTTGGAGGGGCTGGAGCTGGCTCTCTTCTTATGAGGAGACCTGGATCGAGACTTGGAGTGTGGGCACTCTTTTTCCCGGTGATGATGTTTCCACTGAGCCTCTTCTCCTCTGAACCATGGGAAGACCCTGACCCCGAGGAGGAGGGGATCCTAGGCCTGAAGGAGTCTTCTGCATGGCAGCCAGCTGTTGCTCCAAAAGATGAGCATTGAGGGTCTTCACACGGCAGTTCTCATCCGGTTGTTAAATTTCTGGCAGTGTGCACGAGGCGGCATCCTGTTTGGGACCCAGGCAGATGAGAGAGGCTGAGTGACCGTCTACACGTGGAATCTGTTTTCACAAGTGCACTTCGATTTCTGACGATGGCCAGAAGTGGAGGACGGAGAAGACATAAACCAGCTTCTTGTATTACAAGAAATACTGAGAAGAAAAACATAGAAATTCATTGAAGAAAAGCACTTTTCTGAAAGGGCGGTCAACTGGTAAGGACGGACTTCCATGGAGCCAAAGTGAACAGGTCGATGGCGGAAAAGAACTGAGGTGTGGCCAGGATCACCCCTTTATACCACTGGCTGAAGTCGGCTATGTCTGGCGTCAGGGGCAGTCCCACTGGGTACAACTAGCTAGAATGCTTCCATGTGGTCCTAGTGCCTGACAGCATAGTCCTTATGGTGTAGCCTGCTGCAAGAGCTCCCACTCAGGGGTCAACCTTAACCTTTTTGCACTAGCCAGCAGGGCAAGTTGATTCAAAATTGCACTAGCCCTTAATTATAATGGTACATTTTGCTCCTTATACAGGAAACAATGCAAGCAAGCCAAGAAATACTGATTATTGCACATGTATCCTGCTCCCACATTGCTTCCAGCTCCTAGCAGAAAAAAAAAAGACTACAATGCCATCACAGTCAGTAAGCCCCCATTGTTTTGTACCATGGCCTTCTCTCTCCTCCTTCTGTCCACCCCCCACACACACACACCAAACAGAGAGGATATCATAACAGCAAATGTTCAATCAAGCAGTCCTAGCTCTGTGCACACAATAGCTGATATCATCACACACCTCACCACACTGTCACCACCACCCACAGGGCAATGAACAGTGTCAGGCAGAAAGAACTCTCGGTCCCCACCCTATAGTCAACTGGAGACCTGCACTTTTGAAAGTTTTGTACAGTCTCAAGTGAGCCAGGAGCACATCTAAGATTTCTTTGGTGTGGGGCTAGACAAACCTAAGGGCTTGGAAAATAGAAAATTATGAGATTTTTATTTGTAAAAGCATTGATTTTAATATGCTCTGCCCCAACAATAACAGATTTTCTTTAATCAATCAATCAATCAAAATCTTTATTTATCCAGGCAGGCACCACTGAGCAAGGTTCATTTGCAAGGTGGACATGGACTGGTCATGAATACATCAAAGTACAGTACAGAAGCAGGTATACAAAAGCAATACTATACAAGGAAGAAAAAGTATATACAGTACAATACAAGGTTGAAATAAATAAAAAAAGCAGCATTATTTTACAATTGAAAAAATCAGCAAATGTACAATCAACCATAGGCATACAGGGTTATAAGCAGAGATCTTTTGAGTGAGGCAGCTGGCAACTACACATATAGGAGAAAGAGGCCGTGTATGGGGTGACAGGTTAGAGAGGTAAAGAAGAGGAGGGATATATTACTGACGACTGGGGAAAAATTGAGCTAAAACCACAGAAAGTGGCGATGGCTGTGGTGTACTTGTTTATTATGATAATGGCGGAGGAGGGTAGATAATTGGGACACTACTATGGATGGGGTGGGACTTTAGCCAGGCTGGAGTGGACAGGGAAGGGTGGGTGCAGCAGGAAGAGTTAATAGGGAAGAGTGAGAGCCAGGGGTAGAAACATGGCGAGTGTCAGGATGGAAAGGGGAGTTGCGGAATTAGTGGGCTAGCAGTGAGGAAACCATCTGCAAGGTGCTTTCATGTAGCATCGTAGAGTGCCTTGAAGATATTCAGGCTAACAGGGCAGCTCAGCTTCACGTTCCTTTGTAAACGCTCCACAATGTGGGTAAAGAGAAGCTTAGAGCAGCTTTGCCTGAACAAGTTTTGACCCTTGGAACTTGAGGGCAATTGGGAATAGCTCCTTAGGCGTAGGTGCCTAACACACTCCGGGGAATACAATCTGAGACAATCTTTAACATTGTCCTTTCATCAGTCCAGAGGAAACAGTACACAGGCATAACACTATACTATTTCTAGTTCCATATAGGATGATCTATGCACCCCAGGAATGCCTATTTCAATGTTTCAAATTATGTATTTTATCAAGGTTTATTTTTGTACTATACATGATCCAAAGTTTTGTTTTTAGGCTGAAAGGACATACTGAGTGGGATAAGGGTAGAACTGTATGGATGGTGATGGCTGGCATGGTCCATTTAGAAGAGCTGAGGACCCTTACACTTGCCAGTAATGGCAGCTATGGATCTATGGATGGTCACTTCAGAGTCTGATCTGCAATGGTGTTCGGGAAGAACAGAGTTAAGAGATTTTTTTTTTTTTTTTTTACGCTTTATTCCTCCTCTTCTAGCCGCCGACCGCCGGGACTATCAGCCGTGCAGCTACCTTCTCCAGAGCGGCCTTGAGCCCTCCGGTGCCCAGCGGCCCATACCCCGCAGACAGGGCTACAGGGAGGCGGGGGGCACCGCAGACACTATTTTTGAACCGGAGGCCGCCCAGAGGCGCACTGAAGCCGCTGGCGCGCTTCATGTAGGCGCCGCGCCGCCCATTTTCCGCTTTCGGGAGGTGGAACGCAATGACGTGAATGAGTCTGGCCCGCCTCCAAGTCCTCTTAAGTGTCGGTGGCTGTGGCTCCGGGCCTCCGCCCAGGGTCACTAGTGCTCGATCACTGACCCACCTCCCTGGAGAAGGAGAGCAGTCCGTGGAGCGCTCCATCCTTCTCTCCCCAGCCAGCCCTCCGACGGTCCAGGTCCCGTTCGAACCCAGGTCGCGGCGTCGCCAATCCACCCGCTGCGCCAGGACGACCAAATTAAGAGATTTGGGAGAGGAAGTTATGGTGAGGCTGAGACAAAACCACCACCTGCAGGGCCGATCATGTATACCTCTTTGCATTTGTCACTGAAATGTTGGATACAAACACTCAAAATGTACAGAAATGAGGACACTGGTCTTAATAATATTGGACAAATTGTTAGACATAGGCCCGTCCACACTGCACCGCTCAGACCCTGTAACGGATAGAAACTGTTACAACTGTTCCACATGCGGCAGTGTCCTTTATGGGACCGGTACTGCGGTCCAAACTAGGTGCCAGGCGGCCCGTTACAGCGGCACCCATTCCCAGGATGCAGCTTGCGCTGCGCTACGAGCCCTGCAGAGACCGTTACCACGCACCCACACTTCGCCCGTAACATTACTACATGTGACTGAAAGCTGATAACCGCTTGTTGAAACTAATTCACATGTTGGTTTCAACAACGGTGTTATGAAACGCCTTCCTGTAACATTACAGGTGTAAACACAAACCGCTCCGTAACGGTTTGGGCACTCTCTAACGTTACAGAGGCGTGGTGTGGACAGGGCCTTAGGCACATTCAGAAAACTGGAACCTAGTGACTTAACAGCACTCTATCCTTGATCACACCCTGGACACTAGCTGAAAGTCTTAACAGTGGAGTGATAATGACTCACATTGAGTCATTTGTGGGATCCCTCTTGAACTGCCAGATAATTGCAGCTCTTAATGAGCTGTTAATCACACCTGGCCATCTGGAACATTGAGAGAGATATTAGCATGAGGACTAGATAGTGCTAAAGTAGAGACTTTTTAACTTCATTAACAGCCATGAAAATCTGCACTAGTCAAGCTGGCAAGTAGAGAATTAGCTACACTAGCCCTGGTCAATTTGCACTAGTGTTTGAGCTAGTAAAACAATGTTAAGATCGACCCCTGCTCCCACTCAAAGTAAGATCAAGGGTAGCTTTGTCACGATGTAGTTGGATTCAAAGTAAAGATCCATTGTTTCTGGGATCAGACACGTCACAGTATGTAGATTATTTTTTTTTTGTTAATAAAAACATGGGTCCCAAGTGTGAGGTAACATCTAAAAGACCGCATGCATTAATACAGATACCTGTTTTGAAAGTGTTCACTGTTGATCTGTCCACTATACTGATTAAGACTGAAACAGAACGTTTATATACTGACTTGACAAATCTTGAGTTGCAAGGTAACTATGTCAATGAAGGACATACCCAAATTAAGGTAATGGGGCACAAAACCTTTCCACGAACCTTGCCTACCGTAGGTTAGTAGTTAAGAGGAACATAAGGTCTTCAACAGAAATCAAATGAGAAGTTAAACTACATCTTATTTTGGCAAAGGTCTAGCAATGCTATACTGCTTCTATGGACAGAATCCATATCAGAATCTGCACAGATGTTTCGATACAACTATTTACATGTTCTGTATGCCCGTCACTTTGTTATGCATATTGTATCTTACTGTTATTATACGCACCTGATTTATTACCTGTTATTTCTCCTTGTGTCTCTGTCTCTTTACAACTGGAAATGGGCTCTGCTTGCTTACCTGGTAAAATAGGGTTGTTTGTTTTTGTTTTATATTTTCAGTGCCAGCATCCCCTAACCCGTGAATGGGCTCGCCAGGCTTCAGGAACCTTCCTCCTCATATGGGATGCCCACCCGCTTGAGTGGGGCCAGTAACTAGCCGGACTAACGTGACCAGAGTGGAGGCACCAGAGCCAGCTCATCAGCGGGGCTGGCATTTTCTTGTTATAGTTCCCTCAGGTGCGGGACGTGCAATGACGGCCTGCATCCACCCCACCCCATGCATGCTAGCGCCAACCACTTGTGGTATCCCTGGCCTCAGCTGGGGGTCCATAGTGCGTCGGACACTCTACCCCACCTCCCCCAGAGTAGGAGAGCAGTCCAGCGGACGCTCCATCCTATTCCCCCCGGCTGGCCCTCCGACTCCCAGATCGTTCCCAAACCCGGGTTGTTGGCGTTGCAGATAGCAGCCATGCCTCTCGCAGCGAGCTGGCTGACAAGAAACAATTACTCATCAAGTAATATTATTTCTTCCAGGAGATTCTTTAGCATTATTGACAGGTAGCAGTATGCCAGCTGGGTTCAGCTGCCCGGAGGAGGAGGTCAATGCAAATGAGGAAGGCATTGGCCAATCAGGATACAGTTAGAGTAGAGTGCTGCCTGCAGTCAGCCTGAGGGACCTCAGAACACATTTGAAGCTGAAAAAGAGCAAAACTGTGCCCGCTAAGGGCAAAAAACTGTTAGCAATAACCCACCATATATTCTAACCCACTATTATGAAAACATTTATTTTTTTTAATCACATGAATGAATGACAGTCGTCAAATTTGGCTAAATCTAACAGAGCCTTTGAACAAGGTTTCCCGGGGAGGAAGGGTGGGAGTGTCAATAATGCTAAAGAATCCCTGGAAGAAGTAATATTACTTGGTGGTAATGTTTCTTCACCCCAGGAATTCTTTAGCATCTATTGACAGGTGCAGACTTCAAAGCAGTGTAGTTGGGAGGAGGGCACAGAAACCTATTTTAAGAAGAAGCCTGAAGTACCGTCCTGCCAAATTTGGCATCCTATCAGACTACACATCCGAGAAAAGATCTTATTGAATGTGAGAAGCAAATTTCAAATAAGTGATCTGCACACTTTTAGTAAGGATATAGCTTTGAACACTGCCAAGGAGGCAGCTGTTCCACAGGATGTAAGCCCTAAGCACGAGAAGAGCTGAATGTCAGCCTCGCTGTACCAGACCGAAATATGGAAAACAGTCCCATGGGAAAATACTCTTGGTCACTGGTTTCTCCTTTTCTGCAAAAACAGGAAAGGAAGGGATGATAATGACAGTACCTGAACTGCTAGGACCACTGACACAGACCGGCAGGAATAATTCATGCCCCATCCGAGCAGCTTGAGATAGCCTACACAGGACTTGCCTGAGAGCAGTACGGGCAGAGAAAGAGGGTTAATGAAGGAGGAAATGGTATACACTTAGGAAAAATAATTTCCTATCTGCCCAGAGGACTAAATTGTTCTTAAAGGCACTGAGAGGATAAGGCCTAAAAGAAAAACCTGAAACTCTGAAAATCCATCTGACAGAGGAAAAGACAAGCAGAAAGGTTGTCTTCGATGTTACTGCTTTAGGACAGAATTGTCACAGGTTCAAGGAACACCCCATGAACTTGAATATACAGAGGTTTGTGTTCCATGGGAAAAACTCCAGTCCCTAGAAGGGTCTGGAAGTGAAACAACCCTTGTGGAATTCTTTGAAAAGGTCTGAGAAATCGCTAGGTGTACTCCCAAAAAAGAGGCCTACTGTCCTACTGTAGGTAAGAAAATAAAAACCTTTATATTTTACAGGAAACAAGTCACAAGACCAAACTAGTTCGGTACAAGACAGTAATGCTTGGAGGTGAACTAAATAGTCCAGTCATGAGAGAAAAGAGGGTTGAAAAACTCCAGGCTCTTGTCCTTGTACCAAATGGAAAAACCGCTTCCACTAGGAAACTGAGGTTTCGTGGTATTAAATATGTTTTGGTTTTTTGGGATGATCCAGGCCTTGCTTGATACAGGGACTCTAGGAGATCTAGCCTCTCAAGAACTAGGCCTTGAGGAGGAAAGACTGGGAGCTGAGAAAAACACTACTCCTGTGCAAGAAAGGAAGTAGCTTGTGGAAATGAAAGTAGCCAGAAGGCTGTTTAACTGAAACATTTTTTATCAGAAAGTACCAACGTTGTCCAGAGCCACCGGATCATGGTGGGTGATTCCTTAACTAGAAAGGTACTTAGGAAACAAGGGATATATGGAGAGAGAGAACACTTCTCCGACCAGTCTTGAGATAAAAAGTCTGTTGGGAGGACCCGAGCTGGGGCCTGCAACAGGAAAAAGAAAAACTGGTGGTTCGGGCTGGAGGCGAAAATTCAGATCTGGACCCGATCTACCCCTGAGCCATATAGCTGGGACTTGTGTGCTGAGGGCTCACTTGGTGACCTGACTAGGCCAAAGTGTTGTCCTTGCCCGATAGATGGAACAGAGACTAAGACACCTCCAAGAAGCAGCTAGAGATCAAAACTCATAGCTATTGCTGAGAGACTGGAAGCCTTGTGGCCCAAATGCTCGTTGGTGTGATACAGGGCAGGAAAATCATCCAGTCCTCTCTGAACTAAATGACCTCTGGACTGAAACAATGCAGGCCTGATAGAGATGCTCTGAGATTCCAGGGACTGATGAAAGAAGGACTCTCTCAGAAACCAAACCCAATGATGGAACCCCAAAGGAAGCACCCACTGGAAGGAAGCCTCTGTATGGAAGATTTGAGAGGAGAGTGTGAAGTTCACTGTTCCTTACACCAATCTAACCTGTAATAGGGTTCAGGCTTCACTAAAATTCTCTTATTTGGAATCTGACCTAGAGGTCTAGTCCTGGGACTCTAGTGACAAAATGATGCACCATATACAGGAGCGAACTTTCCTTGATAAGAGATGAACATTGCCCCTAAGAGTTGCAGAGATTTAGATGGTTAGGAACTTTTTCCAGTAAGTACAAAGAAACCCAAGACTGCAGGAAATAACAAGGCAGACTTAGGGCTTGAAAACAAAAGTCAGGAGAATTGGCTAAGGATGGCCAAGCCTCTGGGAAGGAAAACTGCAGTTCGTAGAGAACTTACTGTAACAGTAGATCTTCGAGAAGGTTCCTGCAGTAGGTCTTCACATATAGGACTCGCCCCTGGCATCAGGTCCATGGCAAACTTGTAGATAGGAATCATCAGCGGGGACCGCTCCTGACATCGGCGGCATGCGTCAGCCCGACTATAAAGGAGCGGTCCGCACCCTCTCCAGTTCTTTTCCAATGGAGACCTATAGATAGGTAAGGAGAAAACCGGAGTGAACGTTCCTCAGACCCTGCTTCTGCTCTAGTCCCGAAGACTAGATAGGGTGGAAAATAAGGATACAATATCCAAAAACTGGGGGAAGGAGGGTGGAAACTAGACCTACTGCAGGAACCTCTCAAAGATCTACTGTTACGTGAAGTTCTTACGTAACTGCAATATCTTACTTCAAGAGGGTTCCTGCAGTAGGTCTTCACATAGGACTGAATACCAAGCAGTCCCAAATAAAAGCAAAAACATAGGTGCATCCTGGGAGGAGGAGAAGTCGCCATGAGGAATCACAACAGGAGGCCTTGCTAGACTGCAAGACCAAAGCCAGTTCTGCGCTGAGAGGCAATGTCCAGACTGTAATGCTTAGTGAAGGTGTGAACAGGCGACATGTGGCGCAGCACTGATCTCTGCCATGGACAGATTCCTAAAAAGGCAGTGGAAGTCGCCACACTACGGGTGGAGTGACTGACTGCCCTAGAAGAGACTTCACATATTTCATATATGAAAAATGGATGCAGTTAGCTAGCCATCGAGAGATGGTCTGCTTAGAAATAGCCTTGCCCTGGCACTGAAGGGCAAGACTCTGGAACAGTTAGCTAGATTTCTAACCTCTTTGGCCCTGTTAAGTATAGTACCTCGGATCAGTGCACATCAAGGGTGTGCAGAAGGTGTTCCCCTGTTTGAATACTGTGGATAGTACAGGTAATTCCATGCTCTGGTTCAGAGTGATTTCTGACACAACTTTGGGCAAAAAGGAAGGACTGGTGCAAAGGACTACCGGTCCTTATGAAAAATCAAATAAGGTTCTTTACAGACGAAGGCCTGTAACTTGGAAACCCTTCTGGCGAAGTAACTGCAACTAAAAATAAAGTCTTCCAGGAAAGGAAGCGTGAAATCGAGGGAAGAAGCTGTTCAACGGGGTAAGGTCAGCTTCTAGCATGAAATTCAAATCCCAAGGAGGACAAGGATTCCGGATCGGAGGTTTCAAATGAAGGATGCCTTTCAAAAAGTTTGGCAACCTCCAGCTGAGCCAAGGTTTGCCCTCCACCGGGGGTGTGAGGCTGACATTGCAGAAAGGTGGACCTTAATAGAGGAATAGCTAAGGCCCACCTCAGACAGATGTCGAGGTACTCTAGAACCTGGGAAGCTGAGCACGAAATGGATCCCAGCTCCTTGCTTGGGCCCATATCGTGAACCTCTTCTACTTCATAGTGTAAGCAGATCTAGTAGAGGTTTTCTGGCTCCATTAGAATATGCGCAACCCAAGGAGATACTCCCATAGCGAGAAATCGCCATGTCCACAGGTGCCACGATGAAGGTGGAGAGACTGAAGGCTTGATGCACCAGGGTGCCCTGCTCCCTGAGTCAGAAGTTCGTGGAAATGGGCAGAGGGACTGGGAGTTACAGTGCCAATTGTTGCAGAAGAGGGTAGCAAATTTGGTGTGGCCAAAGAGGGGCAATCAGAATTCGTGAGCCCCCTCCTGAAGGAGCTTCACAGAACCTTCTGAATGAGAGGAAAGGGAGGAAAAGCGTACAGAAACCTCCTGTCCATGAAAGAGACAGCGTGTCTCGGCCAAAAAGCACCATGCTAGGAGCGAGCAGAAGACAGGTAGTTTTATGCTGCACAGAGAGGCAAACAGATCTATCTCTGGTTGACCCCATCGAAGAAAAGGGTTCTTCTGACTACCTCTGACATTAGCTCCCACTTGTGGGCTCTGGCCACTGATCAACTGAGACTGTCCGCCAGGACGCTGGTGATCCTGGAACGTGGACTGCTGTCAAGTAAAGGCTGTGCTGAATCGCCTAGTACCACACCCTCATAGCTTCTCTGCAAAGAGGATATGACTGGGATCCTCCCTGTTTGTTTAAGTACCAGACAGTGGACATGTTGTCCGTCTGGGCTAAGAGATCCAGGAACCAGAGCGACTAGAATGCCTGGGCGCATAAGAACGCCCTGGTCTCCAGAACATTTATGGAGCATCAGCTCTTGGTGGGACCAACACCCTTGCATCTTGTGGGTCCCCAGATGGGCTCCCAACCCAGATCTGAGGTGTCCGTGGTGAGAATTTGGGTTGGAATTACAGGGTGAAAAGGAATTCCCTTTGTTAGATTTGAGAGATCTTGCCACCAGCCAAGATCTCTCTGAAAACTGTTGGAGATCATGACTTTTGATTCATGTCATCCATCCTCTGGTTCCACTGGACTGAAGAGACCACTGGGTGATCCTCACGTGAAGCCTGGCCATGGGAACTGTTGAAATAGGGCCGCCATCGGTTCCAATAAACGAGCACTGAGTGTGCTGGGATCCATCGGGCCTGAGCCACGAGAGTGGCCTGAGAAGCTAAGGTCTCTGCCCGATCTGATGGCAGGAAAGCCTTGCCCTGAACTGTGTCTAGTACAGCTCCAATGAACTGGAGCCTCTAGGATGGTACTAGCTGGGACTTAGGAAAATTGACCGTATACCCAGGAAGCAAACAAGCTCAGAGTGAAAGAGAGACTCTTTCAGGCTGGTAGGAGAGGGTGCTGCGAGGAGCCAGTCGTCCAGATGCAGGAAGATATAAATGCCTGATGGCATAGAAAGCATACTACCACCGCTAGGCACCTGATGAACACTCTGCAGGGGCGAAAGAAAGGCCAAAGGGGAGTGCTCTGAATTGGTAATGCTTCTCCAGGAAGACAAAATGGAGAAAGCGGCAGTGGGCGGTAGGATAGGAATATGCAGGTAGGCATCCTGCATGTCCAGGAACACAGCCAAGAACTGGAGTGCAGCAGGGAAGGGCCCTGAAGGGTCAACATCTGAAACTTCTTGTACTCTGAAGACATTTAGTGTGCTGAGGTCCAGGATCGGTCTCAGGTTGCCCGTTTTCTTGGGAACCAGAAAGAAGTGGGAGTAAAATCCCTTCCTACTTGGTTTGACAGGACGGGTTCTATAGCCCTCTTTAGAAGGAGCGCCTGGATCTCCTGAGAGACTATGGGACCTGATCCCAAGGATAGAAGGACCATCCCGGCAGTTGAGGGGCTGGAATTTCACTGAATTCTATCTAGTGACCTCGCTGGATGAGCTGAAGCACCCAAGTTTCTGCGATGACAAACCTCCAACCATCCAGGTGGAGGCTGAACCTCCCTCTAACCGGTTCCTCCTGTGTTACTGGAGGGAGTAGAAGGAGGAAAGAGTCAGGACACCGAGGGAGGGAACTTTGCCCCAGAGGCGGTTTGGGAAATTTGGCCTGTGGGGTTTGAGCTCCAGAACCAGGTGCGCACTTCTTTGCCTGGCGCTTGGCCTAGGATTTGTTCCACCTTCTTTGGCAGCGAAAAGGCTGCTTTTCAGCCCATCTTGTATAAGGAGAGGACATCCGCCAAAGAGGCGTCCACTTTCCTGCAGCCAGTAATAATATCTTTATGCGTCGCCACCAAGAGGACGCAACCCCTGAAAAGGCGTCCAGAAGAGGACTGCACATCCTGCCAGTCCCCGCTGTCTGAAGCCAGGAGAGGTGGTGGAGGCAGATCCCGTGGCTGCCACTCTAGCCACCGAGTTGTAAGTCGCCCAAAGGGCATGGCGACCACGATTTCCCATCCTAACTTTATCTAACAACTTCTTTCTCAGGGTTTCATCCTGAACCTCATGAAGGTCCTTTCCAAATCTGAAAGAAGCTTTTGAATGGTGACCATGTGCGAGGCGTAATTTAAGGAGCATATTGCACAAGAGGAGGAAGAATATATTTTACACCCGAACTGCGTCAGCTGGATACGAGGTCCTTATCGGAAGGCAAAGAGCTCAAATGTTTGTGCTGGGCTGAATGGTCGGTGAGCAGCCGTGACCATGGAGTCAGCCTTAGGATGGGAGTTAAGGTGAGATATCCCTTCCGGGAGGTAATAGGTGCAGTCAGCTGGGGAAACCGCTGGTATGGAGGGCGGTTGTTGCTAGACCGTGGTCACAAGGTCATCATGGGGACCCATCCATGGAGGAATGGGATTGGGTCCGAGGTGGTCAGATCCAGGTGCTCCAAAGATGTTTCCTTTGCAGGTCAACCTCTTTGGATGGCCATCCACCAGCCGCCTGAATTGAACGCAATAAATCTCTGAAAGAGGGGTCCTCTGGAGGCGACTTTGGAGAGTCTTTGGGAGGGACCTCTACGGAAGACCTAGGCACCGACCCATACGTGTCGGAGTTGGTGTCAGAGGGCTCGGAGCCACTAGGCACTGAAGGGTCTTGTTCCATGGTTCCAACAGTGACAGAATTTGACTCTCTGGCCGAGGAGGTGGTGGCAGGCGGACCTGGGGTGGGCACTTCCGCACCGGCTGTCTTAACTCGACACAAGTTAGCTCTAGCTTCTTTCCACCAGAGAGGGACTGATTCATGATCTGGTACCTGGGGAGGGAGGCTGGAAACTCGGATACCCGTGTCTGAGGATAGTGCCAGGATGGGTAATACAAAGAGTACCAAACTGGAGCCCAACAGGAGAGTGGGCGGATCCTGGCAGGCGTCGGAGGACCAGCGTCGAGAGCAGCAGATCAAGCCGGGCTAGAGATGGCTGGAAGGCCACCGCTAGGCTTATCTCGGCGAGGCCGCAAGCCCTCGCTGGGCCGAGGGGCAGACTTATCGGCAGGACAAGGCGATGATTACCACCTCAAGGAGGCTACCCCCGCTGCCCACTCAACTCGGCAGGAGGGAGAGGGGCCGGCCCAAAGAGGTGGAGGGGTGCCGAAAAAGTACTCACAGTTGCAGGCCTCTCGTGTGCCGGATTCTGGTCCCGGTGCTTCTCTTTACTTTTCTTCTTTTCTGGGCGGCGGCGATGACCTTTCCCTGAGTTTTGGAGCTCCTTTTCCATAGACACTAAGCATCAGGTCAGAAGGTGGGCCTCGAGGGACCGCTTGCACCTGGTTCTGGTTGCCTGGTTGAAGGCCTGGCAGATGGAACACTCCTGGATGTCGTGCTTTGAACCTAGGCAAAGAAGGCAACGGAATGCTCGTCCCGTCACGGGTTTGAGCACCACACTTAGAGCACTTTTCTTCTGTCCAGAAGACATCAATTTGAAGAAATACTTTGAGAGAAAGTTATAGTGAAGAAAACTTGACAAAACGCGGACATTCGGTGCTGTTCTGACCACGAGCCAAAGCGTTACTGGGCGGCGGCGGGAAGAACTGGTGGTAGTCAGGACCACCCTTTATAGTCGGGCTGGCGTCATGCCGCCCGATGTCGGGGCGGTCCCGCTGATGATTGCTATCTACAAGTTTGCCGTGCGGACCTGATGCCGGGGCGCAGTCCTATATGTGAAGACCTACTGCAGGAACCTTCTTGAAGTAAGATCCAGGGATTCCCTGTGTTCAGGTGAGAACCGTCAACCTACCCAGATACCTGGAGAATAGCCTGATTTTACTCCATATCTGAGAACACTCTGTAGGCAGTCTAAGCGGCATGGAAGAAACTGGTAGCCACCTGGGGAAAAACCCAGGCTAAGGAACTGAGAACATAGAATGTATCGAGGGAAACAAGAAAACCCCTGCATTTGCAAAGAAAACCTGAGTCAAGGAAGCATCCTGACTCAGGTTGTGAAAATTGATAATGATTTGCTGTTCCTATTTTCTTTAAAATTCAGGTAATAGCCGAAAAAGGTCCAGCCCCAAGGAGAAGGGAACCCTTTCACGACTTTGAACCTTACAAGGTTCTAGTGCTCTAGTTCTCACTGTTGACATGCTACTGGAGAAAAACAGAGAATGCAGCACTTGGAGGTAAACTTTAGCTATTTATTTACTGATCATGTGCATATATATATATATATATATATATATATATATATATATATATATATATTTATATGTTAATATCAGCATATATCTATTTCCTTTTATTTATCTATTTTACACCAACCAAAGAAGGGTAAAACAGAAGAAAAGTAACTGAAGAAAAAGGATTACCAGGAATGAAAGAGCATTCCTGCCTAACCCCTGGAAAACTTCACATTGGAAATTTCCAAATGTGTTGGCGTAGGAAAGGTTTAAAGGGAGAAAAATTTCTACCTGAAGCCCCTATATCCTGAGACTTCTGGGGAGCAGCTTATCTTTAACTGAGTACTAGGAGAGTTAAACCCATCCATACGTGCCTGTCAGCTTTAGTTTGCCATAAAGACAAACCAAAATTTGCACCAAACATAACCCAAAAGGTCGGAACTTTTCAGACAGGCAAGCCTGAGGAAATGACCTCAGCCAAGACTCCAGAGCTGTAACATTATGACTTAAGGCTATGAGAGCACAGTGCTGCCATATGCCACTTGGGTATTTCAGCAAACCTCCTTGTGACTAGTGCTCCGAGCTGTAGCACTATAGCAAGGACAGGAGACATCAAAAACTCTTAAATATATAATAGCGTATGCCACAAAGGTAGGAGGCATTACATAAGAACCTCTTACACATGGTATATGCTTATCTAGAGTCTATCTCTGGAGGGAAAGCAGACAGTGGCACAAGGCTGAGAAGCAGGCCGCTGCTTGCACTAACTCTCTTTAATCTGAAAGTGTACAGATAAAAACAGCAGAACACTTACTGAGCTGGTATTTCCTCTGAATACTTCTGTCAACCCGAAAAAGAAGGAGGGTTCCAGAACTACCTGTAGGTGTCTTCAGAGAGTTGTCAACTTGTTTGGAGGAGAACAACCACAAGATCTAAGAAGTCGTCATCCTCCACCTCTTTATCAGTGTTGTCCTGGAGGAAAAGTCCGAGAGTCCACGGTTGAATATAAATGCCTCATTATACCATAACCTGAATCAACCCCAGGGTGACCGACTGGGATTAGTGGGCCCCAAGAGGAATTCATGAAGGAAAAATCCTTTCCTAAATTACTAATAATAATAACAATAATATCCTTAGGCGTGAGGATTAACATGGAGCGGAATTCTCGGTCCGAAGGAGCCGAGAACACGCTAGAAATATAAAGTCTGGAATAATTGCCCAGCTCTCAGAAATTCAGTTGCAGAGGGCATAATTTTATCAACCCTGATGATTCCTAAGTCCTTCAGGAAGGAGGATCAGAGGAGATTAATCTCGTCATTGTGCAGGGAAGAGGCACCCTGCCTATTTTCAAATTAAAGGCTTGGACAGAGAAACAACTACTACAGAAACAGACTTGTAATAATAGAAGTTCCAAGGGGACTTGTCTTTTCTTTTGTGTTAACTTGAGGTACCCTCCTCAGCGCTTTTAGAGGAGGGAGGTAGACTGAAAGCCCAAATAATAATAGTTAGGCCAAAGCTAAACAAATCAAAATCAACTTTTTTTTTATTTTATTTTCATCTTTATCCTCCTTCCCTACCCCTGTGCCCCTCCTTCCATCCGCTCATGTCCCCGACCCCACCTTGGGATCTGCCCTAGAGTGCCCTTCCTCCTCTCCCTGGCACACTGGGGTCTGTCCCTGTGGGTGGTCAGGGTAGAACTTAGGCGGACTTCATCTAGGGCAGCTGGAGGTGTTTTTACAGTTTTTCTCCCCTTACGCCCACGCCCCTGGGGCGCCGTGCGCTTGGGACGTATGTCCCAGTGGCTACGTGCTGGCGCCGCCAGCCCTCATGCGCGCGGCGTCCCCCTCGGCTCCGGCGAGTGAAGCCGCCTCCATCCCTTCCTACTGTCGGTGCTTCCACCGGCTATGGAGGGATGCAGAACGCAGAGCGTTCTTGGTCACCCACCCTGAGGGAGGAGAGCATCCGTTGGGACGCTCGATCCTCCCTCCCCACAGACTGGCTGCCGAGTCCGTTCCCAAACCCGGGCGCCAAAATCAACACAAGAGATTTTTTCTTTCACAAAGAGGAAAAACAGCACCACCTCCACACCTCTTGTCAACAAAGCCCAATGCACAGCAAACAAGGGTCTCACTCCAAAGAGGGATTACCTTCAAATATCAAGTATTTTGAATTTAAATAGAGAAAAAAGGGTTGCAAGAATTTGCGCTAGTGCGCAATGGAAAAGGATATGCCTGGCAAAAAAAAATCAATGATTTTAGCAAAAGCGTTAAAACCACTGATAAATACTAAAACTAACAAATTAAATAAAACTACAGCAATTTATACGTGCATCATGAGCGAATTTTGCTTCATAAAAAAGTCAAAACAGGAAAAACACGAAAAATCCATAACTACTTGTGAACCCAGCGCAGATGTGGTAAAAATAGATAAAATGAAGAAAACACACAAAATACCTTAAAAGCAGCACTCAAAAAGAAAGAAAATGGCACAGGAAGATCTCTGAAGAGAAGAGAAGAGTTCCAGGGCAGTGTTGCCAATTCAGTGGAGAAAAGTTCTGAGGTCCCTCAGGCTGACTGCAGGTCCCTCAGGCTGACTCTACTCTTAACTGTATCCTGATTGGCCAGTGCCTTCCTCATTTGCATTGACTCCTCCTCTCTGGGGCAGCTGAACCCAGCTGGCATACTGCTACCTGTCAATAGATGCTAAAGAATTCCTGGGTGAGAAGAAAAATTACTCACCTCAGTAATGTTGTTTCTCTAATGGAGGTCTTGCTATATTATGACAGTAGCAGTTTGATCCAGCTCTAGAACTGCTCCGAGTGAAATGGTTAATACCATTCCAAAATAGAATTTTGGCCACGAGCTCTAAGAAGCAGCTCTATCTGTGTAATTTCAAACCTGAACTATCAGATCTTTGAGCCAAAACTCACTAAGGTCTGTGTGGAAGCTGTAACCTACACTAGCCAAATGGCTACCTAAATATTAACAACCATTGCTGGTCCCAACACCCAAGACTCAAGTCAGGGGACCAGAAATACTAACACAGTTCTAATAATATGAGAATAAAACATAAGTATAATAAAACACACACACACACAAAGCCCAAAAGGGAAAAAATGCTAACAGGGCATAAATGGTGCCCACACCAAGTTGCCGCACCCACCCAAGTAGAGGTTCTGAGAGGGGCAGGTTGGGGAGGTCATAATACAGCAAGACTCCATTAGAAGAAACAACATTACTAAGGTGAGTAATTTCTTCTTCAAACAACATGAAGTCTTGCTATATTATGACAGTAACGAGAATACACAAGCAGTACCTCCATGGAGGAGGGGCAGAACCTACTTAGGAAATAGGCTCTGAAGAACAGCTGTGCCAAACCGAAGCATCTCTCTGGCCTGGACATCCAGGGAGTAATGCTTTGGTAAAAGTGTGTACCGTTTTCCAAGTAGCAGCCTGGCAAATCTCTAATATAGGGATGTCTCTGGCAGCGCTAGAGACACAGCTGTACCCTGGTAGAATGAGCCCTCAAACCAGGGAGGAAACTCTGCCCAGTTTCTGATAACAAAATTGGATACAAGAGACAATCCACCTGGCAACTGCTCTCTTAGTGGCAGGTTTGCCTTTCCCAACCTGCCATAGGTAAGGAAAAGTTGGAGGGATTGAACCTGTGACCTTTAGTACGCTCTATATAGTAACTAAGAGCTCTCTTAACATCCAGGCTGTGCAACCTCCTCTCACCAGAAGAGGAGGGATCAGTGAAAAATACTGGAAGGAGATAGATTGATTAAGATGGAAATCTGAAACCACCTTAGGCAAAACTTCTTATTAGTCCTAAGGACTACCTTATCCCTGTGGAAAGAAATAAAGTCAGTTTCCACTGACAAGGCTTGCAACTCACTTATGCGTTTGGCAGAGTGATAGCCACTAGAAAAACAGTTTTCAAGTTAGGTACTCAAGCTCTGCAGAAGACAGAGGTTCAAAAGGGTTGCATTAACTGGGCAATGCAAACATTAAGGTCCCAGGCAGGGGCGGTTCCGAAAAGGTGGATTAGTATGGAGCAATCCTTAAAAACTTGGAAAACACAGGATGAGAGGAAAGAGGATGACTTTCCTGCTGACACAAAAAGCAGATACAGCTGCCAAATGGACTCTCAGGGTAGCTGGTCTGAGACCCAAGGAATTAAGATGTACCATGTAATCTAACACAATGGGCAAATCAGCAGATTCTGGGAAATATTTTCCCAGCACACCAAATGGAAAACCTTTTCCATTTAGAACTATAAGTAGCCCTAGTGGAAGGCTTTCTGGAAGCCTTTAGGATCTCAAGAACACCCTGAGAGAGGTGTAAATCAGCAAACTCTAACTCCTCAAGAGCCAGGCCTTGCGGTTGAGGGATTTGAGGTCCGGATACCAAACCCTTCCCTGGGCACAAGTCAACAGGTTGTGATTCCTGGGGAGGCAAAGGGGAAGATGGATTGTCAGTGACAGAAGGAGTGGGTACCAGGGCTGCCTGGTCCAATCCGGGGCAATCAGAATCACCCTGCAAGGCTGAGATCTGATTTTGACTAATACTTTGAATAGGAGAGGAAGCATGAAACTTCCCTCCCAATCCAGAAGAAGGGCATCCAGGGAACTGAGCCCAGCACTGGGAGCTGCAACAGAACAGAGGAAGTTTGTGATTGTCTGGGGCTGCAAAAGATCTATCTGAGGGTGCCCCATCTGGCAAAGACTATCCCCAGCACTTGAGGATCCAGGGACCATTCGTGATGGCCCTGGGAAATCCTGCTGAGGGCATCCGCTGGGACATTGTCCTTCCCTGGAAGATGAACTGCTATGAGGGAAGTGTTCAGGGAATAGGCCAGAGACCACAACTTCATTGCCTCGGTGCACAAGGCCGAAGACCGAGTGCCCCCTGTTTGTTGATGTACCACATTGTTGTGGTGTTGTCTGTTCTGACTTGTATCACCTTGTTGTGGACAGATGCAGAAAATGCTTGAAGAGCTAAAAGACAGCTCTGAGTTCCAGCAAATTGATGTGGAACAGAGATTCCTGGGGGACCACACTCCCTAAGTGGAAAGGTAGCCCATGTGGGCTCCCCAACCCAGAAGGGAAGCATCTGTAGTGAGAGTCAAGTTGTGAGTGGGGGAATGAAGGGACCCCCAATCTTAATTGCTCTGATCCTGCCACCACTGGAGGGCTAGGATCAAGGTTCGAGTCACTGGGACCAACTTGGAAGGGGTCTCTTCTCTGAGACCAGTAGGTTCTCAAGTGAAACTGAATGTCTCTCATCTGAAATCTTGCTCCCTGCACAACAGCTGTGGATGCAGCCATGTGCCCCAGGAGCTGCGAGAAATGTCTTGCTGGTGAGAGACCTGCAGAGTGAAGGAGGAGGCCAGAGCCACTAAATTCCTTACCCTTTCTAAGGGAAGAAGGCTCTGGCTAGCTTTGTGTCCAATTCTGCCCCTATAGGGTGAGTACCTGGACTGGTTCCAGAACCGAGTTTGGTAGATTTAGCAGAAAGCCCAGGGAGGTGAGAAGCTGCTGGGTGACCTGCAGGTGAGATTTTACCTGTTCTGGGGACTGGCCTACAATGAGCCAATCATCTAGATAGGGAAAACAGCAATCCTTTGCCTCCTTAAGTGGGCCACTGCCACTGCTAGACACTTTGTGAATACCCTGGGGGCAGAGGTAAGGCGAAGGGCATTGCTCTGAACTGGTAATGACCTGAGGGCAGTTCGAATCTGAGGTACTTTCAATGGGAGCTTCTGATTGGACATGGAAATAGGCATCCTTGAGGTCCAGGGAGGCTAGCCAGTCCCTGGCCTTAGGGAGAGTAAAATCATTGCCAGAGTTACCATTTTGAACTTTGGTTTCAAAAGATGCTTGTTCAGATATCTGAGATCTAATATGGGCCGCCATTCTCCTGTCTTTTTGGGGTAAGAAAGTATCTGAATACAGACCCCTGCCCTGGTGCAGGGGAGGAACCTCTACTGCTCTGAGAGCTAACAGGGATGAGACCTCCGCTCCAGAGCAAGGGTCTCTGAAGCACTTGCAGGTAGAAAAAGTCTGCTTCTCGACTTGGGAAACTTTTTGAAGCTGAGAACCAGACCCTGGCTACTACTTCCAGAACCCACTTGTCTGAGGTTAAGAGCCCAATTCTGACTGAAGTAAGCCAGCCTGCCCCACGGTACAGGAGAGTCGGCCCTGGGCACTTCATCAGGGTGCCTGCTTAGCAGGAGCTTTAGGCTGGGGGTGGGAGCAGGTCTGCCCCCCCTCGTCTGCCTCTGCCTCTGAAGAAGCCCCTCTGAGCATAGGCAGAGAGGCGGAGTCTGGTAAAAGGCCTGTGAAAAGGCTACCCCTACCCCTGAGAGTGCGCCTCTGAGGGTGGCTTGCCGCTCCTTAGCCTGGGCACTCTTGTAAGTAGTCCTATATTCATCCATCTTTTCATGTAGTTCTCTGTCTGCTCCCCAAACAGAGAATTTCCACCACAGGAAAATCCATAGCCTTAGTCTGGGTATCCTGTGACAGACTAGTACACCTGAGCCAGGCTAACCTACTGAAAAGCTACAGATGTGGCCATGACCCTAGAGGAAACATCATTAACATCCACAGCAGCATGAAACTGAACCTTAGAAGCCTCAATGCCATCAGCAGCCACCTGTTCTAGTTCACTAGCCAGCTGGCCATGGGTTTGCTAGCTAATTCCATAACAGTATCCCATCTAGATTTCTGATACCTAGCTACATAAGCCATATAATTTGCTTGCCTGAGTCCCAGAGAGGCTGCCATATACTGTTTTTCGCCATGGCATCAATCTTCCTGGAATCCTTGTCAGGAGGATGTGAAGCCAGGGAATATTAGCTTTATCACAGGCTGCAGCCTGAACTACTAACATGACTGCATTGCTGAGAAAGGAATTCTGTATCAGGACCTGACAATGTGTACCTTCTGTCCATCTTTTTATCTACAGGAGGCACAGAATTAGGAGCTTTTAAAATTTTTATTGTTTGCTTCGAAAAGACTTATGTAAAAGAAGAGACAATCTCCTAGACTCTGGAATATCCATCATTTCTACAAAATCAGGCTCCTCTAGCTCATCCACAAGCTTCTTCTAAGGGAAGCTGGAGGGTTTCAACAACTTTTTGTAAAACATAAAATGAGATGGGACTCAGATAGCATAGGGGAGATTCTAAAGGTCTGTCTGGGAAATGTCGGTTCAATGGGCACACCCAGACCTTCCAACCACATTCATACTGTTCATAATCATCCTCCCTCCTCTGGTTCATAAAATTCCTCAATATCATATTCCTGAACCACTGGAACCGGACGAACCGACCTTTTGCCAGATAGTGCGGTTTGGACGGACCTTGAGACAGTGACTGGACAATTTGTATGGCTTTTGCTATCTCTGCAGCAGTTGGAGAAGGGGTTTTGGACTCCAGACCTGCTGACTTTCTTGTTTTCTTTACTGGAATTGGTTCCTCAGAACCAGATTTTCTTGCCGAGGAAGTCTTGCCCTGGTCAGAGGTCGCCCTCCAGTTCGGTTGGCACCGAACCGGGCTGGCCATCTGGGTCAGCGGACCTTTGGCCTCTCGTTCCCTGAGCCTGCCCAATCTTTTTTCCAGGGTGGCTGCAGGAAAATTCTTACATATCTGGCAGTCTGACTGGAGGTGGTCAAACCCAGACAATAAACACATGTGGTGCGTGGGTCAGACTTCCCCACAAACATCACAGTGTTGAAACCCAGTGGCCGGTTTTTCTTTGGGTTTCTCAGACATAATGCCAGCCTAACCAGAAAACTTGCCCTTTAAGCGGCAGTGCCAGGCAAGACACCCTTATCGGTTCCTAACTGTCACGGGTATTGGAAAACCGTAATAAATCCTTTTTTTTAGAACCGATAAGAACCGGAACCGCACTCTAAAATGTTACATTTTTAGTTTTTAATGAGTTTTAAATCCAGCTGATCGGTTCAAAACCGAACCGATAAACTTACAAGTTCCACACAGACAAAACCTTTAATTTACTTACGGTGACCACAGATGAAAGCTTGAACCGAGCGGTTTCTTGGTTAAAATAAAACTATTCTCGGTTGAATCGAACCGAGAAAACACTTCTAAACGAGAAATGAACCGAGCAGTAGGAGAAATCTCCGGAGTGACTGTTCACTGGAGAAGAGTAAAGAATCTGACAGTTCAGGTTTGAAATTACACAGATAGCTGCTTCTTAGAGCTCGTGGCCAAAATTCTATTTTGGAATGGTATTAACCATTTCACCTCGAAGCAGTTCTAGAGCTGGATCAAACTGCTACTGTCATAATATAGCAAGACTTCATGTTGTTTGAAAATAGGTTTAAATAACTAGAACTGCCCACCGCATACCTTGGTTTGTTCTGTTTTTTCCCCCAACCTGAGCAACCTTCTCTAATGTTCCTGTGGTGAGACCAGTACTTGTGATGCTGCCAAATAGGCTGCAGGTTTACTTTTGTATTTTGGGGATTTTCAAAACTATACACCCTTCAATCTTCTTTTTTATGAGGAGAACAACCCAAGTAACCCTTCTCCAAGTAACCTTTCTCAAGGATCAACACTCTGTCTCGTAGAACTCTCTTAACCACACGACACTCACAGAAACACGAAAATAAACTTACACCATACGACTACAAACAGTCTTTCTAGGTGGTGTTGAAGTGTGAAAAGGATCATAGTACAGTTTAGAACACTTGAAATGAGCATACTAGGAGAAGCAGTTTGCAGGAATGATCAGTGCCTCAGACGTGCAAAATGATGCTAGGAGAAAATTTATTCAAACTGTTTTTGTGCATTCTCAAACCATACACATAATCTGAAGCATCACTCCCCAGTGTACGACATCATGGGTATGCAAATCGAGCTGACAAAGCATCCCCAAAACAGATGCTGCCTTTTAAGCAAGCTTGTACATCTGATTCAGCTCAGGCTGAGAATGACAAAGTACAGACACGTGTTTTTCAAATTAAAACCTTTGGTTTTCCTTTTTCTCCTGTAGTTCCTCCTCCCTCTCGTGGCATGAATGTGCATGTGTGGAGCGCGCATCGTCACATCTCCGTGCTTTCTGTGTCTCCTGACCTCCAGCGCTGCCCTCAGCATTCACTAGGGGCAGCCAAGGAGCCGGACAACAGACCCCCCTTCCCGGGAAAGGAGAGCAGTCCATCAGATGCTCAATCCTTTCCCTCTCCTGCCAACCCCGCAACCCCAGGTTGCTCCCAACTCAGGTTGCCACCGTGGTGCATGATGTGGCGTCCAGCACCTCAACCCTCAGTGCCACCAGGCCGGTACAGACATGTGTTTCATCCTCTTTGGGAATACTCAGTGTATGGCAGTCACAGAGCTGGATTGTCACAAGGTGCCGAAAGCTGCAAGCCCGGATGCGTGAACATACGGCACATGGAACTTGCAGCATCCTCCCAACCGGCCGAGCAGTATTTTCTATCCGTGCATTGACTGCACGCAAGTCAGATCGACTTTTGCTGATCAGCATTCGTCAATCCTGGGTACCCTTTTCACGAGGCTTGCCAAATATTTGGTGCAAGTTGCGTAATCATATTGCTTTGCTGCAGCTGCGCCCGATCTACTAAAACAGGGAGCAGTTGTGGCAAGGTGTTTGATGCAGCTGCCCCAAAATGGGTTGGACACAGGGCTTAATGCAAGGCCTGCATCCTCCTTTGAAAATCCAGCCGTAGTCTCTATCAGGTACATTGTCAGACCCCTAAGCGATGTCGGTTTAGAACACTCAGAGGAGCATACTAGAGAGGCAGTCTGAAGGAAAGCAGTATATGGGATCCATGAAAGGATGCTAGGAGAAAGAAATATCCAAACTGGATAATGCTTTGGATTGCAGCACTGCCATAAGGAGTGATAAGAGCAACAGCATTGCAGTAGAGAGTCCCAGACCTGAGCTGTGTAGAGAAAGTGGGACCCTCTCTTTGCAATGTGATTTTCTCTGCAATGGAAAGGAAGCCCTAGCACTGGGTAACTACAGGCAACACAAGCTCGCCCTCCCATCATATCTCATCTGTCAGTGTGTAACACAAAAGTTCCTCACTTCATTGTACATCCCTCTCCGCTGCTGTTCCTCCATCTGGATGCTGACCGAAGCATTCTCGATGGTGTACTTCAGAGGTCCCTTCTCTCCCTCTTGTTCAAGTCTAGATGTGAAGAGCACAAACAAATTCAGAAAAATATATGCAATACAGACAAGCAGGCTCAGAAGAAACCACCTCAGTGAAATGCTTTCCCTTAAATTGCAAGACCTGGGCATATTAAGTCCAATACTTCCATCACTCCTTCAGTACGGTAAGGATTCATACTGGATAAAGGCACAGAAGAAGATGCTCACCTGTAGGGACCCTTGCTGGTTGAAATCTGGGCGTGATTGTAATGACTCCATTACCATCCACTTTGATTGTGCAAAGGACATGTTCATACTCCCGGAGACCCAACCTTGAGGAGAGACACCAGCAGAACATTCTCATGAAAGGAGTTCATACCACCAAAAACAGTGACAGATAATGCTATTAATCCTAAAAAGTGGCCAGTTGTTGCATTTTATTTCTAAAGTATTTTCTTTTTGATAATTGGCAGGATTGTTACTATTATAGATTGAGGAGTGCTCCCAACCAATCTGAGCACTCCTTTCCCTACACATGAGACACTCTTATTCTGTGAAGAGTCTGTCTGTGAGATGCCCTGGAAATGGGCATATTCCCAGATTTTTTTTTTGAATAACACTAAGCGCTCCCTTGATCTATAATATTTTAATATGGCCCCGTTGCCACTCGTTGTGGATAAGAGTGGTTTCACTTGTGTTCTCCAACCAGAACAGCTCAGCTTTGCTTTGCTGTTTTCCTGCAACAGAGCAGCGTGAAACCACTCTTATCCTGCAATATGGCTCTAGGCATATATTAATATATAAATAATATTAAGTGTGACATAAAGAGCAGTACTGTATCTGGAGAAGACATGTCTTGTTCTACTGCCCTTAGCACTTCATCAGTATTGTAATTTCACCCACTGTTACATCATTAGTAACCAATTTGGCAGCTGGTGAGTGGTTCCTCTTGGTTAGTCATGATGTCAGTCAGTGAGTTACAATAACAATGGTATGAGGTGGAATATGACTAAATATGTCAGCCTCCAGCTAAAGTACTGTTTACATCACACCTAGTACTGCCAAGTTAAAATCTTCTAATTAACAAAATAAAGACTACTTCAGACTTAAAGTGTAAAAGTTGCTTTAAATTACAAGCAAGAAAGTAAAGAACAAACTTCAGTGGCATACACATTGACTGGGGAGGGGTACTGAGGACTTCAGCATGTCCTAAAGCCCCACAGGGACAGTCTCCGTGGCTGGCAGTCCTGAAGAACATATGCATGATCATTATGGCTAGTGGGTTAGAGCCACAGAGAATCTTTGCCAAGCGCCATCAAGAACAGTGCCTTCTTGCTCTGGCGGTTGGCTCCCTACCGATTAAGATGTTGGTGGTATTTTAGTGAATGGGCGAATTTGGCCAGGACATCAGGAAATTTCCTACTCTTTTCGAAGTGACATGGGATGCTCAATGTCCACCTGAACTACCAACAGAACAAGCAGAGAGCACCTCGGTTTAACATCTCATTTGAAGGATGGCACACCCAGACAGTACAGCATCCCCTTACTACTGCACTCAGGTGCCAGCATTTATGGTATGGCCCAATCCAGTGTGGGATCAAAACCTACAATCTTTTGACCGAGGCTGGCTGTACTACAAACTTATCCCGTTGACACCTTAATTTTATAACTCATGCCTCTTCACCCTTCTGTCACCTATTTATGAGACATTAACCTTTAAACTATGGACACCACATCAAACTACGATATTACAATTGAAGTGCTAGACAAACCAATGCTCTGGTTTAAAATATGTGATTTGCTGTTAATAGAGCACCAAAGAGTTGTTTAAAATCTCCAGGGGTGGCACTTTCATAATGAGGATAGAGATGTTCTGAGTGGCTAAGTGATGGCCGTCACCCCAGCCAGTTGCTAAGGATGTATAGAGGGCTGAGAGGTGAAATGAGAATTCCCTCTACCTAATGTGGGACAGTTGAGAAGTATGGACAGAGGGATCAGAGGGTAAAATGAGGTGTGTCTCATAATGTGGAACAGCTGAGAGGTAAGGGCAGAGGGCTCTGAGGGGTAAACAAACCCGGTTAACAAAGAATAAAATAAAATTAAAAAAATGAAGGTTGCCCCTCCTAATGTGGAACAGTTAAGAGGTAAGGACAGAGGGTTCTGAGAGTACACTAGGAACATTCTTTCCAGTGTGGGGCAGTTGATAGGAATGGACAGATGGTCTCTGAGAGTTAAAATGAGGGACATCCCTACTAATGGCACAGCTGAGAAGTATGAGGGGTTCTGAGGGTAAACGAAGTGACTGACCCTCTGTCCCTTGTAATGAAGGACAGTTGAGAGGTATGGGTAGAGGGGTTCTGAGGGGTAAAATGAGGAAGTCTCTCCTAATATGGAACAGTACAGAGGTATGGACAGAGGGGTTCGAGGAGTAATATGAGGGAAGTCCCTGCTAATGTGGAACAGTAGAGAGGTACAGACAGAGGTTCTGATGAGTAAAATGAGAGATGCCAGTCCTAATGTGGAACAGTTGAGGGTGTGGACAATACAGTTCTGAGGGTAAAATTAGGGACTTCTGTACTATTCCCTGTTGTGAATTGGGATAGTTCATACATATGGGTAATGTGCTTCCATGATGCCATACCAGAAGATAAGTGGGCATGATCTAAACATTTAGATTTCCCAAGCAGCACAAGAACCCTAGGAACATGAATATTCCAATGGGGTCAATTAGCTAAGTACCACTTCAAAGAGGAAACCAGTACTCCACAGAGTTCTCTGAAGACTGAAACATTATTGTTAAAGGCAGTAAAAATGATGATGTAACTCTAGGGCATGTTGCAGAGAGAGGGAGAGAGAGAGACAGACAGAGGGGCTGGTTAAAGGGAGGTTAGTTCCACAGGAAAAAAATATTCAGGCTGTGTTTTGAGGTTCCAGGTGCACCAGTAGAGCTTACTTTCCAGGTGGTCCCAGATCCCCAGTGTATACATGGTTTGCACAGGAGTGTTTATAACGTGGTTGTTCTTTAAACTCTTCTGAGGGCTCCCACGTGATCAAGCGGGACTTGAGGGATATTTCCTTCCCTGTAGGAGAATTTGAAAACAATTACTGTTAGAAGTACACCAGATCCCAATACTCTTAGTAAAGGATACCACACTAAAGGATGTGTGACTGTAAGGAATATACTCACGCCTCAAGTGGTAACTGTGCAAAAGATGCAGCAAAGTGCCTTTAACCATCCAATTAACACGTATATTCTGTAAGACTGCACACCCTTAAGTATGTTATCCTGCTTTTAAAATGGACACTAGCACAATTTAAAATGAATAACTTATGTCATTATGATTAGGTACTTGATCAAATGAAACTAATGAGCAGTCATGAGATGTCTCTTGGCCAATACAGGATCTTTATCGACACTGGTATCCACATTTATTTTAGCATGGTAAAGGTCAAGTAGGAGCGAAATTTATAACAGAAGTACAATAATGTACCAATTGGAGAAACACTCAAGTGAATGTGTTTCTTCCCTCTGAGCCTTCTTCAACATACCTACAAAACATACTATAATAACTGCTGGGTGCAAGCTCTCGCCCAATAGGTAAAGGATGCTTCCCACTGAATGTCCTCTACCCCTCCCAACACAAGTACTGGCCTACATTACGCTAAGATAAATGATAGCAGAAATGGATGCTAAACTATGGAAGGCTGGGAAGTAAGTTAGGAGGCACAGGGGCAGGTGCAAAGCTAGTGAGATGGGTAGGGAACTGGCCGGGAAGGCAACAGAGGGTGGTGGTGGGTGGGGGGCGCTTACACCCAAGGGTAGTGACAAGCGGTGTTCCACAGGGCTCGGTGTTGGGACCAGTGTTGTTTGGGATATTCACTGCAGACATATCATTGGACATCAAGAGCAAGATCAGTCTGTTTGCTGATGATACCAAGGTAGGAGGCGGTGGTGGGCGACCTAGGGGTATGGCAGGGGTTGCAGAATGATCTGGCAAAGTTTGAAACCTGGTCAGACACCTAGCAACTGAGGTTTAATGCCAAAAAGTGCAAGGTGCTGCATTTTGGGATGAAGAACCCAAGGAGGAGTTACCAGCTGGGGAGTGCAGCTAGCCCAGACAGAGGAGGAGAAGGATCTGGGGTGCTCATTACAGGGTCAATGAACAACTCGGCACAATGTAGGAAGGCAGCTGCAAGCGCCAACAAAATGCTGGGCTGCATTGCAAGGGTATATCCTCGAGGAGGAGGTGATTCTGCCACTGTATGAGTCATTAGACCACACCTGGCACCCGTATCTGAAGAGGACATTAAGTTACTGGAGGGTGCAGCGCAGGCGACAAAAAGATGATCAAGGGGCTGGGGACTTATCATATGAGGAGGCTGAGAGACTGAACATGTACTCGCTGGAGGAGAGAGGGACATGATTGAAACCTTTAAGTACATGAAAGGAAAAACAAGCAGGGTACAGAGGGCTGTTCAAAGTAAGGGAGGGAGGGACACCAGGGGCCATGATATGAGACTGGAGGAGGAAGGTTCAGGAGGGAGATGAGGAGACACTTTTTACAGAGGGTAGTGTCTGGGTGGAATCGCGTTACCTGCAGAAGTGGTATCCAGTAGAACAGTGGACTGCTTCAGAAGGGATGGAACAGGACAAGGGAGGGTCAATGTAGGGAAGGGTGGAAGGAGGGGCAGCTGCAAATAAGGGTGCAAGCTGCACATTCGAGCAGACTTGATAGACCTCTAGGCCTTTATCTGCTGCCAAATTTAGATATTCGTATGTTCAGTAGCTATGACACTTTATTTAAACAATCATGGAACCAGCCGATAGTACAGGACAATTTGCAATAACTCCAGAAACTGATATTTGGGCTGAATTTTCTTTCTGTTTCACTCTTGTGATGTAGCAAGAGGCCTGGGCAGATACTATGCATCAGTGTTCGGATCATTGGACGGTGCGATTATCCTCTATACTAAGCGTAGCAAGTAGTGTACCATCTGAAACAAATACATGCTACAAAGGACCAGATGCACCTGGCTGCTGCGCTTATCGAGCTTTTGGTTAATCTGACAGATCGGAAATGCACTGTCTGCCCATGCCTAGGTACTGTTATAACGTTCAAACTGAGATGGAAGAAGGCTGTTTGCCAGCTAGGAGCATACTCTACTGCCTACTAGTTTTACCCTGGGTCCCCATCATCTCCATGTATTTATGTATTCTGACCAGAGGAACCAAAGCAGGCAGACAGGAAAATAATACAAATTTTAAGAAGTAGTCGTGGTAATTTTTTTTATATATAGCTATTTGGCCCCGTTGCCTCTCTGCAACTGGTGATGGGGACACATAGGTGTTTTACAGGTTTTCTCCAGTGACCCCTCCCAGAGGCCCCAGCACATGGCCATGTTGCGTGTGGAGGCACGCTCGCACCCATGGTGCGAGTGCAGCCTTCCACCTGCTGTAACTGTTTGCTGCCCCTCTCCCTTCGCTGCCACTGGACCTCACCCAGTGGGAGTGGAACTACGTGTGGGGGAGCACCCCTCTCAGGTGAGAGAGCTGCCCATCAGCATGCTCAATCCTGCTTTGCCCCCATGGCACCCTGATGACAGTGGTTCCCGAACCCGAGTCACTGGCTTAGCGCGAGGTGTGGCCTCCAGCGCTTCAACCCTCAGCGCCACGGGCCTGGCTTAATTTTTATTTTTAAAATCATTTTCTTTTCCTTTTGCTCATCAGAAAGTTTTCTATGTGATTCCATTGTGCTGGATGTGGAACAGTTCATATCCTGGCAGCTGACATATCTATCTCTGCCCCCCCTCCCCAAACTACATCATCAGCACTGTGATCTCACAGACAGTGACATCAGCTGACTGCTAGCAGCCACTGGTGGCTGTTCCTAGCACAGCAGTGATGTCACAGTCAGTGAGTCACAATGCTGATGATGTAGTGGGGGAGGGAGAAACAGATACATCAGAGGTCAGGCAAAGTGTTGTTTCCACACATATCACACCTACTAACACTAGGTAAACTATCTTCTAATTAATCAAAGGGAAAAGAACAAGTACCTCAGATATGAAAGGTACTGGTTTACTGCTTTTAAAGCTAATATTAGTTTTAGGCAGTACACTAGCTCTTTAACGTTGTCACCCGTATCATATCACTGAATCAGCTCTGATGCCCATTCTATTCCATTTATGTAATATTTTCTCATGCTATTATTTTATCAAGCTGCATCACCATGCATTTATTTACATTCAGATTCATTCCCCAAGTATGGGTCCAGGCACAATCATTCTGTAATACAGTTGGTTCCTGCTGCCTCCCAGAGTAGTAAGCCAGTCTTTTCTGTATCAGCACAATCTGTCAGTGGCTACAAGGAACTATCTGTATCTGCACTACTGAGGGTAAAGAGCTCTGTTTTAAGTGATGGGATGTTCTCATATTTGGCACAAGAGAAAGAGTTTGAAAAGCTGAAGGTGTTATACACACTGAAAATACAAATAACATTCCAGGATAAATCTGTGCGCACTTTGTTCCTTGCCATTGGCAGGGTGCTGCACACTGTGTTTTTGGTAGGAGTGTTTGTTGCCTTGGGTACTGAACCAACCCATTCTGCAGCAGGCCAGTGAACCTGCTGCTGCTTCCACTTTCAAACCACACACAAATCTAACTGGCAATATATTGAGAATATGCAGTCAGGCAGTTTGGAAGCTATATTCACTTCTCGCGCAGTACATGTGGAAGTGTATTACACATAGCAGCATGCTTTTAGCTCAGTCACCAACTGACAGACTTAAAAGAGACAGAACTGATGTGTCAGGAGCTGGGACCCTTTTGTCTGTCCCTAGGGTACATCTCCTCACCAGCTGTGATGCCTGCCTGGGAAAAGAAATAAAGAACACCAGAGTTAATGGACTCGGAAGTGGTCAACATTTAAAAAATAGCGTCTTCAGTGTCTGCCCTGCCATCCACCGATTTACTGTGCAGTGCCCGACTGAGCCCCAGCCTGAGGTTACGTACCTAGTTTCAGGCTTTTACTGTCACCTCTGTCTAGCTTCTCGTGGTCTCAGTCAGCCTGCTGGTAATCAGGATGCAGGAAGATTATTACAAACAAACCGTGCTCAGCAGCAACACCCCGGCCTGATCTGCTTACTCATCTTACCGATGGCTAGAGCTGCCGTTCTCTGCCATGGTGGGCAGGCAGATTGACAGCAGTTGCATCATCAGTGCTGAGCACAGTGCCACTGCTCCATTCCCGCTCTTTGCCTTCTCCTCTCCTCCTCCTCCTCCTCCTCCTCCTCCCTGGACTGAAAGGTATTACTCCATTAGTGCTTCCTGATCGCTGACCAGTTTCTGGGTGGACAGATATAGTGAGCAGCTGTGCTGGCTATGCGATGAGCCTCAGGAGACCCGAGCTGAGACAGTTCGGTGGGTGGGAGGCATATCAGGTTCAGCCTGGGAGGAAGACTAACAGCCTTACCTACCAGCCAGGATGGGAAAGATCTCTACCACCACTCCCTGGTCTCAGCTGTCAGTTTCCCCTGCTACCTGCTGCCACTCCTCCAATCTCTGCCATCACTCCACTGATCTCTGCTACCACCCCCTGTCTCTGCTGTTACTCCTCCAGTCTGTGCCGCTTCTCCCCGTCTCTGCCACCACTTCCCGGTCTCTTCCCCACTCCCGATCTCTACCGCCACTCCCTCAGTCTGCCACCACTCCTCCAATCTCTGCCACCACTCCTCCAGTCTCTGCCACCACTCCCCGGTCTCTGTCACCATTCTTCGATCTCTGCCACCCTCCCTGGTCTCTGCCACCACTCCCCACTCCCCTGATCTCTGCCACCACTCTCCCAGTCTCTGCCACCATTCTCCCGGTCTCTGCCACCACTCTCCTGGTCTCTGCCACCACTCTCCTGGTCTCTGCCACCCTCCCCGATCTCTGCCACCCTCTCCCGATCTCTGCCACCACTCTCCCGATCTCTCGCCACTCCTCTGGTCTCTGCCGCCACTTCCCCAGTCTCTGCCCCCACTTCCCGATCTCTGCCCACTTCCCGATCTCTGCGCCATTTCCCCAATGTCTGCCGCCACTCCCTGATCTCTACTGCCACTTCCCTGATCTCTGCCCTCCCCTGATCTCTGCCACCACTCCCCAATCTCTGCCCACCCCCGATCTCTGCCCTCCCCTGATCTCTGCCACCACTCCCCGATCTCTGCCCACTCCCGATCTCTGCCCAATACCCCGATCTCTCCACTCCCCGATCTCTGCCCAGTCCCTGATCTCTGCCACCACTCCCCAATCTCTGCCCACTCCCCGATCTCTGCCCCTCCCCGATCTCTGCCACTCCCCGATCTCTGCCCACTCCCGATCTCTGCCCTCCCCGATCTCTGCCCACTCCCCGATCTCACTCTGCCACTCCTCAGTACAACAATCCCAGGATGCTACAAAACAGGAATGCCTGCAGATAGAACCCTAAGCCCCAGAGCGTCAGTCTTATTAACCAGACATCAGAGGACGGATTGGTAAATATCTGGCCAAACCCACAACTACAATGTTCACAATTAGCCTGCTGTTGCTATGCTAATCTGCCTTAAGAAGGAGAGAAAAGTATAGAAAGAGAACTGGGAAATAAATACAAATCAATAATGCTACACTGCTCCCCACTGCCTTAATTTGCACGACAGAGTACATTTAATTTACATACATACATATACACATACATATTTGCCAGCAGAAATAGGCCTTATGGTCTATCAAGTATGCTCGAGGCGCAGTTAGCAGCTCCCTCCCCTCACTCCCATCCGGCAATTTCTCATTACTACTTACCCAGACACCCCCATGCCCTTTGAAAGTGCCCACCGACTACATGATACCACCTCCTCCGGTGGGGCATTCCATTTCGACACCACCCTTTCCCGAACACTATCTGTTATACTCTGGATTTATCTTGCTTTTGATGAACCACAGACATTGTTTCATACATTTGATAAGGGTTTTGTGAAATCCTTGTCTAACTATTTAAACACAAGAGATAATGTGGTCTGGTGGTTAGAATACCAATTTCAGAATCAGGAGATCACAGGTTCAAATCCTACTAGAGTCAAATAGTCACATGACCTAGCAGAAGCAGGGCTCCACTGAAAATAAGATGTTGCATCTCTGCTGGCAGCCTATCGGGCAAATAATTTGTAAATAAAATAAATGCTCATGTACACATCTGGGAACTCTACATAAGTGTTGAATCAGTGTCTGTTTTAGAAATCTCCCAAACAAACTTGGCTCCAGACCTTCTGTGTCCTGGCGCATCAATTTGGAAAATCCTTCTTCAAAGCATTACACATTTCTAACCTTCCGACTTTTCAAAGCCCTTAAAAGTGTGCTTCTCACTGCCGCATCGTAAGTTCTTTCCAATATCAATGTTCTTGCTACTATATATTCTATATCACTGCATACACTATATAATTGTATATACATATAGTATACATGTACTACATTATTGCATGTATCATATCACCATATGTAATATCTTATTAAACTTTGGATTGAAATTCTGACCTGTGATGGCCAAGCCTGGTCGCATGACCAGAAACAGGAAGCCATATTGCCTCCAAAACTCCTTAATGATGTTCACCTCGCCACTGGCTTCCATCTCGTGCAAATATACTTACAGTACTTGCATTATTCAAATAACTCCGTCAATACCGTACTTGCTAGAATACTGTATCAATAAAATTATTTGAATAACGCAAGTGAGTGTACATGCCTGACTCCTGCTCCTAACACTGCACATTCACAAAAAGTGCAGATGAACTGCTGCTCAAAGGCTATAGACAACAGCTGAACAGCTTGAAAGATTTACCTTGGCAGTGCTGCAATTTCATTGTTCTGTAGTGTATATGCATGAGACAGTGGCTGGCAGTGCAAAGTGAATACTGGCTGCGGTCTCAGGGTCGAATGGGGAGGGGGTGGGAAGTGAGGGACCTGGAGGGAGGTGGGGAGTAATGGCAAAGGTGCTGCAAGTAGCCAATAAGAATGGAGGGAGAACTAGACTACAAGGAACATATACACAACATACACTCACAAAACAAAAATAAAACAAACAAAAAATAACAACCAGGTTTGAGGGACCACTAGCAACAAGACATTTTTCCATCGGGAAACACAGGGACCAAAGATCAAAGGTAAACTGCAGTACGGTTGGGGTCGAGGCATAACTCGGGCAAGGCTTGAAAACAGATACTGACTAGAGTTGCTTTGGGATATAGCGGGAAAATATTGACCTCGGATGAACTATTGATTCCAATAGTTACAGTATACTGCCCTAAAGCTCCAGATTTCAGGCAATATAACTATTGTCAGTCACCAGTTCATACTGAGAGGGTCAATATTTTCTCATTATGTTCCTCAGCTCTGGTCAATATTTATATTTAGTTATTTTATTTACTTTGAAAAGTTTTACCAGGAAAGACATACTGAGCCAATAATAGCTCATTTCCAGATCGTCCTGGGAAAAAGGGAAGGGATACAATTTGAATACAGAATCAAATAAAGATATACATAAACAAATTTGTGTAAAAACATTAAACACATAACAGTTTTTTTGTTTTGTACACATATAAATCATAAACATACCCAACAAAACACTACAACACAGATATATTTTGCTTTGTAACACTTAGGGATGAAGTGAGGACTTTGTCATAATAGGGGATGGGGAGAAGGTTGGATAGCAGCATGCCTGCACCCCTCCGGGATGTAAACCCCACAAGGGAATTGGCAAGGGAAGCAAATACAGTGTGGGATTATATCATCAAATATATTATATTATCCTATACACTTTGCCACTGTATATACCATATTATATTACTATATCACTATTTATAAAATGGGTAGGAAATTGTTGTTGCTCCATTGGATCCTGAGCATCACATGACCGTGCGTATATCAGAGCGCCACCGCACACCTGCACTTTTACCCCAAAAACAATTTTGACATTTTATAATATAGATATACCACTCTGAGGTGTCGTCGCTCTGATATACGCGCCTTGGCGGACGGACTTACTCGCCCTGCGCGCCGCTGCGCATAACGGACACCAAGGCATGCGATATCAGAGCGCCACACACACCTCAGAGTGGTATATCTATTACATATTCTATATCAATGTATGCACTTTGTGTATTTTTTATTTCTATAATTACTTTATAATGCATGGTGGAATGCTGTTACCTGTAAAATCCATCATTTTACAGGTTTGTTGTCTACACTTAGCGTGACTTCCACGATGTTGTTATACCATCGTGGGTATGTCGATGATGGTACAACAAGAGGATAAGCTCGTGCATGTGCCTTCCACTGGAACTGCCGGCCATCCTGAACTGGCCAAGGCGGTGAGAGCATGACCAAGCAGAGTGGCAGTGAATGAAAAAGTGAAAAAGTAAGGTTCCTACCTCTCATTTTGGGTCTTGATGTGGACCATACACTATGAAATATAATGTGTATGGTCACGATCAATAACAAAGCGATGGGTAGCCATCTCGAAGCTGCCATGATGACGAAACCTCTCAAGGTTTAAATGGTCATCAAGGCAACTCTCGAAAGCTACTCACATTTGTTACCAATGACGGACCATACATTATCCTCTATGTATAGTTCCTGTGCTGTATACCTTGACTTAGAATATGAGGAGTGTAAGTCTCTCTATTTTCTTTCCGTAAAGTTTTTATGAAACTGCTAAGTTGGCTTTGTCACCTGTTATCCTGGGACCTCACTTAAAATGAGATGTCTCAGCGCAGTTTTCCTAAACCATGTGGATAAATATTTAAACACTTAAACTACAGTCTTACATCATTCGCCTTTCCTGTCTTCTGTGCCGCACGTTGGCCATCCTCTCAGCCAGGGATGTCGGAACCTCTTTGGATGATGTCGTGAAGACTGACCATGCTGGAAAATTAACACTTTTTCAGTTACATACAAATCTGCTGTCATCTTTTTTCCATGTTAAGTCACCCTAGTTCAACCCCATTTTCATTCTCCTATTGCTTAGCCTATCAAGTATCCCATCACCAGTTAGACACAGCTTTACATAAATTATAAAAAGGGTATGAGAAATAGAACTTTCTGACTGGATGCAAGTATTCTACCAGCCTTATGTTAACCGTTTATTTTCTCTCTCCCTCCTGTGTCGACCGGCCCTATCAAATCGGTCTCCCCAACCCCGTCACCCAGGCATCCCTGGGACTTACCTCACCGGCTCTTCCCCAGGGCTTGCCCCTGGCGAGGCTGGCAGGGCCCCCTTAAGCCCACCAGGAACAGGTTCCAGTTTGCGTGGACGTGGCCCAGATAGCCATGGGGCTGGCGAGGACCAGTATCACCCTACTGGTCTGCATCTTTTTTTTGTTGTTGTTTCTCCCCAGCGCAGAGGAAGTGGCATGCAATGATGCCAATGGCCATGCTGTGCATGGTCCTGTACGCCATGTGACATGGACAGCCAGTTCTGAGTGCTATATGATTTTTGTAAAATAAAAAATGTGTTATGAGCGGTCTCCCATGAGAAATGCTGAAACAGCATGTGAGATCACACACGTTTTAGATACAAGGTGTTACGTGAAAGCCATGAAGCTAATTACAGGCTGGAAGAGGCTTGAGTTGAGCATATCCATTTTATGCGTTTCAAGAGGAGAAAACCAGGTTTAGTAAACTGATGTGAAATCATAAATGCTGATGTCTGTGTGAGAGGGACACTAATCAATGGATCAAAGAAATGTCATTTGAAGAACATAAGTCATGCTGAGGTTGCAGAATTTAATGCTTGGAAAAGACATCCTGTTTTTATATAGATAAAGGAGGAGCTAGGTGACCTCATGCAAAATAGGTGGGAAAAACAGCTTTTAAACATTATTCTGTTTTCCTTCAGAGACACTTTTATCTAGACTCTGACCAAGAAACATCTGTGAGCACTTTAAGCAGGTATTTAGAGAGAGACAAATCTAATTATTGTAGTAGGAATTGCACTGTTAAAACCTGTTTTAAGAGATTTGTATGTCTTGTGATATAATAGTTTTGTATTTTATATGTTATACATTTTTATCTATTCTAGCAGAAACTCTAATTTTAGAGCCTACTTAGTCTGTCTTTGAATTTCTTTCTTTTGTAAGTGGAGTATATATGGTTACAGCAGACACTGTGCATAAGCTTGAATGGTGATACCAAACTGGAAAAAGGTAAGAATAATCTGAGGTCTTTATTTAAGTTTTAAGGTTCATTTTGTACACCTGGTTAGATGCCCGTGAGGCAAAGATATCTGCCCCGAAGACAGAACTATCTGAGCTTGTGCATTGGATGCGCTAACAAGAGGTTCACAGTTTGAATCCCTCCGAGACTTGACATCAAAGGTTGGTTCGAACCCACAGAAACAGACAAGAGGGTTACCTTGTTCTGTTAACTGTTTACAAGATTACGTTCGGAGGTTGGCACTTTGGGAGTAGAGGGCTGACCTGCTGAGTGGGTTTGTGACAGATTGGTTGCAGCGGTGGCATAATTTTGGTATCACAAGCTTTATTGTTCAGTGTGTCAGCTTGAGACCATAAGCTGACTTGCAAGGAAAGTAAAAGGCAGTGATTTATTTTAAAAGGAAACAGAACTATATCACTTGGCGTACAGTCAAGTTCCTACCCGCTTTATTTTTTTCTAAAGTGAAGCCAGAGTAGCAGTAGTGAGGGAAGGATATGGCTCCCAACTACAGCAGGCACACTGTAGATTACTTAAAGTAGTTGTGAGGGACAGAGGTCCCGTTCAAGGTGACAGCCAAAAGCAGAACCTCACAGATGCCCTGATGGTAGCAGATACCCAGAGCAGTGAGTCATGGACTATGACTGGAAAGGACCAAACCTCGAGCGTGGCAGGCTAGCGCCAGTGCAATGTCCAGATCCGATGAGGAGGGCAACAGGGCCACTGTCAATGAAGGGCCACAGCAGCAGGGGAAGGTCACCAGTATCCTGAATCCAGAGGTACTCAGGCTGCAAACTGAGTTGCACAGGATGGAGCTGGAGATCCAGAGAGAGAGAGGGACCGTGAACAAAGGGAGGCAGAGGAGAAGAGGAGCGAGAACACTGAGAGGCAGAGCGAGAGCAGAGACACAGACTGTGAGGAGCAGAGCGCCACAGGCAACACGAACTGGAGAAGATCGACTCCTACCAAGCGGCACCAGAGCAGGTAAGTGGCTTGGGTTTAACTGGGACTGCAGGACTGGGTTACAAATTGAATTCCAAATTAATAGCTGAATTTAAAGAGGGGAAGATATGGATGCCTTTTAAATTTTTTTGAAAAAGTTTGCATTCAGGCTAAAATTCCTAGAGAGTCCTGGGGCTTCCAGCTATCCCCACTACTTACTGGGAAAGCTTGGGATGCATTGGGTCAAATGGACAATGAGGACAGTAATGATTACAGCAAACTAAAAGCTGCACTGTTAAAAAGTTTGAATTAACTGCTGAATCATACAGAGCTAAATTCTGTAAGCTCAGGAGAAGCCCTGATATGCGCTATGAGGAGCTAGCCATGAAACAGACGTCAGTTTTAAAATGTTGGTGGGAAGGAATTGAGGCAAACTCTGCTGATAAAACTGAAAATGTGATTTTATTAGAACAGTTTTATTGGGCTTGCCCAGCAGAGCTAAAAACCTGGCTAGAGGACCGAGATCCCAAAACAGTGCAAAAGGCTGCTGAACTCTCGGACCACTACTGCAAGAGCAGACCTGCTCTGAGAGCAAATGGGTGGGTGTGGCATTGCAGAAAGGGAAAAGCGTGCCTGCAGGGCAGCTAAAACCCTCACTGCCTCCACTGAAACCAGTTAGCCCCAGGTTTAGAGAGAAAAGTTTTCTCTGAGAGAAGAAATGAATATTAATTGTGTAAAGAAACTGGGCATATTGCCAGACAGTGCCCCAAAAGGCGAGCAATACACAACAGGGTGCTAGAAAAGAAGTGGGTTGTTTGTGTGTCCCTGGAAGCATGCCAGTGAACATGAGGGAACACATGCACCCAGTTATGGTGAATGGTGTACAGGCATGAGGTTAAGGGACACAGGGGCATCCCTGACCTTGGTAAAGGGGATCTGGTACAGCCTGGTCAGCTTATACCCAATAAATACGTCACTGTACAAGGGTTTACTGGTGAAGAGAAAACATTGCCACTAGCTAGTGTTCTCTTAGACTGGGGTGAAACAGGGGAACTGTGCAACAGGTGGCTGTAGCCAAACCTTAGCAGCAGATGTGATCCTGGGCAACAATCTCAAACAAGGGATGGTGTGTGCAGTTACCTGTAGCCAAGCGGTAAGGAAAATTGTAGCTCCCTGAACCCCACAGAAGCCATTGTGAAACCACTGAGAGGCTGGTTCCCCAGCCTGTGTCTCCTGATATGGAGATTAATGAAAAGAGGGTAGAAATTTCCCAGTAGCAAGTAACCACACAGCTACAGAGGTTACTCGAAGAGGGAGGGTGACCCATTGTCAGAGGGTTGGGATTGACAGTGATCCTGAGTACCATGATGCTAGTGCTAGGGACCCTAGTTTAGCAACTGAAGGGACCTGTCCCATGCCTTGGGAATGTGTGAGGGTTTGCAGCTGCTCAGAGAGTGACCCTAGTTTAGAGAAGCTGAGGGTTTGGGCAGACTCAGGCGACACACAGGAGGTGATGGCAGACATAAGGTTTATTGGGAAAATGGACTTATGTATACTCAGGCAGTACAGACAGAGAGAGGATGCTTAGCAGGCAGCTTGTCGTTGCCCATCATGAGCAGTTGCTCAAGATTGCACTTGATATTCTCTTGTCTGGTCATCTGGGAATCACACGCTGCGGCGGTTGGCCCAGAATATCTACTAGCCTAACTTCACCCAACAGGTGAAGGAGTATTGCAGGTCTTGTCACCGGTGCCAAGAAATAGGGAAGGCAGGCAAGAAACCCAAGTCACCCTGATTCCATTGCCCATAGTGGAGGAGCCATTCCAGAGGGTGGGAATGGATATTGTGAGACCTTTAAATACCTCCAGCTCCTCAGGAAGAGATTCATCCTGACTGTGGTGGATTATGCCACCCAGTACCCAGAGGCAGTCACCCTATCCTCACTGAGGACAGACAAAGTGGCAGATGCCTTACTTGGGATTTTCTCCCATGTTGGGTTTCCATCAGGAGGTAATCACCGATCGAGGGGTTCCTTCATGTCGGACCTGATGAAATGTTTATGGGAGAAGTGTGGGTGGTGCAGAGATGCATGACCCAGTATCACCCACAAGCTAATGGACTTGTGGAACGATTCAATGGTACCCTAAAGTCAATGCTCCGGCGTTTGCAGAACAGCATGGAAGGGACTGGAGAAATACCTTCCCACCTGTTGTTTGCATACAGAGGAGGTGCCCCAGAGTCAACAAGGTTTTCCCCTTCAAACTCTTATAAGGATGCGGGTACATGGGCCCTAGACTTGATCTGGGAGGACTGGGAAGGCAAGCAGCCACCCAGGGAACTCCCATTGTGGATTATGTCCTTAGGTTTAGGAAAGGCTGAAGGAGCTTATGGGGACAGCCCAGAGCAACCTAGCAGCTGCCCAACAGAAACAAAAAGTGTGGTATGACTGCAGAGCCAGAGCTTGCTCGTCATGGTGGGTCAGGAAGTCATGGTCCTTATTCCAGTCCGGAAAGACAAGCTACAGGCTGAGTGGGCAGGACCGTACAAAGTGGTTAGGAAGGTAAATGACATGAACTACATTGTGGAGTTACCAGATAGAAGACAGACAGAAAGGATGTACCATGTCAACATGATGAAGCCATATGCAAATAGGGCTGACATGGTGTTTGCAGTGTGTAGTCATGGGGAGGGATGGACGAAGGAGACCCCCTTCTGGATTGCTGGAAGAAAGTAGGGGAGTCCTCTGTGGAGGCAGTAAAACTGTCTCCCAGCTGGCCCAGACCAGATCCAGAAGTAAGGGAGGTTTTAGCAGACTTTGCCCGTTGTTTAACGCCAAGCCTGGACTAACCCCTTAGTGACACACGATGTGGAGACAGGGGCACAGACGCCCATACGGGCGGACAGCATATCGGTGTCAGAGGCTGTCCAAAAGGACATTAGGAGGGAAGTGGAGGAAATGCTGGATTTAGGGTAATCCAGAGATCCCACAACCCCTGGGTCTCACCCGTAGTCCTTGTGTCTATGCCAGATGGCTCTACTCATTTTTCTGTGTGGACTATCGTGGACTGAATGCAGTCACAAAGTCAGGCGCCCACCCGATGTCCTGGACGGACAAACTCCTGGACAAGTTGGGGTGGAGCGACCTACCTTACGACGATTGACCTGACCAAGGGGTATTGGCAGGCAGAGTTGACAGACAGAGCTAGGGGCGGTCAGCCTTCATCACTCCAATAGGCTTATTTGAGTTTAAAGTAATGCCTTTCGAATGAAGAACGGCCGATTTCCAAAGGTTGGTGAACCAGGTGTTAAATGGTGCTGAGGAGTACGCCATGGAGTACCTGGATGACACTGCCATGTTTAGTACCAGCTGAGAGGAACACCTATCCCACTTTAGGGAAGTTCTGGGCAGGATACAGAGGGCTGGGATCACTGTCAAAGCTGAGAAGTGCCAGGTGGCCATGGGAGAAGTGGCATACCTTGGGCATGTGGTAGGCTGAGGACAGCTCCGTCCTAACCAAATAAAGACAGAGGTAATCCAGGCGTGGCCCAGACCAGAAACACAGAAGCAGGTGTAACCCCTTGTTACTCGGGGTTACTAGAATCAGTAAGACCTAGTGGTAGGCAGGGAAGGCAGCTTGTAAACTCCAGTTAAATGGGTTTCACACTGTCTCACTCTGTTCTCAGTCTCAGCTGAGACTGAGGGATGACATCACCAATAGAACTATCGCAGCTGCATGAGCCACATTGGAATCTGCAGCAGAGGAGTTAGTTAGAACGTTAAGAGGTTTTGAAGTCAGTCTTCAGTTCAGTCTTCAGTGAGTGAGCATGTGTGAAGTTGGGAGCTGCTGGTAAAGCAGCTCAGTGAAGGCTCTAGGAGCCTCAGCCCTGACAGAGGGCTACTTTTAGTCTAAAGGGTGTGTGTCTCCACCTTAAAGAGACACACAGAAGATTACTGAAGTGGTGTAGACCGCTGTTTTGGTCTCAGTGCCCTCCCTTGGGGGAGGGCAGGAAAGGTTCCCTGCAGATTCCTAGGACAACCCCCTAGTTCTGCTTGTGAAGGAAAAGCTGCCTATGTGTTCCAGTGTTTATTTGGGAGAATAAGAAGATTTGTGAGTCGCCTGTGGGGCACCTGCAACGTGAGGGTGAGTGTCTGCTCTGGCTAAAGGGCCTATGTTTTTCACCCTGGGACTTGTGTGACAATGTGGGGATTGAACTACTAAAATATTGGGAAGCCTAGAGTAATGGGCTAAGCAAAGTAAAAGTAGGTTCAAGTCCAGAGCTTGTTGGGATGCAAATGATATGTAGAGGAGATGTGACGGACGCTCATGCAGAATCTACATTTGAAAGTTCAGTAAAGGAATTGTTCAGTTTCCAGAGAAATGGCGGGTATGGGCTGTGGGAGCTGGAGGTGGGTGGCCCCATCTTTAGTGACCAGGTCCACCTCTCGGATTTCTTCTGTGGATTTCTACTTTACCTCAGGCACTTGGCCAGTGATGAGGAAGTACCCAGGCGTAGGATTGTAAGGAAAATTTCTCTAGGAGTCGAAGACTCTAGTGTGGTTTGGGGAGCCACAACAGGATAATTGGTTCATTCCTCAAATGGACCGTGAATTGATAATTGGTTCATTCCTCAAATGGACCGTGGATCAAGTGGCGGTCGAGGAGCTGGCCAGTGGGGAAAACCCAAGTAGTGTACAAGTCGGGCTGTGTACCCAAAGCTGTGTGCCTGGTGGGTTTAGAGCCTGAGGGCTGGAAATAGTGCTGAAGTGTTCTGTTGTCTCTAATCTGCATTACCAGGAATGTAGCCCCATGGGGGTCTGTCTATGCTTTGTTTGTTCAGCTTGGATGTGAATAAAAGCCACACTGAGGAATCCCATTCCTGGTTCTGGACATTACAGTTATTGCTTCCTGTGTTTGGATTTACTTGGGTGCCCCTGTGCGAGAGTAGCCAAACCTAGGTCCCCTGTGCCGAGTAACCTCATCCTCCCCAACCCAGTCCCCACCAGGTACTGCTGTCAGCTTCAACAGCATGCCACCTATCGCTTTGGCAAAAGGCAGGGGTGAGAGGTTACACAGGTCAGAGTTTTCCAGGGACAGCAGGGTTCTACAGGAAATGTGTACCCAATTACAGTGCCCTGGCTGCCCCCTATCTCTGACCTGACAAAAAAAAGGATGCCAAAGAAAATTACCTGGGGCCCAGCCTGTGAAGAAGCCTTTTCAAACTAAAGGAGGCACTGTGCAGTGCTCCTGCTTTGACAAGTCCTGACTATAGCAAAACTTTATAGTTCAGACTGACGCCTCAGACGGGTGGATGGGGCAGTACTGAGTCAGACGTCCAGCCAAGGGACAGATCACCCAGTGGTGTACCTGAGTAGGAAGTTACTTCCCAGGGAGCAAGCATACTCCATGGTGGAAAAAGAATGTCTTGCCGTAGTGTGGGCCCTAAAGAAACTGGAGTCATACTTGTATGGGCAGCATTTTGTGGTGCAGACTGACCACAACCCCTGGTTTGGCTGGCGCATGGGGAAAAACAATGGTAGATTGCTAAGATGGAGTCTTGCTTTGCAAGGGTATGATCTGACAACCTTACATAGGGCAGGAGCCAAAAACAAAAGAACTCGTGCTGTCTAGGGTCTATGAGGAGGAACTGATTTGGGAAGCTCATCTCATGCAGGGATAGCCCCCAAATTCAGTCTAGGTGGGAGGACTGTGCGTGGACAGCCAGTTCTGAGTGCTGTATGATTTTTTTGTAAAAAAAAAATGTGTCATGAACTATCTCCATGAGAAATGCTGAAACAGCATGTGAGATCACACACACACAGGTTTTAAATACAAGGTGTTACGTGAAAGCCATGAAGTTAATTACAGGCTGGAAGAGGCTTGAGTTGAGCATATCCATTTTATGGACATTTCAAGAGGAGGAAACCAGGTTTAGTAAACTAGTGCGAAATCATAAATGCTGATATCTGTGTGAGAGGGGAACTGATCAATGGATCAAAGAAATGTCATTTGAAGAACATGAGTCATGCTGAGGTTGCAGAATTTAATGCTTGGAAAAGATATCCTGTTTTTTATATAGATATATATTTTATATATATTCTGACAGGGAGGAGCTAGGTGACCTCATGCAAAATAGGTGGGGAAAAACAGCTTTTAAACATTATTCTGTTTTTCTTCAGAGACACTTTTATCTAGACTCTGACCAAGAAACATCTGTGAGCACTTTAAGCAGGTATTTAGAGAGAGAGACAAATCTAATTATTGTAGTAGGAATTGCACTGTTAAAACCTGTTTTGTTTAAAAGATTTGTATGTCTTGTGATATAATAGTTCTGTATTTTATAGGTTACATATTTTTATCTATTCTAGTAAAAACTCTAATTTTAGAGCCTACTTAGTCTGTCTTTGAATTTCTTTCCTTTTGTAAGTGGAGTATATATGGTTACAGCAGACACTGTGCATAAGCTTGAATGGTGATACCAAAACTGGAAAAAGGTAAGAATAATCTGAGGTCTTTACTTAAGTTTTAAGGGTTCATTTTGTACACCTGGTTAGGTGCCCATAGGCAAAGATATCTGGCCCCTGAAGACAGAAATATCTGAGCCTTGTGCATTGTTCTGCGCTAACAAGAGGTTCCAGATTTGAATTCCTCCCAGACTTGAGACCAAAGGTTGGTTCGAACCCACAAAAACAGACAAGAGGGTTACCTTGTTCTGTTAACTGTTTACAAGACTACACTCGGAGGTTAGCACTTTAGGAGTAGAGGCCTGACCTGCTGAGTGGGTTTGTGACATGCCACACTCCAGGTGGCAGCCCTGCTCCACCCTCTTCCTTACAGTGTTGGTGTGTCGACCCCCAGCCACTGCTAGGGGTAAAGCTAGTGCCGGGCATTGATCCCACCCTCCCCAAAGCAGGAGAGCAGTCCTTGGATGTTCGATCCCCCCACCACCTGCTGACCCTCTGAGTCCCGAGGTCACCCCACCTCAGGTCGCCAGTGCCACAAGCCATGACACTACCGCTGCACCAGCAGGCCAGCATGTTAATCTTTTATAAATATACTTGTACAGCCTAATCATATGCTTAACAAGGTTTAACACTATTTATAAAATGCTTTTTATTATCATTATTATAATAGCAATAAGGCACTCCATGGGTTACGTTAATGGTCAGTTAATCACCCACTAGGGGCATCTGGCACTTGGCTACACCTCATGCAACATTATATCCCAGAAGGTGATTAACAGTCCATTAACATAACTCCTGGTCATGCTTTATTGCTTAATAACCTGACCTCCAATGCATTCACAACACAGATTATTACATTAAACATGAGCACAAGCAGCTGAACAGGCATAACGCTAACACTGACCACAAAACTGGTCTTCAGGTAACTGCCTAAGACACTCCTGAGGGCGTTACTAGTCTCTGGCGACAGTAGGCTGGATATTTTACTTTCCAGTGCGGGCTGCCAGAAGCAGGCAACTCCATGAGCCAGCAGATATCAGGTGGTACTCAAGGCCCGGTATAAATGGCTCAATTACCACACAGCCAGCAAACAGATGAACATACAAGAAGCCAGCAGAGTATGGCTATTAGGTTTATCTAGACTACTCATACTGCAGGGTCCTCAGCTTAAGCTATTGACCCTGCCCCAATCTGCCCTCCCCCATTCACCCCTGCCTTGACGCTTATTTTCCCTAACTATGTCCCAGCCTCTCCTGAAGCTGCCCACTGTCTTCAACAAAACCACCTCTTGTGGAAGCACATTCCAACTCACCACCACCCTCTCTGTGAACAAATGCCTCCTAGCCTCTTTCCTGAACCTCCCTCCCAACTTGAGACTGTGTCCCCTCATGTTTCGGTTTCCACTAAGCTTGAAGAGACCTCCTTGCCCACCCCATTTATTCCTTTCAAATACTTGAGGGTCTCAATCATGGCTCCTCTCTCTCCCTCACTTCCAGGAGTACATGCTTGGGGCCTCCAACCTCTCCTCATGTGACCTACCCTGCTGGCCCATGATCATCTTTGATGACCTCCTTTGGATCATCTTTAGCAAGTTAACGTACTTTTTAAACAGGAAAAAAGGTATGTGGAAAAAGAAGGTCAAATCAGCATACCGCTCTAACATTAAGAATGATGTCCCCAATTTTACCTCTCACAACACCTCTCTCAATACCCCTCAATTGGCCCACATTAGAAATGCCTTCCTGTTTACCTTTAGTGTAATCCTATATTTTGATGTTTTAATCTTTCTGTTTAACAAAAAAATCATGTTTTCAACTGCCATTATAACACATTTAAATTCCTGTCTCCTAAGCAGCTACTGTGTTCTTGTCTCATAGTACCTGACTTTTCCAAGACATCAGCTACACCTTCAGATGTGTAGCATGGTGGGCCATCAAATATTTGAAAGGGATAAATAGGATGGATAAGGAGGGCCTATTTAAGCTTAGTGGCAACCATAACATGAGGGAGCACGGTCTTAAATTGGATGATGGAAAGTTTAGAAGGAATCTAGAAGGCATTTCTTTACTGAGAGGGTGATGGATGAATAAATTACTCACCTTAGTAATGTTGTTTCTTCTAATGGAGTCTTGCTATATTATGACATATGCAGTGAGTCTCAACCTCGAACTGCTCCGAGGTGAAAGAGTTAACTTTAAATGCCAGGCATGGGAACTCGAGCTCGAGCTCAGTTGAAAACTCTGTCTGTTGTTCTTCAAACTCAAACTGTCAGATCTTTATGAGCTAAACTCACTAAGGTCCTGTGTGAAAGCTGTAAACCTACACTAGCCAACTGGCTACTAAATATAAGAACACATTTTTGGTCCCAAAACAAAGACTCAAGTCAGGAGACCCAAAAATGAAAACACAACATCCAGTCGCCCCAAAAAGGGAGAGGTGAAAAACAAGGTGGGCATCTACTAAGTGCCAACACTGCACTGCCCACCCACATCCCAAAAACAGAGGTTCTGAGAGGGGCAGGCGGGGGGAGGTCATAATATAGCAAGACTCCATTAGAAGAAACAACATTACTAAGGTGACTAATTTTTTCTTCAAACAACATGAAGTCTTGCTATATTATGATATCTGCAAACTACACAGCAGTACCTCCATGGAGGAGGGACAGAACCTACTTAGGAAATAGGCTCTGAAGCACAGTTGTGCCAAACCGAGCATCACTCCTAGCCTGGGTGTCCAGAGAGTAATGCTTGGTAAAAGTGTGAACTGTTTTCCAGGTAGCTGCTTGACAAATCTCTAGAATGGGATGTCCCTGGCAGCAGCTGTACCTCTGGTAGAGTGAGCCCTCAGGCCTGAGGGAGGAACCTTACCCAGCTTTTCATAACATAATTGGATACAAGAGACAATCCACCTGGCAATGGATCTTTAGTGGCAGGTTTCCTTTACCAACCTCACCATAAGTGAGGAACAGTTGGAGGAGTCAAACCTGTGACCCTTGAGTACGCTCAATGTAGTAACTAAGGGCTCTCTTCACACCTAAGCTGTGCAGCCTCCTCTCACCAGAGGAGGAATGGTCAGTGAAGTACACTGGAAGAAAATAGATTGATTAAGGTGGAAATCTGAAACCACCTTAGGCAAGAACTTCCTGTTAGTCCTGAGGACCACCTTATCTCTATGAAAGGAGATAAAATCAGGCTCCACTGACAAAGCTTGTAATTCACTTATGTGTCTGGCAGAAGTGATGGCTACTAGAAACACAGTCTTCCAAGTCAAATACTTAAGCTCTGCTGAAGACAAGGGCTCAAAGGGAGGTTGCATAAGCTGAGCAACACAAACATTAAGATCCCAGGCAGGGGCAGGGTACCTGAATGGAGGGTTGGTGTGAAGCAATCCCTTAAAAACTTAGAGAATATAGGATGAGCTGAAAGAGAAGAGAAGAGGGTTTACCTGCTGAAATGAAAGCAGACACAGCTGCCAAATGCACCTTTAGGGTAGCTGGTCTGAGCCTCAAAGTGTTCAAATGGACCATATAATCCAGGACTGTGGGTAAATCAGCAGATTCTGGGAAATATGCTTCCCAGAGCACCATATAGAAAACCTCTTCCATTTGGAATTGTAAGTAGCCCATATCCATTACACCTTGGGAGAGGTGTAGATCAGCAAACTCTAACTCTTCAAGAGCCAGGCCTTGAGATTGAGAGATTTGAGGTTCGGGTACCAAACCCTTCCCTGAGCACAGGTTAACAGATTGTGATTCCTGGGAAGACACAGGGAAGATGGACTGCTAAGGACAGTAGGAGTGGATACCAGGGTTGTCTGGCCCAATCTGGAGCAATCAGAATCACTTTGCAGGATTGAGATCTGATTTTGACTAACACTTTGAACAGGAGAGGAAGGGGAAAGCATAGAGAAACTTCCCTTCCCAACTGAGAACTAAGGCATCCAGAGGGACTGAGCCCAACACTGGGGCCTGCAGCAAAAGAGGGAAGTTGGTGATCGTCTGGGGCTGCAAAAGATCCATCTGCGGGGTGCCCCATCTGGCAAATATTACCTCCAGGACCAGGGGATCCAGTGACCATTCGTGATGGCCCTGGGAAATCCTGCTGAGAGCATCTGCCAGGACATTGTCCTTGCCTGGGAGGTGAACAGCCGTAAGGGAGGTGTTCAGGAGTAAGCCAGAGACCACAACTTCATTGCTTATGTGCACAAGGCTGTAGACCGAGTGCCTCCTTGCTTGTTGATGTACCACATTGTAGTGGTGTTGTCTGTTCTGACCTGTACAACTTTGTTCTGAACAGATTTGGAAAAAGCTTGAAGTGCTAGAAAAACTGCTCTGAGCTCCAACAGGTTGATGTGGAGCAGAGATTCCTGAGGGGACCACAGTCCCTGGGTAGTGAGGTCGCCCATGTGAGCTCCCCACCCCAAGAGGGATGCATCTGTAGTAAGGATTAAAGAGTGAGACTGAGTGACAAAGGAACACCTTGTCTCAGATTGCTCTGATCCTGCCACCACTGTAGGGCTTGGATCAGGGTTCGAGTCACTGGGATCAACTTGGTTAGAGGGTCCTTTCTTTGAGACCAAAAGGCTCTCAAATGGAACTGGATGTCCCTCATCTGAAATCTTGCTCCTTGCACTACTGCTGTAGAAGCAGCCATGTGACCCAGGAGCTGTAGAAAATGCCTTGCTGGTCGAGAGACCTGCAGAATGAATGAGGAGGCCAGAGAGACCAGGGTCCTTGCCCTGTCCAAAGGAAGGAAGGCCCTGGCTTCCTCTGTGTTCAGTCTCTGGCCTATGAAGGTGAGGAGCTGGACAGGCTCTAGAACTGACTTTGGAAGATTCAGAAGGAAACCTAGAGAGGTAAGCAGTTGCTGAGTTATCTGAAGATGTAATTTGACTTGGTCTGGAGACTGGCCTACTATGAGCCAGTCGTCCAGGTAAGGAACATGGCAATTTTGCCTTCTTAGGTAGGTAACTGCTACTGTCAGGCATTTGTGAATACCCTTGGAGCAGAGGTGAGGCCAAAGGGCATTGCTCTGAACTGGTAATGGTCTGAGGGCAGCTCGAACCTGAGGTACTTTCAATGGGAGCTTCTGATGAGAATATGGAAGTAGGCATCCTTGAGGTCCAGGGACGCTAGCCAGTCCCTGGCCTTAGAGAGGTAGAATAATTCCCAGAGTCACCATTTTGAATTTTGGTTTTAAAGGTGCTTGTTTAAGTATCTGAGATCCAGGATGGGCCGCCATTCTCCTGTCTTTTTGGGGTAAGAAGTACCTGGAGTACAATCCTTTGCCCTGGTGTAGGTGGAACCCTTTCCACGGCTCTGAGAACCAGGAGAGTAGAGACTTCTTCCTCTAGGGCAAGTGCCTCTGATGGATTTGCAGGTGGAAAGGATCTGGTTCTCATCTTTGGAAATTTTTGAAGCTGAGAACCAGTCCCTGGCTACTACTTCCAGGACCCACTTGTCTGATGTCAGAGACTTCCAGTCCTGGACAAAGTAAGCCAGCCTGCCCCTACAGGTAGTTGAGAATTGGCCCTGGCCACCCCATCAGGGTGCCTGCTTGGCAGGGGCTTTAGGGTGAGGGGTGGAAGCAGGCCTGCTTGTACCCCATCTGCCTATCCCTCTAAAGAACCCCCTCTGGGCGTAAGCTAAGAGGAGGCCTGGGCTTGGTAAAAGGCCTATGAAAAGGCCTGCCCCTGCCCCTGGGAGGCTGCCTTTGAGGAGTGGCCTGCCTTTCCTTGGCCTGTGCACTCCATAGGTGGTCCTATACTCATCCATTTTCTTCATGTAATTATCTGTCTGCTCCCCAAACAGAGAATTACCCACAACAGGAAAATCCATGGCCTTAGTCTGGGTATCCTGTGACAGGCTAGTACATCTGAGCCAAGCCATTCTGCGAGTCACAGATGTAGCCATGACTCTTGAAGACACATCATTAGAGTCCACTGCAGCATGGAATTGCACCTTAGATGCCTCAATACCATTAGCAGTCACCTGCTCGAGATCCTTGGCAAGCTAGCCAGGGACCTGTTTTGCTAGAGCCATAACAGTATCCCATCTGGATTTCTGGTATCTAGCAACATAAGCCATATAATTTGCCTGTCTGAGTCCCAAGGATGCTGCCATGTACTGTTTCTTTGCCATGGCATCAATCCTCCTGGAGTCCTTGTCAGGGGTGTGTGAGGCCAATGGAATATTTGCCTTGTCACAGGCTGCAGCCTGCACTACCCAACATGGCTGCATTGTTGTGTAAGGAACTCCGTATCAGAGCCTGACAATGTGTACCTCTTGTCCATTCTCTTATCAACAGGAGGTATAGTGTGAGGAGTTTTAGAATTTTTACTGTCTGTTTCCCAAAAGATTTATGTAAAGGAATAGACAGTCTCCTAGACTCTGGGATATCCATCATTTCCACATAGTCAGGCTCCTCTTGATCATCCACAGCTTCCTCCATAGGGAGCTGGAGGGTTTCAGCCACTTTTTATAAAATATAAAATGAGAAGGGACTCAGAAAGCCAGAGACACTCCTGAAGGTCTGTCTGGGGAGATGTCCGGTTCAATGGGCACATCAGACTTTCAAATCCACATTCACTCTCCTCATACTCCTCTTCCCCTCCTCCGGTTCATAAATTCCTCTAAATCATACTCTTGAACCGGTGGAACCGGCCAAACCGCACGCTTACCTGATGGTGCCGGTTCGGTCGGAACCGAGGAAAGCGACTGGACAATTTTAATCACTTTGACTATTTCTTCAGCGTTGGAGAGAAAGTTTGGCTCCACACCAGCTGATTTCCTAGTCCTTTTGCTGGAACCGACTCCTCCGAGTCTGCTCTCCTTTTGCCCAAGAAGTCTCGCCCTGGTCAGAGGGCACTCCCTCCGGTTCGGTTGGAACCGAACCGGGCTGGCCATCTGGGTCAGCGGACTTCTTGGCCTCCCTTTCCCTGATCCTACCAACTCTCTTTTCCAGGGTAGCTGCAGGAAAATTTTTGCAAATCTGGCAGTCTGCATTGAGGTGGTCAAACCCCAGACAATAAACACAGGTGGTGTGGGGTCAGCCTTGGCAAAGACTTCCCCACAGACACTGCAGTGTTGAAACCCAGTGGGCCCAGTTTTTCTTTTGGGTTTCTCAAACATAGTGCCAGTCCTAACCAAACTTGCCCGTTTATAGCAATCCGCCAAGCAAGACCCTCTTATCGGTTCCCAACTGTGTCACAGGTCGTGGAAAAACATAATAAAATCTGTTTTTTAGAACCGATAAGAACCAATAACTCACACTTTAAAAGACAGATTAATATATTTTAAAACAACCTGATCGGTTCAAACCAAACCGATAACCGTTTACAAGTTCCACAAAAAAGAAATAAGTGTAAAACCTATCTAGTACTCACAATACCACAGACAGAGCTTGAACCGACGGTTGCGGTTTAAATTCGGTCAAAACGAAAAAATAATACTTTAACCGACAAAATGAACCGAGCAGAAGGAGAAATCTCGGAGCGACTGTTCAGTGGTAGGAGTAAAAATCTGACAGTTTGAGTTTGAAGAACAACAGACAGAGTTTTCAACCGAGCTCGAGCTCAGTGTTCCATGCCTGGCATGGAACGTTAACTCTTACCTCCAGAGCAGTTCGAAGGTTGGGACTCACTGCATATGTCATAATATAGCAAGACTTCTATGTTGTTTGAAAGTTGGATTACGCTGCCAGAAGAGATGATTTTGTTTGACAATGGTGGCCAGCTTCAAAAGAAGTGGGATAAACATAAGGGAAAGTAAAGGTCATGGGAGGGTAGATGGATAGGATGGGAAGACTGCGAGGGCGGGCAGGGTCATTAGCTCAAGCTATGGACCCTGAAATTACAAGCAGACTAGACAGACCTACTGGCCTTTTTCTGCTATCTTATTCATATGTTCGAACATGGGATGGTGTAAGTGATGCCACGGAAATGTCTTGTAACTAGAAAAGGAATAGGAGTAGCTATGAGGAGAGGGAGTGCAATGTCTGTTTGAGGCACTACAAAGCAAACTACTGACACACAACAAAACGGGAGGCATTTAACAGCAAAGAAGTCATTTCCCATCATCTTTAAGAAGGATATCTCATTTTACACTCAGAACCCTTCTGTTCATCTCTCTCAGCTGTCCCACATTAGAGAGAGGTCCCTTATTTCATTACTCAGAACCCTACAGTCCATACCTCTGAACTGGTCTCACATTGTAATAGCCATCCCTCATTTAATCTCAGAACTTGGGCATACCCTTAACTGTACCACATCAGAGTAACACCACTCATTTTATCTCTCAGAACCCATGCTATACTTATCAACTGCCCCACATAAGGTGTGATATTCTTCATTTCACTGCTCAGAACTCCTAGTCCATAAGCCTCAACTGTCCTACAAGCAAGGGAGAATGGGGGTGCGGAGGGCAGGGAGGGTAGCAAGCAGTGGTGAGCAGGAGGTGGACAACCATGCTAGGGAGGAGAGGCAGAGCTGTGGTGGAGGGCTGTGTCCCTAAATGCAAGAAGCCTTGGTAACAAAATGGATGACCTGCAGTGTTGATAGTGAAGAAGAAGGTGGACACTGCTGTAGTCACAGAGACTTGGGCTACACCGAACCATGCCTGGGACCTCTACATCCCTGGCCACAGGTTGTACAGAAGGGACAAGGGTAAGCAAAGTGGGTAGTGATATATGTAAGGCGCGAATAACCTGTATGAGGTAGGGGTGGAGGAGGGGAAGGAGAGGTACTGTGGCTGCAGTCGCAATCCACTAGGGAAAGGCGTTAAGGCTGGGGGTGGTTTACAAACCATCTAACCAGGAGGAAGAAAAGGATAGGGAGTTGGGGTCTGTAATTACGGTGGCTGCTGGCAAGGGTGATGTGGTGACTGTGGGGATTTCAACCTGCCCAAGGTGGACTGAAAGATTCACACCACAATCGCGCCCAGAGCCAGTTAACCTAGATGTGGTGCAGTAGATTCCTGCCCAAGGTGTCACGGAACCCATCAGTTAGGAAGCTATCCTGATGGTACTGACAAATGGGATCATGTTCAGGAAATCTAGTCTGAAAAGCCCTTGGGAGGAGTGACCACCATACAGTGTGGTTCAGCTTAGACATGGGAGGGAGAAAGTAAACACAGAGACCAAGGTCCTAGATTTCAAAAGAGTGGCCTTCTGGAAGACAGGCGCCTGCTGGATAGCCCCAGTGAAGGGATGGGGTTGATCAAAAGTGGTTCCATCATCAAAGAAGGGATAGCAGCAGTCAAAATGAGTGTGTCAGGCTGAAGGAGAAAACTCAAGGCCAAAGCACCCAGTTGGTTTAGCAGAGGTGTAGCTCAAGCAGTCACATGTAAAAGCTCAGTTTCCAGGAAGTTCTGGAGGACTCAAAAGTATGAGGACAGGAAGGAGTACCATAGAAAGGCTGAAGAGGCTGGAAGCAGTCCATCTGGCCAAGGCCAGGACGGAACTGCAGACAGCAGAAGGGATTATAAAAAGAAGAAAGGCCTTTTTCAGAATGTTAGAGAGAAATGGGACAAGAAAAACAGTACTGCATGGCTAGAAAGAGGGAGGGGTGGGTGAAAGATCGTGGGAACAAGGCAGAGGTATTGTATGAATACTTCTGCTCTGTCTTTGCAAAGTAGAAGGATGGCATGGTACCACAAGGAAGAGCAAGGAGGGTGCACAGATGAAAAGATCAGTGAGAGCAGAGGAAGGAACGATTATTGGCCCTCAAGGTGAATAAATCCCTAGGCCTGGATGAAATCCATTCCAGTGTGCTAAGGAACAAGCAGCAGAACTAGCAGGCCCCTGGTGGACCTGCTCAATATTTCGCTGGAATCAGAGCTAGGGCTACTGGACTGGAGAATGGCACATGTTGTCCCACTCCATACCCAGAGAGGCAACTACAGACTGGTCAGCCTGATTCCACTATGGGTAGCTCATGAAGGCAATCTTAAAGAAGGCTGGTAGGTTTTCTAAAAAACACAATCTCCAGGATAAGAGACAGCACAAGTTCATGACTGGGAGACCCTGCAAAACAAACCCTGATCGATTTCTTTGATTTTATGACAGAAATAGTGGACCAAAGGGCCAAGTGGTTGATATATAGTTTGCGGAAGCCGGCAAGGCCTTTGACTCTGTGCCCCATAAAGGCTGATCAGAAAACTGGAGGATCTGGGGTGGGAAGAACCACACTGGACGGTGGCAGCAAACTGGTTGAAGGGACAGGTCCCAGAGGGTGGTGGGGGGAGTTCTCAGATTCTAGAGAAGTCATAAGTGGGTCCCACAGGGCTCATGCTTGATCGGTGTTGTTTAACGATTTATTAACAACCCTGAGATTGCATAAAAGGCAAGATTTGCCTTTTGAGGATGACACCATGCTCTGTGAGAGAGAGGATACAGCAGAAGGGATACAGGACCTAAAGGAAGATCTTGCCAAGCTTGAGAGAGGTCGGAATATGGCAAAGAACAGCAAGGTCATGCACATAAGAGTTAAGAAACCGAGGATGGAGTACAGCCTTGGAGGGTCCTGCTAACCAAATCTAAGGAACAAAAGGACCTGGGGTTACAATCACTAGTGACTTAAAGCACTTCTTACACTACACAAAGATGGCAGCAAAAGCCTATAAAATGCTGGGCTGCATGCAGAGACTCTAGCAAGCGAGAGGAAGTCATGTTGCTACTGTACAGATTACTGGTGCAGCCGCTCCTGGAGTATAGTGTGCAGTACTGGTGCCGCTACCAAAAAAGGACATTAACCAGCTAGAACCTCCTGGGGGCAAAATGGTTAGGGTCAGCAGGGCAGGCTGAAGAGACTCCAGGACCTAAACATGTTCTCCTGGAGGAGAGAAGGAAGAGGGGGACAAGACTGAGACCTTTAAGTGTGAAGGGCATCAACAAAGTGAGTTAATATTACTAGGTGACTACAATCTGAACCTGGCTCTGCCTCCTCCAAAGCCACCATCTCCAAAATAGAGTCTCTAAACATTACCTAATTAACCACACAGCCCACCCGCTACAACCCCCATCCACAAACCACTCCCTAATTGATTGGATTCTCTCCTCACAACCACACAGAATATTCAAAGCTGGGGTTATGGCAGACACCCCAAGTGACCACTGCATCACACACTGCACTAGGAAAACCCAACTACCCAAATTAGCCCCAAATACATAAAACCCACCTGTTAAGCTCACTTGATCCCAGCACCCTCCTGTATGACCTAAGACACACAGACTGGAACCCAGTCTATACAGCACCGGACATTGATACAGCCTTAGCCCAGTTCATGAATATTTTCACCCGGTCTGGGACTCTCATGCATCCCTGGTCAAAGCTAGAGTCAAGAAACATCATCCCTAGGTCTCTGCCCCACTTGTTGCCCTATGCAAAGCTCGAGACAACACCTGATCTCATTTCAAATCCATACAGAACCCCCAAGCCAGGCAAGCCTACAACACCCTAAAAAAATGCTTGCATCAGGACATAAGGAGAGCTAAAGCAGACTATTTTAGGTCACACCTACAAACGCACTGCCTTCCTCCTCTACGGAAGGTGGTCCATTCCCTCATTGATCCTCCTACTCAAACCAACACTCCTGCCCTAAAGCAAAATGGCCTACCAATCACAGATCCTATCAGAATAGCAGACACCCTAAATAAATTCTTCACCACCCCGTGCACTCCCCAACCGTCTTTCACTCCCTCCCAAGGACTCTTAGGAGCCTCTCAAAAACACATGTCACAACAACTTCCTGCTCGTTCCAGTCTTCACGAGGAAATCTTAAATGCCTCTACTCCCTAAACGCTCTAAATCCAGCCCCGACGGGATCCACCCTAAACGCTCTCAATATAAGCACCTGAAATCGCTTTCACCATTTGCATTTCTACTAAACCTGTCCTCCTTAGGAACTGTCCTCAAGGATGGAAAATTGCTCACCAAAAACTATGTATCGCTTATGGAAAATGGCTTGCAGTAATCCCCCACATAGGGGTGGTGACTCAGCAGTGCCAGGAAACTACCGGCCAATCTCCTTACTCCCAGCTCTTACCAAGATACAAGAAACTCTAGTTCAATCCAGGCTGTCCAAGTTCCTTATGGCCTCTGAATTCTATTCTCTTTAACAGCGGTCAGGCTTCAAAAGCACCATTCCACATAATCTTCTCTGCTTCAGTCACCAGACCAATCCACTCTGCCTCTGACCAAGGCCATCTAACTGCCACAGTTTTTGTAGACCTGGCAAGGCATTTGACTCTCTCTCTCACAAAGCTTGAGGCTGCCTGATTAGCCGTGTTAACTGACGATCCAGTGGTTCAAGTCCTACCCTGGCAATAGGCTACAATCTGTCAGGGTTGTAAACTCCCTCCCCCACCTCCCCATACTCACAGGCACGGTTCGATACTTGGTCCCATCCTGTTCTCTTTATTTATCAATGACCTCCCCACTGTTTGCTCAAGGTCCTGCATACCCATGTATGTGATAATACCATTCTCTTACATAACCAGGACAGTTCTAAACCAAACAATGTCCAATCCCTGCTTCAGCAGAACTTCCATAATATGTAGCTCTGATTCCAGGCAAACAAGCCCAAAATCAATACCTCCAAAACAGTTTCTATGACTTTTGAGACTGCACAAAAATAATCAAAGTGTACCCCCAACCCTCAGCCATCACATCCCTGGATGGGACCCCATTAAACACTGTCACATCCTATAAATATCTAGCGATGGGTTTGACTGCAACTTAAATTTCTTGACCCACATAGAAGCCATCACCCAAGCTCCACCCTAAAGCTTGGTATGCTATACCAACAGAGACACCCTCCCACTGCCAGTACAGAGGGAAGAGTGACCAGTGAGGTACCACGAGGATCAGTGCTGGGACCGGTCCTATTCAACATCTTCATCAGTGACACTGCGTAGAACCCTAGAAGGCAGAAATTTCACTGTTCAGCTGATGACACAAAGCTCTGTAACAGAGTAGACACACCAGAGGGTGTAGACAGAATGAGAAGGGACCTGCAAAAACTTGAAGAATGGTCAGGGGTTTGGCAGTTGAAATTCAATGCAAGGAAGTGCAAGATAATGCATATGGAGCACAAAACCCTGGCACAATATATCAGTTGGGGGTGAGGATATAGCATGCACCAAGCAGGAAAAGGATCTTGGGGTTATCATCTCTATGACCTCAAAGGTAGAAACAGTGTGACAAGGCAGCAGGGTAAAGCAAATAGGATGCTGGGATGCATAAGGGGCATCACCAGCAGGAAAGGGAGGCTATAATTCCACTATACAAGACACTAGTGAGGCCCCACCTGGAGTACAGTGTACAGTTCTGGAGACCTTACCTACGTAAGGACATAGACAGGGTAGAGAAGGTTCAGAGGAGGGCAACAAAGATGGTACATGGATTGCATCACAAGTCCTATGAGGGACAGGTTGAAGGAACTGAACATGTACTCCCTGGAGAGGAGGGAGAGAGGGGATATGATAGAAACATACAAGATCTTACAGGGAGGAACAGGGTGCAGGAATACACTATTTTAAGTGAAAAAGATGTTCCAGGACTAGAGGGCATGGGATGAAGTTGGAGGAGGACGATTCAGAGGAAACATGAGGAAGAATTTCTTCACAGAATGGGTGGTGGACAAGTGGAACACCCTGCCAGAGGAAGTAGTGGGGCTGAAACAATCATGGGATTTAAGAATGCATGGGATAGACATAAAGGAATTCTGGAGGCTAGGGGTAAGGGCAACAGACTTCTAGGAAAATATAAACTGAACTTACAAACTCAAATGGGCAGACTGGGTGCTCATAGGCCCCTTATCTGCCGACACTGTCTATGTATCTATGTATCTAGTACTACGTGAAATACTGACAAAAATTATCATACCTATTTTTGACTACACTGATGTAGTCTACACCACTGCCCCTACATCATCTTCATCCATGCTAGACTCCCTCCTAAATGCCTTCTGCTGATTTGCTACAAACTCCCCCTCAGAACTCACCACTGCTCTCTCCTCCCCACTCTCGGTATTGCACCCCTGTCCCACTGCTGCAACATCCACTCAATCTCCCTAATATCCAAATGTTGGTTCAACCTGCTACCTCCTACCTCTCAGAAAGGTTATCTCCAGCAAACCATCACCTTACACCTTAAGATCAAGGGGCACCGCTCTTTCTGCTTTAACCATCCTCGTCTGCTGGTAAATCCGCTTTTCTCGTATAGGCTCCTTTCATATGGAACCAGCTGCCTCTCTCCTAAGAAACTCATCCTCACACAACTCTATCAGACAACAACTTTGCTTGCTTCCTCCCCTGGCTCTCATCTACTGGTCATCCAGTCCTCCTAGCAAAATGTTAAGCTATGCTGGATTCCTAGCTTCTCTTCTCAGAAGTTATTCTCGCTCTGTATGTATTTCTATCAGTATACTATATGTAAAATATTACCAATGTACTCATTCTGGACAAATGTTAGCCTACCTAGCCAATACTTAGTGTGGTTTATCATATCTATTCATATATATTGTATCTATCTTATATATCTATCTCATGTATCAAATCCTGTTACCCTTGTCCCAGGTTGCACCAGGAAACGAGCCTCAGCTCATTGCGTCTTTCCTGGTTACCAAATGTTTAAATAAAATAAAAAATTAAATAGAAAAAGGTAAAGAGGGCCTCTTCAGATGCAGTGGAAGCAAAACTACGAGGGCATTGCCTTAAACTGAAGGAGGCATTTCTTCACAGAGATAGTGATTGTAGAGTAGAATGAGTTCCTGAGAAGATGATCTGACTGGAGATGGTGGAAGGTTTCAAAAAGGGTGGGATGGGGTAAAGGGAAGGTTAGGGTTAAGGGGGTAGGCAAAGGGGGTAGCAGTTGGGGTGGATTTCTTAGTTGCCCTTAGGACTCCAATTGCCTCTTTCCGCTGGCAATTTTCTTATGTTCTACAGTATGTCGTGATAGGTGGTACATACCTCATTTTACCCTCAGAACCCGTCCGTGACCATTCGCCCTTAACTGTCCAAGATTAAGAGGACATCCCTCATTTACCCTCAGAACTCCTCTGTGACCATTCTCCCATAAATGTCCAACATTAAGGGGAAACTCCTATTTACCACTGAGAACCCCATGGTCCATATCCACAACGGTCTCAAATAAGGTGGATGTGCCTCATTTTACCTTCAGAACGCCCTCTGTTCATCCCTCTCAACTGTTCCACAGTAGGAGTGACAACCCTCATTTCACCCTCTTAGAACCTCTCTGTCCACACTTCCTCAACTGTCCCACAATAAGAGGGACATATCTAATGTGACCAGAACCAATCTGTGCATACCTCTCAGCTGTCCCATGTTGTGGATGACGTCCCTCACTTTGTCACTCAGAACCTCTCTCTGTCCCACATAATGAAGTGCTGTCCACCAAGACCCACATCACTCCTTGGTGCTCTATTACAAGCAAATCATATTAAAACCAGAGCAGTAGCTTTTACAGCACTCTGAGCTGGAATATCCTAGTCTGATGAGAAGCCCTATAGTTTTAAAAGTTAATGCCTCACATATATGGGTGACAAGAGGGTGGAGAAGTTTGACTTATACAATTATGTCTCTTAAAGAATAATCTACAACAAGAGTTAAAACCATGGCCACAAGCTCACGCAGGGACTGGTCACAGTGCGCACTTCGCGGTGGCAAAACATTGTGGTTTACTTACTGTTTACTGTAGCACAGCAGATTATATCAGACTAATTTTGCTTAGTTGTAGGTGGACATCTTCTGTTCCTACAAATCCCAGAATCCTCGCAGCTGACAGCAAAGCAGTAGGCAGTAGTGAGAGATTCAGTACCCTACAGTACATGTTAAGAGTTCATATAAGCTCTGATCTTTTGTTTGCTGGTCATGTTGCAGACTCTCCAACATTTCATAGATCCAAATAGGTACACTTCTATGTTGCAGCCCCCGAGCCCCCGCTTACTGCAACAGAGAAGGAGGAGTCCCCATCCCCCAGGAAGACACAGGAGATTCAATTAAATGCTGGGAGTTTTGTTTGCAGTCCTACTCGGATCTAATAAAACAGCACTTTTTCTTATCTCAGTTTGTTTGACTTGGCTGTTTTTTTTTTTTGCACACCTTGTTGATTTTCCTCTGATAAGACCAGATCTGACTTCCAAAAGGAGAGGGAAGGAGGAAAAAACACAGCCAGGAGCAGGAACCCCAGGGAGAGCAAGGAGACAGAAAGTAAAAGACAGATCTGGAATAAAAATTAATTATACCCTGGAATCCCACTCCTCTACTATTACTGCGCAGTGAGCACACAGATGAATTTTAGTGACTGCCTTCTGTCATGATTTGCCGCCTCCCGTCAAGAACTCTTTCCAGCTAGACTGTCTGAGCAACTACTCCCATAGCATTTCACCCGTCCTGTCACCGACCTGCAGAGATGCCGATCCGTTGGGAGAACCTGATGTGCAGCACCGGTGCATGATCCAATGACACACTCCACTCAATGAGGACTCCAGTGTTGAAGACTGGGCTGTGGCGGCGCCAGTGAGTGGTGACTAGACTGGTGACCCCGCCAGTAAAATTCGACAATATACTACATAGCGCTCCGCAACTCCCTCCGGCTGGGCTGCAGAGTTATCTCTTGACTGTGACACACTCGTCCCGCCAGTTTAGTCAGAGGAAACAGCAAGTGGCTGCGTAGTAAGCACTCTTAGCTCGTTCAGCTGCAGTGCTTCCGTCAGCAAGCTTAGAGAGCTCTCTGCTGGCGGTGCCAGTCACAATAAGGACAACACTGGTTACCATGGGGACACCGGGATACTGTGCCTGACTGTGCGGGGCTGACTGCTGAGTCAAGTGCTGAGCTCATGGCAAAGAAATTAAAGATTTTCGGGGAAAAAATGAATAAATATTTAACTTGGGAGGCAGCAATTATTCGTACAAGGTACATAGATACAAAGATACATAGACAGTGTCGGCAGATAAGGGCCTATGGCCCACCCAGTCTGCCCATTTGAGCTTGTAAGTTCAGTTTGTTTTCCTAGAAGTCTGTTGCACCTTACCCTGACCTCCAGAATTCCTTTATGTCTATCCCAAGCATTCTTAAATCCCGTGATTGTTTCAGCCCCCACCACTTCCTCTGGCAGGGTGTTCCACTTGTCCACCACCATTCTGTGAAGAAATTCTTTCTCATGTTTCCTCTGAATCGCCCCCCTCCAACTTCATCCCATGCCCTCTAGTCCTGGAACATCTGGAACATCCAGACAGGATCCAGTACCAGTCTTTAAAATACGTATTGCACCAGCAAAAACAGTATAGTTGAGGGTCTGATGTTGTCCTCCCTGGGCTACATACCATCACAGAGGACTGTATGTAAGCCCTGGAGAAAAGCAGAACCAGAAAACATCTGATCGGAGATTACAAAAGTTCTAACATAGGCTTTTTATTATTTAATTTATGTATGTCTGTCCACTGAGTATTGTACTGTAAAATACAATGTATAAATACCCTTATTTTAATAATTGTTGGATACATTCCTTGGTGTGGGAATATACAGGAAGATATAGGCTGTTGGTTAACTTAGGATCTACTGCCTATCCTGTGAGGTAGGGAAATGGGCAGACTAGATGGGCTTCCATGTCCCCATCTGCCGTCAAAGTCTATGTTTCTAATGTGTGAGAACTGTATCTCAAACTGGACTGCCTTGTATCTATTATTAAAATAAAAATAAAGTAAAAAAAAAGCTTTAACATGCACTGTAGGATATTATATTCCTACTACTCTGACATCAGCTGCAGGGGATTCAGGTATTTGTAGTAACAGAAGATGTCAGCCTAGAAGTAAATACAATTACTATATATAAAATAATGCATGAGTTTATGGGGATTTTATGCACCTCCCCAAGGTGTGTAATGCCCCATAAACCTCAAGGGCGAAGCCTGAGAGGTTTATATCAGCATCACTAACTGAGGATGCATAAAATCACCAGAGAACCACACTTCTCCATGTTTTATTTTTATATTTACTGGTTTTGGTGTCTTTTGGTTTAAATTGTCTTTTCTGTCACTTTACTAGGGTAACTGTTACCACAGACAAGCTTGTCTCACGCTGAGTGACCAATTGTGTAGCACTTGTGAGCGTCTAGTGTGAGGACAGCTTATTTGGCATTTTTTGGTGATGCTGCGGTACTGTTCTGCCCATTTACATAGCTCCATAAACCACATGTGGTTTATGGAGCTGTTTGGCACTCGCTGACAGTGGTTTATAAACACTAACCAGTAAATATACTACATTAAACATCAAGTAAACCAAAATGTTTTTGCACACAAACTGCACACTGGGACCAGCCCCACACTTGAGTGTAGGGCCCTTTGCGCTGACTGTTCCCTTCACATCAGGCTGTGGCATACCTTGCAAATGTTTTTCTTTATAAATCATTCGTGACAAAAAAATCTAATGGTTAAAAAGTACATACACTTAAAGAAGTCAAATAATATGATGTTCTGTGTAATTATGAACTAAAAGAACAACGCTGAGAAAAGGATCTGTGGTGACCCCTGCTTTGAAATGTATCTCAAAAGTAGAGGATACCTCCTGCAGATTAGTGAATCTGTCATAATCGGTGTAGGTGAAGAGCCTCCTATTCTTCCGCCCACCAGCCTTCTCCAGTTTCAGGATCTCTTTGTGGTATTGGTGATCCAGCTGGCTCTGACAGGCCCTTCATTTCGGAATAGGTCGTACTCAAACTGAAAGAAAATGTAAAGCACCATGACGATTTTAAGTGCCAGAGTAATACTGCATCACCTTTACCTATAAAAGTAAATGTCAGAGACATTTCAGAGTTGTTTGTCCAGTAAAAACTGGTTAAGCTGAGTACCCCATCTAGATAACTCTGGTGTCAACCCTCTTATGCTTCCATCATAGTTATACCCTAATGCTTACCTACCATCTACATAAAATATTTACTATCACACATTTTGTTTTAATTTGGTGACCAGGAAAGGCACACTAAGCAAAACACATTTCCAGGTAAGTCCCAGGAGAGGAACAGGAGAGTTACAGAAACCGCGATCTTCTATAATACTTCAAACAGCAAACATTATACAAGGTATAACGGTGCATAATGAGGTAAAGTGAATAACTGCCAATATGTGTGATATAATGTATATCTGTAAGCAATTCCAGTGGTAAAAGACTGAAAGTAGAAATGTCTGGTCTTTAAGGGCACCCACTTATTTACTTGTCAACGATATAGTAAAAACAATACTGGTACTTGTAGCATAACCCCAGATCATGTACTGATGAAGAAATGGGGTTTAATATACCCTTGATGAACTCAAGAATGGTTTCAATTCAATGGAATCGTTAAGTCCCAGTGGAGATGATCCGCTAAGTTCCAATATCCAAAAGACTCCTTTTGAAATTAGGGAGACTAAATCACCATTCCGTATCCCTAACATAACCCTTCTGTATACCATAAAACTGAAAATGGGAGCAGAATTGTCCCTGACCAACAGGTGTCTGGAGAAGGCATTATGTGTGTGCTGTTAGTTCTAATCAAGCTTAAATGCTCCCCACCCTGATTTTGAAGGACCTTTTGGTTTTTTATAAACACAGGAGTTACAAGCCAAGTAAATGACTCCTTCAGTGCTGCAACTAATACATTGTTCTGTTGTGTATTCCTTTCACTGTTGACAGTACAGAATCCTGTAGTCTTTTCAATCACAGGGCAAAATCTAAATGCCCAAAGGTATGGCAACCGACTGGTGCTTTTGTTAGCCAATGGATTATTAGTTTATGTTCAACTGCCTGATAACTGTGAACCAGTTTATTGGCCAAACACAAAGTGTTTTCATAGAAAACATCTGCAATCAGAGACAATTCTGTTCACAGTTTTTGTGCTATAGAGATGGTTACGCTTGGGGAAAACGGGTGGTGATCTAGATCTCTTGTTTCAAAAGGACTCTTTTGGATATTCAAAGTGGGCAGATTATCCATGTTGGGACCTAATGATTCCATGAATTGCAACCCTTCTTGAATTCATCAAAGGTATCTTAACTATAGAACAATGCATGGGAAGTGTGGTTTATGAGGATGGGGTTTATGGGCATCGCACACCTCAGGTTGTGCACAAAATCTGAATCACCACACTTCCCATGTTTTATTTTTTATATTTACTGGTTACTACTGCTTAATTTAGTAACCAAGACATTGAAACAGTTTCTGTGAAGGAATTTTTTTACTTAAATGGAACAGAAAAAACTGTAAATGAACAGGCTATAACTTATGTATACAACAACAGCTGAAGCTTTTTGTGTGTGAAGAGCTCTGACAAGTGCTTTAACTGAATTCATAACACTGTAAACTTTCTTTTAATTAGAAGTTTATGCAGTTCAGTATAAGACAATGGCTAACTTATCTGTAGGGAAGTTCTAGTGAAAGACAGTCTTTTGAGAAGTTTTTCTTCCGTAGCTGTTATGTTTGTTTCAAGTAGAAGCAGTCTTTCTCACACTGACGGTTTTCAGTAAGGAGCTCATGGACTGCCAGTGCGAGGACATATTCTCGAGAGACGGCTCAGGGATACTCATGCCAGTTTATGTACCCATGGTTTACGGAGTTTCGAGGTCTGCTAGCGATAGAGTTTTGCCCATAACCAGCAAATATACCCCATTTCTTCATGAGTACATAAGCTGTTGTTTACTACAAGTGCCAATACTGTTTTCAATATATGTGTTAAGTAAGTAAACAATTGAGTGCCCTTAAGGACTAGACATTACTAATTTCAGTCTTTTACCACTGGAGTGGCTTACAGATATTAAGATAGGTATCTTTTTGTATAAACCCAAATCTTTATTTGGTTTAGTTAGTAGTCCAAGTAGAAGAAGTACTGAACTAGACACATTAATTTGACGTACTGTCTACTGTGCACTCTCTGCTGCATGTGTCAATATGTTTCTGATTTTCTGCCGATCGCCATTAATTATGGCAACTGCACTGTATTACAGAAAAGTGCAGGTTCCTATACACAGCTGCATCCTCTATGTTTTTGCTTTCAGGAGGGACTCTGATGTGTTTTTATAAGCAGGTCTATTTAGATTTAATGAATGTTTGTATTCATCGGGTCATACACTTTGTAAAGCATATGTTACATCCGAATGCCACCACTCAGTATTACTTATGTGTATGGATGCATATATCCGTTACGAGTGTGTTCCTCATCAGCAACTGTATAAGATGTACGGATCATGTGATGCAGCAAGCCTGAGAAGATGCTCTTTCATCCTCTCCTGCCTGCCGCCATTATCTTTATATATTTTCCGAGTTAATTTACACGAGAGCCTAATCAAAGTTACTAAGTGGTGTGGGAAGTGCTCCGGAGCTGTGTTGGAGTGCTGTTTGAAGAATGGAGGCTGCACGTGAAAAAGCCTCAGCCCAAACACACACCCCCGCCACCCCAGAGAAGGCCCCTAAAAAGTCATGAGCTAGTACTGCAGGGACTGCGTGAGGTGAAGGCCACACCTAATCCGGAGCAAGAGCCCTTAACGCTTGCTGGATTCCTGGCTGAGTTTCATCTGCTTAAGGAAGAACTGAGAAGCCTCACTAGTGAATTTAAAACACTTCCCCAGGCCATCGAGGACATAGCGCTGAGAACATCCGACACAGAGGCTCGACTTACTTCACTGGAGAGGAGGGTGGATAAGCAAGATCCTGAAGTGGTCCTAATAAAGCAAAAATCAGCAGGATGGAACAGAAATTAGAGGATCTCAAGGTTGTAGCTGCAGGAATAACGCGGTTATCATTGGGCTCCCGAGATGGAAGAAGGACAGGATGCTGTTTTATTTGTCCAGAAATTCATTGAGAAGATTATTGGGCCCTCTCCCTATGGCCCCACTACATCATAGAGCAGGCCCATAGAGCATTGTGATCTAAGCCTCCGACAGGGCTCCTCCTCGACCCTAATTTTCCGCTTTCTTAATTTTCTGGAGAAGCAGCATTTTTTTGCCAAATTGAAGACTATACAAGAGCTGCAGTGGGAAGGAGCGAGAACTAGAGTCACCCAGGACTTACCACTCTCAGTCAGATAGCGCAGAGCTGTCTTCCATCCGGTGGTTAAGAAGTTACTCGCAGCTGGTCTTAAATTCAGGATGCTGTACCTTCCAAGCTGCAGGTGCAGTTATTGGGACAGTGGCATTCCTATGAGGACTTAGATTCAGCAGTCAAGGACTAAAGAAAGCTATGCCTGATCTCTTTAAGGACAATTAAAATGCTAATGGTGTTAGTAGTGGAGACCATTCGGAAGCTTGAGGCACAACGGAATGCATGGACCTGCTTTGATGTTGCTTTCTAGCCCAGACTTGACCTCTTGTGATTGCCCTCTATTTAGGGTTAGATGTGAAAGTAGTTGTACTTTTATAGTTTTTGTTATTACAGTATACTTCAAACTCGTTGGGGGCAGGCATGGGGTATGGATGGGACATTTTGCTAGGGTATATGACGGCGTGTCTCTTGTATCACCTAGGGGCTCCAACTCGGGGATGAATAGGTCCTTATGGGTCTGTAGGGCACTTTTGCATCGAGTCCCCCCATTATTGATGCCTGGTGGTTTGAAATGAAGCCCCAGGGCAGGGCTGTGTTGGGCCTTGTTTTTGGTTAGCGCTATAGTCTTGTCCTCCTCTTTTCTCTCAGATGGTTTGTGGGAGGGGCTCTTTTTCAGATGATGGCACGTAGAGGAGAGACCAGGAGGTCGGCATGTGGCGGGTGTTGTTGGTCCGGGAGAGCTTCAGTGGTAATTAGCGGGTAGGTGTCTTCCCGGTTTTCCCAGTTCCTCCCTCTCATATGGGGCTGTTGATTTATATACGGGAGGATGGGAGGGGCTGCCATGCTTTGGCAGCCACAAGAGGGAGTGTTGCCCTAATCTTACTTGCACTTATTATTAAGTCGCTGGGCTCCCTCGAATATATGAGGCTTTAGTGGTGCAGATTTGGTAGCAATGGGGATATACGTGAGATGCTGTTAGTACAGCTATTGTTTCGGGTGGAGCCTGTTCTCCCGCATATCTTCCCTTCGAGCGGTCACGTAATAGTGTGCTCTACAGGATATTAGAGGCCATTTTGCTGGTAGGAGCTCCTCAATTTAAGAGCTGCCTGAACTAATAGGGACTTATTCTTCATTTTTATTTTTGCCATTTAACACAGGGAGGGATTTTCCGTTGTATGAGTATGAAGTGTGTATTAGTCGATTACCATAATGTAGATTCGATGGGAGGTAGTGGATGGGAGGTAATGTGTAAAGGGGTATTTAGTAATAGGATTGCTCTCCATTGTTGGAATTTATAGAATTAAGGGTAGGATTTTTGTGTTCATTCGAGACCAACCTAGTGGTTCTAGAAGGGTTCTCAAGTAGTTGTATAGGCATTTCATATATATATTTGTATGGAACCTGCCTCATTCCTCTATTCTTCATATATAGGTTTTATAGAGGCAATGGAAGGAGGCAGGGGAAGGCGTTTTGGTGGAGTGCTGCTGGCGATGTGCAGGAAAAGGGGGAGGAGGGTTGGGTGGGACTTAAGGGTATTGTATATTGGGGTTGTTTGTTTGTTGGGTAGTTTAAGGGATGTTCTTAGTGGGATGAGGTTGGGGATGGTGGGAAAGGTTGGGGGACACAGTCCACTGTAGGCAGGTTGATGCTCAGTTTTACTGTAGTTCCTGATTTTAAGTGCTGTTTTCATCCATTGAACTTGTATGATGGCTAAGGAACTTTGTTTTTCAACATGGAATGTTAAGAAAACCAAGCAATATAAGGTATTGAAGCATTTAGAAATTTTACGCACTAACATCATTTTTATCCAAGAATCTCATTTACTTGACTTTGAAGCCATTCAGATGAGACGGATGCAGATTGGGCAGATCTTTTCAGCCCAAGGAACTTCTAGTAGTTGTGGGGTTTTAATCCTTGTTAACAGGGTATTCCATTCAAGGTCACCCAGGAAATTAAAGACCCATATGGCAGATTTATTCTGTTTAAGGGCACTATGTACTCCATAGATCTTGTATTAGGTAGCATTTATGGCCCTAACAAGGACGACCCTCTCTTCTTTATGAGACTTCTCAACAATATTCTTTCCTTGTTACCTTCGCAATAATTTTAGGGGGATTGGAATCTAGTGATGGACCCGGTAAAGATCGTATTGCCTCACCTTCGGACCCCTTTCCTCGGCACAACGTCGGGTATGTGAGTTAATGGATAGGTTGGGACTTTGTGATATATGGAGGGTTTTACATCCCGAGACTAGGAATACACTGTATCCCCTGTTCATAGGTCCTCATCCTGATTGATTACCTGTTACTGTCTCAGGCTTTGTTACCTGGTGTAACATTCTCTGCCATTCAGCCAGGTCCATCCTCTGATCACTCAGTGGTGCTCTGCAAGCTGGCCTCACCTCCTTGCCTAAGCGCCAAACTAGGTGGAAACTGAATGGCCAACTGCTCAAGGACTCTAAGAGCAGAGACCGTATTAGGGAGCATATTATACAATTTTTGACTTGAACGCTACACAGGACACTAGGCCAGATATATTATGGTGTGCCTTTCACATATATTCGGGGCATCCTAATTGGATGGCCTGCAAGGAAAAGGGGTGGAAGGTGAAGCAGAAGGTGTAGGCTCAGATTAGAACATTAGAGGTTAATTTACAATCAAACCCATCCAACGAGACAAAACAAGATCTTGCAAAGTTGAGGGATTCTATATAAGCATGCTTAATGAAAAGCAGAATTCACTATCTTATGCACAAGGGCCTCTTACATAGACCACGGTGAAAAGCAGGTAAACTGTTGGCCCAGAGAATTAAACAATTGGAGTCCACCTGGTTTATCCCTCCTATTCACTCTAGAACAGATGGAACTCTGAGATCCTGTCCCCAGGAGATTGTCTCAGAGTTTGTCAGTTATTACGAACATTTATACGGAGAAATGTCCAACTCTTCTGCCCCTACTCTCTCCTCCTATCTAGCAGAAGCTCAGTTACCTCATCTTTTGGAATCTCAGTGTAGGGCACTTGTAGCCCTATTACTGAGTTGGAAATCTTGAGGTGATACAGGGTTTGCCCTTAGACAAAACACCTGGAATGGATGGTTTTTCACCAAACTTCTATAAATGTTTTAAGAAACAAATTACCCCTCATCTTCTTTCCGTTTTCATCATATCCTATCAGGTGCAGGTAGACTTCACTCTATTTGAGGCCTCTTATCGTGTTCCTCCTGAAGTCAGGTAAAGACTTAGAATGTGTTGAGAGCAAATCGTCTGCATAAGCAGAGACTTTAAGTTCAGTGCCAAGAATGGTAAGCCTCTGAACTTCGACATAAAATTAGCTTACGGATTAATGGTTCCAGGTAGAGGTTGAAATATCATTACTGAACCAAGATATAAAAATTTTAACAAAAATATTGGCTGATAGGCTTAGTTTGGTTCTTCCCAATTTAATTGGTTCGCATCAGGTGGGTTTCATGAAAGGAAGATCATCCGTAGACCACCTTCGCATTTTCACATGTCTTCTCCGTGTCCAGGATGCCTTTCCTGTGGCTCTGGTCTCCCTGGACGCCGAGAAGGCCTTTGATGAGTTAATTGGAGTTTTTACTTCAAACGCTAAATTCCTTTGGTTTTCCCCAACAATTTCAATCGTGGGTAAAGGCTCTTTATCAGAATCACTGCTAGAATTTCTTGAATGGTGTAATCTCCGGCCTTTACCCTGTATTCTGGAATTAGGCAGGGCTGTCCTCTCTCCCATACTTTTCAACCTCTACCTGGAACCATTAATCCGTAAGCTAATTTTATGTCCGAAGGTTCAGAGGCTTACCATTCTCAGCACTGAACTTAAAGTCTCTGCTTATGCAGACAATTTGCTCTTGCAGCTTTCTTACCCAGAATCATCTGTTCCTGCCATGTTGGGAATTATCGAGCAATTCAGCAAACTATTGAATTATAAGCTAAATGTGGGGAAGTCGATCGTATTTCCTTTTAAACCATAAAGTTTTTAAGAATGATACTACAGCCCTAGGCCTATCCTGGTCCAGGGACTCCTTGTGGTATCTGGGCATTGTATTAGCTAGAGACACGAGCTTACTATTAGGTATAACATGGAGACATTACTATCCACGGTGGCCCTCGATTTAGCCAGATGGTTGGCCCTACCTATCTCTTTGTGGGGAAGAGTTAACCTGGTTAAGATGAATGTTCTCCCACATTTATTATACCTCTCCAACTACTCAATATTTTTTGCCAGGTGGTTGGTTTAAAAAGCCCAGAGTCTGATAGGTGAATTCATCTGGTCCAAAAGAAACCAAGATTAGCTTTTATAAGCTTGTGCTGCCTAAGCCTAAAGGTGGTTTTCGGCTTCCATACCTATGCATGTATTACTGGGCCTGCAATGCGCTAACACCTCAGGTGGATGGATCCTAATCCCTCTGCCTATCTTCCCGCATGGCTCAAAATAGAACTGGAAATGATCCCATCTGCTAATATATCCCTTCCGCATTACTGTTCCTCAAAATTGCCTCTCTACCAAAGAAATGAAAAGATACCACAATAGAAACTTCTATGAGGATTCTCTCGCAGTTGTGTGGATTCTTAAAATATAAAAATTGTTTGGATGCGCGCAATCGATCTGGAACTCTCCTGCTTTTAAAATAGATAACAAATGCTGTCCCCAGGTGGTTACCTAGATTGGGGGAGGGAGGTTGTCTCACTTCTTAAGGAGGATGGTACTTGGTTATCAGCTGAAGACATTGTTGTGAAATTTAGGCTTCAGAAAAGTGATTACTTTAAGGTACTTCAGCTTAGACACCTCCTTATTAAAAAGTTTGAAGATGGTCCCCTTATCTTACAATTTCTCTTTCCAGTCTGAATTGGGCCCACTAGCTAATTCCCCAGAGTAACTCCAAACTTTATAATATTTTGTACAACTGATGCTTTTCCTGAGCCGCTTTGGACCCACAGAGTTTTGGTCCGATTCTTTCCCACACTGGGATAAAGACTGGACGGCTATATGGAATAACTGCCATCGCTTTGTAACACAAGATAGGCTACAGTTAATGCAGTTTTACATCCTCCACAACCTTTATCATTATCCACAGAAACTGGCCAAATGGGGAGTAACATCTTCTAATATATGCATGAGGTGCGCTCAAGTGGAAGGCTCCCTATTTCATATTTTCTGGGAATGCCCTAAGATAGTTCCCTCTGAAGGCTATTAAGGACAAGGCTGACCCACTGCTTGGGCTGATGGATTTGTTCACTCCAGAGGTTTGCCTTCTCGGGACTACTCACAGATTTCAGTTAATAACGAAGTTTCATATTGCCTTGATCTCTATGTCAGTTAAAAGATGGTGCTTAAATATTGAAGAGTACTGAGGTTGTCTCTTATTTGAATGGCTTAACGAGTTATTATTTAACCTTCGAGTGGAGAAGACTATTTTAGTATTAACAATAACAAATCCAAATATGAAAGGATCTGGGCCCGTCTATATACATTATACACCATTTAGTATTCTCTTCAGATTACTATGTAATATGGACTGTCATGCCTCGGGACTGTGTGGGGTGGTGCTTTGTGGGGAGGTGGTGGGGGGAGGGACGGAGTCATGTAACCGCTTTTTCATATGTCTAAATGTGTTGGATATCATGACCCTGTCTATTGTAGTTGTTGAACTTTCAATAAACTTTAAAAAAAAAAAAAAGATGTACCAGAGACTGAATTATTGTTGTCTCATAAATATGTAAGATGCTTTCTTGTTTGAGATACCATAGCTCTTTCACTTTAAATTTGCTGAAATAAACTGCGTCATCATCATCATCATAATCACCACCACCACCACTAACTACCGACTCCTGATGATGCAAACAGGCAAGAAGTTGGGGTGAAGCAACAATGAGGAAACATCAATTCCATCACAGAGGCAACAAGCCTCTGTGTGAAGCAAATAAATCAAAACGAAACAAAAACACTATGGTTCTCAAAAGAAGTGGCGGGTAGGGAGAAAAAATAGCATTCAGGAATTATAAGGAAACACAGTAGGAGCAGGACAGAGAACTGTACCAGTTAAAGCAGAAGGAAGTGGGGAGGCAGTCAGAATAGCAAAGGCCCAAATCGAGGAAAAGATAGCCAACTCAGTTAAGAAGGGGATAAAATCTTTATAGGTACATTAGGAGCAAGAAAGACTAAGGCAGGGATACTGAGGCTGAATAAAGAGGAAGATGGTTGGGCAGAGAGCGACAGTGAAAAGCAGGGATACTGAATGAATACTTCTGCTCAGTATTCACAAAGGAAGAGCAGGGGAGATACCTAATCCAGTCAATAGAAGCACTCTGGATAGGGGGGCTGATATTAAGTCCTTTCACAGAAGAAAGGGTTCTGAAAGAACTCCTAAAACTGAAGGTGGATAAAGCAATGGGGCCCCTGATGGATTCACCCCAGAATTCTAAAAAGAACTAAGGGAAGAACTAGTAACACCCGAGGAAAGGAGGAGGGCAGTTGTGATTCCCTTCACAAAAAGTACAGTTCTCTGTCCTGCTCCTACTGTGTTTCCTTATAATTCCTGAATGCTATTTTTTCTCCCTAGCCCGCCACTTCTTTTGAGAATGCAACTAGTTACCCACCCTACCAGGACTAACTCCAAGAGAGGCTCCAGTACCCTGCTTGATGTGGTACTCACCAACCACCTAATCGGATCCCCAATGTACATGTCCTCCCAGACTCTCTTAGCGACCACTCCCCATTCTATTCCACTGGTCAACCTCAGTCCCAAACCCATAGCACAGTCCACATGCCGGGCGCCTAATACCTGGTGGACTGATAAAACTTAAGGAACTTCTGTCCCAAATTGACTGGTCTCCTATACAGGCAACTCCTGACATCGACACAGCTTCTCCTTTACTCAAACTTTTAATAATGCCTGTGATATCTTTGCCCCAGTGTTGACCCCTGTTCTAAAAGGAAGAATGCCCCTGGTTACCCCAGCTTTGATCCACCAGCTCAAACATAGGGACAACCCTACGGCACGTGCCATTGAGAGTGGCAGCCCAATGACAGGTGGTTATATGCTGCCGCCCACAACAAGTGCACTCGGCCATCAGAAAGGCCAAGTCTGGAGCACTATCGGTCCTCACTCACTGCCTCATGGGGAATCCCAGAACCTTCTGAGATAACATTAAACAGTTAAATGGGAGTGCACACTCCCCACCCACCCAGATCAACATTAATGGTGTGATCTCCTCAGACCCAGCCCTCATAGCCAACCACCTCAACACTTCATTCACTGACCTTAGCCCTATCCTCCCTACAAATTTTTTGACCCTCCTCCCCAGCACCTGCCATAAATCTTTCTCGCCTTATTTTCTCCTCCATACGTTTCTGCCCAAGAACTTAGGCGCACCTTGTCACTGCCCTCAAGAGTAATAGTACAGGCAGTGACACCCTGAATCCGTATCCTACGGTTGGTCTTAGACACAGTCCTTACCCCGATCACATGCCTCATCAACCACTCTTTGCCTGGGAAGGTTCCAACTGCCTGGAAAGTCGCCACTGTCACTCCTATCTTTAAAGGTGGTGATAGGACTGTGGCTGGAAACTATCGACCGATCTCCATTCTCTCCTCTCTCCAGGCCTTGGAAAAGTGGTGGCCTCTCAAATCTCTGACTACCTCTCCACCTACAATGTCCTTTGTCCTGAGCAGCATGGCTTCCGAGCAGGCCACAGTACCAACACAGCCCTCCTAGAGTTCTCCAACTTTCTTCACTCCTCCTTAGACACTGGTTCTCTGGCTGGTGCTGTCTTCATTGACCTCTCAAAAGCTTTCTGACACTGTCTCCCACCCCTCCTTCTTGATGCCCTTAGTCTCTCTGGTTTTGCTGCTGGGCCTATCTCCTGGTGCACCAGTTATCTGTCTGACCACTCACAGTGTGTAAAATTAATGGGACCTACTCAGACATCTGTCCCATCTTTTCTGAGGTTCCCCAGGGCTCCATTCTGGGCCCTTACTATTCTCCCTTTACCTTAACACCCTTCCACGCTCTTGCTCGGGGAACATTCTATTGTACGCTGATGATGCAGTCATCTTTGCCTCAAGTCGTAACCCTATTGCCCTCCAGGACTCGGCTGCAGAAGTCCTTCACTGAAGCCAAGGGCTGGTTCAAGGAACATAGATTGGTGATAAATCTTAAAAACAAAAACCATGTTCTTCACTCATCCCCAAAACAAGTCCTGCAACTTCAAACTCCTCATTCACTCTGGGTCCTCATTCCCACTCGAACAAGTTTGCTCCTATAAATACCTAGGGATCCATTTTGACCCCTCCCTCTCCTTCCATGGACACATCGCTGCCCTAGCCACTGCCACTAATATCCGATTGGGCATCTTACATCGGTATAAACACTGCCTCCCCGGAGGCTCTTCGACTGCAGTTACCTCCTCTATCCTGTCCCTAGTGGACTATGGACTGCCGTGTATGGTGCTGCTGATCAGACCGCATCTACATAAAATTCGCACTACCTGAATGAGGCCTGCAGGTTAATTACTGAGCACCTAGGATGACACAACCTGTCTACTGTATGCTAAAGCGCTGGTACTTGATCTCGGCTAGCCTCAAATATCTTACCTGTACCCTTACAAAAAGACCCTCCTTGGGCTTTCCCCACCAGGACTGACCTCCACCATCGCCGCTCTGTCCCACTAGTTCATACTGGACCTCTGGGAAAACCTCTCTTGTTATCCCTAGAGCTAGGACCTCTCATGGCCAAAGAGCCTTTAGCTTTAGGGCCCCTCCTGGTTCAACACACTGCCCTCTCCATCTCCTCAAGCTCCAACTATATCGCTTCTCAAAACTTCCTCACGTAACCACCTTATTAACACCCGGCTGTAACTGCCGCTAGTCAAAGCCAGACTAATACTTACGACAAAGCTTATTACTAAGCTGCTAAGGACAACATAACTCTGGTATTGTTTGCATCCATCCTACCTGTACCAGCTTGTTTGTATCTATGTCTTAATTTACTGTTATACTTATGTATTGTACTGCTATACTGTGTATTTTGGTTTGTCTTACTGTGACAAGGTACTTTTGTAAATGAGCCTATGGCTCAAAGGTTTTCCAAACTGCTGTTTAAATAAAATAAAATAAAAAATAAAAAGTGGGAGCAAGACAGAGGCAGGAAACTACAGACCTGTCAGTTTGACCTCAGTGGTAGGGAAAATGATGGAATCACTTCAGAAGGAAAGAACTGTTCAGTACCTAGAGGCCAGTGGGGCACAGGACCCTAGGCAGCATGGATTCACAGCAGGAAGGTCATGTCAGATGAATCTAATCGATTTCTTTGACTGGGTGACCAAAGTAGTAGACCAGGGGGGGCTGTGGACATGGCCTACCTAGACTTTAGCAAGGCATTTGAGATTAATAAACAATTAGCCAGCTTGGGGAGGGTCCCAGGGGGTAGCCTGCAAACACTGGCTGGACAACAAGAAACAGAGGGTAATAGTAAATGGGAGTCCACAGTGAAGAAAGGGGTTACTAGTGGGGTACCGTAGGGTTAGGTACTGGGCGGTCCTTTTAATGTCTTTATAAGTGACATTGCAGAGGGACTGAAGGAAAGTATGTCTCTTTGCAGATGACACAAAGATCTGCAACAGGGTTGATACGCCAGGTGGAGTGGAAATGATGAAAAGGACTTGGCAAGGTTGGAGGAATGGTCAAATGTAGGGCAGCTTAGATTCAACGCAAAGAAGTGCAAAGTAATGCACCTGGGAAACAAAAACCCAGGGTAAGAGTACAATGGGGGTGAGATACTGACAACAACAAAAATGGAAAGGGATCTGGGGTAGTCATATCAGATGACCTAAAGGTGGGCCAGCAATGTGGAGAAGGCAGTGAGGAGGGCTGGGGATACTGGAATGCATAGGGAGAGGCATCAGCAGTAGAAAACAGGAAGTTGTTGTCCCTCTGTACAGACAGTTGGTAAGACCCCATCTGGAGTACTGTGTGCAGTTCTGGAGACCCCATCTCCAAGAGGACATAGACAAGGTGGAGCATGTCCAGAGGAGGGCAACCAAAATGGTGCAGGGTCTGCACCAGAAGCCATACTAAGAGAGACTAAAGGAGCTTAATATGTACACCCTCGAGGAAAGGATGGAGAGGAGGACATGATAGAAGCTTTCAAGTACCTCAAGGAATCAACAAAGTCCAAGAGGGTAGCATCTTTCAGAAAAAGAGATATAGAACAATGGGGCACAATCTGAAGATAAAGGGGGGCGGCTCAGGAGCAACGTGAGGAAGTATTTTTTACAGAGAGGGTGGTGGATGGCATGGAACAGCCTTCCTGAGGAGGCAGTGGTCAAAACAGTGGGGAATTCAAGAATGCATTGGACAGACATAAGGCAATTCTAGTGGTGGGGAGTAGGATGAAGCAGGCTGTTGGTTAACTAGGATCCGTAGCTTATCCAATAGGTAGGGAAATGGGCAGACTGGGTGGGTCAAGAGGTCCTTATCTGCCGCAAAGTCTATGTTTCTGTTCTATGTTTTTGTCTTGCACACTGGCATCTCTGAGTGGGGCTTCTTACTGCAAGTCACTTTTGAAAAATAAATCGCAAGTTTGCTATTACAAATGGGAGCGGACTGTGATAATTCTGTTGTGGCTGTGCTATTCCTATGGTTCTTCCTGAGCCAGGCAGTACACTCTGAATTAGAGGCAGAGCGAAAAATCAAAAGAGTGTGGGATAACTACAGTATATGGGACTAGGGAGAGAGGGCGGGGGAGGTAAAGGGAGGTGGAGGGCTATATCGGGTAGACTAGATGGGCCTAATGGTCTTTTTCTACCTGCAAAATTCTATGATTCTTTGAATCTCCTTTTCCAACAGAAGGACAACATGTTCTGCCAACACAAAGTCTATGCCCTGGAGCGATCAAGAAGAAAAGCAGCAATTTTGTGTTATGTGGGGGATGTAAAACCGTCTAACACTGGTCTTCCCACATGTTGAGCAGATGTTCAGCTATGGCCTGAATCAGTTCTCACTCATGGGATCAAACCATAGAGCAGCTGAGGCTGTCTGCCAGAACATTTAGCAAGTTGTTGCATGGAACACAAGGAGCATGATCTCCTGGGCTATCCCTCCTTTCCCACACCCTCACTGTCTCAATGGCACAGACGGTTGAAGTAGGTACCCCTGCTTGTTCAGGTAATACAGTACACTGATTTTTCCAACTGTATCAGAGTAGATGTCCCTGACCTGAATAGTCAGGGGCTGGAGTCTGTACAGAGCTTCTCTCATTTCCCACACATTAGTGTACAGACTTTGTTCAAGTAGAGACTAGCACCCCTGGGTCTGAGATGAGGGCCTAAGTGGATGCCCCATCCCAGGTTGGGAGACATCTGACATTTCATATGAGAACACACAACAAGGAGCTCCTAAGGGACATTTTTTTTTTTTTAACTTTATCTCCACTCCTGGAGAACTCCTTCCAGCATCCTTGGGCACCCAGCCTCTACCTTCCTCCGTGACTAATCCTTCTCCCTCATGCCACCAAGCACCACCTCTGGGTCTGAACCCTCCGGAGGAAGGGCCGCCCTATCCGACCAGGGTACTCTATCTATAGGGCAAAGTGCCTGGCAACACGAATGGCCCTGATGGAGAGGAGATAGCCCGAATTGGAAGCGTGGGCTATTGAGCAGTTGAGGTGCCTTCATCTATCCCCAAGAATGGGATTTTTATCTCTTTTCCTGACCGCTGGAGTGCTGCTTTATCAAGGCAACACAGCGCCGCAACTCCACCCCAGCATTCGCAGGCCACTACGCCGGGTGCCCTGACGGCTGCCAGAGGCGCCTGAGAGGGATCACATCCCAAACCCTCCCTGGGAAGAGAGAGCAGTCCTACAGATGCTCAATATCTTCCCCCCGAGACCCCAGTGGCCGGGCTCATTCCGAACCAGAGTCGCTGATGCGCGAGGTGTGGCGTCCAGCACCTCAACCCTCAGCACCACTGGGCCGCTGGGACATTGGGGTTAACTAGTGCATTAGAGATAGTTACAGGACTGCTGGGGAGGCCTGTGTGGGATTGCTGAAACTGTATTTTCTGATTAACCTTTGCTTTCCTTCCCAGAGCCCTGTCCCTGCCCCTAAGAAATCTGATCCTTTTTGCATATTATTTCCTTACCATTGCTCTATTTACTGTTTAACTGTGGGTGGGACCTTTTGGGCATGGGCAGTTATATTTCCTGCAGACATCATCCTGAGAGCAGAAGTACAGCAAGGGATTCCAGGTGGAAACGCTACACTATACCAACTTCCACAGCCAATTAATACTGGATTCAGGACAATCACTACAACCTTGGAGTGCAGCATCAAAGTGCATCGTGAGTGGGGGGTGTTACATATGCAAATAGAACAAGTAAGGGCATATATTACATGTATACCCCATGTTCCTGATATGGCTAGCAAGGCCTCTGCTGTTATCCAAGAACCTACCTGACTGAACAGTTTCTCCGCCAGCCCACTTCAACTTCTTCCTCATCATCTGGGCGGTACCCACCTGGGGAGAAAAGAGAAACAGTTTTCTAGTTTAGTACTGGCCAATGGTTCCAATGCCTACACAGCCATGTCTGACTCCTGCAGACATCACTCTGCTCTGAGATGTACAACCCATGATCCACATGGACTGCATTTCTGTCTGAATACGTACAACACATAGGGAAGTTGAGCAGCACTGCCAGTGGCCCCACCTCTCAAAACATCAATTCTATTATGTCTTTTTCTGTTTTTAATACCTCTTGCTCCATCCCTCTGCTGTCTCCCTCCCATACAATCCTGCTCCAGGGCGACTTTTTATTATTATTATGGATTGTAACTGCTCCCAACTGTCCTCTGTGCCACCTCCTTCATCCAACAATGCTGGTGCTGCCCGCTAGCCTCACAGTGTTCTATATAGAGTATTTTGGCTCATGCCACCCATAAGGACCCCCCAAACATACATACAAAGCAAGCCCCAAGGTAAGACCCCAGACTACAACTCTAGTTTGGCACAGAGAGGAGGCTGTGAAAAGACTGGGATTGTGACTTGGTGCCAGTGGTGGCATCAACAATCAGTGCACTCTTGTCCCATTGTTTGTCTCAGCCTCCTCCCAACCCTGTAGCAGTAACTCTCTGAGCAACGACCTTGGGGGCAAAACACTGTCACCTTGTACCGCCCTCCTCCTAACACTGTAAAAGCCACTCTCTGAGTAATGGCATTTGGGCAGGATGTTGTCACCCTCTCTCAACCACTTCCAAACACTGTAAAAGCCACTTTCTGAGTAATGGTGTGGAGGGCAGGATGTTGTCACCATCTATCACCCTCCTCCAAATGCTGTAAAAGCCATTGTCTGAGTGATGGCCTTGGGAGTAGGATATTGTCCCCTTCTCATCCTTCTCCCAACACTGCAAAGGTTACTCTCTGAGTGATGGCCGGGTGTAGATGTTGTCCTCTTGTTTCACCCTCCACCCAACATTGTAAAACCCACTCTGAGTGATGGCCTGGGGGCAGGATGTGCCCCTTGTCTCACTCCCCCAAAACACTATTTGCCACTCTCTGAGTAATGGCCCGAGGGGCAGGATGTTGTCCCCTAGTCCTCGCTCCTCCCAACACTGTCAACACCACTTTCTGAACAATGACCAGGGTGGGGTGAGGAAGGTCATTACCGGTTACCTGTAAGATCAAATGTCATCAAATGTCATCCCTAACCGACTATAGGAACGGGCTGCAGTAAGAGCTCTGGATCTGCACCACCAGAATATGGAGGCTATTGTTGCATTGCTCCTTAGACATCCCCAGGTCAGAGCGGTGGGGCATATTCATGTAGTGAACCCAGGTTGTCCACACAGAAGCACAGGCGCACAACCTGTGTGACACTGTATTAAACAGGGTCAAATTGATCTGCAATGGGCCAGTCGCCTTGTACAAGAGGCTGAAGGGCTCACCCCACAGTTGCATCAATACTCCTTACCAATTGGCTACCCTGTAAGACAGATTAAAATGCAAACCTGTCTGCTTCTGGCCCCCGCCTATACGTAAATGCACATCAACCATGCTAACAATCTATATGGTACAAAAAGCATGAAAAGATCCACCTTTGAACTGCATCTCCGGAGAAGTAATCTAGGAAAGTGCTCCTTTGCTGTTAGGGCAGTAGGCTGGATGAATGAGTTGCATGACCTTTTTAACATTGCCCAATTTAAAGGGAAACATCCACCTCATGATCGGGGCCCCACCTCTGTGTAAAGTATAGCGCAGTGGTCTAAGGCTCTGAGCTGCAAATCTGGTGACATCCAGCAGACCAGACCTGGGTTAGAATCCCACAGCTTCCATTTGCATACTGTGTGACCCTGAGCAAGTCACTTAACTTCCTTGTGCTCCTAGGTCGCTCCTGTAAAAAGCTTTCAGCTTAGTGTGCTATTCCTGGTTAAACAACTAAATAAAAAATAAAAGCAGGGCCCAATTTATTTATTAAATTAAGTATTTTTAACTTACTGTGGTAGATTTAATGCAAAATTCTATCTGGTTGATCTCGCCCTCCCCACTGGCATTTTACAAGCAAGAGCCCTCCCGGCAGACCCACAACCACCGCTGCTGTCCCCAATATAGCAGGTTGTACAGGAGCAGCGGGGCTCAAATCACTGGCTTACTGTAGCTCTATTTTTAATAGCTCCAGTTTGGAGCCTGGGTGTTCCCATGCTATACCAGGACCAGGTATGGTTTAAGAGGCACCCTGGCAGTCGGTACCTGGTCTCGTATAGCACAGACACACAGGCTCCAAACTGGAGCTATCTGAAGATATGGCAATACCAGCCACTTGCTGGGCAACCCGGGATTAGGAGGACTTGGTTAGAGCGATTCTAGGTGTTCAGCAATTAGACAAGAAAGTAGACAAATACACTAGACTTTTAAACTTTATGTTTATTGTTTTAGCAAACAATATACAGTTTATACACACTATCAGGACATTATAGATTATTACAATAATCAATGAGGTCGCACTCCTCCTAATATGCACATTATATACCGTCCCAGCCTTTTTGATACATCATAGGAGGGAATCAATATGGTACTATAAACAAAAGAACATCCACCTAAGCTGATTATTAAGCCCATGAGCTGCATGGTAACTGAATTCTCAAGAAGTAATAGTATGTATTTCACTCTAAAGTCACCTAATCAATAGATGAAAATAAAGCCATGTTGTATCCCTTGTGGTGCTCCACCCCTTGTTATGCTGCTAACAATATTCTATCATACAACATCTCGATATTTGTTATAATTAACATCACTATACCAAATGCAATATAGCTTAGAGATGCTTCTCAACGATCCCTGCACTGCATGAAAAATGTCTACGTTGTGAATTCCAGGTAAAACATGGGTGACCCCGGACCTGCAAGAAACATTGATGCCATAGGCTACCAACTGCCCACTATACTTTAGGGTCCAGTACAGTCATCAGAAAAGTCACTGTGAAAAACTTGACATTTTTAAAACTTATAGTGTCCTGGACTCATTAATAAAGGTAAATAGTTGTGAAATCAGGGCTGCTCCAAAGTAGAAGCAGTCAGAACCTGCCGTCGACCATCAAAGTCTAGGGTAAACACACACCCTCAGGTCTCTTCCTCTCCTTCTTCTTCCAAGAATCGACCTCCTGCAACGGTCTGTTGCAAGCAAGCCAAACATGCTTCTGGCTCCATTTGAGCACCTCCTCTGGGTCCAAAAGATAAAAACATCTTGCCATCATGGAAGATCCTCAATCTTGCTGGAAATAATACTTCATGTGGTATTCTGGCCTCTCTTAACGCCTCACGCACCCCATCAATCAAACTTTTTCTTTTTGGCGTGTAGCATAGCTGATGTCCAGGTAAATCTGGACAGATTGGCCATCGCACAGAGAGGTCTCTTCCATCTGGATAATGCCAATAGGTGGTCCAGAGTGCCCATTTCATCTGTGGCTAGTACTACAGTATGTAGGGCCTCGGGATTCACCAGATGTCCTGTGGGGCAATGCGATCGCTTTCTGAGCAGACAAACTTGGAGGCTACTCCCTTGCCCAGTTGTTGTGTGAATCAGTGCTAGAGAAACAGAAGTAGGTGATCACCCTCCGCTCCTTCGGGTAGCCCCACTAAGCGAATATTCACAGCTCAAACTTGATTTTCCAGGGTTTCAAGCCTAGATTTGAAGTTAATTGTCTCCTTTACCATTAAGGAGACAGCTCCCGATGCCGCGTCGGCCCTACGGGTGGAATCGACAGTCGTAGTCTAGAAGCACCTCCACAATGGTTTCAAGAGCCACCACTCGATTAGTCAGGGCATCAAACTTGTCTGCCAGACCTGCTACTGTGGTGATAAGGTGGTTGATTTTGCCCGATCGTTTGCAGGGTTTTTTCCCGGGTTCTAGCTGGGTCTCTTCTCCTGACCTTGCACCGGCGCGTGTCAAAGAGCCGGTAGAGCTCGCTTTTACTTTTGGCTCGGAGCCATGCGCTTGTTCTTGCGTGGGTTCCCATCCTGAATAGGCAGTTTCCGATCGCTGGAACGTTAATTTCTGCTGCTTAGCTCGACTTAGAAAAAATAATAGTTTTTTAACAAATAATTAAATAATTAAGCGAAGACTCTATTGTCTAGCAGCCATTTTGCTCGGGCTCCACAACCCCAAAATACAACACTAGACTGTCACGAGTTGAAACAACAGCTACCACTCTGGAGTCAGATTGTCAGACCCTTACAGACACAGTCATGAAAGCTTCTTTGGCTGTAGATGGGGTGTTGAAGGAAAATAAATTGCTTTGGACACAACTGGAGTATTTGGAAAATGAAGCCCATGCGTCTAACCCGTTTTCTTGGTATTCCACAGGGACTTGAAGGTACCAATGCACTCAGCTTTATACAACTAATTTTAGATTTATTTCAAGTACTAGCCAATAACCTTATTGTTCAGGCACACAGAGTAATGCCGGATGCAAACCCAGCAATCCCGATCTCCCACGTACCCTCTTGATCTCTACTACTGGGGTGCATGTTAGAGATTTACTTCTCCAGAAAGCGAAAATGCCAGATCCTTGACTCTAACTGATGAGACTCCTATACATTGCTTTCCAGATTTGAGCTATGCCACACACATGAAGCACCGTGGTTTTGATGTCGTTAGAGTGGGATTGAGAGAACTGGGTATCAACCACGACTCCAACTACAGCCGCCTTAAGATTATCTATGCAGCTAAAATCTTTTGTTGTAATGATCCCACTGATACTGGCCATAAACTGGAGGCTAATCGCAAAGGATTTCACTACTCCTGTCTCCGCAACAGACCTGGTGGAGGATGCAGTTGAGACCTGACTGTTCGTCTGTAAAATTCTCAGCTTCTCCTTGCTCCTTGTTCAGGAGCTGCCTCATAAAGAACTGTTAGCAGCTGGTGTACACTAGTGACAATTTCATTTGTTAGCCTGATTTTTAAGAGCTTGACTGTCACTATTCTATGTTTCTGTGTGTTCAATTTGTACTACATAACTTCAGCCCAGTTTTGGGGTAACTTGTTGATATATAGCTACGGCACCACACACTCGGTATCACTGCCACATATGTTTATTCTGCTGCCACTCTGTGGTGAAGATGGATTTTAGTTCACTATTAATGACTATGTCATTCCTTTACATCGTAGTGGTTTTGAATGCTTTTGCTATGTCGATTATAACATCCTATTTCCTGTATTGTAATGGGATAGGTGGGAGACATACAGGGTGCATCTATATTATTTTAGAGTGAGATTAGTTCTCTGAATATTATCTGAGCATGGACTCCTGGGCCATGTCTATGATGCAAGCCCATCTTTATAGAAGGATTCTCAAACTTTTCAGCTGAGACTTTCTGTTTGGTCATCCGTGGTCTTGCTGCAAAGGCTCTTTTGGAATCATTTATGGATTTTCAAGGACATTTTATTACCCTACAGTGTTGCAACATTGAATGAAGGGCTATGCATTACCTACCATAATATTTATTTTACTGTATTGCATCCTATATCTGAAATCAAAAGTTGTATATGTCTGTTCATGCTGAAAATGACTAAACATAAAGTTAAAAAATTATATATATATATATATATATATATATATATATATATATATATATATATATATATACATACATACACACACACATACGGTTATGTATTGACACAGCAGCCCAGACATTCAAAGGAGATGCACCAGGCGCAGCTGAGTTAGCGGGCGCATCTCAAGTAATTCCTGGGCCATATTCAAAGAATGCACTACGCAATTCTGGATGTGCTGCAGCACAAAGATAATGTATCGGCACATCCAGAAGCGTTCCATGAATGTGCAACACAACTCGATATTCAGCGAGATGCGTATGAGTTACCCGCGAAACTCGAGATGTGCCGCATAAAGTTAGACATGAAAGAAATGTGCCTAAGTCATAGCCACCCCACAGGCGGGGTGCTGCATTGCACAGCACAACACAGCAGCCGCCAGCCCCTGGGTGGCTACCCTCCATCCCGTCCGTAAACAGAATATTATTATTATCCCTCCTTATATCCCTGGTAGTCTAGTGGTACCTCTCCTTCCAGAATGCGATCACAGTGTAAAGCATAAATCCCAGTAACCCTGGTGGTCCAGGACACACACCCACCCTGCTCCCCCATCCCAGACTGGCCACTCACCCACGGTCGGCAGGCAGCACATCCCTCCACACACCACCACAGCTGACGCCCGACTGAGCTGTCAATGAATGACAGCATACTACAAACACAGAAACATATACTTTGATGGCAGATAAGGACCGCTTGGCCCATAGTCTGCCCATTTCCACCTATTGGATAAGCTGCAGATTCTAGTTAACTAACAGCCTACTTCTTCCTACCCTCACCAGAATTGCCTTATGTCTGTCCCATGCATTCTTGAATCCCCTACTGTTTTCTGATCCACAACTTCCTCAGGAAGCGTTTCAGTCATCTACCACCCTATCTGTGAAAATATACTTTCCACACATTGCCCCTGAGCCACCCTCTATCTTCAAATTGTGTCCCCTTGATCTTGCACATCTCTTTGCTGAAAGATGCTACCCTTGGACTTTATTAATTCCCTTTGAGGTGCCTGAAAGTTTCTATCATGTCCCCCTCTGCCTCCTTTCCTCAAGGGTATACATTTATTTATTTAGCTTTTGTTGACCAGGTAGGTACACTAGACAAGCTGTATGCCAATTTTCAGGTACAACCGGGAGAGTGCAGTGAAAATTACTGGTTCATACAAAGGTACATAACAACATGAGGACAGTGTAACTACAGGAAAGCAAGATTAACATAGACAGTCTACAGTACACAGTAATAGGTGCATATACATACAGAATAAATAGACTAAGACATTCGATTACATTGCTTGAGTGACCCTTTTTCAGGGCCACATACTTCATAAGCAGGTAGCAAGCAGTCACACTTCCCAAAACTGAAAGGACAGTGGGCAGTGGGTAGGATAAGACTAATTTGGAGACATGTTTAAGGTGGTTTAGGACACCTACACACCGAGGACAGTTTCAGGTGCCCCACAGGAATTCTGGAGACTCAGGTGGGAAGGGAGGCTCTGGCGTGGTTTGGAAGGGAGTTCCATAGTCTCGAACACACGCAGCAAAGTCCCTCTCCCGTTGGGGTTCAGTATAAGGAATTTTGGCACTCCAGGACCTAGAGACCTGAGGGAGTAGAAGGAGGTTTTAACAGGCTTGAGCAGCTGTGCCAGCTCTGGAGGGTTCGGTTCTGAGTACCTTTCCTCTGAACAGCCCAACCCATATTTCAAGTGATTGGCTGGGAAAGCCAGTCCAGTGTGTCATATAATTTACAATGGTGGGTGAGGACATGGGGCTGCCAGGGCAAAGTGACAGATATTGTTGTGGGCCGTATACCATCGAGCAAGGTGTATACCTTGGATGTGCTAGTGAACAGGTGAAGGCCATAGCTAAGTGAGGGGGCAGAACACCTCTGGCCAGTGCCAAGCGAGCTGCAGATGTCAAATTGTTCTTAGCCCTGTAGGCAAGACCCAGTTGCTGTTTACGGCTCTACAAACATTGGGATGTGACACCCCATGTCGGAGTTGGGGATCAAGTGTCACACCCAGATATTTTATTGAGACTGAGGTTAGGAGGGAGAGCCATCAATACCACTGACATGCAGAGGGATGGGGAGGCCTTGATCTTGGCAGCTGACCCAAAAAGCATGGCCTGAATTTTCTTTAGATTGAGGACCAGCTTGTGAGACGTTACCAGGATTGAATATTCTTAAAGGCCTCACTCAGCTGAAGGTTGAGAACCCCAATGTCCCAGGAGTGTGCAAAGATGACAAGATCATCAGCATAAAGGGTGGCACTACAGTTGGAAGCAGCAGCAGGAGGTTGTTAACAAATGCAGAGAAGAGGCCCCAAACTGATCCCTGTGGGACACCAGAGGTCACCGGAGTGGGGTCAGAGGACCTTGTTGAATTTTGTCAGCTGTGTTCTGCCTTGGAGGTAGTTACTGAGCCAATTCAAGGCCAGTGGGGACAGGCCGAGGGACTGCATCTTGAACAAAGTAAGGCATGATCCACAAGGTCAAAAGCCTTAGATAAGTCAATGAATATGGCCCCAGAGAGTTCGCCCTGGTCCATGGCCGCCCTGATGCTCGTAGAGGCAGAGACCAGGGCAGTAGACGTGTCATACCCTTAAGCTCCTTTAGTTTCTCTTCATATGGCTTCTGTTGCAGACCCTGCACCATTTTAGTTGTCCTCCTCTGGACTGCCTCCATCCTGTCCGTGTCCTTGCAGAGATGGGGTCTCCAAACTGCACGCAGTACTTCAGATGGGGTCTCACCAACTGTCTGTACAGAGGGAGAACAACTTCTTGTTTTCTTCTGGTGATGCCTCTCCTGTACATCCACCCCCAAAGCCATCCTTACTGCCTTCTCACATTGCTTGCTTACCTTCAGGTCATCTGCTATAACTACCCAGGTCCCTTTCCATTTTGTTGTTGTTAATATCCTCCCCTCGGTGTACTCTTCCCTTGGGTTTTGTTTCCCAGGTGCATTACTTTGCACTTCTTTGCATTGAATCTAAGTTGCCATACTTTTGACCATTCCTCCAACCTTGCCAAGTTCCTTCTCATCCTTTCCACCCCCTTGTGTATCAACCCTGTTGCAGATTCTTGTGTCGTCTGCAAAGGGCATACTTTTCCTGCCAGTCCCTCTACAATGTCACTTAAAAGACATTAAAAGGACCGGACCCAGTACTGAACCCCGCGGTACCCCACCAGTAACCCCCTTTCTTCAGAGTGGACTCCGTTACAATTACCTCTGTGTTCTGTTGTCTAGCTAGCCTTTTACCCAGGCTACCACCTAGGACCCACTACCAGGCTTGCTAATTTGATTATTAATCTTTTGTGTGGGACTGTGTCAAATGCCTTGCTAAAGTCTAGGTAGGCCATATCCACAGCCTCCCTGGTTTACTACTTTGGTCACCTAGTCAAAGAAATCTATTAGAGTCGCCTGACATGACCTTCCCACTGTGAATCCATGCTGCCTTGGGTCCTGTGCCCGCTGGCCTCTAGGTACTCAATAATTCTTTCTTTCAGAACTGATTCCATGATTTTCCCTTCCACTGAGGTCAAGCTAACAGGTCTGTAGTTTCCTGTCTCTGCTTTGCTCCCACTTTTGTGAAGGAAATCACATTTGCCCTTCTCCAGTCCTTAGGTACCACAAAATCCTCCATGATTTGTTAAAAAGGGTAGCTAGTGGTGTCACTAGTTCTCCCTTTAGTTTTTTAGAATTCTGGGGTAAATCCCATCAGGCCCCATTGCTTTATCCACCTTCAGTTTTAGGAGTTCTTTCCAGAACCCTTTTTCTGTGAAAGGACTGGTATCGACCCCCTATCCAGAGTGCTTCTATTGATTGGATTAGGTACCTCCCCCTCCTCTTCTTTTGTAAATACTGAGCAGAAGTATTCATTCAGTATCCCTGCTTTTCACTGTCCTCTCTGCCCGAACCACCCTCCCTTTACTAAGCCTCGCTATCCTTCCCTTGGTCTTTCTTCACTCCCTAATGTACCTATGAAAGATTTTATCCCTTTCTTAACAAAGTTGGCTATCTTTGCCTCGGTTTGGGCCTTTGCTATTCTGACTGCCTTCCCGCTTGGTTCTGCTTTAACTGGTACAGTTCTCTGTGTCCTGCTCCTTCTGTGTTTCCTTATACTTCCTGAATACTGTCTTTTCCTCTTAACCTTCCCTTCCTCTTTTGAGAACCATAGTGTTTTTCTTTCGTTTTGATTTATTTGATTACACAAAGGCTTGTTGCCTCTGTGATGGCAGTTTAGATGTTTCCCCATAGTTTCTCCAACTCCTCCTTCTTGCCTGTTTGCTAGTGCTTTTCTGTGGCACTCTCCCATTTTGACAAAGTCAGCCCTCCTAAAGTCCAGTAACCTCACTTCGTGTAAGCTTGACTCTGCGGCTGCGTTTATTGTGAACCACACTGTTTGGTGGTCACTTGTTCCCAGATGGCTATCCACTTCTAGATCAGAGATCCTCTCTCCATCCTCGTTTGAGAGTACCAGGTCTAAGATTGCTCCTCCCAAGTGGGTTCCAACACTAGCTGAAGCATGCCCCTGTGGGGCATCAAGAATGACCCTGCTCTTGGGTGTGGCTGCAGCAAAGGAGCTCCAGTTAACATCTAGCATATTCAGGTCCCCCATCAACAATATCTCCCCTTTTCTGCCATCCTAAGGATGCCTTCCATCATTCCTTGTCCATTTCCTCCCCGAGATGGGGACCTGTATACAACCCCAATGCAGATTATGGTGCCTTTTCCGTCTCCAGGGTGACCCACAGTGCCTCCTCTCCTCCCTGTTTACCCTTTAGTTCCATTGCTGTGATCCCTTCCCTTATGTGAGGGCTACTCCTCCTTCTTCTACCCTCCCTGTCCTTCCTGTAGATGTTGACTGTAGGCGCTGTGAGCCAATGGACTGGCAGTGTGTCTGTAATTATCTGCACAACTTCAGGAAGCACACAAGTTGTGAATGAAAGTGTATGGTATACTGTGTACAAGGCGATCGCAACCGACTGCTTTCAAAAGGGCTGACTCAATCACAGCGCCTGTGTACAGGGCTACTTGGCAGAGTAGTGACTGGATACCTGGGTGGGCAAGTCTGGGCAGCGAAAGTGTGCGCACACTGCGGTGGGGGAGAAGGAGGAGGTATGTGAGAGGAGTGTGCAGGGTAGCTGCCGAGCTGGTTGCAGCGTAGTGGGAGGGTGGTCGGTTGGGGTGTGCAGGGTTCGGGTCTGGAGTGTTGCAGTTTTTTTCGCCAGCAGGCTTATTTTAAGTAATTCACCCCCAACATACCTGCCCCTGCATAACAAAGAAAACCAGTTGCCTGTTCTCTAGTCGCTGGAGTGTACATCATCGTAATTCATTTTTCGTCGATGTACACTCACCCTAAACAGCGATCGCTATTCACGATCACCATTATGACACAGAACCAAAGTGTACAGTACACTGCAAGTCCATTGGTCAACAGTGTCCACCAAGGGGCTTACAGGAGTACAGTACACCATAATTCATTGATAGCTCAGTCAGCAGGCAGCCATGGCGGTGTGTGCAGGGATGTGCTGCCTCACACTGTGGCTGAGTGGCCAGTCTGGGATGGGAGGACCGGGTGGGGTGTGTGTCCCTCAGTGGGTGGGGGTCCATTGGACCACCAGCATTTCTGGGATTTATGCTATTACACTGTGATTGTGTTCAGGAAGGAGGGAGTACCACTAGACTACCAGGGATGAATGGGAATTATTTGATATTGATATACGGACGGGGTTAAGGAAGGGAGGGTACTTCTAGACTACCAGGGAATAACAGGGATGTTTATTTACATATACACTCGGGGCAGGGGGACCACTGGACTACCAGGGATCCGAAACATTTTCATTTGTGACACGATCGAGGACGGAAGGGAGACACTGGACTACTAGAGTGGTGTGCTTTCGTACAAAGGCAACTGCAGGACACCGACACATTCTGCCGGGAGCATCCCTGCCCAAGACATGCAAATGGGGCCATAATGACATACAAATGACCCTGTTTGTGCCTTGCATGGCTAATGGCCCCATTTGCATGTTTCGGTCTGAATATCTGGAATTAGCGGTCCATTTCAGGTTTTCAGACTGGACAGGGGATCTTGGAACATCCAGCGGCACCCCATTTGCACCATGGAGCATTTGTTGCCATATTCAGATGAGATGTATAGTAGCGTATCTTGTTTGAATATAGCACTTTGCTCTACGGTGTAACTCAGCTGCTGAGCAACCACTTCTGCCCTTTCTGTGCGGTTTGAATATCCAGGCCAGCATATTTATAAAAGATTACTAAAATATAAATAAATAAATAAAACTATGCCACTCAGCCTGGCCAGAGCAACTCTTTAAAAAAAAAATCCCCTTCTGCTCCTCACCCCACCCCCACCCCGATCCTGGCCTGGAGCAGCTTTTTAAAAATACTCCCTCACGCTCCATTTTTCTATCACCACCCAACTCTGATCATGGCCTGGAGCAGCTTTTATAAAATTTTAGTTAGCTTTTTGTTAACTGGGTAAGTGCACTTAGCCATAAATGACTATTTTCAGGCACGACCGGAGAGTACAGACATGCAGAAACTTAACAGGATAACAAATTATAAGTGCTTTACATACAATGAGTTAAAGAGGATACAATATATCAGAGACATACAGAGTAGACCATTCATAAGTTCATAGGTGCCTACCTATGCAATGAATAGAGAGAACCTTGGACAATAAATTATCAGGTGACATATATGAACAGAACAAGGTACACAAAAACGAAAACAGGTAATACAAAGGAAGAAATAACCACTGAGAGCAGGGGGTATCATTAAGGAAAAGGTCGGTAAGTGAGGCGGGGAGCAAGCCATGAAATTAGATTATATGAGTGTATGTAAGTGTAAGGAGATGCCTGCAGTGCAAGATTGTATATGGGCAGGAAAGGAGCCGGGACAGGCTGAGGCAGTAAGAGGGTTATATAGAGGTGAGGAAATACTATTGTACTGCCAGAGACATCAGTCATTAGGAAGGGTGGAAGCAGGAACAGGTATCAGCAATCAGCAGATTTGAGCGCAGTTTTCTCTTAAAGCATGTGTGGAGCTAGAAAGTCTAATGTCGAGGGAAGAGAATTCCACAGCTGTGGAGCTGCATGCTCAAATGCAACAGTTCCTTTCCTAGTGCGGCACCTCAGCAAATTCAGAAAGGATTTATCAGCTGATCGTAGACCATGGAGTGTGTCCTGAGGAACAAGCACAGCTGCAAGACACCGAGGGTTTGATTTGAATTATTGAATCAATAAGAGAGCCAAGGTAGTATTTCCTACTAGCTAACGGAGACAGCCAACCAAGATCATTATAAAGCTGACAGTGGTGTTTAAGCCAAGGAGCAGAAGAGGCATAGCAACATATGTTGTTACACGTAATATCCATCTCAGTAGGTCAGTTTTATGAGCAGCCCCAAATAAGGGAGTCCCATAGGTTAGGTTGAGGAGCAGAATCCCCTCGCAATGGCCAGTTTAGCTGATGGCATGAGCATATAGCTAGTCTTATATGCAACACCCAGTTTGGAGTTGACAGCTCTGCAAACAGACTGTACATGAAGATTAAGATCAAGAGATTGATCTAGCAGGATGCCAGGTACTTGAAAGGGTCACACATTCCAGTAATTGACCTTCTAAGTCCTGCATCGTCAGTGCTGTTGTGCAAGCACAGAGCTTTAGGGCCGATCCAAGCAGCATGGCTTTAGTTTTGCTAGTGTTGACAGCAAGTTTGTGGTCGATAGCCAGTTTTGGATATTGTTAAAGTCAGAGGAAAGGGTTGTGTTGATAGTGTCTATATTAGTAGAACTTGTATAGATGACAAGATCATCAGCATACAGAATAGCAGAGCAGGATTTTAGAGCAGCTCAATGTTATTTATATAAAGAGAGAATAGGAGGGCCCTAGGATGGAGCCCTGAGGTACACCAATGTTAATGGTTGTACTGTTCGATGAGAGGAATTAAATTTCACCACTTGACTTCTATTGTCAGATAGCTTTCATACTAGTCAACAACAGAGGAGAGAAATGCAGGTGTCGAGCGAGGAGAGAAGCAAAGTGTGATCAACAAGGTCAAAAGCCTTTGTGAGGTCAATAAAGACAGCCCCAGTCAGATTGCCAGTATCCATTTTGAAAGAGTGTCTGTGGTGAATTTAAGGAGTGCAGTCGTTGTGCTATGTCCTTTCCTGAAGCCATGTTGGGTATCCGAGAGCAGGCTGTGCTTAAGTAGATAGTCAGTTGTCTGAGTTCGACAATTTTCTCCAGGATTTTGCTCAGTACCGAGAGTACAACAATTGGTCCGTAGTTCATGACAACCTTAGGATCCCCTTTTAAGTACAGATGTAATCCGAGCAGCTTTCAGAGGTCAGGGACCACTCCACCTGACAGTGATAACTATAAATTTTGGCCATGTGGTAATGCAATAAGGGGAGCTGCAAGTTTCAAAGGCGGGGTTCAAGGGAGTCTAAGCCAGAGCTGGTATGATCAGAGATGGACCTCAGGGCTTCAGGACTTCCTTTCTAGACACAGCCTTAAAACAGAATGGAAGAGTATAAGGAAGCACAGAGACAACACAACTTATCCAGACAGGTTCCTGATGAGGAGTGGGAGGACACTGCAGTGGGATTGAAGGAAGAGGTATATTGGGAGAGATCAGCGAAATGCAGGTTGAAAAGAATTAGCTATGGTTTGTGAGTCATTGCAATGCACATAATTTATCAGCATATCACGGGGTAGTTGACTGCGAGGATCCTAGGAAGGATTTGATGCTTTTTTTAATTCCAAGTTTATTGGTATTTCAAAATACAAGGTTTTACATATAATTGAACAACTGTAAATGAAATCTCAAAACATACAATTTAACTATAAATTATCTATATCTAACACAATGCAATGAATGTGATAAACAAATATGAAATAATGGCAAAATAGAGACGGGAAAGAAATGAGAAGAAGAGAGAAAGAAAAAAAAAGGAAGGAGGAGGAAGGATCTGAATATTAATCTTAGAATTTTATGTATTGTCCAATACATATCTGACTTTATAAAAACTAAGATAATACGTGGTGTTCCTTATTTTAACCAAGACTAATTATGAAGAGGAAAGAAAATATATAATGATATTATATATTCATGCAGTTTAGTGGACATTTCATGTAAGGTCCCAAATTTCTTAAAATTTGTCAATACGATTCATATTTACATAAGCAACCCTTTCATAACTAGCTCTTGTAGATAAGTCAAACAACCATTCTTTGATTGAAGGTGATGTTTGGCTATTCCAATATCTAAGGAACATTCTTTGCTGTAATGAAGGCAGAAATCAACCATAATTGCTGATATTCAGTCAAATTAGTAAATTCAGAACAAATGCCAAGAATTGCAAACTTTGCTGAACATGTAAATGTGTGACCAAGAATTTTACTACAAATTGATAATACTTTGTTCCAAAATGTAATAATAATTGGACAGAACCATAAAATGTAGGAAAGCGTACCTCACCTTTACATCTCCAACAATTATCTGTAGTAGCTAAGCCCAGCCTAACCATTTTACTTAGATATAATACCATTGATGGGTTATTTTGTATTGTGTAAGTCTGCCTTTAGCTTCCATACATGCTTTTAGATTAATTTTCCACATGTTTTGCCATTCCTCAGGTGAAATATAAGTTTGCAATTCTTTTGTCAACAAGCTAAAAGTCCCATATGTCTTCTAAAAATAAAATACCTGCTTTTCCCAACTTTTCCATATTATACATTTTCCATCAATTTTAATCAAAGGGTTTCCCACAGTGGGCAGTGTAGGGATGTATTCGAGACCAATTTAATGAGGAAGTTACTGTTTTCCATGAACTGAATACCTGATTCAGAATAGGTTGGACGAGCATATCTTTGATGAGCTAGAGAAAAGGACAATCCTGGGTGGTTTCCTTTCAATAGTTCTTTCTTCACTGATACCCATCCTGGGATATCCTGAATCTTATTTAGCCAAAGTGATTTGATACATTGTGCAGCAATGAAAGCATCATGTCTCAGTTTAAAGTTAGGTAGGCCAAAGCCACCTTTTGTTTTTTGTTGCTGTAATTTATACAAGGAGATTCTTGAGGTTTGTTTTCCATAAAATTTCCTAATCAGATTTTGTATTTTATTAAAATATGTTTTGTGAATTCTGATGGGTAAATGTTGAAGGAAGTAATATATAACTAGTGCTAACATCATGTTAAAAGCTTGTATTTTCCCCATAATGACAAGTATATTTTGCTCCATCTGGTAAAGTCTGATGTCATTTTTCAAAATAGAATTAAAGTTGATTGAAATGATTTGAGAAATGTTAGGGAAATAAGTATACCTAGAAATTTTAAATATTGAGTTGCAATTGTGATGTTATAGGAGTCAAATATAGATTTATTAAATACCTTTGTTAGTGGGAGAGCTTCCGATTTTCAAAATTTATTTTAAACCAGAGAAGGTGGCAAATTTCTGTACTATCAATAGAATCTGGGGAATAGTAGGAGTGTGGATGGGATATAGAGAGCAGTATATCATCTACATAAGCAGATACTTTTTGTTCCTTCCCTATCCTAATACCAGAAATTAGGCTGTATGAGCGGAATTTTATGAGGAGGGGTTCTAAGGCCAATAGGAATAGAAGAGGTGATAAAGGACAGCCTGACGAAAGTGCCCTGCAAATTGCTTTTAGCATCAGGAAGGGATTGAATTGCTTTGTGTATTTCCCCTAAAGAGATGGGCTTATCCAGTTTATTCTTGTCTTGTTCAGTAATTGTTGGCAATTTAATGTCTGCTAAAAATTGATCCAGGGTAGGTTGGTTAGTTACACCTTTGCTTTTATATAGATTTGAGTAATAATCTCTAAAGCTTCAGAATTTGATCCATTTGTGCATTTGTAGGCCCTTTTATTTTTCATTGTTGCCACTTTGGTTTCTTCTGATAGTTTTAAGTTTATGGGCTAGTAGTTTACCTTGCACCTCCCTGCCTCCCAGTAGGCTTGTTTAAGTCTAAATAATGCATATTCTGCTTTGTGATTTAGAATTGTATTGATCTCATATTTGATATCTATAATTTATTTATATAAACTAAAATTGTTAGACCCTGAAGAGATAAAGCCCCTTCTTTATTTTTTAGATTCCTTTAAAGTTTGATAAGTTTTCTTCTCTTAATTTCTTTTATGGGATGAATAGGATATTATCGACCCCTCACGTAAGCCTTGGAGGAATCCCAAACTATAGGGATGGGTACCTCCCATTGTCATTAAGTTGAAAAAATAGTTTGATTTCTTTTTGTAGCCAATTGAGGAAATCAGGTGAGTTACGTAAACTGCAATTAAACTTCCAATTTCTTTCTAATGGCGCTTGTTGCCCAATTAAAAGGCTAATAGATATAGGAGCATGGTCAGATATGACAGCATTACCAATATAGCTTGTAGAGAGGCCCTGTAACAAACCCTTGCTAAGGAAAATATAATCCAATCTGCTATGTGAGCCATGTGGATTTGATGTAAATGTATAATCCCTTCCTTTAGGATTCATAATTCTCCAAGAGTCAACTAGACTGAATTCTTCACAGAATTTGTTTATTTATTATTTATTTGTTTTGTTAACTGGTAGGGCACACTAGACAGCCAAGTGCCTATTTTCAGGTGCGACCCGGAGGCTTACATAGGTAGTAGCATACAGGAGTCAGTTACATACAGTTGAGCAAGAAAAACAGGATTTACAGGAAAAGACTAGGCGGCTGACATTATAGTACAAATTTAGCAAACAAGAAAATAACAGTCATTACCTAGAATGAAAGAGGAAGCAAGGTATCGTTAGAATTGAAGTTGAGACACGGATGCACACAAATTGTGGAGTAAACAAACGATTCAGTACATATATGAGTAAAATTAGTGCCATCAGAAGTGTGCTGGGGTGAGAGGAAGGGGGGGTGGAGGGCTGGATAGAATGGGTGAGGCCATATAGGGAAGGAAGAGTGAGGGGAGGATGGTGAAGGATGTACAGTCTGGATTGTTACATGTTCAGAGGGTAAAGTGCAGTGGGCCGGAGGCTCATAGTACATGTGTATGTGGGGTAATCTATGAGGTGCAGGGACAAGCGGAGGAGGAGGATTTAAGGAAGTGCCAGGCGGGTTTTGAAGCAGTGATGGGAGGGGCGGACGGGTAAGGACTGGGCGAGTTCCAGATTTTTGGCGAAGGAGGAGAGGCCTGGTCCCCATGAGAGTGAGTTCTAGGGATAAGCCGATCTAGAGCCTCTCTTGATCTTAGCTGATAGGATGGGGGCCAGGGTTGGGGGCAAGGTAGGAGGAGTGGCCGATCTTTTAATGTTGTCAATGAAATTACTAAGCACGAAGGTGCGATGCTTTTCTGGAGAGCCATTCCAGATGGGAGTAGAGGTCACAGCGGTGGGTGAGGAGGAACAGAGAGGCGACGGCAGATGTTATTATAGGCAGTGTCCCATTTCTGGAGACTGGATGAGAGTGCGAGGAAGTAACCAACCCATAACAGAGTAGGGAGGAGGAGGACCCCTCTGGCTAGTGCCAAATGAGCACTGCTCAGAACTTTAGAGGAAGCATAATGGTTGGCTGGGTTTGTATAGGTACTGTCAGTAAACACGTCTATAACCAAATTCATATCCCAATTATTAAATCTCCATTAGTAGTCTTAGAACTCTGTTCAGCAAGGTCAGCAAAGAACACAGCTAGGTTGGCATTAGGGGCATATACATTTACTAAGGTTGAAGTCTATCTTCTATTTTACATTTGCAATAATATATCTACCATCAGCATCGAGTGTCATGGATTGTATTACAACATTTAAATTCTTATGAAATAAAATACAAACCCTTACTTTTGAATTAAATGAACTACCATAAACTGAGCCAACCCAAAATCTCCTAAGTTTGGCAGTTTCTGCTTCAGATAGATGTGTTTCCTGAAGAAATGCAATGTCAGTTTTCAAGCTTTTAAATAAGCTAAGACTTTAGATCTTTTGATATAATTACTACAGCCTTGTATATTCAAGAAACAATTTTAATAGGTTGGGACAAGGTAGACATCTTGTAAAATGTCGTCCAGCCAACAGTCATCAAAGTGAGCTAGTATTAGGATATTTAGTACTAAAGGGACACCAATTGTTTTTATAGAATACTGTGCGGTGCTATCTATAGTAACCCAAAGATGAGTAGAAAACAGGAGAAAAAACAGACAACACACACAAAAAAAAGCATGTCTAATATTATAGTCCTAACTATAATGTTTAACCTAAATAGAATCAGGGCATACATTAGACCGTATCTAGACTATGGCTCCCTATCTGGAATCCAAACCAAAAAAAAGACATAGCAATTCTTGAACAGGTTCAAAGACAGTAACTAGAATGATTCCAAGATTAACAAACTTGGATTATCAGAACAGATTAAAAGCTACTGGTCTCTTCTCTTCTCTCTTCAAACTAGAAGATTAAGAGGTGATATGCTTATGGTTTTTAATTTAATAAATTCACCAGATCTAATGGAAAAATGTGGTCTAACACTCTCCAAAGACATGTTCCAAGACTGCATAATAAACAGCTTGAATTAAAACTTATAAAACCAGCAAAGGGAAACTTTTTCCAATAAGAGCATCCATTGTATGGAACACCTTGCCACAAGAATTGGTAGAGGCAACTAGTGCCACTGTCTTTAAAACAAATTAGATGTTTGGTTGTGGGATAATAGATAAATAATGTCCCACATAGTGTGGGGAACAGTCTCGATGGGCTCTGGCCTTCTTCTGTTCTTTCATACCAAGTAATACCGAGTAATAAATAAAACCTAAGCAAATCAGACTAACTATTCGTGTGTGTAGTCAAAACATTAAAATTACGTCTGTTTGAAAGTTAACAGATGTCATACAATTCATTATGACAGCAACATACCTATTTCTATATGGCATTGAGTAGTGGGCATCTGACCCATACACAAGCAACTGTAAAGTATAAAGATTAAAACATTAGTATGATAAGTAATGTAAGTAGACAGTAGTATGGGAAGGCCTAACCTGACAATAGCTGGCCACTAGAATAACTAAAAACTATTTAAAAGGAAAGAAGAAAAAAAAAGTAAACCAGTGACCCTTTGAATGTGTAAAAAATAAATAAATAAATATGAGCCTACCACCTAACTGTTATCTGAGGTGAATGAATATAAGGGCATTCCCCATAACTATTTTCATTAATACATTAAAAGGTAAAAGGGGTGCTTATAAGCATGACAAGGTCCCCACTGCTCATTATATATGCTAAAAAAAACATTTAAATCCAAGAAGCTGACTACTGTAATTTGACTTAATGAGAAATAAAAGCGGTAAAGTGCTACTTACATCATGGTGAAGGAAGTCTCCACTAGATGGCAGCCTTGTATAGAGAGATGCATTTTAGACCTATCAGTTTACATAAAATGACAAAAATATAATGAATCCGAATAGTGCAAGTTCTTTGTGGCACCTCTTGGAATAATATGAAAAAGGTACAAGCATTAAGTCAAACTTAAAGAACAAACTGAATATATCTTGACCTTAAATGAATTGATAATTGAATGTAGAGCGTTTCTATAAGCAGTCATGGAAGGAGAGCACTGTCACTTTAAGACCTAGCAGGAAACAGCTCATTTCCTGCAAGCGTCGCGATGCAAATCTGGTGAAGGAGGATTCACGGTGGACACATTTCAATGGAGCAGTCAGGGTCCATAGCTATCTCTTGGTGGGGAATTAGGTGGAGAGTAGCAGGATTTTTGGCGTCTGTCTTGCACAGGTGTCATCTTTGGATCTTGGTGAGTCTCTGCTTCTGCTTCGTTGACGTTTTTAGTCAGCGCATAGTTAGGCTGGGTGTATCTGTGGCCATAAGAAGATCTGGTGGAGGGTTTGCTCGCCTCATGATAGATGGTAGATGGTATCCTGGCGACAGATTGGATTTTTAACTATTGCAGCATAAGCCAAGGGAGTGCAGTCACGAACCTGATTTCCTTGCTCAGGTAATTCTTGAGTCTTTTCTGCGTGGTGACATTCGGCTGGCCTTTCGTAGAAGGAATTAGTTGGCTCTTGACTAATTATGCGCCCATTCGATGGTGTGCCTGGATTTTTTTGAATACGTTGTGGCAGTTTGAAGGTTTGATGAGTCATCATAAGCATCCAATAAATCCCACAGTTGCTCCAAGTACTCACACCGACAGGGTTTGTTGCCTGGTATTTGAACAACTAAAATAGCAGGGTATTTGAAATAATAGGACAAACCCAGCCTCTGTAGAGCGTTTCTTCCCTTCAAAAGCGTTTTCTTTTCGATGATTTCTGACAAAAGTCCTGGAAATAGAAAATTCTCCCCTTTCCAACATAACTGTTTATGCTCCTGGCTCTCCTCAAAATCTCCTCTTTGATTGAATATCTTAGGAAGTTAACAATAATGGATCTTGGTTTGTTCCCAGCAGCAGGTCTGGCTCCTAACGATCTATGTGCCCTCTCTATTCGAGGGCCAAGGCCATTGTGTTTGTAGTAGCTTTGTAGATGCTGTAGAAAGGGATTAAGTCACTGCCTTCCGCTCCCTCTGGCAACCCCACAATCGTAGATTATTTCTTCTCCCCATATTTTCCAAAGTCACAACCTTTTTAAGCAAGTATTGTATTTGTTCATTTTGCTGCTCTACCTTGTCTTCTAAAAGTTGACAGTATCTGTTAAACCAGAAAGTTTATTGTTGAAAAGAACAGCCTTGTCTAAGTTGTTGTTTGTGTCTGACTGGAGAGATTCAACAGCTTGTTTAGTGTCAGAAATATCTAGCTGAAGCATATCAAGTATCTCTTTAATGTGCCGTTTTACTTTGGTGTTCATTGGTTGTCCCTGGTCACAGTAAGCCTGTTTCTTACCATCTGGGCGGCCCTGTTGATCGGCGGTGACATATTGACAACTGTCAGTGAGCATTTGCATTATGTCAGGTAAAACTCGTTCAAATCTCCATGACCGCTCAAGTTTTCAGATCGTATGAACTACTATGCCGTAATGAAGAAGTGGTAACGATTTCCTGGCAGACTTGTAGAGTAAGGTATTGAATATTGATAATTGTACCAACAGGTGGGCAGGAGCTGGCGTTTATCCGACTACCATGTTAAGCGCCGAAGGATTTAATGTGTGACCAGAATTTTCTGGGATCATTGGCCAAGTTAATCAGTAGGTCTTTACAGTACTTGCTCTTAGCAGCTCTGACTTGTCTTTTATAAGAAATTCCGTAGTGTACAGTAAGCGTTGAAATCTGTTTGCTGGCCTGATGTTTTGTAGCATTTCTGAGTTTATCTCTAAAGGCCAAACTTTTGAGCGAGTCTTTGTTTAGCCATCTTGTTTGTTACCCTCACTCTCCGGGTGATCTTTGGAGCATGTTTACATTGACCCGTAAGGAATTTAGTGATGAAGAGTTTAAGAGCATCCTGAGAACAAGTGTGATAGATAGATCTCCAACCAATCAATTCTGGAGATGTCATACAGAAACACCTCTTGGTCTAGGTGAGCAAAGTTTGTGACAGTGATGAGATGTGGTGGAGGAGATGGAGGTGCCCCAAGGACAGGCTGCAGAAAGTAGGAGAGTGGTCAGTTAAGGCCATCAGCAAGAGTACCAGCGGCTGAGATGTTTCGATCCGGTTTACCAGCACCCAATCCAATAGTGTGCCTAGTGGTGATGAAGACAGACTTCTAGTCGGCACTGTTACCATCTGATGCAGGTTGTAGCTATGAGTCAGAGACTGGAGAGAACTGAGAGCTGCCCCAAGCCAGTTTAAGTTTAGGTCCCCTAAGATGACAACCTCATTATGATTAAAATTCTGAGAGGTATTTTCCAACAGGTACTCTAGACCATAATCCCTCCCACTGGAGGTTATACGCACAGATAACATGCAGTTTCTTGGCTCCCAATGCAAGGGTAGCATGCAAGTATTCACATACCGATTGAGCATCCAGGATAGCAAGAAGAGAGACAGTCAGATTATTTTTGTAGTACAGAGCAACTCCACCACCACGTTTGTTCGATATCCTATCCTTGAATAATAGAGTAATTTGGCAGGGAGCAGAGGGAGTCAGTAACCAATGGTTTTAGCCAGGTCTCAGTGAGACAGAGGATATCAGGATTGTACAGTTTGCCCCATGACTCCAGTTCACGAAGTGACACATCAAACTTGTTATATTCAAGTGTGCAATTAACAGCCCATGTTTGGACACACTAGTATGTCATCTGCTGAGAAATAAGCATCTAAATATGTGTGAACAGTTTTCCAGGTGGATGCTTTACAAATTTCCAAAGGGAATATCCTAGCTGCTGCTACAGAGGCAGCTGTACCCTTGGTCGAGTGAGCCCTCAGGCCTGAGGAGGCTCCTTGCCCAATTGTGTGTAACAGAACTGAATACAAGAGACAATCCACCTGGTTATTGTTCTCTTGGTGGCAGGTTACATTTTCCCACTTCTCCATAAGTGAGAAACAACTGAGAAAAATCATTCCTATGGGCCTTAGCATAATCCATGTAATAGCTTAATGCCCTCTTACGACTAAACTGTGCAGCCTTCTCTCACCTGAAGAAGAATGGTCAGTGAAAAACACTGGCAAGGACATAGACTGGTTCAGATGAAAATCTGAAACCACTTTAGGAAGAAATTTCCTATTTGTCCTCAGTATCACCTTATCCTTGTGGAAGGCGATAAAGTTGTGTTCTATAGAAAGAGCCTGTGACTCACTGATCCTCCTGGCAGAAGTAATAGCCACCAGGAAAACAGTCTTCCAAGTCACGTACTTTAGCTCAGCGAGGCCAAAGGCTCAAGGGGGGCTGCATAAGCTGTCCAATACAGATATTTAGATCCCAAGCAGGAGCATGTTCCTTAAAGGGAGGGTTAAGGTGGACCAACCCTTTGAAGAACTTACTGAAGACAGGGTGAGAAGCCAGGAAGACCTTTCCTGCAGACAGAAAAGCAGACACAGCTGCAATGAACCTTAAGAGTGGCAGGCCTGAGGCCTAGACCACTTAAATGAACCAAATAGTCCAAAGTTGTGGAAAGTCCAGCAGAATCTGGGTGCACATTTTCTGTGAACACCAGATGCTGAACCTCTTCCACTTTGTAAGTCCTTCTGGTGGAAGGCTTCCTAGAGACCTTCAAAACATCCAGGACACTTTGTGAAAGATGCAGGTCTGCATATTCTAACTCTTCAAGAGCCAGGCCTTAAGCCTGAGAGAAAAGAGATTGGGATACCAAATCCTCCCCTGAGAGGAGGTTAGAAGGCCATGCCTCCTGGGAAGGCAAAGGGAATTGAGACTGCCAGAGACAGTAGCAAGGTGTACCAAGGTTGCCTGGCCCAATCCGGTGCCACCAATATCACTGTACAGGGCTGAGACCTGATTTTTATCAGTACTCTAAAATCAGAGGGAAGGGAGGAAAGGCATACAGGAACCTGTTTGTCCAATCCACCAAAAGAGCATCCTGAGGCACAGACCCCACCAGAGGAGGTCAGCAGCAGAACAGGGAAGCTGATGATTGTCTGGGGCTGTGAAGAGATCTATCTCTGGAGTGCCCCATCTCCTGATCTATCTCTGGGTGCCCCATCTCCTGAAAATAATGAGAGGAACCTGGTGATTCAGGGACCACTCGTGGTGACCCTGAGAAATCCTGCTAAGAGCATCTGCCAGCACATTGTCCTTCCCTGGGAGATGCACTGCTACCAAGGATGTCTGGAGAGTAAGCCAGAGACCAAACCTTCATGGCTTCCGTGCACGAGGCCATAGACCGAGTGCCCCCGCTTGTTTATGTAGTACATAGTGGTGGTGGTGTCCATCCTGATCTGCACCACATTTCCTTGTGCTAAATCTGAAACGCTTGAAGGGCTAGAAACATCACCCTGAGTTCCAGTAGATTGATGTGGTGAACAGACTCCTGCTGTGACATGTACCTTGGGCAGTGAGACTCCCCAAGTGAGCCCCCCATCCCAGAAGGGATGCATCTGTAGTGAGAATCAACGAGGGTGGCTGACGGAGAAAGGAACCCCTGCCCAAGACTGTCCTCCTCCAACCACCATTGGAGAGCCTGGACTAGCGTCTGAGTCACTGGAATTAGCTTGGTAAGCGAATCCTTTTCTGGGACCAGAAGGACCAGAGGTGAAAGTGAATATCCTCATCTGGAATCTGGCTCCTTGTACCACTGCAGTGGAAGCTGCCATGTGGCCTAGAAGCTGGAGAAAGTGCCTGAACAGGCAAGACACTTCAGGTCTGAAAGAAGCTGCCAGATCTGTGAGGTCCTTACCCTTCGAGAGGGAAGAAAGGCCTTTGCTGAATAGTATCCAATTCTATCCCCATGAAAGTAAGGAGCTGGACTGGCTCCAGCACTGACTTGGGGAGGTTGAGGAGAAATCCTAGGGAGCACAGAAGCCTCTGGGTAACCTCCAGAGCTGACCTTACTTGATCTGGAGACTGTCCTACAATAAGTCAGTTGTCTAGGTAGGGGAACAGAAAGATGCCCTACCTTCTGAGGAAGGCTACTACCACTGCCAGGCATTTCGTAAAACCCTGAGGGCAGATGTTAGGCTGAAGAACATGGCCCTGAACTGATAGTGGCCTGAGGGCAACTGGAACCTAAGGTACTTTCTGTGGGAGCATCTGACTGGAATGTGAAAATAGGCATCCTTGAGGTCCAGAGAAGCTAACCAATCTCCTGGCCTCAGAGAGGAAAAATAATTCTCAGAGTCAACATCTTGAACTTTGGTTTTATAAGATGTCTGTTCAGGAATCTTAAGTCTAGGATGGTGTACTCCCATCTTTTTGGGGTAAGAAAGTACCTTGAGTACAACCCTTTGCCCTGTGTATCAAGGAACTTGCTCCACTGCTTTTGAAGCAACAAGAAGAAACATCTGCCTCCAAGACAGCTGTTTCCAAAGGTGTGGAAGGCTTGAATGGCCTTGCTCTGATTTTGGGAAATTTTTGAAACTGACAGCAAGCCCTGACTCACCACTTCCAGGACCCATTTGTCTGAAGTAACAGACTTCCAGGCCTGGAAGAAATGAGCCAGCCTGCCCACTACTGGAATAGAGGAGGTGACCCGGTCTGACACATCAGGAGTCTGCTTGGCAGAGGTTCTAGGCTGAGAGGTAGATGCAGCCCTGCTCATCACCCTCCTGCCTCTCCCTCTAAAAACCCCCTCTGCTGAAAGGTAGAGGTGGCATGTGCTGGTAAAAGGCCTCTGAAAAGGCCTCCCCTGCTGGCCCTAGACTGCTGCTTTGAGGAGCAAAAGACCTTTCCTTGGCCACTGCACTCCTATAAGTGGTCCTATACTCATCCATTTTCTTCATGTACATCTCTTTCTCCCCACATGAGAGTTCTGTACCATAGGAAAATCCATGGCCTTAGCCTGGGTGTCCTGAGAAAGGCTGGTACATCTGAGCCAAGCAAATCTCCTCATGGAGACAGAGGTAGCTATGACTCATGATGAAACATCACTGGAGTCAACTGCAGCATGAAACTGAGCGTTGGATGCCTCAATTCCATCTACAGCCACCTGTTCCAGCTCCTTGGCCAGCTGGGAGGGCAGTCTTTGCTAGGTGCAAAATAGTATCCCATCTAGACTACTAGTACCTAGCCATAAGCCATATAGGAGGCCTGCCTGTGTCCCAAGGAGGATACTAGGTATTGCTTTTTAGCCATAGCATCCAGCCTCCTGGAATCCTTGTCTAGGGGTGTGAAGCCAAGGGGTGTTAGCCTTGTCACAGGCTGCAGTCTGCACTACCCCAACATGACTGCAATGATTATAAAGGAATTCCATCCTGGATCTGACAACATATATGTACCTCTTGCCCACCTTTCTATCCACAGGAGGTATAGAAAGTGGTAATTGCAGAATTTTTGTGTCTGCTTCCCCAAGGATTTGTGCAGAGAATGAACACTCTCTTTGGATCTGGGACATCCATCAGCTCCACAAAGTCGGGTGGTTGTTCCTCCTCCTCCTCCTCTTTCTCCTCCTCCTTCCTCTTTTCTTCTTCCCAGTTTAATTCATAAAAGGCCTCGGATCATAGTCGGATTGTACCTGAACCGATGTAACCGACCGTCTGGAAGAAGTAAGTCAGTTCAGTTAGCACAGACTGAGCGACTGCACAATTCTTATCGCATTCACTATTTCCTCGGTGGTTGGGATCTGCGGGTTTGGATTCAAGCCAGGCGACTTTCTTTTCTTTTAGACAGAACCAATCCCTCGAATTGGTTTTCCTTTTGCCAGAAGAGGTATCACCCTGGTTAGAAGGCATCTTCTCAGGTTAGGTCGAAACCGAACCAGGCTGGCCATCCGGTCGGCGGATTTTTCGGCCGCTTTTTCCTTCACTCAGTTCAAACGCTTTTCCAGCGTGGCTTTAGGAAAATTGGCACATTTGGCAATCTGATATAAGGTGGTCAAAACCAGACAGTAAATGCAGATGAGGTGGGGATCAGTTTTAGCAAAAGCCTCCCCACACTCCGTGCAGTGCTGAAACCCAGTGGGACCAGTTTTCTTCTTGGGTTTCTCAGACACTGTGCCTTTTCTTATAATAAACTTACTCTATGAAGGCGATCAAGCTGAGTAACAACCAGTCTTTTGGTCACCAACCGTGTCAAAGGTTGTGGAAAAATGAAAAAAACTCATTTTTTGAGACTGAAAGATACGGAGCCCACTACAAAAAGAAAAACTTTTCAATTCACACAAAATATTCGGTTCTACACGGACGATCGATGAGGAACTGAAAGAAACAATTCCTTACCGCTATCTACCACTACTACACTACCTGTACCATAGACAGAGATTTGATGACCGATAAATGAAAATGGTTGAAAAACCGACCGATTTATTTACTTCGAACCGAAGCGAGGAGAAATCTCCAGGCGTCTTCACAGCTAGAATCTGGCGGTTACATTCGAATGTACCAAGGACAGAGGTTTGAAAACTGAGCTCGAGCTCAACGTTCTATGCTCTGGCATAGAGTTAACCCTTTCTTTTCGGGGCAGTTCAAGTGCTTGGGCTAACTGCACTTTGTCAGAATACAGCACGACTTCATGTTGTTTGAAACAGGTGTTCCCCTCACGCTCCATCTTTCTGTCAACTCCGATCCCAATCCTTACAACACTGCAGGCAACCACACTGAAAGAAAACTCCTGCAGCATTTATCCTCCGGGAGTAGCTCAATGCAGCCAAAACAGATCGATTCATGGTTCCCCAGACTGCTCTGTTTGTAATGGTGCAGTAGTTGTGTACCATTCACACTGGTGCACTTGGTTAAATATAAACACATCTTTTTGCAAATACGGGCTTCATTTTAAAAGGCAAGCGAGGGCTTGCATCAAGCCCTTGTCAACTCCTGTCGCTCGAGTGCAGTTTCACCAAACTCCTCTGACACAACTGCACCCGATTTTAGTACACCAGCTGCAGCTGCACACTTCACAGTAGCTTGGGCCAAATATTTGGCGCAAGCCCTGTAAGGGTCCCCAAATGGCACACGTTAGAGCAAGGAAAGGCTGGTCTAACTTGCAGCATTTGGCGCTCAGGACTGAAAATACCAATCACTGATCAGGAGGAATGCTGTAAGTCCCATGCACCAACGATTAAAAGGCCAGTGCTATGGCATCAAGGGCTCTGAAAAACTTAGCTCATGATCTTCACTGAACAAGTTTCAACATTTGCAAGTTTCATCATTATACTTAATAAAGAGCATTTTCAAATTCATTAGGCATGTTCCTGAGTCAAATACATTTCCAGAGAGGTGAGGGTATATAAGTGATGATCCCTTCACCCCCTAATATACAGCGCCAGTGGAAGAGGTCAGTTCCTTCCTTTATACTTTAATGTGAAGACATACAACAAGGTTTCCCCAGTGCTTGGGGGGCAATCCCTCTTCATCGGGGGTGGGCCTGATGAGAAGGACTGCCCACCGAGCGGGAAAACATTATGTCTTCTGTCACCCTGCTATTCAGGCGTCCTGGTCTCCGTCCAGTGTTTGCTGTATTTTGTTTTGCATCAGTTTGAAGCTGGTATTTGCAGGTGACCCTCATCCTCTGGACTGCAAGTGCGCTAGTTTAGTGTTTTGAATTTCAGTTCCTTCCTTAACCTCAACTAGGGTGCTGCATACAGATTAGCTAGTAAACTCATAATAGAGGTCGAGGAAGACCATGGAGGGGGCAAAGTTCCTGCACCCCGAGAAAGAGGCAGGGCCGCGGCCAGAGGCGGTCCCACTGTTCTGGAAGCAGTTTTAAGGGGTCTGGGGTTTTCCAGCTTGGGGTAAAGTATTAGGCCTATCTGTTTCAGGGGAATGAGTGTTGTTTAATGGCAAGTCTTTATGGGATAAATTCACTGTCTTTACCCATGCAACATCCACACTTTCACTTTCGACTTAAAAAAAAAAAAAGGTAGCTTCCATCTACAAAGAAAACAAAGGCGTCCTCAAAATGGGCTATAGTCTGTATTACCATAACAATGTAAACAATATCAGAAAAGTTCCAGGCACCAAGGCTTTTACAAATTTTAAAATTAGACCACATCATAATATAAACTTTAAAATCTTGTTCATTTTTTTAATATGCTTTCCTAAAAATGAGTTTCAAAATTAAGCTGCATAATTTTGGCTGCAAATATCAGTTGTTATTACTGGTGGGTTAACAGCCGACTAAGTGGACATGGCCTTTGGTCTAACTCCATCTCCAAATGTTTCTGCGATTCTTCTATTATTCATCTGGACTTTAATCAGGAACAATAGTTTTCTGGTTCCTCCTGTCCCCTCTTGTGTGGAGAGAGCACCATGCCCGCTACCCTCTATCTCTCAGAACCACCCGACTGTAGTGAGCTAGTACACGCCCTGCAAAGGTTCAGCCAGTCCTGATGCCAATTCCCTGAGCACCCTGAGATGCATCCCAGTGCATCCCATCAGCCTAGAGCCTTAGCTATTTCTAGGGCTCCAAGCCCTTTTCTAACACTTTCTTCTATAAGAAAGTAAAATGAGTAAATAAAGTCTCCTGTAATTATCATCGCCCCATTTCAGGAAGCCCTGCAGCAGCCATTGTGCCACTCTCTGGCAGAGGCCTGCTATCCTGCACCGTGAATACTGAGCAGAAGTAGTCCTTTAGAATGGCTGCCCTCTATTTATCCTCCGCTACTACCTGCCCCGTTCACATAACTGTTTTCTGCCTCCCTGACCACCACCCCCCCACTATATGCTTCTCTGTGTCTGCTTTTGTGTCCTGACTGCCTCCTTGGCTTCCATTATTTTACTTGATATTTGCTCCATTCTTCTTTTTGGTCTCTCACTGCCTCCTTTACCTTCCCAGAGAACCAATTTCTCCGTGTGTCTTTTACCCTTGGTAACCATTTCTAGCATTGTTTGGGTGCTTGAGAATGGCCCTTAAATTTCTAGGACATCATCTACTTGGACTAACTGATGCCTGTCAGATATGTGAAACAGGAACCAACAAAGATCTGTCCTTACAAGTTTTCTCGAAGGAGAGACTGGGCCATGGTGTCAAGAGGTCAATAAACATAGAAACATAGAAGTTGACGAGATAAGGACCGCAAGGCCCATCCAGTCTGCCCATTTCTGTTTCTACCTTATGAATGTGCCATCAGTCTTTGCTCTGTCAATGGCCTATCTAGTCATACTCATCTGTATTGCTCCCTTATGCCTACCCATGCCTATCTGAAGCCCTGCACTGTACTCATATCCACCACTTCCTGAGGTAGGCCGTTCATGCATCCACCACCCTTTCTGTGAAAAAGAACTTCTCACATTACCCCTTAATCAGCCTCCCTTTAATCTCATGCTGTGTCCTCTTGTCCTGCTATTTTTCTTATATTGAAACATGTCAGACTCTTTCAGTTGTTAATGCCCTTAAGGTGTTTGAATGTTTCGATCATATCACCTCTCTCCTACTTTGCTCTAGGGTATACATATTGAGCTCCGTTAATCTGTCCTCATATGTTTTCTGATGCAGTCCCTGCACCATTTAGGTTGCACTTCTCTGGATTGCCTCAGTTTGGTTAATGTCCTTGTGAAGGTGCAGCCTCCAGTACTGCATGCAGTACTCCAGATGGAGCCTAACCAGTGTCTTGTAAAGAGGGATTATTACCTCCCTCTCACGACTTGTGATACCCCTACTAATACACCCCAACATCCTCTAGCCTTACCTACTGCTTTAGTGGTCCGCTAGGATGATTTCAGGTCACTGGTGATGAGGCCTCAAGTCTCTTTCTTCCCTTGTGACTGCCAACAACTCCCTCCCAGCCTATAGGTGGCTTCAGGGTTTCTCTTCCCTATGTGCATGATCTTGCACTTCTTTGCATTAAACCCCAGTTGCCACTCTTCCGACTATTTTGCTAGTTCATCCAGATCTCTGCTCATTCTGCCCACCCCATCCGGATCATCGACTCTGTTGCTGATCTTGGTGTCATCTGCAAACAGACAAACCTTACCCTCCAGTCCATCTGCAATGTCACTGATGAAGATATTGAAGAGTCCTAGCCCAGGACTGATCCTGGAGGTACCCCACTTGTGACTTGCAGCTCTTCTGACTGTATACCAGTTACCACCACTCTCTGTTTCTGCCCGTCAACCAGTTTGCCACTCAGTTGACCAGCTTCTGACCCACCACAAGCCTACAGTTTATTAATCAATCTTCTATGTGGAACAGTATTGAAAGCTTTGCTGAAGTCAAGGTAGGCGACATCAACTGCTCCCCCTTGGTCCACCACTCTGCTTACCCAGTCAAAGAAATCTATAAGATTAGTTTGACAGGACCTTCCTTTGTAAACCCATGCTGTCTTGGATCCTGTGCTCCTATGGATTCCAGATGTTGCACTATCCTTTCCTTAAGAGTGTCTCCATAATCTTGCCCACTACTGAGGTAAGACTGGCTGGTCTGTAGTTCCCTGCCTCCTCTCTGCTACCAGTCTTGTGAAGTGGGATCACATGAGCCCTTCTCCAGTCTTCTAGGACCTCTCCTGTGCTCAGAGACTCACTAAACAGTTCTGATAATGGCTCTGCTAGTTCCACCCTTAGCTCCTTTAGTACCCTGGGATGTATGCCATCAGACCCCATTGCCTTGTCCACCCTGAGCTTATCGAGGCTCTTGTAGGACCCTTTCTTTTGTGAAGGGACTAGTGCACACCTCCCTCCCCATTTCCATGGTGCTGAGCTGTGGGTCCTGCCTTACCTTCTCTTCACTAAATACTGAGCAGAAGTATTTATTTAGGATAGATGCTTTTACATGGCAGATTTCAGCAGACCTTAATTCATTCGCTTCGAGGCAGAATCAGCAAGCCCTAGTTATGACGAGACAGTGGATGGATGCTGAAGTCAAATTGGAAAGTGATGAGAAAGGAGAATGATGAGTCAATGCAGGGGACAACTGGAAGAGTGCATGTATTTCCTGCAGTTTGGCCAACACAGGGAGTACAGAGATGGGGTGGTACTTAACGACAAATGAGAGTCTCCCCATTGTGGATGAGAAGAACATTGGCAAACTTCCATGCCTAAGAATCTTGCCAAGATGAAAAGAAAGCTGAGAAGTGAAGAGATAGAACAGTACTAGCAGGAACAGAAAGGTGTAGAAGTTTAGGGTCAAGACCGTCAAGAGCAATGACCACTGGTAGGGTTCAGCTACAGCAATGCAGTTAGGGAAGAAGCAAGGGAGATACCCAGAACCCCCCAGAACACCCCTCATTTCCCCTTCCCACTAGCATCCCAAGAACCAAGATATGCTCCTGCCGATAGCCATAGGGTGGTTACCACCCCGTTCCGGAAGGCTTACTCTGCACCATGGGATGCTGGGGACCTGTGGCAGCTTGGAGACCAAGAGCAGTGGCGAGGGACTGAATCAGTGCACGTCTGGGCTGAGGATTGAGCAAACGTAGTGGCAAGGGAATGAGCAAAAGACAGAGAGTCATTCTCAGCAGGGTCAGAATTGAGAGCAGCTGTTAACATAAGGACAAAAGAGGTTGATGGGGGAGTGAGCAAACACAGACTAAATCATCATCTAGCATTTAACTTGTTCCTGCCCATACCTGGATAGGCCAGGGATCCTGTGGAGTATCCCAGATTTTCCCTGAGCCCAAGCTGCCTTGCAGGGGTAATCCACTCCATTACCTGAGTTTTCCAAATGTTGCTACCTGGCTTCAGTGCATATCCGAGTTGTACGCTAAAACACTACAGTAAAAGCTACTGGATTTATCATCCCAGACCACCCTCTTCAATCTTTCTATAAGTGATTTCCCTTTTGATGGGGTTTAATTAACTTCTCAGAGGGCTTGGAAAAAGACACTGTATAAAGAAACAAAAGTGCTTGTGGGGAGATAGAACTTCGATAAAAAAACAGGTAAAAGGAGTGTCTTTATAAGACCCTCTTTTCTTGGATATTTGTTGTCCTTTCCATGAACCCACCAGCCTACCTGCTTTTGTTGCCCCATATCCCAATTATGTAGCCATGTTATACGCCTCAAGGTAATACCTAAAATAGACATTGTTCCTCTAGTGATGGTTATACTGCAAAGGTGGCCTCTTCAGGTATCGGGGTGTCCCTAGTGTAATTCCAGAGCTTTTAGAGTAATTAATCTTAGATCCTGAGCACTATACAAAACCTCGGCAGACCTCTTTCAGGGAATCAGCATCTGTCGTGGGTCTAAAATTAAAACCAGGTCGTCTGTGTATGCAAGTATTTTTACTGGTTGGGAAGCTGGGTTGAGAATCAGCCCATGTACCTAATCGTTCTGTTCTATTTTTCTTAACAAAATGTCTAAGCAGAACATGTACAGAAGAGGGCTGAGCAGGCATACTTGTCTTACCCCTTTTAACCTCTGTCTCTTTCCTGCCCAACCATTAATATTTGGGATAAGAGTTGCATTATTATACATGATTCGTACCCACTTAATAAATCACCCAGGGATCCATATGCTTCAAGCACTTTAAATAGATATTCAGTGGGATATTCTATCAAAGATCTTTTCTTGGTCAATGCCTAATATGTACCCCTGTAAATCATTCTTAGCAGCCTTCTGGAAAATCTCCTGATCATGATTAGATTATCATATTGGTATCTGCTGGGTAGGGTGCATGTTTGATATGGACTAATTACTTTGTCAGCTATTGTGCTAAGTCTGTGTAACAGAATTTTACTCAAGATCTTTAAGCCTGTGTTTAATAGACTTAATGGCCTCCAGTTCTTTAAGTCCTCTTGGGTCCCCTTCTTAAAAAGTAAAATTAGGGATGCCTGGTTCATAGTTTGGACAATCCCCCTCCTCTAGCATTCAGTTATATACCATTTCTAAGGCTGGGTAATTTCTTCCTTGAAAGTTTTGTATAGTTCAATCCTAAACTGTCAGTTCCTGGTGTGGAGTTATTTTTAAGTGTGCTTATAAAATAGGTAAAAGAAATCCTTCACACTGATTGGTCAAAAGGCGTGTCCTTACCTGTCAACAAACTGAAAGGTGGCACTACTTTCCTAATACCTTAACCTCCATAGGTGAAAGGCAGCAATATCATTGAGCAACTGATATCTCCCCATCAGTCCCTCTGCGCGAGGCTGATCTTCCATCACAAAGATGGCGCTACCTTTACACAGTAAAACCTTCAACTGGGCCCTAAAAATAAAACTACCTTAAATAAAAAATAAAACAAATTAATTAAACATTGTTTCCTGATCATCACTCTCCTTACACACATAAATAAATTAGGAACATTAAGTATTGTTTTCATTACAACTGTTTCTTTACTAACAGTGAAAAATCCCCTTCTGTCTTTACCTGCCCATCGGAAATCTCTTCTGCTTGCCTTGACAGTGAGACAATTGAGTCACTGGCTCTAAAACAGCCTTTGTTGTCTGTGTGTACAGTATGTTGGGAGAGTAACATTCTACCAGCGAACTGAGCAGAATTTTGAATCCCTGTATTCCATGGTAAACATTCCATGATAAACATTCTGTGTCTTGAATCAGGGAAAAATAGAAAAAAACAGGATGAAGAAAGTAAGCAATACAGTAATACTTTATAAACAAAGAGAAAAGGTGGGAAACACAGTTACATACTGTAGGTAGAGGCAGACCCAAACTGCTCAAATAATGCATTGCTGTCCCTCCAACTTACTGGTTTAACATTTTTAGTGAGCTGCTATTCAGTCAATTTTACCACTCTTCTACCCAAGTCTGGGGACTATTTTTCACCATATTTAAATAAAATAGCATACTATTATTAAATCTTTAATAATGTGTCCAGAGTTTTGATTAATTTTTATAGAAATAGTTGTTACCCATTTATAAGAGTGATAAGACACTTCAGGATGTGGGTTGTTGATTGATAAGAGCACTATCCAGCTGCTGCAGTCACTTGGTGCAAGCGCCTCGTACTAACAAGCATCTGAGGCGTGCTCTTATCAATCAACAACCCACACCTGTCGTGTCTTATTGCTTCTTATGGCATTCCTTATTTCTGCTTTGATGATGGGGGCCGCTAGGAAGTCTATCTTCTGGCCCAATCTGAGGAGGTCTAAATCCTTCAAGCTACCCTCTTTAATGGGGTGTGATCCCAAATAGTTCCTTAAGGTATCCATCTACTTGCTTTAATATTCCTTCTGGGGATGAAATAATTTGTCCAGAATCTGTCTTTATTTTCGTGATTATTCTATGATCAATTCTGTTCTTACATTCCATAGCGGGTCCATAGATCCTTTTTATGTTGGTACCAAATCTGAGCTCTTGCTCTAATGATTTTGCTCTGTCATATTGCATATTGCACATCTGCTTTTTAATCACTGCGATTTGGGGCCCATAATTTGCTCTATTAGTCTCAGAGAGGAAATTAGTTTTGCAACATATGCATGGGTTGATGCACTGCAAAGTCGGCAGTAAACCGGCTTTAGTTTGAAATTGTTTTTATAGAAGAAGCCAGAAGGGGAAGGAAGCATATTCATATCAGTGCTTTACAGTAACTGGTAATTGCTACTTTTGTTATTAAACTTCGATTGTGGGCTTTTAGTGACATTGTAATTTCTTTGCTGTCTTTACTTAGAATTGTTTTGGGCTGCTGAAAATTTAAAACATAGTGGTGGTGTATTTCTTTGCTGTCTTTAATTGCTGCAAATTTAGGCTTGGCTTGTCTGACTTGCCCTGTAGTCTGGGTGAGGGTGCTAATTGTCTGGCCTCTGACCTCAGCTACATGATAACTGGAGGTGGGGCTTAGTCAGAGTTGAGGCAGCAAGTGATTGTTTTAGCAGAAGAAGCCAGAAGGGGAAGGAAGCATATTCATATCAGTGCTTTACAGTAACTGGTAATTGCTATTTTTGTTATTAAACTTAGATTGTGGGCTTTTAGTGACACTGTAATTTCTTTGCTGTCTTTATTTAGAATTGTTTTGGGCTGTTGAAAATGTAAAAGCGTGAGTGGTGGTGTATTTCTTTGCTGTCTTTAATTGCTGCAAATTTTCAGCCCCCTTCCCCCAACTCTTAATTATATGCCCTGTTAAGTCTGACTGACAGGAGCTAAACACAGGGATATTAGGGTGTGGAGAGGAGGGGCATAAGTTGAAGAAGCCCACCCTCAGCACTACAAATGTTTTGACTCATTTATTTATTTTCTTTTAAAAGAAAAGTATCTGAGGATCAGTGGCAGGATTTTAGGACAGTAAATTAATAAAAGAGAACTAGGAGAGCTTCAGTAACAGACAAGTAGTGGAATAGCAGTATAATTGCAGTGCAATGTGGGGGGTGGTGCAATGCAGTAGCTGCAGGGCAGCCATATTCAGGCAGACCTTCTGGACACTGAGGTGCTGCCCCATCTGCATGCATCTCTGGACCGCGAGGTAGCCAGACCAGAGCGGAAGCAACTGGGTCAGGAGTACCATCACCCCTATCCAGAGACCACCCAGTCCAATGCCGCTGCCTCAAAGGATGCCGAGAACAAGGAGCACTTGGATGACAGTGGGCTCAGGCGGGTTAAGGCGGTCAGGCAGAGCACATCCCAGATCCTGTTCTACTCAAGAACTCATATGCCACACTGGCAAATGGGGGCAACCAAATAGGGTGCTCAGAAGTGGAAGGACAGGATATGGCGGTTAGCCAAGGAGGTGACCTCAGCGGGGAGAGCAGTGGACCCCAGAGGAGGAGGAGCGAATCTGGTGGGGACTCCATCATAAGAGGGATCAGCTAGGAACACAGGAGGGGGAGAGGAGGCCGGGAGGTGAGGTGCCTACCAGGTGCCACGGCACGGAGGGATGGAAGTAAGATCCTGGGGATCGCTGGGAGAGCAAGGCAGGAGGGTGAGCTGGATGTCATTATCCACCTAGGTACTAATAACCTGGCAAACGGGAGCCAAAGGAGTTCAGGAAGAGTTTAGGAAGTGGGGAGGGTCTCAAGCAAGTAGCTACTTCTGTCACCTTCTCGAAGTACTACCTGTGAGAGGCATGGGAGAACATAGAGGTGCATGCCAGGAACTTTAACTCATGGTTGAAGAACTGGTGCTGTGAGAAAGGTTTGGATTCATTGGTGACTGGGGACCCACCTGGAGGGATGGAGGTTTTCAAGCCTGACGCCTACATCCATCCTGGAGGGAATCAAAAACTCAATGATAACTTTAAATGCTACATTGACAAACATTTAAACTAGCCAAAGGTGGACAGGCCAGCAAGGAGGTACCTACTTGCTCACCCCCACAGCTAGCAGTGGAACCAGTGAACTGGAGGTGGACATCTCAACAAAGCAGTGTGCAAAGATGGAGATTAGCGCCCAAGAGGTGGATAGGCAGAAAAGGGCAAAAATCAGCAGAAGGGCAGACAGCAAGGAGAACCAGGGAAGGGGCTGGAGTAGAACAGCTAAACAGTCTAGGGAGGTCAAATCATGGAAAGCCATGTGTGCAATGCCAGGAGCCTTAGCAACAAGATGGAAGATCTGGAGGCTGTCATGGTGCAGTCAGACCTCGACATTGTGGCCATCACAGAAACCTGGTGTAATGATAACCATGACTGGGAGATGGCCATTCCTGGCTACAACATATTCAGAAGAGACCGGGCAGGTAGGAAGGAGGAGGTGGCACTGTATGTGAAAAATGACATAAGGGCCAAAGAGATTAGGAGGAACAAAATGGTGGAGAGATATTGTGGGTTAAGCTGGAAAGGAAAATGGGGCCAGCCATCCGCACAGGTGTGGTCTATAGACCACCAGCCCAGGAGGAAGAAACAGATAGGAGTCGATTCTAGCCATCCAAAGGATGGCAGACAAGGTGAGGTAGTACTGGTTGGAGACTTCAATATTTCAGATGTGGACTGGAGCATCCCAGCAGCAGCATCAACTAGGAGCAGATTTATCCTGGACTCCCTTCAGGGTGCCTTCTCAAGCAACTGGTCATGGAACCAACTCGGCAGAAGGCAATACTAGACCTTGTGCTCACAAACAGGGACAGTGTGATGGGGGTAACAGTGGGGAGCACCTGGGGAACAGTGACCATCAGTCATTGTGGTTTGCAATCACAGAAGGAGCAGAATCAAACCACACAAAAACACGTATCCTGGTTTTAGGGGCAGACTTTGGGAAACTGGGAGATACTTGAAAGAGGCATTAAGGGAATGGGGCAGGAATCAGGGGTTGAGGAACAGTGGGCAGTATTTAAAATGGGGATTACAAGAGCAACAGAATTATGCATTAACCAGGTTAGCAAGCGGAAGAAGAGTAGGCCATATATGGTTTCCCAAAGAGGTAGCAAAGAGAGTAAAGCCAAAGTTGCATTCAAGCAATACAAAAGACACAGGCAGAAGGGATGGGAGAAGTACCAGGAGAAGCAAAGGAGGTCAGTAAGGGAAGCCAAAGCTCAGGCAGAAGAGCACATTGCAAAATCAGTGGGTAGAGGGGACAAAACCTTTACAGGTACATAAGTGAAAAAAGAAAAGGCAAAGGGAGGGACAGTGAGACTGAAGGGGGATGATGGGGGCCGTGTGGAGGATGACAACAGTAAAGCTGACATATTGAACAGGTATTTCTGCTCAGTCTTTACTGAGGAAGAGGTGGGTAATGGGTCTGAAGGGGTACAAGGGTGAGAATGGTGTAGAAATGGACACAAGTCCCTTTACACGACAAGGGTCCTGAAGGAACTGGAAGTAATAAGAGTTGATAAAGCAATGGGGCCAGATGGGGTGCACCCAGGGTCCTTAAGAACTCAGAGAGGTGGTGACTGAACCTCTGGCTATCCTGTTTAGCCGATCACTGGAAACAGGGAGGTACCCAAAGACTGGAGGATAGCAGATGTACTCCCTTATACAAAAGTGGGAACAAGGAGGAAGCGGGGAACTACAGACCAGTCAGCCTCACCTCGGTAGTGGGAAGATCATGGAAGCACTACTGAAGGAGAGATTGGTGGAACATCTGGTTGTCAATGGACTGCAGGATCCAAGGCAGCATGGTTTCACCAGGGGAGGTCATGTCAGACCAACCTCATTGAATTTTTGACTGGGTGACTAGGGAGGTGGATCAGGGGAGGGCAGTGGACATGGCCTATCTGGACTTCAGCAAGGCCTTTGACACTGTGCCACATAGAAGACTATTACACAGACTAGGGAATTATGGGTGTGGGCAGGACAGTAGTGTGGGGGTAGGTAGCTGGCTGGGCGGCAGGACACAGAGGGTGGTGGTAAATGGCTGTCACTCCACAGAGGACAGGTGACCAGTGGGGTACCACAAGGATCAGTGCTGGGACGGTCCTATTCAACATCTTCATCAGTGACATTCGCAGGACCTAGAGGCAGAATTTCACTGTTGCTGATGACACAAAGCTCTGTAACAGAGTAGACACACCAGAGGTGTAGACAGAATGAGAAGGACCTGCAGAAACTTGAAGAATGGTCAGGGGTTTGGTAGTTGAAATTCAATGCAAAAGAAGTGCAAGATAATGCATATGGGGCACAAAACCCTGGCACAATATATCAGTTGGGGAGTGAGGATATAGCATGCACCAAGCAGGAAAGGGATCTTGGGGTTATCATCTCTGATAACCTCAAGGTAGAAACAGTGTGACAAGGCAGCAGGTAAAGCAAATAGAATGCTGGGATGCATAGGCAGGGGCATCACCAGCAGGAAAAGGAGGTCGTGATTCCTACTACAAGACACTAGTGAGGGCCCCACCTGGAGTACAGTGTACAGTTCTGGAGACCATACCTACGTAGGACACAGACAGGGTAGAGAAGGTTCAGAGGAGGCAACAAAGATGGTACATGGATTGCATCACAAGTCCTATGAGGACAGATTGAAGGAATTGAATATGTACTCCCTGGAGGAGAGGAGGAGAGAGGATATGATAGAGACATACAAGTATCTTACAGGGTGGAACAGGGTGCAGAATATACTATTTTTAAGTGAAAAAGATGTTCCAGGACTAGAGGGCATGGGATGAAGTTGGAGGGAGGGACGATTCAGAGAAATGTGAGGAAGAATTTCTTCACAGAGCGGGTGGAGGCAAGTGGAACACCCTGCCTGAGGAAGTGGTGGGGCTGAAACAATCAGGGATTTAAGAATGCATGGGATAGACATAAAGACATTCTGGAGGTCAGGAGTGAGGACAACAGAGTTATGGAAAACATAAACTGAAGTTATAAGCTCAAATGGGCAGACTGGGTGGGCCATAGGCCCATATCTACCGACACTGTCTATGTATCTATGTATCTATGTTTTTGCTTTATGTTGGAAAAAAGCTTTCCACGTCTGCTTTGTTTCTTCCCACCAGGTGGTGGCATTGTCATGTAGCTCTGCAACTGGCAGTCTTGCTTGCCATTCCTAATCCAAGCTGATCTAATATTCTCTCCAGCTAAAGGGAGCTATTAGGTCTCCATGCATTCTTTTTACATCTGGTGACTGGTTCCAATTAATGCTTATAGTGAGGATCTATGGTCAGAGAATTCCAGGCTTGCAATGTTGCCTCAGAAACAACTAGAATACTAGAGACAAAGACAAACTCAATTCTTGTGGATAAATGGCCTCTAAAATATGTGTTGCCCGACTGTAGAAAACTTGCATCTGTATGAATCTATTAACTTAGCATTAGAGGTGATAGTTTTAAGGGCTATGCAATCACAAAATATTTCAGACCTAATGCCCCTGTCTGCTCTCTCTATGCATGATTAAAAATCACCAGTTCAAATGACCGCTCTGGAAGTGTACAGATAGGGTTGCACTTGTTTAAACAACGTTGTTCTAAGAGCCTTGGACTGAGGGGCATATATGGTGAAATTTCTAAACCGCTCAGTGTATAATGTGAAGTCTAACAGTAAGGCCCTTCCAGGCTCAATGTCCACTAATCTGGAGACTTTAACACTTGGGTTATTAAATAAAATACCAACCATTCATAGTTCTTGCCCAATGGACCAGAAGGAGGGCCTTTGCTCCAATATTTGGAAGCCTGTTGCAATTCAAATCTTGTTTTAAACCTAGAGTAGGAAATTTCGGTGCCCTGGCCAGATTTTCACCCCATTCACTAAAATACCACCAACAGCTTAATTTGGTTCAAGGTCAGTTTGCATTCATCTGTATCCCCTCCCTGGGTTATGCCTGAAAATAGGCAGAATCTGTCTAGTGCACTTACCCAGTCAACAAAAAATCCAAATAATACATAAAAATAACATGTTATTCAAGCACCAGTCCACAGGTCACAGCTAATGCAGGTTTTCTATGTTTGGTTTGCCTTTCCACAACAACTGTACCTTTGTACTTTACATGATGGTATTTATTTACTGCACATTGCTGTCAATGTGTTCACTACTCCGTCTCTCCTTCCCCACAGCACATGTCTGGAAATGAGCAGTTACCAGCTCAGTATGTCTTTCCTGATAAAACTTCTGAAACAAACAAAACAAACGAAATATAATATTCCTTAATTTCTTCTTTATTTAAACCACTTTTTGGTTAATTCACTCCATTATTCTGCAAAATACTGAAAGTCAAATGCTTTGGTTGCGGTGGCCCTTCTACAGCAGCTCCGAAGCTTACTTGTTGCACTGTGTGTGCTGAAGGTGGTCAGCTCAATGATGCTCTTGCCATGCTCAGCTGCCTGTTCCTGGGCCTGCTGGGACAGAACCATAGCCGAGGTGATCCGCTGAATCGTACCCTGAAAAATACATAGAGTGCAAATGTAACTATTACACAGTCGACTATCTTCCTTCAACAGAGCTCACTGATATGCTTTTTAATCACTTTTTCTACTAATCCCTTGGCCTCGACGACCGTCAGCCTCCACGCCACCATTCAGCTCCACCATCAGTCCAGCAGGTCTTCTTACCTGCCTCATAGATTACACCCCCATGGTCAAGGTTGGTAGCAGGAACCCTTAAGCTTATGGGACAGACAAAATGGTGCCTGAGCTTGCTGTGGCCTCATTCTCTCAGCCCAAGGCATCTTTGTCTCTCAGATTTTATCTCATCCTCATTTTCCCTTTTCCCTCAGAATCCTCTGTTTGTGTCATCATAATCTAATAATTTCCACAGAAACAGAAGGTGATGTCACAAAGAAAGCATTATGAGGGAAAAACAAGAGCACAAGGTGACATCTGGGGACTGGATCCTGTCTTTATGCAAATGTCCTCAGTAATAAAGAATGAAGGGGATAAATATTGGATATGCCATAGGATGCCAGGAATAAGCTTCTTATTCACTCTGGACTGTTGCCAATAATGCTGCCTAGCAACAAGGGATGCAGGATGGCATTGCTAGCACCATTCCATAGTGAATAAGAAAGCGTATCCCTGGACAATGGGACAAGTGACTGTCTGATGTCCAAATCCTGTGTGGTTTACTCCCTTTTAAATGTTCTGTAAGTCAAATCTTTTAGAAATGTTTTTTAATGTTCTGTATATCAAAGGTTTTACAAAGGGTGGCTGACATCCTGCTGGCCACGTAACATTTGTGTAATTAGCACTTTTATTGGCCATGAGTGAATTTGCTAGATGTGTGCCAACCACCGTGGTTTGGAGGTGCTACAGCATAAGTAAGCACAAGAGTTCTGAGGAGTCGGAAACAAGTTCCAAGGAAAATAACGTCATTTCCCAGAGTGGTATAACAAGGTAGAATATCCCCTGCCCACTTCCTCTGTTCTAACTCAAAACTATGCTGCAAGCCCACAACTGGTTTGCTGATAACCGCCTCCTGGTTAATGCTAAAAACTAAATATATGCTGTTCAGATCCAAGCCCTTCCTGTCCAAATCCAAAATTCACTCCCCTCTCAACACCATCTCCCTGATGGGGATGGCCAAGATCTTGAAGATGTCAATACTTTCAGACACATAGGTATTCTACTAGACCATCCCTCTCTTTCTCCGAGCACATCAACTCATTAGTTGAAGGTTTCACCAAAATTAGGTGCTGCCTACAGATTCCAACAATACCTCACCCGAGGCCCAACTTGCCATCGTCCAGGGAATCTACTCCCAATCTCGGACTTCTGCTCCCCATCTATGCTAGGACATCCACAACCCTTATGGCCAAGCTATCTTCTGCCTACAACAGTGCCTGTCATTTCACCTTGCTGACCCTTTCACTACACACCACCGTGTCCTTTACAATTAAGCTAGGATGGCTTCGCTGCAAGGCAGCTTTGACCTTGCCTTTTTGCTGCATGGTGGATTCCGCCATCTGTATTGGCCAGGAATCTCCTTGCAGTCCTCCTCAAGGTCCAAACTTTACACTGTGGCCTCCGGCTCAAACAGCATTCCTCCTCTGAATGTTCCCAAAGTATCCACCAATATGGGCGGTACAGCCTTGTCCAGTGACAGCCCTATGCTGTGGAATAAACTGCCTGCCGAGCTCCGCTCCATTCACACCACTGCCAGTTCAAATCTTGCCTCAAAGACTGGCTCCTGGAGACTACCCGCTGCCACTGCTTTCCTGAGTAGTTCTTCATTTCCCGCCTGCCCTTACCACAGAGTTTCTTGCCTATGCAACTCCTTTGTAAATCCTCCAGTTCCCTTCCTCTCACACCCTTCTCATCTCATTCCCTCTACTAGTCTCACTTTATCTTTTCATGCTACTCCTGAGGAACATTATCTTCTATGCAACTTGCTGTATATCAATTTTATGTATATATATGTGTGTGTATATATATATATATATATATATATATATATATATATATAAAAAATGGTAAGGAAAATCAGTGAAAATCCACTATCCTGATTAGCTGAAACATGTTACATGACCGTGCACTATTCACAACAACGCTACGCCTTCCAATGCGACCGCATGCCTGAACTACTTTCCAGCCTCTAAACCTTCTCACCAGCAGTGAGACAACTCCACACCTGGTGCAGCTAAGCAGCCACATATACACACACACACACACACACACACACACACACACACACACACACACCGCAGCGTCGCGTATAATGGCACCCACAAGCATAACTAAATATACCAGTAGTAGTCCCACACTGTACAAACTGATGTGCTTGATCATGCCATCAATTTTAAATAAAATGTAATGTAAAAATACAATCCTGCCTGCCATTTTCAGTCTCTTAGTGTAGAACCATTAACTTTTATTACTGTAAGCAATGTCACCAAGCAGTCTCAAGCCTACTAAAAATATGGTGGCAGGTGTTTAACAGAAACCTAGCTGTGTACAAAAAGCAAGTGAGCATTACATTTCTTTTAGTTTTCTGCTCTTACTTTCTGTGAAAAAAGCTCCATTTGTAGGGAGTAGAGTGATCATGCACACGTTCACTTTCATTGTCGAAATATAGAGTGACAGGCGTCGCATTGCAGAAAGTGGCAACCTGTTAAGACTTAAGTAAGCCCCTCTCTGTTTAAAATATGAAAAGTGTGTCCCTCCTGTTAGCTTACCTTAGGTTTCAGTAATAGAAGCTACAGACTGTATCCAGAAGGGGCCGAGGACAGACCGGCGAGTCAGCAGCTTTAGAAAGTAGACAGAAGCCAACTCGCTCTGGCGCAGTCACCACTACAAAACTGCTATAGCAATCATCTCACATCACTGAATCAGACTGAAACTCATACTAGCTGCTGGGAAAGTTCATACACAAACAGAGAACTTACTGAAGTCTGGTGTCACTTACCGTCGCGCCTGTGATCATCTTCCGACGATAATGACAAAATGAGCCATTCTAAAAGAGGAGGTTTTTCACAAGTAAAGAAAACTTAAAAAACAAGTTTTCTTACTTTTTGGACAAAGACAGGTTAATCTACTCTGCCACCATATCATTTAGCAACTACATTTTAGCAATTACAGTAAAGTGCTCACAATCATGCTCATCTTCCTCTCCCTACAAATACCACCTTCTTTCACAGAAATGAAGTAAATGCAAAAAAAATTAGTTCTCTTACGTTTTCAACACAAGCTTATCTTAAACCTCTGCCAGCAAATCATTTAGCAGCTAGAGAGAGGATTACTTTTCCACCACCCCAAAAAAAATGTGTGGCCATTTTATAAGATAGATAACCCACTCTAGGGTGTGCGGTCACGCTCTGATATATGCACACAGTGGGTGGTTAGATGCACTTGGCCTGGGCCTCATGCATCTAGCGCACACCAAGGTGTGTGTATATCAGATCTTGATCCGCACTGTGAGTTATCTATTACTTAGATAATGCTGAAAGTAAAACTCGCTCTGTGATTGGTTCAAACACCCTACCACCGGGCCATTTTTCTGCTCGCGCCCGCTCGAAAAAGTGCCAGCTCAATCATTCAGAACGAAAGTTGCCACTCGTCATTTTATTACCCACTTACTGAGATGGCAGTCATAACCGAACCCCACCATACTCCTAAACTAAAATGCCACCGACAGCCCGATACTGCCTCCAAAATTCACTCTCTTCCTCATCACCACGGAAAAAAAAAAAAACATTCATGTTGACATAATTACATTCCCAGCTAACTCCTTCTCGTAATGTAAACCTCCCACTCTTCCATGTTCTGTTTCCTTCACTGTCCGTTCTCTGTAAAGCGTCTCCTCACTTTTAAACCCATCTACATACTTTGCCACACTTCTAAACCAAATCACATTTAAACTAAAGTACCTGTCACAACAAATCAGCTATACACTTCTGTCGTTCGTGGGCGTTTTCAATCAGGATGTGTGTGAGAGAGACATGAAGCAGGAGGGCAAGCTAATTGAAACAGCATTAAAAAAATACACAGCAGCGACCTCCTGTGGTGATTCCAGCACTTCAGACTATAAGAACTATTTTACATCAAATATTACTTCTACTTTGATTTTATATATAAAAATAAGTAATTTTTTTCTTATATATTCTTCCCCAAAATACCATCTCTAACCCATTATCTAAGTGTAATAATAATACCCTCCAGGGTGGGCGTTATAGGATGCAGCGGACCTTCCAGGGCTATAAGGCCCTCCGCCTGCAGCATCGGCCTCACATTTCCCTAAGGTCCGTTATATCCTAATAACGCCCATTCTGTCGGTATTATTATTTACATATATATATATATATATATATATATGTTTATACACACACACACACACACACACACACATATATTTCTTTATGTATATGCACATCAGATTTATGTACTATATCATCTCGTATTATGTGGATTTATGTATTTTGCTACCTTATATCTTGTGTACTATTGTAACCGTTTATTATTTGTTAGACTGTTACTGTTCTATGCATTGTTGTTTGTGTTTTACTCTGTGCCACTATATGTGGCCCGGTCATGTCTGAAACGGTCCCTGGGATCAGTGCACCTATCCAGTTACCAAAGTCATAAATAAATAAATAAATAAAAAAATACCACATTTATTCAACCCGAGTCTGAGCTCAGCGTGATCAGTACCGGGAGCATAAATGCAAAATGAACCATTTTACATTGTTAATACTAAAACAGATGTCCAGGAATGTAAACATCACCGTGGCAATCCGTTGTCAGTGTCAGAGGCTGGCCACAGGGCTAGGAGTCTAAGTATGGCAGTCAGGTTGGTCACAGGGTCAACCAGATAAAAAGTAATATCTGAAATAGTAGGTAGCCAAAATGTTCTATTTTCAGCATTTTCTTAATGAAAGCCTTTAGTTTGCACTGCATTACTGCAAGGCAGCTGAGAGTTCCCTGTAAATGTGAAAGGAAAGATTTTTTACCACTCATTTTGGTAACCAAGTTCTGCTGATGCCAGCCGTAAGTTCTTTGCTGGAAACAGGAATATCACTTTAAAAGATGCCTTCCCATGTCCATAAATATATATTAAAACACTCAGCTTTTAGCTGAACCAAAAATAATGTTGTCTTCTAACGCTCCCAAGGATTCTAAAACAGCCCTCCTGAGGAACTGGCACACTTCACCCTGAGCATCCTTAGAAGCGGTCCTCCTGTGTTAGGACATTCCACTTATGGAAACCCTGTGCATCACTAAAGGGGTCCTCATGCAATGGAACATTCCACTTCTGGAAACACGGTCATTGCCATCAGGAGTCCTAGTGCATTAGAACATTCCACATATGGAAACACGGTCATCGTCATCACAGGTCATCATTCGTTGTAATATTCCACTTATGTAAACTCTGTGAAGCATCAGAAAAGGTCCACATGCTTTGGAACATTCCATGTCTGGAAACCCTGAGGTTGATTCACAAATGTTCCAGAATGCCACAAGCCCTGGATGTGCGAATATATGGTGCAGAGTTCTTGATCCCACAGGCCAATTGCCGCAAGTTAGACCACCTTTTCTGGTCTAACTTGAGGCAATCTTAGCACCCTTTTTACAGGGTCTATCGCCAAATCAAGCTGCCACAAATTGGGGAACAGTGTCGCAAATGTGACCGATCATCATGAATTGGTGCATTTTGCAGCAAAGTATTTCATGAATTGCACCAAAAAAGGTTTTAAGGCAGGACTTGATGCAAGCCCTGTGTTGTCGTTTCAGAATCAAGCCCCCGTCATCATTATATGAGGTCTTCCTACACTGGAACATTTCACTTATGGAACCCCTGTCCTGTGCATCATTAGAAGAGTTTTTGTGCACTAGAACAGTCCTCTTCTGGAAACCCTCTCATCATTAGAAAATATTTTCATTCACTGGAACATTCCTTTCATGGAAACACAGTCATCGCCATCGGAGGTCCTCATGCATGGAATAGTCCACGTATGGAAACACTGTTCATTATTAGAAAAGATTTTCATATGTTGGAACTTCCATTTATGGAAATCCTGTGCATCAGAAAATGTCCTCATGTGTTGGAACACTCTACTTATGGAAACTGGTTCAGTGCTGAAACAGGCATTGCTCACTGTACTGTACGGCACTTCTGTCTTTAATTTGCATTACATTTGATCTTTGTTTTATGTAGCCCTGCATATTCTGCCTGTAAATTGTGACTGCACATCGTTATTTATTTTATTGTAGTTTTCCTGTTACTGCTGCACCTTGAATGAGGTATTTCACTTGCACATCGTGTATTGCATACTGTCCCCTTCCCCATCCCTCCAGGACGATCTGAAACAAGCTGTTATAAGCTCAGTATGTCTGTCTTGTTGAAACCTTTGAAACAAAAAACAAACAAACCAAACTTAGAAGTGGTCCTAATGTGTTGAAACATTTTACTTCTGGAAACTTGGTTCGGCATTAGAAAATGTCATCATCGTTGTAACATTCCACGTTTTGGAAATCCTGTGCATCATCAGAAGAGCCCCTCATGTGTTGGAACATTCTACTTAATGAATCCTGGTGCATCATTACGAGAGATCCTTAGGCACTGGAATATTCCACTCATGAAATCCTGTGCATTATCATAAGAGGTCCTCGTGCATTAGAACATCCACCAATGGATGATAACGATGATGATGGTGCATCACTAAAGAGGTTCTAAGGCAATGGAACATTTTACTTATGGAAGCACAGTCACAGTCATCCTTAGAAAACACCCTTGTGCATTGGAATATTCCACTTATGTAATCCCAGTGAGTGACTAAAAGAGGTTCCCATGCATTAGAACCTTCCACTTATGAAAACTATGTGTATTATAAGAGGTCCTCGTGCATTAGAACAGTCCACTTGTTCCACTCAATCTGCAGGCTTGCCACCAGTGTCCATCAGGATGGAAGAGAAAATGAGAAAATGCCCCAACTGCAGCAGATGGTGCTAGTCTCACGCAGGCCCCCACACCACTGACTTTGCCTCCTCTTGAATTCGGTCTCTATCTAGGAGTGTCTGGCTCCTGTCTCCGCAGCTGCACCTTGGAGGGCAACCCACAAAAGAAGGTTGGGTAAGTCTGTGGATAAGGATGATGATGCTGCTGGGTGTAAGAGGCATAAATAATAGTTTAAAAATATATGTTTCCTGGAGGAAAATATTATTTGGTGAACAGAAGTGATATAAAATAAAGTCCCAAGCAATTTTAGGTTCCCCATGAAATTTGTGAAAAGACAGCAAGATGCAAGGTTGAGTACTTCCACATGTCTGGGGCATACATTACCCATTCTTTAAAATGATTTGTGTCATACTCTACAGAATTAACAATACCTCTGGGAAAGCTCGAAAAACAATACTTTGAAAAATGCAGCTAATATTTCATGCTTTGGGGCTCCTTATTTTTAATTGCTGCTAGAAAGTTTCATGCATGTAAACTAGACTTTGATCATTTAATCAATGGATTTGTAGAATCAAATTCCATCTAAAGTGATATTAGTCAGGACCACCTGGTGACCCAGCAAAAGCAAGTTGCTCTCCTGTGCCATCGACCTGAGCCTAGGAGTAGACTAGGAAGCTCAAATCAGTTGCGGCCCAGGCCAGGAGTGCTGCTGCCTTTAGCAGAACCAGCCCTGGAAGGATGCATCAGTATCCAGCCAGCACAGCAACCACTTGTGTTAGTCTGGGGACCCTGCTCCACCGCCAAGGGTTGCAATGTGCAAGGTCTGTGGCAGCTTACAGCGGATGTCAGGGATTGAAGGAGGTGGGGAGAAAACTAAGAGAGAAAACACGGTTGCTAATTCCATAATGAAATCCCAAAATGTTGCTGTGTGCTCAACCTTAGGAGAAAGCGTGCAGAGGGGTTTGCTAGCCCTGTTGTAGAATACAGTCCAGTAAGCTCTGCACTCCTGAAGTGCAATTACCACAAACAAAAGAGTAGATGAATTTCAAAAGGTTTATTTCAGTCAGTACATCGAATACCTTCAGTGTCTCTCCTGTGCCTCCCACAAAGATACTCGCAGCTCTTGACCAATCAGCTGGTCTTCCTCAGGGGTGGAGTATCGTTTCCTGACCCCCTTAAATAGCCACTTTTCCAAAATTAAACACACATAGGGCTACCCCTATTGTTTCAACCTATAACTACATAAGTGGCTGGGGGTGTCGAACCTGTTTGCATCACATTTATAATTTTAACTTTTATACTAAATTATGCTTTCATATTGCTTTAATAACCAAATGGCAGTGCTAAATCTAGTCAAATCACTAGTGATAACAATGTATAGCTATTTCTAAACTTACATGTGACAAAAGGTAAAATATAATATAAAATAAACCTTAATGAAACTAAGGATTTAGTATGCACATGCTGTTGTGTCTTACTTCATTGATGCTGCTTGCATCTATAACAAAAACACACATTTTTATATGTCCTTGAAAAGTCATATGCATTGTTCCATTAGTGTATACCTGAACATATTAATCATTTTACAAAATGGAGCTTTCTCAGGAAGTGGAGTATGCAATTCCTGACCCCCTTAATTAGCCACTTTTCATAATTAACATATAGGGCGGCCCTAGTGTTTAAATTTATAATTGTATAAAATACAAGTAAGTGGCTATGAGGGGTTTGAACCCGCTTGCATCACATTTATAATTTTATACTTTTTAAATAAATGAGCCTTCCTTATTATTTCATTTCATTAACCAAATGACATTGCTAAATCTAGTCAGATCACTAGTGACAACAGTTTTAGGTATTTCTAAGCTAACATATAACACGTTTTTGAACCACAAGACATTACCAACACTGATCATGTTGCAGGGTAGACAGTTTTACATTTTATTTAAAATATGATAACCAGATAAGCTCCAAGGGCAATAAATTCCCATTTTCAAGGAGGACCCTACAATGTCGTTATAGACACAGTTTATAACAGGTTTGGCAAAATCACTTACAATGTGAACATTCAGTGCAACACTGTTTTATTTTGAACAACTGGTTGGAATAAAGGAGACAGGCAAAATTCCTTTCTAGTACAGATCTATATAAATAGGAACATTGTGCTATAGTAGTCATGTAAAAGAGGGGATTACGATCCAGTTGTAAATGTGGAGTTATAAAAACAGATAGTATTTTTAAAAGAAAATGTAACCGGACCATATCAAAATGCCAACATGAAATCAACCTAAAGTAAACTTGAGAGTCAAAAACAAAAAAAAGTAATTTAGGGAAAAATACAAGAACGATGATGAGTAAGTCTGGGACACGAAAGAACAAAACAACAAGCATTATGACAGAGGGTTGTAACCCTACTCAGTTAAGACTCTGTGGCGGAGTACACTAGACGCCTACAATCAGTAACCAACACAATTAAACACATTCACCACCTGTTCTGCAATACTTTCTGACCTCTTTGCTCAATCCCTCCTTCCAGTCATGAGGTTGTGCTACCTGGTGGTTCTTTTTTTTTTTTTTTTTATTCTTTGGTAACGGGTAAGGTCTACTAGGCACAAATGCCTGTTTCAGGGGTGATCCAGGAGCACTGAGGTGGTTAAGTGACTTGCTCAGAGTTACACAGTATGCAAGTGGAGGTTGTGGAATCACACCCACATCTACTTGATGTGCCAAGCTAATTCACAGCTCGCTGCTCTAAACCGCTAGGCTATACTGCCAGCCCTTGGTGTTTCTGCTGTTCCTTGACTTAAAGCACTCTGGTGTACACCCAATGGTAGAAAGAGACAGCAGAAGAAAGGCCCAGAACCCATCTAGTCTGCCCGGCCCTACCTATGTGGATGCCCTAGTAGTCATCACTCCCCTCCACTCACGTCAAACTCCCTGCTATCCTTAATAATGTGGCTATCATGAATACTGCGGAATTAGCAAAGCAGTCTTTTTTTTTTGATTGCAATATTGTCTCCCCAAACTTACGCCAGGAGCACTGGTGCAGAATGGAGAGCTGGTCCTAAGAACACCCCTAAAATTAGTTGAAAGGTCAGTAAACTGTGGCATACCATGAACCATAGTTATTATGGTACCAGAAATCAGGCACAGGGTCAGTACCATGACTTTTGATACCGCAGTATATCATGAAACCTTGATACAGTAATATTCCTACCCCATGTCTGTCTCTCCACGGATTTGGTGCAGAGCACCCCTCCAGCAGCCTGTTCCACTTATCCCCCACCATCTTGGTAAAGAAATAACAATAGTTTCTGTCATCTGTACTTAATGTACCTCCACAAGCTTCTTTCAGATCCCACTTGGGTTCTTATTTCCATTAACTGTGAACAGTTCCCCAGTGCCTACCTTGTTTATCCTGGGAAGAAACTTGAAAGTTTCAGTCGTGTCCCTCCTGGTCTCCAATATTTACATGTCAAGGTCCTCAGAGTCCAGCCTCTCCATGTAGGACTTCTCTTGCTGCCCCTGAATAATCTTTGTTAGCCTTCTCTGCACTGCCTCAACCTTGTCTTGTCCTTTTCAAGTGCAGGCCCATAACTGTACACAGTACTCCAAATGCAGCCATACCAGGGATCAACACAGGGCACAATCACCTTCTTCCTTCCGCTGTTAATCCCCGCCTACACATCCCAGCATCCTGTTTGCCTTCCCACTGCTCGGCTGGGGTTTTGATCCCTCTGTAAATAAATCTGCATTTCAGTTGCCAGGACCATGACCATCTCTCCAGTCTCTTAAGATCGTCCCTCAATGTCCTGACCTCTTTATTAATGTCCATTCTACTGCAGATTTTGTCATCTGCAAACAGGCACTGCACAGCTTCCTTGGATCCTTCCCGATGTCATATACGGACCCAAGACTGTTCCTGGGGATTCCCACTAGTGTCTTTTCTTACCTTCAAGAGTGGCCTTCTTAGTGCCCTATGTAAATCTCTTGATTTTAGGAACAAGTTTTAAAAGTGAAGAGTGAAACTCCCAATAAATTCCACTGTTAATCTTTTAAGTTAAACTTAGTTCTCAGAAAGTGGGTTTCAAACAGAACGAGTGAGATTTGACAACGCTGGGGTTAGATAAGTAAGGAATAAGTAGCTAGAACAGGGACTTGATAAAAACAGAATCCATCTGAATTGAAAGATATCCAGAACCGCAACAGTTCTGGTTTTCCTATCTCCATCTGAAGTAATACCCCAACCTGCAGGAATGGACTTCACAATCCACCTGAATGCCCGCTCAGGGGAATGCTCAACCCACCAGAATGCTCACCTTGACCAGCTTAACTACCGCCTACCCAGTGGAATGGCTGCCATGACTAACTGAAGGCCTACCACGGCAGACTGCCCACCCTGAGCAGCCAAAATGATTACTTGACCCAACAATTGTGAGCCACAACCCAATGGAATGCCCACCTCACTGAAATAACTGTATGCCAGTATGTCACGTGGTCATTCCAGTGGTCAATGATGACTATTCTGGCAGATCGGGTGGGCATTCTAGCAGATAGGGTGGTATTCCAGCAAGCTTCGCACTGGGGACCCCCAGCTGGTAATAAAGACGAGATTAAGAGCGTAAGCACCCCCTTCCCATTAGTGGGGGCTTATCTGTATGGCCTTCAGTCTCCTCCATTCCCTCCTACAGAATTCACCTCCGGTTCCCCAGGCTTGCTGATGTGGAGACTGGCACAGCAGGAGTACCATCACCCAGGAGCCCTGGCAGGAGCTGAGCCAAGGCTCCATCAAGAATCTTCACGGGTAAGCCGCAAAGCAGACCTGTGATCGTGACCCATGACTGATTTGTGGGGCTCAGACTGGAGAGCCAGCTCCATTGGGTGCCTCTTCAATGATTCCCCAGCCCCAGGTGTAACAGTCGTCAGGAAACAGGAACAGCCGTGGCAGCCGCTGCAAGCACTGTCACCTCATGATGAAGCTGGAGCTCTGCCTGAAAAAGTGCCGTGCTCTGCTACAGTTAAGGGTCCTGGTTTCAGGGCTGGCAGCAAACTGGCACCAAAGTGAAGCTGCTATCAGGCACTTAGAAAGTGTCTCCTGGCCTCAGGGTAGGCAGTAGGGTGGAAGAAAAAGAAAGAGAAGTGCACATGTGCACCCTGGCCACCGGAGATGGTCTCAAAGGTCATTCCCAACAACACAGCTCCTGACAGGCTAAGTGCTCCATATAATGAATACCTCTCTGGCCCCCAGGACAGGCAGCAGAGGCTAGGGCAACATAAAGCCAGCCCCAGTGGGCTTAAGAAAAGCAGCAGCAAGCTGCTAAAGTCACCACTCAAATATAACCAAATATGGTGGCACCCATGTCTCTCCTCTGTCCTCCAACTCCTGCAAAGACTGCTTGGAAAGGGTCAGAGGTCAGCACACAAAATTCCCAATATTTTTGGCCAATCAGAGGCATACATTGCTTCTCAGTCTGCATGCAAGTCTAGCACAGCTGGGCCAACATTCTAAAGCAGGGTTTTAAATAATTGATTAGCAGTTTTTTCTTGGGACAATGCTAACTGTACAGAAAGTATTTATATAGTTTTTCTAGAAGTGTCATGTTTGTTAAACACAGTGAGGCAAGTGCTATGCATTTTCACAATGTTTTAGCACTTTTATGAGCAAAACGCTAATGAATTTTGGAGTTAAATAAAACCGTAGAAGACAACTTGCCCGAGAACAGGACTGTTCAATAGGGCATCGAGTTTCATCTCCTATAAAAGGAGCTGCTCCAAGGGATACAAACAGGTTTTCTGTCAGTGTGACAGACACAGAGCTGTGAGTGAGTGAGCCACTATCTGCACTGCAGGCCTGGCAAGCTAGAAATGTCTGGGATCCCGGCAACTGACTCTTTTGTGAAGAAAACAACAGGTTTTTTTTATTAAAACTGTCCATTTGAAGGTAGAAGTGGAGCTGGGGTTTTCTGCCCCACCAGTGACTTTTCCTCTGGGGGACAAGCTCCTTGAAAATCAACCGACCAAGAATGCAATTGCCTGCTTCACTGTCCCTGAAACCCTGCACCTGCAGCAGTAGACTGACCATGAGAGAACTGAGACTGGCGAATGAACACAAGACAACCCGTGAAAGTATACAATCCAGCCATAAGCACATCCAGCTGCCTCACCTGTTCCATCACCAGACACTACGGTTATCTATGAAGCTACAGAACAGTGAGTAACCATCAGGGCTTCTGCCTCATAACAGGGAAAATTCTGAGTGTGCTAGGACTGAGAGAGAAGCCCTGGGTGGGACTTCACCACTATGACAGACCCAGGCAGAAGACCTGCGGCGGCATCCAGCCACCCATTTGTATGTGGATTACAAATAGGGGCCCTTTTCAAGTTTACAATTTCATTGTTCAGCAGTAGTTTGTTTTTAAAGTATGTTTTCCTGCAACAGTTAAAGCATGCCACCAAGCCCCTACCTGGTAACAGCAACCACATCCCCATGAGATTCCTAGTGCAACTAAATAAAGAGCTCTACCCACGGCCTTATGGTGGATTTAAGTCGAGTGCACCCAGTTGGGGATTAAAGGACTACCAGGGTGAGCTGATTGTGTGGAGTAACTTGTTTTGCATTGAGTATAAGGATTTCACTGCTACCCATTGCTCCCCTTGTTCTTACGGTCCCTTTGTTCTTCTGTACTCTCTTTAAATCAATGATTGGTCTGAACTGCATTTCTTGGTCTGGGGTGATTACTGCTGGTATACTGTCACTTGTTTTGGGACGGGACTGTGTGGGCAGGTTATGCACCATCTCCTAGATGGTAATAACCTTGTGTGTCAGCACCAGGTACTCCATATTGCTACCGCAGGTGGAGGCACTGTGCCATTTTTAGGCCGGAGTACCCAGTGTAACACAACTTTGGCAACCCAGGCCGCCCCCGAAAGTCTGGAGAGATGAACTGGGGCCAAGGGGTGGTCCGCTACAACAGAAATTAGTAAAGTAAGTTGAACAAGTTGAATTGTCTAAGTTTTCTCTTCAAAGTTCCACACAGTGCATTTACATGTTGTACAGCACACCAGTAACCAAAGTGTTACTAACTAGGTTTCTGAGTTTTACGGTGCATGTAAAAGTGTGTTAGCTGCTGAGCACCCAGTAACAGTCACTGATTATTGCAGTTTTGGTTACTGGGAAACAAACTTTTCAGGTGTATCCCAGTACAAAACCTGCATGTACATGTATCAGAAATCAATGTTTTTCAGTGAACGTGGTTAATGTATAGAGTATACCAGTAGTGCTGCATTTAACGGCTAACTGTGCACAAGTAAACACACCATTATCCAGCCTTTGTGGCAATAGTGAGGACTATGGACCCTTGCAAGTAGCATAGTGGTACATCATAGAATTAATGTATATTATGATATACTACTGCTACAATGCTTGCATGACTGGCGCTACCTAAGCACTACCTGTCAGCTCATGCATGACCCAGTAGCAAAAATCAGGGTGAAAGTGGAGCTCTCACGGAGCTACCTACACTAGTTACAGACCGCTTACGCTACTTAGGGTTAGTTGGTATGGCTGTGTAGTTTTTAGCCTTTACTTGCATTGGGGTCTTTCCCCACACTCCCATGTTCTTTAACACTTTGCGCTAGACTGTCCCCTCGCATGCACCACTGTTCTCTATACCAGTCTCTGTCTTTCCCCTCTCTTAGGACAGGCGCGTACCCACTGTATCAACACTGTTAGCACATTCTAGTTCGGTTCCCCCCCTCTCTGCCTCTCTTTCCTACCCCTACTCCCTTAGGGCTCCAATGTGGACCCTGGCTGTTTCCTCCACTTTGACATCCATTGGCCAAGCTGCTTTCAGCCACTATTCCCTAAACTCTGGAATTCCCTCCCTCATGCCATCAGGAATGCCCCTCATCTTGTGTTCTCTCCAGTCTCCTCCGTGGCCTCATCACCCCTCCTGCAACTTCTCTTAATTTTCATGCCCCCCTCCAGTGCCACCCCTACTCCCCCACTGCCTCCCTCCCCTGAAGTCAAGCTATGAGTTCAGTATTTTTCACCTAGCAGAGTGTGACACTTAGCCAGCTGATTATGATTGTTCTATGATATGTAATATAAAATATAGTAGGTGATTTGTCTCACATAAGACAACCTGTGCTATGGGTGTCCCCCAGGTTTCAGAGAGAAGTTGCAGACTATATTAACCTGAAACCAGGAGGTAATTAAAAGACCAGAGAGACTTAATTAAGGGTCTCCTGTTTTCAGTCTTAATTAGAACTGACCCAGCTGCCAGGGTATAGGGCTCGTAAAGTTTTATGGACGCTAGAGAAAAAACATGTTATACCACCATGGTGCTAAAAGTTATAAAATCCTTTGATACACCTTAGGAATAGGAACTGCTCAAGATCAAAGAGAAATGTTAATTAAGGAGTCATATTTGGGAAATTGGTTTTGCTGATGTCACCTTATTTAATATACCTCCTGATAGGACATCCTGTTTGTATATTTTTTATATTCTAAAACGAGGAGCTAGATGACATCATAGAAGGGTGTGGAAAATAGAGTTTTAAACTGTATACTGTGTTTGAAACTGGTGACATACCTGTTTGGGCTCTTAAGAAACAAGATCTGACTATAAGCACTATAGAGGTAATACACTAGATAGAAAAAGTGTAACTGTATGTTGGTAGGAGTTTGTCTGTAGTTTTCTTTTAAGTGATTGTATGCTCTTTGATATATTGTTCTGTGTTTATAGTTTTCATATTTTATTCATTTTTAGTAAATATATTATTTGAAAGACTGCCTTGGGTTGTCTGCCAGTTCTTTTTGCATGTGGTATATAGATGGTTAAGTCTGACAATTGTTCAAGAGCCTGATGGTGTTACTAAACTGGGAAAAGGTAAGAATATACCCAAGGTCTTTATAGAGTTTTAAAGGGTTCATACTGGATACCTGGTTAGGTGCCCTTAGGCGAAAGATATATTGCATCCCTGAAGAGAATATTATCTGAGCCTGTACATTTGGGTATGCTAGCATAAGGTTCACAGTTTGAATCCCCAGAACTTGAGACTAAAGGTAATTCAGGCCCACAAGCAGACAGAAGGGTTACCCTGTCTGTTACCTGTTCACATTATTGCACTGGAGGTTGGCACTGTGGGAGCAGAGGCCTGGCCTGCTGAGTGTGTTTGTGGCAGATTTGGTTGGCAGTGGTGCGGATAAAATTGGTAACACAAGCTTTAACTATTCAGTGTGTCAGCTTAATACTGTACAGCTCACTTGCAAAATAAGGCAGTAATTTATTTTTAAAAGGAAACAGAACTATATCATTTTGCTTACAGTCAAGTTCCTACTTGTTTGATTTTTTCTAAAGTGCAAGTGAGTAGCCGTGAGTTAGGGAAGATGGCTTCCAACTACAGCGGGCACACTGCAGACTACTTGAAGCAGTTGTGTAAGGACAGAGGAGTCCTGTACGAGGTGAGAGCCACCAAGCAGAACCTCGTGGATGCCCCGATGGCAGCAGATACCCAGAGCACCGAGTCACAGACTGTAACTGTAAAGGACCAAACCTTGGGCATGGAGGGGCTAGCGCCAGTGCAGTATCCAGATCCGGTGAGGAGGGCAGCAGGGCTAGTGCGCAAGAGCCACAGCAGCAGGGGAAGGTCACCAGCATTCTGGAGCCAGAAGCAATCAGGCTGCAGATTCAGTTGTGCAGAATGGAGCTGGAGTTTCAAAGAGAGAGAAGCGAACAGCAAGCCGCAGAGGAGAAGAGGCGAGAACAGCGAGCTGCAGAGGAGGAGAGGGGGCGCGAGGCAGATTGTGAGCGTGAGCGCCAGAGGCACATGAACTGGAGAAGCTACGACTCCAACCACCAGCACCAGAGCAGCTAAGTGGCTTGGGTTTAACTGGAACTACAGGACTGGGTTACAAATTTAATTCAAAATTGATAGCTGAATTTAAAGAGGAGGAGGATACGGATGCTTTTAAATTCCTTTGAAAGTTGTATTCAGGCTGAAATTCCTAGAGGGTCCTGGAGCTTCCAGCTATCCCTGCTACTTACCAGGAAAGCTCGGGGATGCAGGGTTTTAAATAATTGATTAACAGTTTTTTTGGGACTATACTAACTGTACAGAAAGTATTTGTATAGGTTTTCTAGAAGTGCTGTGTTTGTTAAACACAGTGAGGCAAGAGCTATGCATTTTCACAAAGATTTAGCACTTTTATGAGCAAAACGCTAATCAATTTTTAGAGTTATATAAATCTCTGGAATGCACTAGGTCAAATGGACAATGAGGACAGTAATGATTACAGCAACTTAAAGCTGCACTTTTAAAAAGTTTGATTTAACTGCAGAAGCATACAGAGCTAAATTCTATAAGTTCAGGGAAGCCCTGACATGAGCTATGAGGAGCTAGCCATGAAACAACGTCAATGTTTAAAACATTGGTGGGAGGAATTGAAGCAAACTCTGTAAATAAAATCGAAAATGCTATTTAGTTGGAACAGTTTTTCTGGGCATGCCCAGCAGAGCTGAAAACCTGGCTGGAGGACCAATATCCCAAAACAGTGCAAGAGGCTGCTGAACTCTCAGACCGCTACGCCAAGAGCAGACCTGCTCTGAGAGCAATAAATGTGGCATGGCAGTGTAGAAAGGAAAAGCACACCTTCAGGGTAGCTAAAACCTCACTGCCTCCACCAAAACCAGTAAGCCCCAGGTTTCAAAAAGGAGTTCTCTGAGAAAAGAAACGAATGTTGGTTTGTAAAGAAATTGGGCATATTGCCAGACAGTGTCCCAAAAGGACGAGTAAGACGTAGAATGGGGCTAGGAAAGACGGTGTTGTTTGTGTGGCCCTGGAAGCATGCCTGTGAACATGAGGGACCCCATGCACCCAGTCACGTGAATGGTGTACACACAAGGGTAAGGGACACAGGGGCATCCCTAACATTGGTAAAGGGATCTTGTAGAGCCTGGTCAGCTTATATCCAATGAATTTTAACTGTACAAGACTTTACTGGTGAGGAGAAAACACTGCCCTGCTAGTGTTCTCCTAGACTGGGGTGAAACAGGGGAACTGTGCAACAGGTGACTGTAGCCAAAACTTTAGCAGTTGATGTCATCCTTGGCAACAATATCAAACAGGGGATGTGTGCAGTTACCTGTAGCCAAGTGGCAAGGGAAATTGTAGTTCCCTGGACCCCACAGAAGCTATTGTGGAAACCACTGGGAGGCTGGTTCCCCTGCCTGTCTCCCTGATAGGGAACTAATGAAAAGGGGTAGAAATTTCCCAGTAGCAGTTAACCATACAGCTACGGAGGATTACTCCGAAGGAGGAGGGGGACCCATTGAAAGAGGATTAGGATGACAGTGATCCTGAGTGCCCTGGACGCTGAGTGCTAGGGACCCTAGTTTAGAGACTGAAGGGACCTGCCCCATGCCTTGGGAATGTGTTAAGGAGTTTGCAGCTGCTCAGAAAAGTGACCCTAGTGTAGAAAAGTTGAGGGCTTGGGCAGATTCTGACGGAGCACAGGGAGGTGACAGTAAACATAAGGTTTATTGGGAAAATGGACTGATATATACTCAGGCTGTAAAGACAGAGGAGGGGTGATAGGCAGGCAGCTTGTCATTCCCCAGGGGTACCGTAAGCAGTTGCTCAAGACTGCACACTATATTCCCTTGTCTGGTCATCTGGGAATCATGCACACCTACGCAGCGTTGGCCCAGAATTTCTATTGGCCCAACTTCACCCAGCAGGTGAAGGAGTATTGCAGGTCTTGTCACTGGTGCCAAGAAATAGGAAAGCAGGTAAGAAAACCCAAGCCCCCTAATTCCATTGCCCATAGTAGAGAAGCCATTCCAGAGGGTGGAATGGATATTGTGGGACCTTTAAATACCCCAGCTCCTCCGGGAAGAGGTTCATCCTGACTGTGGTGGATTATGCCACCTGGTATCCAGAGGCAGTTGTCCTATCCTCAAGAGGACAGACAAAGTGGCAGATGCCTTACTTGGGATTTTTTCCTGTGTTGGGTTTCTGCAGGAGGTTATCACTGATCGGGGGTTCCTTCATGTCAGACCTGATGAAATATTTGTGGCAGAAGTGTGGGTAGTGCAGAGGAGCATGACACCTTATCACCCGCAAGCCAATGGGCTGGTGGAAGATTTAAGTACCCTGAAGTCAATGCTCCAAGTGTTTGCTGAACAGCATGGGAGGGACTGGGAGAAATACCTTCCCACCTGTTGTTTGCATACAGGAGGTGCCCCAAGAATCAACAGAATTTTCCCTTCGAGCTTTATATGGACACTGGGTACACGGGCCCTAGACTTGATCCAGGAGGACTGGGAAGGCAAGCATGCCACCAGAGAATTCCATAGTGGATTACGTCCTTAGGTTTAGGAAAGGTTGAGGAGCTTATGGGGACAGCCCAGAGCAACCTGCCAGCTGCCTAAAGAAACAAAAGTGTGGTACGACCGCCAGAGCCAGAGCTACGCTCGTTACACAGTGGAGTCAGAAGTCATGGTCCTTATTCCGGTCCGGAGAGACAAGCTGCAGGCTGAGTGGACAAGACCGTACCAAGCAGTTAGGAAGGTAAATGGCGTGGACTATATCATAGAGTTACCTGACAGAAAACATACAGAAAGAATATACCATGTCAACATGATGAAGCATATATGCTAACAGGGCTGACATGGTGTTTGCGTATGTAGTCCTAGGGAGGGGCAGACGAAGGAGACACCCTTCTGGACCTGCTGGAAGAAAGCAAGCGGAAGGCCTTTGTGGAGGCAGTTAAATTGTCTCCCCAGCTGGCCCGGACAAGATACTAACATACATACTAACATACTAAAATGCCAGTAGAATAGGCCTAACGTCTTTCGAGGCTGCTCGCTTGTTCAGCCCCCATCCTGGAGCTGACCTTGCTGCCCCCCTCCCTCTCTGGCTTCTCCTTTCCCAGTCCCGGATAGTCTCACTGCACTGTATTTTGCTTCCAGAACCCTTCCCTGTACCGGTCCCACACCCTCTAGAAACTCTCCACCGTCTCTGCCTCCACCAGCCCCCTGGGCAGCACATTCCATGGCTCCACCACCTCTCACTGAAGTAGCACCTCCTCCTTTCTCCCTTGAATCTCCCTCCGGCTTCCACCCATGCCCTCTAGTTGCTCCCTCCTTCCTTCGAGCACCCTGACTGCTCCTCCCTAGTTACCCCTTCATGTACCTGAAGACCTCTATCATGTCCCCCTCTCTTCCAATGTATACATATTTAGCTCTTCGAGCCTCTCCCCAGGTCCTGTCCCCAAACCCTAAATCATTTTGGTTGCCCTCCTCTGAACCCTCTCCAGGAGTTCAATGTCCTCTTTAAATGTGGCCTCCAGAACTACACACAGTACTCAAGAGTGCGGCCTCACCAAGCGTTATACAGTGGGAGTATCACTTCCCTCCTTCTGGAGGTGATCCCCCTAGCGATGCATCCCAGCATCCTGTTGGCCTTTGCCGCTGCCCTCCCACAAGTCTCCAAGTTGTTCATCTTGACATCTACCACCACCCCCAGGTCCCTCTCAGCCATCGAGACTTGTAGCATCCTCTCGTATACACTTGGCCCGGGTTTCTGGCTCCAAGTGCAGTACCTTGCATTTCCTGCATTGAACCTCAGCTTCCACTTTCTAGACCACCTTTCCACAGCCTCCAGGTCCCCTGTAGGCCACCTCCTCCTCCCCATCCACCACCGCCCCCAGTTTGGAGTCATCCATAAGAGACTCATCTCCTCCTGATACCCTTCCTTATGTCAGAGACATAGGCGTTGAATAGGAGTTGAACAGGAGGGGCCCAAGGACCGATCCTGAGGGACCCCACTAATGACCCTCCTTGGGGATGAGACTATCCAACCAACCACGACCCTCTAGGTCCGGTCCTGGAGCCAACTGCCTATTCATCTGATCATCTGGTTCCCACGCCCATTTCTCCCAGCTTATCCAACAGGCACCCATGAGGAACAGAGTCAAACACCCGCTGAAGTCGTAGAAAGAGGACGTCCACTGGTCTACCCAGGTCCAAGGCACTCATCACCCAGTCATAGAACTCCACAAGGTTTGTCTGACATGATTTCCCGGGATGAATCCATGCTGTCTATCGTCCAGGCACCCCAACTTTTCCAGGTGCCCCATAGTCTCTCCTTGACAATGCCCTCCATCACCTTGCCCACCACTGATGTCAGGCTGATGGACCTGTAGTTCCCTGCCACCTCCTTGATCCCCCTTGTAGATAGGCACTATCTGTCCCACCTTCCAGTCCTGGGGCACCCACCTGTCCTCAGAGAGATGCTGAAGAGCTCACCAGGGTTTCACCAGGACATCCGCCAGTTCCTTCAGCACTCTGGAATGTAATTTATCCGCCCCAGTGCTTTCTCCGTCTTAAGGGTTCCCCACTCTCTCTCTGCCATGATTTCCACCTCTGCTACCTCGCCCCTGCTTTGCCTTTCCCCACTGGCCAGTGATGCCCCTCCGACCACGCCGATCAGTAGGGTCCCTCCTCCTCAGTTTCACCGTCTCCTCCCATGTATGATGCACTCCATTTTCCTTGGTGAAAACTGAGGTGAAGTACTCATTTAGTACCTCCGCCTGCTCCCCGGGTTCCCACGCCCATTTCTCCCAGCTTATCCAACAGGCTTATCCCATCCCTCCTCCCTGTTTTAATCCCGCTAATCTGCCCTTCACCTTTGTTTTTCCCAATGTATCTAAGAACCTCTTGTTCCCTCTCCTAATTTCCCTGGCCAGGTTCTGCTCCTTCCTTGCCTTAGCCGCCCTCACCACCCTAGTGGCCCTTCTGGCCATCAGCTCGTACTCCCCTCAATCCCTTTCACTCCTTGAGCACTTGAATTACCTACAGGCCACCCTCTTTCCCTCACCCGTCCTGAACCTCCTGGTGCACCAGCAGGGTTTTTCGGCCCCACCGCATTTTCATCTTACTCTTGCGCAGGTGCTGGTACCATCCTGCACCCCTCCTGATGATTTCCCACCTACTGTCAGCGCCATGTCTGACTCAATCCCATCCAAGTGCTCCTTAGGATCCTTCCCATTTCCTTGAAATCCACCCCTGAAGTCAGTTACCTTCCATCTTTGTGCAGCCTTCTACCCTCCTAGGTTCAGGCAGAACCAGACCGTGGCATGGTTGCTCCTGCCAACGGTCCCTACCTCCAGGTCCCCAATCTGGTCACTGTCTGCCAGGACCACATCCAGTATCCATGCCTCCCTGGTCGGTTCCCCACCTGCTGAGTTAGGAACGCGTCCTGAAAGACATCCAACAACCTCTGGTCCCTGGCCACCGAGGATGTCATAGTCTCCCAGTCTGTTCCTGGCATGTTTAAGTCCCCAAAACCACCACCCTTCCCTGCCCAATCTGCAGTGCCTCCCAACATCTGCCGCCAGACTCTCCTCCAGCAACTCCACCAGTGCAGGGGTCTATACACCACTCCTATTTTACTCTCTTGCCCCCCTTGTTATCAAGGTGACCCAAATCGCCTCCACATTTCCCTCTGCCTCCTCCACCCTCCTATGGCAATGCAGTTTTTGACTATTATTGCTACCCTCCTCCCCTTCCCTCCCCGTCCTCCCTGAACACTGTAACCTCCAGGTTCAGGTCCCAGTTGTGCCTCTGGTGGCCCAGGTCTCAGTGACCGCTGCCACATCCACCTCTCCTCAGGTTAGCATCGCCTGGAGCGCAGGCATTTATTGCCCAAACTCCTGGCATTTAGCAGGACTATCTTCCACCCTTTCCCTATACTTCCATTTCCCTGCTCAGCATTCCCTGATTGGGATTCTGCCTTCCCTGGTCTGCACCTTACCAGTCGGCCTTTCTCGCATTCCTTCAGCTCCCCAGGGGTTGGAGACAGAGTCCCTCCTTATCGGACCCCCTCAACAGCCTTTTCTCCCATCCCTCCCCCTTCACAAGTTTAAACCCCACCTTTCACCAATGAACCTCTCTATTTTCAACTTAAGAATTTCCTTCCCTCCAAATTGAAATGGAGCCTATCTCTAGCATACAGCCCTTATCCTCCCAGGTCTCACCCCAATCCCCCATCAACCCATACCCCTGGCCCCACACCACTCCCTGGGCCACTGGTTTATCTCTAATCTTCCTTTGTGTTTCCCACTAGCCCTTGGCACTGGCAGGATTTCTGAGAAGGAAATTCGCATCCTATGTCATGACAGACCCTGGCAAGCTCCCTGAACCTTGCTTGTATCTCTAGCTCGCTATTTCCTCAATGTCATTGGTACCCAGGTGGACCAGTATGTCCGGGGAACCTCCACAATCCTTGCCAGCTGATATACCTCATGCTTGGCCCTGTGCACCATTAGTCCAGTGAAGCATTTTGTTCTAACGGCAGGCTTCCTCCTCCCTATCCCATCTGATACCCCAGATCATGGAATCATCCAACAGGAGCACTCTGACTGCTCCTTTCCTCCCCTTCCATGTCCCTCATCCTTTCTACTGGCCTCTCCATCTGGGTGCCACCTGCCGCCCACTCATTTACCCTGGCCACCCCTCCTCCGATCCTATGCCTCCTCCTCCTCCCAAGTATCCTTCTGTACCCCACTACCCTTCCCAGATCACTGCTTGCAACTGGTCCTTCCCCCATCTGCTAAACTAGCCTGGCTTGTCCTCCCTCCCTTCCTTCCCTGCTCCATTCAGCCCTCCTTGCCTGTCGTGGCTCCCTTGGCCTAAACCTTCAGCTCCCATTACTGTATCCTCCTCCATTTGGTCCTTCTCCTTTCCTCCGAACTGGTCCTTCTCTATGCTTTCCTCCCTCTACCCCCTCCTCCTGCTCTGATCCCATTCCCCCCGTTTCCCACATTCCAAGTTCCTCCTTGTTCCTCCTGCTATCCGCCCTGCCTTCTGACCCCACTTTTCCATCTCTAACCGCCTGTCATGGCTACATTGCCCCCATCCTCAAGCAGAAGAAGAGAACTGAAGTGGTTACTGAGCTTAAGGTCCAATCCACCTCCCCACTTTGCTTCCTTCTGTCCAGCCCCAGCCATTTGCCTGCTTCCTGAGAATGTCCTCCCTTTGGCCCCTCCTCTGTGAGGGTCCCCAGATATCTGCCTGTTTCCTTGGTAGTGTCCTCCTTTTGGGCCCACTCTGTCAGGGTCCCTATGCGACCCCAGAGTACTCTCCTGCATTCCTTTCCCATGCCCCTGCCACTAGTGGTTGTGCAACCCCATGGAGAGCCCTGCCCTATTTCCCAACCATACCTCCCTTCCCCAGCTGCCTCCTAACCCCTCAACCTCCTCCCTAAGCTGTGCCAGCTGGTGGTACACTGGGCAACCACCAAACTTCCAAGCCCAGTCCAGTACCATGGCCCAAACCTGCACCCCATCACCCTCCCAAAGATGCGCCCTAATGACGTGGTCCCATCCCTCCAAGTAGGTTTCCTTGGTGAACCACCAGGTTCGCCACTAGTCCAAGATACGCCTCCCCACTAATTGGGTCCCCACTAATCCTAAATACAGTCCCACAGTAAACGGGTATCCCTGTTACTAGGAGCAGTACTGCACAGTAAACTTATAATGGAAGTGTACAACTCCCTAAGCTCCTCTCTCCCAGCCTTTAATCCCAGCCCCAGTGGCTAGAACTACTTGAGCTACACCTGAAGCCTTGTCCTCCAATTGCAGGGCAGGTGTTCTCTATAAATGAGCTGAGCTCTGGGAAGGGAGGAGTGGGGAGAGGGGAATGGGTGTACACCTGACTCTCACGAGAGTGTATCAGTCTGGCAACATACTCCCACACTCCCGGCATACCTGGATGACATTGTCATCTTTAGTGCCAGGTGGGAGGAACACCTGTCCCACCTTAAGGAAGTGCTGGGTAGGATACAGAGGGTCGGACTCACTGTCAAAGCTGAGATCCGGGAAGTAATGGAGGTTTAGCAGACTTTGCCCCATTTAGCACCAAGCCTGGACTAACCCCTAGCGACGCACCATGTAGAGACAGGGACACAGACGCTCTTACAGCGGACAGCATATCGGTGTCAGAGGTTGTCCAAAAGGACATTAGGAGGGAGGTGGAGGAAATGCTGGATTTAGGGGCAATCCAGAGATCCCATAGCCCTGGGCTCACCGTAGTCCTTGTGTCCAAGTCAGATGGCTTTACTCATTTCTGTGTGGACTGTCATGGACTGAATGCAGTCACAAGTCAGACACCCACCCGATGCCCCAGACGGACTAACTCCTGGACAAGTTGGGAGGAGTGACCTACCTTATGACAACTGACCTGACAAAGGGGTATTGGCAGGTAGAGTTAACGGACAGAGCTAGTGAGAGGTTGGCCTTCATCACTCCGATAGGCTTATTTGAATTTAATGTAATACCTTTCAGAATAAAGAACACCCCAGCCACTTTCCAAATGTAACCCCTGTTACCGGGGTTACTAGAATCCCAGTAAGACCTAGTGGTAGGCAGGGAAGGCAGCTTGTGAAACTCCTGTTAAATGGATTTCACACTGTCTCCCTCTGTTCTCAGTCTCAGCTGAGACTGAGGGATGACATCACCATAGAACTTTGCAGCTGCATGAGCCACATTGGAATCTGCAGTTAGGAGTTAGGTTAGAATGTTGGGAGTTTTTGGAAGGAGTTGTGTGTGAGCAGTCTTGAAGAGAGGAGCACAGCAGTCTCGTGCACAGCTCTTGGAGCCTAAAGCTCTGATATAGAGCTATTTTAAGGGAGAGGTGTGTTTTCGCCAAAAGAGGAACACAGTAAGCTGTTCGGAAGTGGTGGAGACCACTGTTACTGGAGTCTGTGCCCCATCCCTGAGGGATGGGGGTGAAAAGGTTGCCTGTTATTCCAGGGACAACCCTCCTGGTTCCGGCTAGGGAAGAAGCTGCCTTATTTTTCAAGTTGTGCTGCGGCACCAGAAGCTGTCAAGAATCGCCCTTGGGGCACCTGCAACCAAAGGTGAGTTCTGCTCTTACATAGGCCTAGTTTCACCTGAACTGTTGTAAAGTGGGATTGGACTGCTTAATCAGTGGGAGGCCTAGAGGAATAGGCTAAGCCAAGTCAAAGTATGTTCAAGTCCAGCACAAGGGGAAAGCCAAGACATGTAGAGGAAATGTGCTATGCATTTACCCTTTAATCTACACTGCCAAGCTTTTCAGAAAGAAATGTTTAATGTCCAGAGAAATGGCCAGGTATGAATTGTGGAAGCTAGAGGTGGAGACCCCTCCATCAGTAGTAACCAGATTCACCTCTACGGATTTGCTCTGTGGCCCTTTTACTTTGCTTCAGGCACTTGGCCAGTGCTGAGGAAAGTACCCAGACATGGGATTGAAAAGAAATTTCCTTATGGAGTTGAAGGCTCTAAGGTGGTTTAGGAGCCAGCGGAAAATGTGTCCATGTCAAATGGAAAGTGTTGAGTGGGACGGCAGTGGAGCCGAGCCAGGGAAATCCCCAATAGTGTACAAGTCGGTCTGTGTACCCAAAGCAGCTGCAAGTCCGGGCTGTGTGCCTGGTGGGTCCAGAGCCTGAGGGCTGAAGTGTTGAGGAAGTGTTCTGTTTCTCTTAACCTGCATTACCAGGAATGTAGCTCCTTGGGGTCCGTCTATGCTTTGTTTGTTCAGTTTGGATATGAATAAAAGCCACACTTTAGAATCCCATCCCTGGTATTGGACATTACAGTTATTGCTTCCTGTGTTCGGATTTATTTGGGTGCCCTGTGCAGAGTAGCCAAACCTAGCCCTTGTGCTGAGTAACCTAGTCCTCCCCAAACCCAGTCCCCACCTGGTACTGCTGTCAGCTTCAACAGCATGCCACCTGTCTTTTGCAAAAGGCAGGGGTGAGGGGCTTACACAAAGGTTGGTGAACCAGGTGTTAAATGGTGCTGAGAGTACGCCATGGCGACCTGGATGACACTGCCATCTTTAGTGCCAGCTGGGAGGAACACCTGTCCCACCTTAGGGAAGTGCTGGGCAGGATACAGAGGGCCGGACTCACTGTCAAAGCTGAGAAGTGCCAGGTGGCCATGACTGAAGTGGCATACCTCAGGCATGTTGTAGGCTGGGGACAGCTCCGTCCTAACTAAGTAAAACAGAGGTGATCAAGGCATGGCCCAGACCAGAAATGCAGAAGCAGGTCAGGAGTTTTCTAGGGACAGCAGGGTACTACAGGAAATTTGTCCCAATTACAGTGCCCTGGCTGCTCCCCTATCTGACCTGGTAAAGAAAAATATGCCTCAGAAAATTACCTGGGAATCAGCCTGTGAAAAAGCCTTTACCAGACTGACAATAGCAGACCCTTTATAGTCCAGACTGATGCCTCAGACTTGGGTATTGGGCAGTACTGAGTCATACATCCAACCAAGAGAAAGATCACCCTGTAGTGTACCTGAGTTACTTCCCAGGAAGCAGGCTTACTCTACTGTGGAAAAGAGTGTCTTGCCATAGTGTGGGCCCTAAAGAAGTTAGAGCTATACTTATATGGGCAGCATTTTGAGGTACAAACTGACCACAGCCCCTGGTTTAGCTGACACAAATGGGAAAACTAATGATAGACTATTAAGATGGAGTCTTACTTTGCAAGGGTATGACATGACGATCTTACATAGGGCTGGAGTGACTAATCAAACGCTGATGGCTTATCGCGTCTATATAAGGAGTGAACTGACTTGGGAAGCTCATCCGTGCAGGGATAGAGCCCCAAATGCAGTCTGGGTGGGGAGGAGGTGACGCTTAGCCAGCTGGTTATGATTGTTCTATGATATTTGTAATATAAAATATAGTAGATGATTTGTCTCATAAGACTGCCTGTGCTATGGGTGCCCTCTCCCCAGGTTTCAGAGAGGCTGCAGGATATATTAACCTGAAACCAGGAGGTAATTAAGAGACCAGAGAGACTTAATTAAGGGTCTCTTGTTTTTCAGTTTTAATTAGAACTGACCCAGCTGTCAAGATATAGGGCTCGAAACTTTTATGACGTCTTAGAGGAAAAACATGTTATACTATCATGATGCTAAAAGTGATAAAACTTTGATATGCCTTGGGAATAGGAACTGCTCAAGATCAAAGAGAAAATGTTAATTAAGGAGTAATATTTGGGAAATGAGTTTTTACTTATGTCACCTTATTTAATATACCTCCTGATAGGACATCCTATTTGTATATTTTTTATATTCTAAAAGGATGAGCTAAATGACATTATAAAAGGGTGTGGAAAACAGAGTTTTAAACTGTATATTGTGTTTGAACCTCGTGACATATTCTTTTGGGCCCTTAAGAAACAAAATCTAACTATAAGCACTACAGAGGTAATACATTAGATAGAAAAGTCTAACTGCATGTTGGTAGGAGTCTGTCTGCAGTTTTCTTTGCTTTTTTTAGTGATTTATGCTCTTTGACATATTGTTCTCTGTTTATATTTTTCATATCTGTATCCATTTTAGTAAATATATTATTTGAAAGACGGCTGGGTTGTCCGCCAGTTCTTTTGCATGTGACATATAGATGGTTAAATCTGACAATTGTTCAAGAGCTTGATGGTGTTACTAAACTGGGAAAAAGTAAGAATATACCCAAGGTCTTTTATAGAGTTTTAAAGGGTTCATTTTGGATACCTGGTTAGGTGTCCTTAGGCGTAAAGATATATTGCATCCTCGAAGACAATATTATCTGAGCCTGTACATTTTGGGCACGCTAGCATAAGGTTCACAGTTTGAATCCCCTAGAACTTGAGACTAAAGGTTATTTGGACCAACAAGCAGACAGGAGGGTTACCCTGTCTGTTACCTGTTCACATTACTGCGCTTGGAGGTTGGCACTGTGGGAGCAGAGGGCCTGACCTGTTGAGTGCATTTGTGACACTAAGCACTTTTGCAACTCTTGTAATGCACACGATTGTACTTTTTGTTATATTGAAATTGTCTCTGGTAACGCCTGTACTTTCATGCCTTGCTTTGTATTGTAGCCACCTCCTCCCCAGGACACATCAGAAAATGACCAGATTGCTCAGTATGCTTTTCCTGGTGAAACTCTGAAATAAATAAATAACACGGGGGTGCGGGAGTGGTGAAGCCCCAACTCAAATAAATAAAAAGAAAAAACCTACACCATCACATTACCTAGCCCTTAGTAGCACAGCTAGACTAAGGTACATAGATCTCCACTAATGCTAAAATCAGCAGAGTGAAGCAGTCAGCTCAAGGTTGAGAGTGTGCTTAACAGTGGAGGGGCGTAAGAACTTGGATCGGTGAAGGGGTAGCGTAATTATCTAGAGAGTCCTCTATGTGGCTTTATACTGTAGAATGATCTCAGAAATACCACTCAACCCGAAGTAAGCTCATTGGTAGAGGCGTGTCAGGCATTGATTAATGCCCTAGAAACCCATAGTTGGCAAGTCGATCTAGTTTGGGCACTGCACAGAAATCAGTCTGAGGACGCTTTGACGACACATTCCTGGCAAATAAACAGATTAGACGCCATATTTAAAAAGCAATTAGCGGGGAGAGATTACGGGGGAAAAAGATAACTCACGAAATGTCCTCTAATGCAGTAGAATCCATAAATAAGTACACTAAGTACATTGTAAGTGTTAGTGTGACACGAACTTAAATCAATCGTTATGGCGCCAGACAGCAATCAAAATGTACCCCCCATGGCAACTACAGCAAACTAATTCTAATACAGTAAACATTAAAAACCCTGTGTAATTGTTTTTATGGATTCTACTGCATTAGAGAACATTTACACGTGGTTTTTAATGTTTACATCACCTACATCATACACTGATTGATTTAAGTTCCAGTGTCACGCTAACAATTGAGAAAACAGATTCAATACTGTAGCGCCAGCATCTGGACCTCATTAAGAATTTGTGCTTGAGTTAAGGAGGGAAATACGCCTGCTAACACAGGAGATCTAATTCGTAACTACCGACTATGTGAGTGTCCATGTCCACTTAATAAATTTGGGGTTGATAAGATGTTGAAAAGAAAAAAGTTACGTGATGACTGACATCAGTACAAAATTAGTTTAGCTTGATGTTATTTGAAAAGTATTCAGTGAATTTGAAAACTAAGTCACGCTTGTAAATAGCACGATAAGAGAAAAAACAAGTAATATAAGTAATTGTATTTGAAAAGATCTGGTGGTCGAACTACTTTCTTACGGATAAATAAAATACGCTTTTGATTAATTTTATAATGTTTCAGTATTTGTTTTAGTTCTGAAAGGGGTTCATTTTATGTAAGCTTAATCCTCACTGAAGGTGGCATCTAATGGGGAGTTAATGCATGGTTGGGGCCGTTGTGGCACGAGGCGGAGGCTGAGGGCGAACAGCCCACCATCCATTAACACCCCAGCAGATGCCACCTTCAGCGGGATTAATGCGCTTGTAACACTGGACATACTTGGTGGTGGTGTAGGCTACGGAGTGTGCTACTTGAATCACAGTAAAGACGATGGCACTTGCATAAATTCCTGTCATCTTTAATCTTACTTTCAGAGTTTCTGATAGTGCTCTCTTACATACAGATGTCGTTCAAAACTGTTTTGGGTACACGGACATACAGTTACTAAGCTTGACGATCGCAACACATCCCCCACACTTTGGAGCAGATTTTTCCTGCGAGTGCTCTGAGGATTGCAGTGTCTGGTTGGTTGACACCTGTGTGCAACCAGCCGGCCTCATTTGCATAAGTGTCTCACTGATGGGGTGTGTTTCTGGTGCTTGCCCCGCCTCCCGCAGCAGCACCTCGCCTACCTCTCCGCAGTTACTGCTGATCTCCAGTGCAGTGTCCGTGGCTCCCGGTCACTCCATAATTAAAATTGACGGTCCCTGTCCCCTCCCTGCCTCTGCTACTGTCTCGCTCCTAGCTGAGTGTGTGGCTCTTTATGTGACGGTGTCAGGCTCACACCGCTATTTCACTTCTGCTGGCTAGTTTCGACACTGCAAGAACAACACGCGCATTATCGTCTCATAATGCCATGTTGCTCCTGCACCAGTGATGCCATTGCGCCTATCACCATCTCCGCTCCTGGGGCTCTGAAAAGTGCCGTGTTACAAAGTGCAATAACCCCTCAGGCCCATGGGTATACTGGGCATTAATGCACTTCAGTTGGTTGGCGGTCACTCGGGCTGCGCCCTCGTGCTCACAACGCACCTGGGGCATGCACTGCTTACTATACCCATGGCCTATCGTAGGTTATAGCTTACTCAGAGACATACCTCTCAACCTTATGTCATTGAAATGAGGAACGTGGACATTTTGGACACTCAAAATGAGGAACACAGACCCTCAGAATGAGGGACACATCTCAAACATGGAGATACAAGCTCAAAACACTGTGAAAACCATAGTATTTACTTGTACAAAGTTTATTTTGGATTTAGTATTTTAGAATAATAAGAGTTTCTACTTTAAAGTCTGAATTTACAGCACATTCACTGTGGCTGCACCTTTTCCATGAGGGACAGGGCAATTTTAAGGGACAAATAAGGGATGTCCTCGTAATAAGGGACACTTGAGAAGTATGCTCGTAGACCTCCACTATCGCCACCTTTGTTATCAGCGGCTGGATACCAGGCCAGTTCCCAGGTTTCAGTGCCAAAACGTGCCCTGCCAGTCATCGTCCCCGACAATGCTGCCCTCATGTAAATGGTGCCATCAGCCACGTTTCGCTTCAGTTAACAGATAATCAGTTATCCAGTAAGTTAGCCTGTCATATAAACGTAGTGGTGGGAGACATCCAGTTCTGAACTATTTTCTCAAAATAAACACAGGAAAAACAGAACTTGGCTCAGGTTACTGTTAGGAACAGAGTGAGTGCAGGCGCTTTCTGGTCTGAGAAACTATTGAGTTGACACGAATGGTCTCCCAATCTTAAACCACAATAATCTGGGAAGGAGAGGAACACTGATAGGGACATAATGTGTCCTGCCTTATTGCTTTAACATATCTAAACTACGAGATTCGCCGTCAGGACCTGCCCTAGAATTTCCTGACCCTGAACAGAAACCCTTGCCATGTTCCGGTGCCATTATTATACCACTACCGTATTTTCAGGTTTTCACGGGATCCCGGGAACGGTACACCGCTTCCCAAGGTCCATTCCAACTCTCCACCGCCATCTCCTCTCACGCTGCGCGACAGCCGCGCCGCCGGAATACTGCAGCTCGGTTCCCGCTCACACAGAGCCCAAGGCAGCGCCGGGACGTCCGCTCGTCAGAGCTAGGCTCACTGCAGCACACAGAGATTCCATACAAGTCAGGGCTCTTTACTATATGTCAAACGGGCGGGAGGAGGCTTGGCTCGGGAGCTTGCTATTTACGACAGTACCGTAACGCGTCGTGTCCTGGTAGTGGCGTCAAGCGGTTTCCATAACAACGCGTCACCCGCAGCAGCATGAAACGTATCCAGAGTTTTCTGTTCTGTTGGAACTTTTGTGTTACTATTTCAGATTGTGTGTTGACAACTGCCAACTACCCAATCGTTTTAGAGGCCTTTTAATCACCTACTGGATGGTTTTACAGCCTGCGACAGGGAGCAGATTTCCTTTTAAAAGCATGTCCTTAATTAGAATGCATATCTTTAAGAATGGAGGTTTAGGTAGGGCTTGAGATTCCTCGGTAATCTCTTGTTTGCTTTATTTATTTTACTTGCATTTAAGTTTGCCAACTACTACCAACAAGAATATAATGTATTATGAAGTCAGAACATCTTTATGGTCAAGGCTGGCAGACTGACGAAATGGAAACGTAGAGCGCAGGGCTAGGGAGCAGGTCATACGAGGAGAGACTGCAGGCTTTGGCTTGACACAAGAAGAATCGAAACGGTGATGACACGATAGAAACGTACAAGCACCTGAATGAGATAAACAGGTGGATGCAAAGAAAATGTTTTCATTGAGCTCAAATACAGAAACAAGGGGGATTCTGTCAAACTAGCAAGGGGAGATCCAAGAGACATATATGGAAAATCTTTTTCATGGTAAGAGTGGTAGACAAGCGGAAGAAAATACTACTAGAAGCAGGGGCCAAATAAGGAAGCAGTTTCAAAGAGAGATCAGGCAGGCATATGGGCTTAGAAGAGGAGGGGCAGAGTCGAAGGGTCAGGATAGCCACTAGAGCCACAGCAAGTAGTTGGGTAGGATGGGGATAATAGATGGGCTAGTAGGCCTTTCTCTGCTGACAGTGTCTGTGTATCTATGTATTCACTATCTGAATTACGTTTTTGTGGCTTCACCCTCCCTGTCCCATTTCTACCACTGATCTTCAGTGCTTGGCAATTCAGGGAGGAAGTAAGAGAATGTTGGTGCAAAATTCAGCACACACAGAGATTTAAAATAGCACTGAGACAGATTAGAAAGTCTAAGCACAACAAAATGTAGTGCCTTGCTTAGGTCACACTCAACGGGTTATGGGTTTCAAACCTGGGTCTCCAGTTTCATAGCTCTGAGCTCTAATTGCAAAGTCAAACTGTTTTCCGGTTTTATCCCACCTCACTTGCCCACCAGCACTCCACCCCTTCTGGGCTGACACTCAACCCTATCATGCCACTCACAGCTGTTCTCGGGCACCAGCCTGACCTCCAGTGTTCCTCACAGGAGGAGATCTTAAAACACCTTGATGAGGGTGGTCTCTGTTCTGTGGCAAGGTCTTAATTCCAACTGGAGAAGCTCATAACTGCCAATTGTTCCAGGTGAAACCCCAGCTGCACCACCACCAACTTCCTGACAACCTTCCCCACAAAGAGAAGGTGCAACACAGGCCAGTAATTCACTAGACTAGCAAGACCCAAGATTACTTCTTCAGGAGGGGTCTCACCACCCTTTTAGGGTAGTGGGGAATCTCCTCCTTCAAGAAACATGACAATTTCTGTGATAATCTGAGCCATGGTCTGGCAGCCAACAAGCAGTCAGGCAGGCCCAGGGTCAGCAAACAGTAGTTGGAACACAGCGCTGAGATCACCTTTGAGCATCTTATCAACCAAAACTGGAGGAAACTATCCCTGGCGAGCAGATCACCTGAGTCCATCCATGACGGTATTACCAGCCCATGACAGGCTGCCTGAAATGATCCCAGCATGAACAGAGGACACCTTGTCAAGGAAAAATTGATTTAACTGTGCACTTCTCTGCAGAAAATACTCTTTCAGAACATAGGTGTGATTAAGCAACCTGTCTGCTGTGTGAAAAGTCGAGCCAGATACCATACAGAAATCATCATTGACAGGAACTCTTGTCTTTTCAGGGGATTGCCTGATGATACTTACCGTGGTGGATCCTCAGCAGCAATCTGTCCTCCAAAACATGAATTTCCAGCTTCTGTCCCTTAGTCCTACCCACGCCAGTCATCACAGTACCACGATGAGCTGCAGTGGGCTGTCAAAGGACAGACACAACGGGTGCAAGGAAGTCCAAGGCTGATGTAAGAGTGATGTTATAGCTTCATGGCCTTCTCGCTACCTCATCACAACTTGTCATCCTGCTCGAGATATTCAATTCCACTGAGACATTACCAAGCTCCAACTTCTGCTTGGGATGGTATCAGACCATCTCCACAGGGGATAAAATGGGGACCCACACAAAAGCACAACATGCTGATCTGACCAGAAAACCAGATCAACCTTAACGTCACAAACGCCAACACCAAACAAGAACACCAAGTCCAAGGCATGGCCGTGGTGGGAACCATAGGCAGCCACCTGTGCAAGGCACAGAGATGTCATAAAGTTTGAGGAACAGTTGTCAAAAGTGCAAGGCTTCATCCTTAACAAAGGCACTGAAGTTCCTAACACCGAAGTCTGGGGGCACCCAGTATCAGGTAGAAAATGAAGTTTGCTAGTTTTCAGAGGAATTGTTCCCATGCCCTGGGGAAGGTATACAAGAATGATCCTGCAACCAGCACCCAGACCACTCCTAAAAGCCATGCATTTAAATGACCTGGTCACTAGCATGGAGTGTGCCATGAGCTCAATGTAGATCTAAAGCCATTGGCCACCCTGCTTCCGCACTCCTGCCTCGGGCAAAGCACCACAGACTAGCCCACTAGAATTGATGGCTTGTAGTACTGGGCCAGAGTCATCACCCAGCCGAGTACAATGACGCATACAAGGTCAGCAGTGGAATCTGTGATGAAACCCTTTATCATCATGGTTTTATTATTAGTGACCTTAGACACAAAGAACTGCCCGACAGGAGCAGCAGAGTCAGCTGGTCTAACTGGCACCCACCTGCTGAAATGCTGACATTAGGCAGTGCCCTGGAATCAGACAGGAAGATCCTCTGTCATGGTTCCAATTCACAAGTTGTACTATTTCATGGGAAGGCTGGTGGATGGACAGTGCAAACTTCCAGGCAAGGTTGTTGAGGTAGAAACAATATCAGGGTTCAAAAGAAGTTTAGGGCTTTCAAGGAGTCGTAAGACAGGGTAGTATAGAAAAAGAGGGCGGAAATAATTAGTTTCTCCAACAAGTGTGCACAAGGAATGAGGTGCTCAGACAGTAAAATAGTAACATACGCTTTTTAACAAACTGTAGCACTCTCACCCATGTGTTTGAATGACCACCGAGGCTCTTAAAATGTTCAAGTAGAAAGGTTTTATTTATTCCATACGACCATCAAATAACGCCTGACGATTTCGGAATCATTAATTATACATTCAGAGCAGAGAATCTTGGGACAGACTACATCGGACTGTTCATTTCTTTTGTGTGTTGGCTCCTATTGAGCTGAGACACTGCAAGCTTGATCAAGAATCTTCATGAAGGGGTTGTGCGCCAGGTGCTTATGAGTACGGACGTGTAAGTGACAATTGGAGGAACCGCAGCTTTTAAAACATTTTAAATATTTCAGAACTGCTGATAACTGATAAATTTTACATTCAGTATATTCGTGAACCTTTCCTGAACACTGCTGTATGCTTTTAAAATAAAATGGAGGAAGGAGTAAGTCATTTTCTAGTTATTTGATACAGTGGCTAGGGAGATCACAGTGTTAGTGGGGCAACACAGAGCCCAATACTATCGGTTGTACTCAAAATATGGATCTTTTAGTAATTTGCTCAGTGCTGCAGAATATCTCTAGGGCAACCGAGCTGAGACAGGATATAGAAAGTCTAAAATATGTGCTAGACTCTATTAAAACTGACTCAGAAAAACACAAAAAAATTGATGAAGCAGAAACTAGGGTGGCAGCTTTAGAAGAATCAGTTTCTCATTTAGAAGAGGACTCTTGTACACAATCAATTTCAATTAATCTGGCAGAAAATTGATGACTTGGAAAACAGAAGCCGAAGAAATAATTTAAGGATTGTGGGGGTTCCTGAAGGGCTGAAGAAGGCTCCACATATGATTGCCTTTTACAAGAACTGTTTCTGAATTTATTACTCACAAATGGAGATGGCCACTAGAAACTGAATGGGCACATATCCTGTCACCTAAACCTAAGTCAGGCTCCCTCCCAGACCTATTGTGGTTTATTTTCTATGGTTTTCTATTAAGGAGGAAATTCTATGCCTTGCTAGAGAGAGAAAATTGTTATTTTGGAAAGGAATAGAATTTCAGTATTTCAAGATTATTCTTCAGAGGTTGTTGCTCAAAGGAAAGCCTACACTGAGATTAGAGGGGTTCTCAGACAGCACAATATTCTTATAGAATTAACTACCCAGCTGTGCTTATTTTAACATTTAACGGGTCTCACACTTTAAAACTCCTGCTGATGCTTGGCTGTTTATTGAGAGTAAAATTAGGTCCAAACTAAATGGCACGGCTCGATTTGAAAACTTTCATGATTCTAAACATCAACTGTCTTAAGCTGCTGCCTTCCTGAGGCCCTTATGGAATCTGGGTTGAGACAGAATTTGATTCTATCAGAGAGCCCCAAACCCAGATCTAATCTCCTGGAACTTTCTCAAAGGCGAGAATGGAAATCCATTACTAGAAAATGTAAAAGGACTTACGAGAGGCAGGCAGAAATCCATGATCTTTCCTCCAAAGGTGCTGCCGAAAGAAACCATGGGGCTATTGTTAAATAATAGGTTTGCAGGTCTAAATAACATGGAGATCACCCTGGAAGAGGAAATCATCGAGATCCTTCGAGCATCCGGTCAGGGTGTCTCAAGAAAGGGGGGCAACTAGAGGTCATGGGTGGAAGCTGGAGGGGGGAGATTCAGGGAGAAAGGAGGAGGTGCTACTTCACTGAGAGGGTGGTGGAGCCATGGAATGCACTGCCCAGGGGCTGGTGGAGGCAGAAATGGTGGAGGGGTTCAAGAGGGTGGGACAGGTACAGGGGAAGGATTCTGGAAGCAAAACCAGTGCAGCGAGAATATCTGGGACTGGGAGGGCAGAAGCCAGAGGGAGAGGGGGCAGCAAGGTCAGTTCCCAGGGTGGGGCTGACCAAACGCGCAGACACGAAAGACTATTGGGTCTATTCTGCTGGCATTTTAGTATGTTAGTATCAGCCAATTGGAACTCTGCTTTCTAGCGACCAGTCGGAGCCTCCTTCCTGAATGATGGGGCAAGTAACCCAGAAGTCCCTGGTGCTTCCCTTTCCTACACTTCTGAAGGCTCCAACTCCTGCAACTTTCGGCAAACCCTGAACCCTTGGGGATCAGTTTCCCTAATTCTGTATGGCGATTTACTTGCATCGTGGTCTGTTCACTTAATGGGACTATGGAGCGGGAATCTGATGTCACGAGCTTCTTGTGAAGTCTGAATCCCCAAAACATCTTCCGTAAGATAGACTGATATTGAGGTATGATCGTGGTTTCTGTTCAGCTAGGGAAGAAGAAACATTTATTGTGGACATAAATCTGTTAGTATTTAATCCCTGTATTTTTGCAACCGTGTTCTAGTGTATTGTAAGGTTGTTTGATGCAGGGAGAGGTGATAATTACAATTTACCAGGGCCTCCTTTCATAAATGGTTAGTTCTTGGCTATTAGAGAATTTTTTTCGCTTATTAAACTAGGCTGATTCAGCCTGGAAGATATAAGATGCAATTTTAGATGTTATTTTAGCTATTAGGGTTTTGTTTACACCCTGCTGTCATGTGTCAATTGTGGGATTGGTTGTTGCCTACACTAATGTGCTATTCTTCTCTGTATGGACCCTCTTCCTATCTCCTATTTGTGCTCCTCTAATAATAAATCCTTTTTAACATTCTTTCTCTCCTTATTTGTCTGCTTCTACTCAATTTTCTGTTTTTCAGCAATGTTGAAAGGTGCCTTATTTGCACTATGTTGCTGTAGTGACTGGTTACATCTAGAGTTGTTAACAGGATTTGTGAGCTATCACTGGGGTTAAGAAACCGCAGAAATGCAACTAATACTATTTTCCATGAAATGCTGGATATCCTGATTCTGTTTATTGCAGTTCCATGGGTGCCAGCGTCTAAGTTATGGTGCTAGTATGTTATATAAGTTGCAATTCTACTCCTATAGTTCTACTGTCCTACTGAATGGGTTCTCTGCCCTCATATGATATTACAGATATTATGCAAGGTGAAAGGCAATTTGTTCTCATTATTGTGCACTAACCCACCCACTTCCTTTTTGTTGTGGCCTCTCTATTTTCAGCTGCACTCCACTTAGTTATTTTATTTTTCCTCCTTCCTCATGGTTTTTCTACTATGTTATGATTGCTATGCTAAGAAATGTGTGATGTATTGTGAATAAGTGTCAAGTCCATTTGGATGTAAGTTGTCAGGGGTTCAAATCCTCATAGCTAGGTTCTGCTTCTTCTGAGTTTATACTTGTCTGAGTAGTGGGACTGATCTCTGAGCCAGGGCCATTGTTTTTTCCTTTCCCCAGGCTATGTGGATCAAGAGGTTGATTTACTTAGTCATTTAGATTTTTTCCTTACTTTTTTGTATGTGGGTTGTTTTACAACCATTATTCAGAAAAAATATCTTATGTTTCATCAGTTTAATGTTATTAGTAAGAATAGTTAGTGTAAGTTTGGTTATGTTGCAATTTATATATTATTATATGATGGTATATCTCATGTGGCTATAACTTTATCTCTAGGCTACCAGGTCTTGGGGATTTTCCTTCTTTAGCTTTAGCCTACATATGAGAAACTGTGTGTGATTCTGAGTTCAGGTTAAATGTCCATTGTGTTACTAGCATCTTTACTATAGCTAATCTTTTAACTGTCTTGTGCATTTATTTTTATGTTAGCAGAAGCTCCTATACGGTTAAGGGATTTTTCTTCTTTTTTTTATACTTAGTTTATTATCATTAGCAACATTACATTTGCCAGCATTAGTTAAATCATATAATTGATACCCTTTGGGTGTAAGCCCCTCTATACATACATGGTAAATATAGCACTCTTCCATTCTTTTTTTTCCTTCTGAAGGAAAAAGAAACCAACACAAAGGTGCTAAGTTACTTTTTGTTCCTAGTAACCAAACTAGCTTAATTTTAACTGTAACAGTAACTATCTGGGATCGTTCCTTCAATACCTTATTTAAAATCTTAATTTTATTGTCAGGATGTCCTATATTTAAAGTGAAAGAGGGGTTTCTCAACACAGGAGGGAAAGTCCAGTGTCTCCTACAAATAAGTTAAGGCATTAACTTCCTATCTATTATCATAGAGTATCCACCTAGTCCATCTCTGTTGGTATATTTGTGGTTTTGGTTAAGATTAATTGTTAACCTTTCCATCATATGTATGGATTCAACCAACTCCCTCCATTCCTCTATCCCCGGGCTTTTGGTTGTAACCAATTTCTTGTAATAACTTTAACGCGGCAGCCACCAAAATGATCCACAGATACCTAGCATTTTTATCATTCAGGAATTAGTCCCAGTATTAAATGTTCAGGCCCTAACTGTGTCTGGAATAAAATACCTGCTCTAGGTGGTAAGTCACCTCCCCAAAATGAGGTGATAATTGGGCAAGACCAAAAGATATGTGCCTGCGAGGCAAGGTGTTCTCCACAGGCCCTCCAACACTTTGCTGTGTCTTCCCCTCAAAATGAGCCACTCAGGTTGGCAACGAAGAAGCATCGGGTCCTCAACTTCCAGCAGAAGTCTCTCCACACTAAGGAGTTGGATGCTGACCACGTACTTCCACATCAGGGACCATTGTTTGTCCGTGATGGAGATCATTAGATCTTGTTCCCATCTGTTCGTTATATACTGGGATGAGTTTGCCATATCTGCCACATATCTATTATATAATAAGCGAGATGGCATGTTCTGCTCCTGTGGGTCCCATATCCGTAGGAACAGCCTGCTCTTCACCAGTGCAGGTTCCTCCATCATTGTTTTGTTAATTTGTATATTCAAGTAGTCTCTTAGTTGATAGTACCTGATTCTGTCAGTCTGCATGAGCCATATTTTCTGTATTGTTTCAAACAGAGTAGCGTATTACCTGTCATTATTTGATAAGGCGCATATAGTCCCCATTTGACTTGTTTCTGGTACCATCTGTCAACTGTTGCTGGATGCAATTGGTGGTTGTAAGCTCATCATCTATACTGCCAGAGGTGTCTGTGTGTGGCACCCTACTTATTCCCTCCTTCAGCCCTCTACTATGGCCTTTGTACCGGAGAAGCCCTCTATTTCATCTGGGTCCAGGGCCTGAATAACACCGCCTGCAATGGGGATTACTCTGTTTCCAGAAATCCATTCTCTTCCAATGGGTATCATATCCTGGGTTACCCCAGAGTAATGCGACCCTCATCTGGGCCGCCACCCAGTAGCCCTGCAGACATGGGAATGCAAGGCCTCCCTCTGCTTTTGGAAGATATAAAAGTGATTTTCTTAATCTGGGTTTCTTACCCTTCCATAAATAAGAAAAGAACATATTTTGCCAGGTTTCCAAGTCCGCTGGGGTTAACACATATGGAACACACTGGAATAGGTAAAGGAGGCATGGCAATGCGTTCATCTTGAGGGCTTCTGCTCTGGCACAAAGTGAGATGGGCAGCAATGACCATCTTTGAAAATCACTTTTAAGTTGCGCTATTATTGGTGGATAATTTAGTTCCTTTAATTGCGCATTGTTCCTTCTAACTTCACCCTAAGTATTTTATCTCTGGCTGATCCCATAGCATAGGGTGTTTTCTTTTGATCTCGCTGGTTGGGGTATAGTTAAAGCTCAATATTTCCATTTTGTTGTTGTTTGGCTTATATCCGGACAGCTTGGAAAAATTGTCCAGCTGGCGATATTGTGGGCAAAGACATCTCTGGATCCGTCTAGGTATAAAGAACATCATCAGCATATAAGGCCAACTTGTGAGTCTGTCCCCTATACTGATCCCTTTATCTCTGGGTTCTGATGAATGCTCTGGGCGAGGCTCAATAAAGAGGGCAAACAGTAGTGGAGAAAGGGCACCCTGTTGCGTCCCCTTCCCAAAGCAAAGGTCTCTGATATGTGGCCATCTCGAACCTGCGCCCTGTGGGGATTCGTAAAGCTTAAATATGGCTGTTATCAATTGCTTCGGGAACCCAAACCAGGAAAGGACCTCTCAAAAAGGCCAAGATATTTCTGTCAAACGCCTTTTCAGGGCCTAGGCTCATTATCAACGAGGTAATTTTGCAAATTAATCTGATCGATTATATGGGTTGTCCTACATAAATTATCTTGTGCTTATCTACCGGTATGAAGCCAGATTGGTCTATGTGTACTAGAGAGGAAGGTATTCCTGAATACCTCTCGCCATAAGAGAGGTCAGTATTTTATAGTCAGTGTTCAATAAAGAAATCGGTCTATAAGAGGGCATTTAACAGGGTCCTTTCCCAGCTTAGGTATCACGAAATCATCGCCTGGGCCCAAGAAGGAGGAAGTGTGGCTCTCCCTCAAGACCTCTTCATATACTTGTGTCAGCAGTGTCTGTACCTGGTCCCCAAAGCATTTGTAAAACTCGACGAGAGTCCATCAGAGCCCTGGGCATTTGCCTACCTTGAGCCGCCTTATTTCTCCCTTTATTTCCTCCGATCTCACTGGACCCACTAATCGTTCTCCTTGTTCTTTAGTTAAGCCTGGCATTAAGTGTCTCCAGGAATCTCTTTATGTTATCTTCTTCTGCTTTTGTATCATGTGTATAATTTGGTATAATATGTCTTACAGGCATCCGCTATCTCATGGACTCCCTGCACCACTTTACCCATCCCGGGTGCCACCCCTTGTTATTGTTGCTTTCATGCGTCTGCCCTCAACCTACTGGCTAAAACGCATCGAGAGGCCCCCTCATAGTATTGTTGTCTTAAGAAGAGCAACTTCTGCTCCACTTGATAGTCCAGAATACCCATCAGCTCTCTCTTATGCTCCAAAAATTGTCTCTTGTGCCCTTATCGATTTCTTTTGCTTTTGCTGCCTCTCTAAGTCTGCAATCACCTCAGTTAGGTAAGCTTTCTGGCTTCTCGTTCCCTCTTTTCGGAGGCCAATTGTATAAACTTACCTCTCAACACCTTTGGTAGCATCGCAGCGATTGCCTCATGCAGGTGTCCTGCCCTGTATTTTCTGTGAGGTAAGTTCTAAAAGTTTCCACTATTGTGTCCCTAATTTCTTTATCTTTTAGAAGTGAGGTGTTCAGACACCATATGGTGTTATGGCGTATCTCCCAAGATCTATTTTATATATATAGGCGTATGGTCAGATAAGAGAAAGTTCCCTGTCCAGGTTTCAGAGACAATTTGCACCTCATTCTTCAGGACCAAAATATAGTCCAGTCTCAAGTATGTGTTATGGGCTGCAGAGAAGAAGGTGTAGTCTCTCTGTCGGTTGTGTTGGTATCTCCCAGTGTCTAGTAATCCCAGTTCCCCATCAGTTTCTGGACCTTTCTAGCTAATTTATGCGATTTCCTCTCACTTTCGAGGAAGAGTCCATATCTGGGTTCAAGGTTAGGTTCAGACCCCCCACAAATCAGAATTCTCCCCCACTCTAATAGAGTGGCCAAAAACTAACGGTATTCAGGTAATGCTGAACCGGAGGAAAATACATCGATGCTAAGGCCACCATATTACCCCTAAATTTGCCTTTTAACATCACGTAGCATCCCTCCTCATCTGTCCTCGCCTATTTTTTCAAACGGGAATTGACCAGCACCAGCACTGCCGTGCTCCTCCGTCTACCATTTTTATAGGAAGATGCCGCCATCTCTCTGAATCCCAATTTTAATAGCTTGTTATGCTCCCTCATCAACAAATGGGTCTCTTGAAGAAATAGAAAATCTGCCAAGGCTTTTCTTGCCTGACTCAGAATCTTAGTTCTTTTCACTGGTTCGTGAGACCATTGGCGTTGTAGGAGCAAATAATCGTACCACTTACCGCCATCAGAGGTCAAAATCCAGACTTTTATTCTCGGGGCCCCAGACTCCTCCTCGAAGCTCTTTCTGCTCAGACTCCTCTGTACCATTTAGTCCCCTCTTAAGTCGGAACATATCCCAGGAACAAATTAAGTCACCAACAATTACATTAAACAGTAAAAAACTTTTCGGCCAACGGCCTTTAAACAGTATACTGCAAATGACCCCAAGGTAGGAGTCCCATTTTTGGGGCTCTATTTACCCCCACCTTATCCAGGTGAAGGCAAGCACAGAGGGGTATCCAATGCCTCCTCAATGGGAGACCCTCTAGGGAGCTCTTGTTCAGTAACCTCAAGCTCCTTGCTTTTCTCTGTGACCAAACTCTGTATTAGTCAGAAAAGCTTTACTTCAGGAGCACTATGCTCCCAAGCAGAAGAATAAAAGGAACTGAAATTATGTGCTGGTCTAATCGACCCACATGTGTACACTCAACTCCCGACCCATCCATTCTAATTTATTTCTTGTAGGGCTAGGGAATCTCGTCCTCCATTTTCAGAAAAGGATCCCTTCCCGGAGGAGAAGAAGATAATCCTCCTCCCAACAAGGGGAGGCCCCTCAAACTCCGTCCAATATAACCCACTACTCATAAATTGCTCGTCATCAGCAAGTTCCCGTTGGATCCATGCTGCTCTGTTTACCCACTCCATGTCCTCTCCTGATGCCCCTTTCTCTCCCCCTTCCCCTACCCTTCCTCCTTGTTTCCCTCATATTAATTCATCCTTTTGTCGGGGCGCTCCATGGGAGTTTCTGGCAACCTTTTCTGAGGTGCTAGCTCCTGTGCGCGTGATCCCTTTATTATGCACCTCTGAGGCATCCCCAACCACTCACTGTAATCACTATTTGAAGGAGCCAATGATTATTCCCTCCCTGGTCTCTTAATACACTCTGAAGTATTCAACAGTTAAATAATTTCTTCATCATTGTTCCCCACCCCGGTCTTTTCCCCACTCCGCCTCCCCTCCCCTATCCGTCAGCCTCATCTCCATCCCCTGAAGGAGGGACAAAAACAAGAAGAGAAAGTGAATCTCTTTGTTTGATCATAATCCCCACGCCTCTATCTTCTGCATCCACGTTTTATTTGTTCATGGTCAATACAATTTGAATCCTGCTTCTCTGAGACATCGCACTCTTTTATTTAATTGGAGACTAATGGGAGATTGGAGAAGGCAGACCCCCGAGAGTTCGTGCAGATACTTTAATGCCCGTCAGGCTTACTCTTCAGGTGCTGTCCCCAGTTTTTAGATCCCATCATTTTGTCCGCTTTAGGCTTGTTTTACCCTTAAGTTCCACATAACAGCCATTCTCTAGTAGTACTTGTGTTTGATCCCTTACAGTCCCTTATCAGGTTGCCAGATGGTCATTGTTCATTGAGGCGGCCTCCTCTCTCATAGGATCATCCTGCTCCATCTCTTCTCGCTCTATGTTTCTACTTGGGGTCTTCTTTGGGAAGGACCTTGTCCCACACTCCAGATATGTCTCTGTGTGAACCGCCTTGCTCTTTTTGGTCCTCTTTAACCAGGCTCTCTCCTCAGCTGTTGTGGGACCCAATGCCCCTGCTCCTCAGGTAATGACAGCCTGTGACTCTCCAGGAACTCCCTGGCATCTGCTAACTCCTGGAACCTCTGTTGGCCCTTATCTATGTGGACCTTCAGCCTGGCTGGATACTCCACAAAGCCTTGAAACCTTTTTGCTGCAGCAGTTTGACCACATATAAAACCTGCCTGCTCCTGGCCAGCAGTTGTGGGGAAAATCATGGTCAAAATACAATCGAACGTCCCCAAAGTATACTGTTTTTGACCAAGCTAGCGAAGGACCTCTTCCTTGATCCTGTAATCCAGGCAGCCAACACAATCGATCTGGGTCTAGCCTTCGGGTCGGAGGCCATGGCACTATGGATCTATGCACTCTAATGATGTCCAGGTGTTTATCTGAGGAAGACTTAATATTTCTCACAGAAAAGAATCTATAAAATCTATCATATTCCCGGTTTCCATGCCCTCAGGTAGACCATGGATCCGAATGTTATTAGTCGATTACGGTTTTCAAGCTCTTCAAGCTTCTGTTCTAATACCCAGATACGCTGATGCAGCTCTAAAAGAGCCAAATTATGAGCGTCCGTGGTCTTTGTGTAGTCTGCCATTATTGTCTCCACTTCATTTGTCTTCTGGTATAATGTTACTATATCTTGATGCTGGTCCAATGCTTTAGCTTCTAGCCTTTGCAAAGTTTCATTTATTTGTTGCAAAGTCTGGCACAGCTGCCGAGATGTTATTGTACAATCTGCCTCCTGCATCGTATTTGCAGCTTGTTCCATGCCATGGTCGGGGACTCCCTTTCACTACATAGGCCTCAGCTCGGGCACTTTGTTCTTGTTCTTTTCCTTTTATTTGCCACCTCATTCATTTTAATTTCCTTTAGTCTATGTTTAGGACCCATTAGGTAATCTTTTATAGTTCTTTTGGAATGCAGGATTGACGTTTTCTTTGCTGATTATCGTGGATTGATAGTGGTCAGTCAGTGTTGCCATTAGGCAGCCATTAGTTCAGTGTCTAAACCGAAGTTACGGTTAGGGATTAATACAATTACAGACCCTGTTGTTTCCTCATCTAAACATAGTTGTCTATAAAAGTGTCAGGGCTGGTCTAGAATGCTACTTTCTGTGGTGGAATCACAACAATATTAATAAATTGCTATGTTCTTTAATGAATTACTATGGGGTAGCTGATGCTAATATAAAATGCATTTCCTGGAATGTTAAAGGGTTAGGTACACCAGTTAAAAGAAAAAGTTTTAACACAATTGCAAAAACTGAAGGCAGACATAGCTCTGTTACAAGAAACTCATTTGTTAAATGATGAAGCTGAAAATTATAGAGAATGTGGGTAGGGATGTGTTCCATAACACGGTTAGCAAAAACAGAAGGAACTAGCCATCCTATTAGATAAATCTTTGAATTTCTCAATGATTTCTCATAAGGTGTACTCTAATGATAGATGTGCGGTTCTAGAAGGGAGGTTGAATGATGTGATCACCATTTGCAATGTTTATGCTCCTAGCGGACAGTCCTGTTCCTTATTTTCTGAATTCTTTGATGTGATTAGTCATTTCTCAAATGGTAATATTATGGTAGGGGAGATTTTAATATTGTCCTAGACCAGTGGATTGATAAAGTAACCCAAGAGTACTAAAATAAATGACAAAACTAGCAAAGTTATTAGAGACAGGATGAAAGATTTAGGATTATCGGATGTCTGAGGGTGATGTACCTACTCAAAAAGACTACTCTTTTTTCCCCACAAGCATGGTTCGTACAGTAGAATAGATATGTTTCTATTATCCAGTGATCTACTAAATAACATGATTAAAGCAGATATTGGATCAATCACAATATCTGACCATGCTCCTATTTCGGTTATTATAAGCTTAGAGTCAGGGCTGCTAAGCCTGTTCATTGGAGGTCAACTGCTCTTTCCTAAATGATGCTGATTTTAAACCTTGGGTTAGTAAAGAGACAGAGCAATTCTTCATACGCTTATGGGGAAATCTCACAAGCTACATTATGGGAAGCTTATAAGGCATATATTAGGGATAGGATTTTGAGTTACACCACCTTCAAGAAAAACAAAAAGAGAAAAACTTTAACTCAGAAGGAAAAGGAGCTCCTAGAGCTAGAAAGGGCTCATAAGACAAGTAATAGGGGAAATAATGACTTGTATAGAAAATCATTCTTTAAGGTACAAAATAAATTACATACAGGGAAAACTGAATTTGCTTTATATAGAACTCAACAAAAATATTGGGAGTCAGGAGGAAAGGCTGGGGAGTTATTAGCTTATAGGCTAAAGCAGATACAGAATAAAATAGTATACCAAGCATTAGGGATATTTCTAAAAGATCCATAATAATGCTATGGGTATTAATAGGGTGTTTTCAGAGTTCTATAGGAATTATACCCAAGTAATAGGATAATAATAAAGAAGTTATAAACCATTTCTTATCTAGAGCCAAATTACCTAGGATCTCAGAGGCACAGCATCATTTGTTAGACAAAAATGTCTCTATTCAAGAGATTAAAGAGGCAATGGTTGGTTTACCTCATGCTAAAGTCCAGGGCTCTGATTGCTTACCAGCAGAATTGTATGTAATTTTGAGAGATGAGGTGGCTTCTATTCTTCGACATGTTTATGCAGAGTCTGAAATAAGTAAGGTTTACCACCTAGTATGGCAGAGGCAGTCATTACTGTTATTTAATTTAAAAATATATAAAGACCCCTGGACCCTGCCAGTTACCATCCAATATCCCTGTTGAATATTGATTATAAAATATGGCGCAAGATTCAGGCTAATAGATTACAACAGGTTCTTGGTGATCTTATTCATAGAGACCGAGTGGGTTTTTAAGGGAGGCGGGATTTGAGAACATTCAGGCGTTATATCCATAATATGGATGGCATCCAGAAAACAAGACACATCTGTTCTTTAGTCACTAGATGCTCACAAGGCATTTGATTCCATTGAGTGGGGTTATTTGGGTGAAGTGCTAAGAGGCTTTGGGATAGGAGATCATTTTATTTCAAGGGTTAAAACATTATATAATATCCCTACAGCCAGAATATGCACAAATAGGATACTGTCTGAAGTTCACTCTAGAAGGGGGCTAGGCAGGGGTGCCCATTATCCCCCTATTGTTCATACTAGCTTTGGAACCCTCTTCTAAAATTAGAATAAGGACATTGCGGGAATTAAGTTTCATAACATGGAACATAAGGTTATTGCCTATGCAGATTACCTCCTTCTGTCTCTTTCTACTCGTCACAGGTTAATAAAATCAACTATGTTGTTACTTGAAGAATTTCAGTCTATTTCAGGTTTGTCGATTAATTAGTCCAAATCTGAAATGCTTCCTCCAGGGTAATATGGTATCACTTAAAGAATTATGTTTAAGTTATAATCTAAAATGGACTGGGGATTGCATCTCATATCTGGGAATAATAATTTCAAATAATCTTAGTAACATACTAGCTTTAAACCCTTAATGGATGAAATGAAGATGTCCTTAGACAAATGGGTCAAACTTAATCTATCCCTATGGGGAAGGTCATTACTTTAAAAATGATGTTAGCTCCAAAATATTTTATTTTCTGAACATGGTATCTATGCATATCAGCCCTGGTGGTTTAAGAAGTTTGACAATCTGATAAGGTTGTTCCTTTGGGAAGGAAAAAGGCAAGGTTCAGTCTTGATAAGCTCAAGAAACATTGGTAACAATGGTGTGTGGATTAACATGATTTTAAAATGATCACTAAGCTTTTCTATTTAAGCAAACTTGTCAATGGTTGCTGTCAGAGGATAACATACCCATATGGGTTAAATAGAACAGGATAGCAGTTCCCCATTTGCTCCATCATTTAATTATGGAGTTTACCCTAAATTAGCTAACACACACCCCTCCCAAGGAATTCTGCCGATTTCATATCCTTTTAGTAAAACAAATACTTTCTGGTTCTATACCGAACCTGTATTTCCCAATATGGAGAATCCCAAATTTTAAATGGCAAGGAAATTGTTAATTCTTATGGGAAAATAAAGGGATTCATTTGTTGAGTGATATTGTGGATCCTTGTAATGGGGTTCTACGGTCTTTTCCGATTTAAGAGAGATATGGTTTTACCTTATACACAATTTTACTCTTATCAACAGATAAGAAACGCATTGCATGGCTCTTTGCATAATGTTTCCTGCCTCTACAGAGTTTGATAGTTTAATAGCAATAATAAATACTGAAGGGGGAGGAAGGAAATTATATCAATTATTAAATAAGACAGGGTATGACTTAACAGGTAAGTCCAGGAAACTTTGGGAGGTATATCTTGCTTCCCATCCCACAGCCATCTTGGAATCTTATGTGAAACATGCTTATAAATCCAGTATGGACTTACAAGGTCGATTAATGCAGTTTAAAATATTACACAATGGCTCAGATATTCAAAGAGTTGAGCCAGCATATAGGTTGCGCCTGCGCGAAGTCTGAAATTGTGCCATTCTGCGATATTCAGCAGGAGGCAGTGTTGTGCCCAAATCATGCTGAGCAACAGCGCAATGATAATGAAGGCATGCGCAACCAAAGGGGAGGAACCATGCATAAACTGCACAGCCCGATATTCAGCCCAGGCCATGCAGAGTTATGCAGGTGCAACCCCTACCTGCACCAAGTTACGCTGAAGAAAAAAAGAAAAGTCGAGGCCACCACAGGTGAGCTGCCGCGTTGCAGGCGCAACACAGCAGCTGCTACCTAGGGTGGCCCTCGACTTGTTCCCACCACACCTGGCGGCACCCCCCATGCCCGATCGCGGGCATCAGTATCCTGCCCCAAGTCCAATATCCCTGGTGGTCCAGTGGACCGTGAGTAGCCGATCGTGGGCATAACAGTGTCCCCCAGTAGCCCGATCATGGGCATAACATCATCAACCCCAAGTAGCCGATCGCGGGCATAACTTTACCCCCATTAGCCCGATTGCGGCATCAGTATCCCCAAGCTCAATATCCCTGGTGATCCAGTGGACTAAACGGAGCCTGATCGCCGGCAGCATTCATCACCCCCGAGTATGAAATCCTGGTGATCTAGTGGATCCCCACCCCACCCACCCATGGAGCCCCAGCACCTCTCCTCCTCATCAGCCAGCGGGCGGCAGCACCCACCACCTGCCACCCCACCGCCCGCCAACTGACAGCTCGGTATGGCTGCAGCCCGTGGTGCAGAGCATGAGCCAATGGGCGTGCAGCCCATACCATACTAGTCGTCAGATATGTGAATGAATTCATTCACATAACTGGACTGACTAGCAGTAGTATGGGCTGCTCGCCCATTGGCTCATGCTCTGCACCAATGGGCATGCAGCCACATTGAGCTGTCAGCCGGGCGGGCGGCAGGCGGGTGGTGCTGCCACCCGCCAGCTGACGGGGAGCGGAGTGGTGGGGCTTCGTGGGCGGGTGGGTGGGATCCAACTGATCACCAGGGATTTGCTACTTGGGGTGAGGAATGCCGCCATGATCGGGTTCGCTTGGTCCATCGGACCACCAGGGACATTATAGGCTTTGGGGATACTGATGCCCGGATCGGCTAATGGGGTGGTGCTGCGCCCGCGATCGGGCTACTGGGGTGATGACGCTTGTGCCCGCCATTGGGCTACTCGGGGTTGATGATGTTATGCCCATGATCGGCTACTCGGGGTGGATGATGTTATGCCCGCAATCGGGCCACTGGGGATACTGTTGCCGCACTTACCAGGCTACTCATGTCCACTGACCTCCAGGATTGAGACATGCATTGTCCCTTATGGGACATCCCCGATCGGGCTGCAGAGTGTCGGTCCGATGGCTGCTGCTGGCAGGCGCCAGGCGCAAGTCATCGGGGATCGGCGCACCTGCATGCTAATGGCATGCAAATGGGGCTGTAATCAGATGCAGATGGCCCCGTGCACCTTGCATAAATTATGGCCCTAATTACATGTCACCCTTTGAATATCGCAGGTGCTGAGCATGGCGCAATGGAACTTGTGCCACCGCGTCTCAATGCTCCATTCTGACCACTTGCACTGGCGCGGTTCCACTCGCCATCCTGTGGTGAGCAGTGGGACAATATTCAAAGCAGTTGCGCCATGGCAACTCCGTTGAATATTGCCCTGGCCACACCTCAGCAACTATTTTGAGTGGCAGAGGTTGCACCACAAACTGGCGAGTTTGAATATCTGGGCCCATTTGTATTATACACCTTATAAGTTACACCATGGGTCTCTCCTCTGATAGTAATTGCTGGAGATGTGGGAATGGAACTGCCAATATCCTTCATATGCTGTGGAGTTGTCCCACATTAACTCGCTGGCTGATAGTGATTTGGGAAGCTTGCAAAGCTATTCTGCAGATCAACTTTCCTTTTGACCCGGGATTTTTATTTTAGAAATACTGAGAATTTATACTCTTATCAGACCCTGAAAAGAGGTGGCTTATGGTAGCTTCTATATGTTTTAAAAGACTTATATTGTTTCATTGATAAGACTCACGCCCTCCCATTCTGAATGATTGATTACATCTATAGCTAAGGTAGCTATTAATGAACACATTAGCCATCTTAATAATAAGACCATGCATAAATATGAGGTAATGTGGGCACCTTTTTCATTGGTTAAGAGATGTTTGAGATAACTACTGTTTTGTTTTGGGTTTTAATTATACAGACGCTGTCTTAGATTACTGTTCTTTAATCTCCAAGATAGTCAGATGCCAACTTTTATCCTGTGTTCTGTTAATCGATACCTCAAATTTTGGATATTCACTAGAATATACTTAAGTAAATTATACTGGTATGTTTTGTAAGTTATGCACACTTCATGTAACATTTTGAAATTTGATACATTTTTCTTTTTTTGGTATGTATTAATATGAAAAATTAAAAATTGTTTGGAAGAAAAAAAGAATCTTCATGAAAACTGCCCCTTCCCACAATCTTCATTCTTCTAACCCTAAGCCGAGACACCACCCTCTGCCCATCAGGCCCTTTTAACTTGGAAAACTGTCAGTTTTCAGACTTCTATGTAGAAAAAATACAACAAATATGTTGCAGGGTGATACCTTTTATTGGACTAAAAAATTATTTTTAAGACTAGCTTTCAAGAGATAAAACTGTCTTCCTTGGGACCTGGGTCCCGGGTCCCTGAAAAGGGACCTTCGAGCTTAGTGGGCCTACCCGGTCATCAAAATTCAATAAATAAAATAAATAAAAGGTATCACCTGCAACATATTTGTTGTATTTTTTCTCACATTTTGACTGACTAACATGACCACATTTTTTTTCAGACTTCTACAAACAGCAACTTTTGTCCCTCCCACCACACCCTATAGTGTTAACGCACATCTCACCACTGCCACTCTGGAGCTCAGGGAGATGCCTTTGATCATGGCCAAGCCAATCCCCAATCAATGAGCTGAGCTGATCTATGCAGGTTTCACCATGTTCTGAAACAGCCTCTGCATGGTGGGGCAGCAACTATAAGCTAGTAACAATTCCAGTTTGACTGTTTTGGTACACTTCTGCCTCAGCAAGGGATATAGGCCCCATGTGTTTGGCTGAGAAAAGGAAAGCAAGAAAGAAATGGCAGAGGCTACAAGGAAAAGGGTGGCAGCAACCCAGTTCAAGGTGCTAAATGCAAAGTCTGCAATATCAGTCAGCATTCTTCAGTTGTAGGGTCATTTTGCCCCACATGCAAAAGCCTTCCTCGTCCAAGCAGGGGGCAGCAAAGGAGGGATCCACTGCATCAGCAGCCAAAGCGGGCACTTCTTCCAACATCCGTAGAGGTTGAACCTGTCCCAAGGACAGTATTGCAATGAACCCTATAAGCTTTCTTTAGCATCACTGCAGTTTCTCTGGGGAAAAAGGGACTGATACCTCATTTCAAATAACTGGAACCAGTCCTAGGGACACTAATTCAGGAAGTAGAGACTTTCACAAGCTCCATATGTAAGCTGGCTGTGCAGAAATGGAAGGATTCTTGAGCCAGCCCTGCCCCTTCCAAGCAGCTGTCTTCTAGTGACCTTCTGATGCTACACAAGTCCAGAGAGACCTCAGTGACTCATCGCCTTGTAGTGCAGGAAGACAAGGCTATAACCACTGGCCTATCTTCCTTGGAAGTTGGGACAGGGACCTTCTGAGAAGCACTTCACTTTCATCTACCAGTGTCTGACTTTGCTGTGGGCCATAGCACAGACAAGGAGTCCAGTCTGAAGAGGGCCCGTGATATCTCCTCAGATAAGGAGCCCAGAGGGAAGCCAGGAGGGTCTTCTATTGTGGATTTGGATACCCTCATGAAGAAAGTGTTCATAACTCTCCAGATCAAAGAAGACATATCTAAAGAGGATCAGAAGAGGTGACCCACTCAAGAGGAACAAGAAGCACCCTATTGGTTTACCAGTCTGCCCCAGTGAAGGATATATGCAGAGAATGGGATGCCCTGGGCTGTAGGGTTACTTCCCCAAGTACACAGAAATGTATTTATAGGTAAGAAAATCCATAAGTCTTGGACAATGGTGCCAAAGGTCAGTGCATCTGTTTCAGCAGCAATCAAGAAGACCGCTCTAAGGCGTATAAAAGTCCTGCTGGATAAAGTTGAATCCACAATGAAATAAGCATACTAGATGGTCATTTTAACATATTTATCCATCTATCTATCCATCCATCCATCCATCTAAAGAAAGAGAGAGCAGTGCTGTTCTGTGCATTTTTTCTAGAGCAGTCTGTTTTGTATATGTTGCCTCTACATGCCAGTCCAGTCGGATGCAGGGAATGCATTTAATTTGTCTTTCCTGGCAATTTGGCTTGTCTTTCCGGATGGATTCCTTCTTTGACCTTTGCAGCTGTTGGCCAGATCACCCTTTTTTTGTTTTTGTTAATATGATGTTTATTGAATTTTTCCAGGTACAGCATGGTACATTGAACAGCTTATTAATGAGCATTATATTATCAACGTAACCCCTCACCCCTGCCTTTTTGCCAAAATGACAGGTGGCATGCTGTTGAAGCTGACAGCAGTACCTGGTGGGGTTCTGGGTTCAGGGAGGATAAGGTTACTCGGCACAGGGGACCTAGGTTTCGTTACTCGTGCACAGGGCACCCAAGTAAATCCAAACACAGGAAGCAATAACTGTAATGTCCAGAACCAGGAATGGGATTCTTCAGTGTGGCTTTTTATTCACATACTAGCTGAACAAAACAAATCATAGATGGACTCCCATGGGGCTACATTTCCTGGTAATGCAGATTAGAGACTACAGAACACTTATTCACCATTTTCAGCCCTCAGGCTCTGGACCCACCAGGCACACAGCCTGGACTTGCATGCAGCTTTGGGTACACAGCCCGACTTGTACACACTTGGTTTTCCCCACGGTCCATTGGAAGAATGAACCAATTATCCTGTTGTGGCTCCCACACCACTTAGAGTCAGTGACTCCTAGAGAGAATTTTTCTTACTTGTTGTGGCTCCCTCACACCACTTAGAGTCTGCGACTCCTAGAGATTTTCCCTTTGCAACCCCACGCCTGGGTACTTCCCCATCACTGGCCAAGGGCATGAGGCAAAGTAGCAACCACAGCAGAAACTGTAGAGGTGGACCTGGTCACTAAAGATGGGGGTTCACCCACCTCCAGCTCCCACAGCCCATACCCGCCATTTCCCTGGGAAAACTGAACCATTCTTTTGCTGAACTTCTAAATGTAGATTAAAGGGTAGATGATCTGGTGCATCTCCTCTACATATTACTTGAATCACATAACACTCTAGCATTTGACACAACTTCACTTGCTTGGCCCAAAATGTAGCGCAATCCGTAGATTTTCACACATGTCCCAGGGTGAAGAAAACATTTGCCCTCTTAGTCAGAGCAGACAGTCACCCTTTAGTTGCAGGTGCCCCACAGGCGACTCACAAATCTTCCATCTTTCAAAATAAATGCTGAACTAAACAGGCAGCTTTTCTTCCACTTGGCAGAATTAAGGGATTGCCCCAGGAATCTGCTAGGATCTTACATCCCTCTCGAGGGAGGGGGCATGAGACTCAAACAGTGGTCTCCACCACTTGAGCACACCTTCATTCCTTCACTTACTGAAGACAAACTGGACACTGACCACTTCCCTTTGAAAACTCCCAACGTTCTGTCTAACTCCCCTGCTGCAGATTCCAATGTGGCTTATGCAGCTGCGAAAGTTCTATTGGTGATGTCATCCCTCAGTCTCAGCTGAGACTGAGAACAGAGTGAGACAGTGTGAAACCCATTTAACTGGAGTTTCACAAGCTGCCTTCCTGCCCTTGTTACCGGGGTTACAAACGTGAAGGTCAAAGAATTGCTTGCCTGTGTCTGAATATCCTCAACATGTGCAGCATTGTTAGTCTCCCCTGAGGTACATAGAAACAGAAATTGTCAGCAGATAAGGACCGCTTGGCCCACCCAGTCTGTCCATTTGGCCCACCTAGTCTGCCTGTGGAGATAGACGTTGCTCATCAGTGTAAATTAGAACTGTGCAAGGTGAGAAACCCCAGACACGACCTTGTGAAATATCCAGACCCTTTCTGTGGCTCATATCAGGCTTTGGGAGAGGGAATATACCAGACCGGATGGATGGGGCAGTGGTTCTCAGTTCTTCTTCCATGGGTAGTAGGCTATGCCATGTGATCAATGCACTGGTATCAATAACCTTAAGGTGCTAGTGTACATGAACAAGCCAACAAGTCCACTCGGAAAACATGCATCCTTGTTTTTAAACTTTTTATTAATTGCATTTTAGCACAATACAATAAAAGGAATGCATCATTTGTCAGGCATCACATACATTTATAAGGAGCCATCCTATGGAATAGATTGTATTAACCGAAGCAAAGCAGTTACGGATATGGGGGAAAGTCCAGACCAAAGTCATTGCTGCAAAGTCCCAAAGGTGTAAAGGATGGCTGCACCCTATGTGGCTATGGAGACCTAGCCATGAAAATGTACAAAAACAAACATGAATATACCTCAACCTCTAGGTTGATGTGACCCCATCCTTAGAATGTTAAATCCAAACATTTTTAGTACCTATGAATAGTTTCCCAACACCAAAGCTCAATCTCTAATTAATATAATGGTATTATTTAAACAAGATTTCAATTCCCAGACATACTGTATGGTTAATTATCAATATTCAAATATCAGGCAAAAAGATGCCAATCCAGAGCTCTAAAACAAAACTCAGAAGGCACTGTATTTCAACTGGTACTGCACAGGACAGTCATTGCAGAGTAGAAAGTACCCTTAACTGTCTCAAAACTCACTGATTACAAACAAAGTCCCCAAACCCTTCCTAACTCAGGTAGTAGAGTCATTTTCTTCAGCTTCTTCAGAGCTTAGATCCTCTGCCACTAGTTTGTTGGAGCCTCAAACTCCTATTGTACGAGATCCACTCCTGCCTGCCTCCATTGGATCGGTGAATTGAAATGTGTGGCCCATGTAAAAGATCCATAAGCAGGCCGGCATCAGCAGAGAATGCACAGTCCCCAGTGTACGTAACCAGGCTTGGACGCCATCAGATCTCTTGCATCTCGCCGGGTTGCATACAACAAATCCAGGAACAGATGAACAGTCCGGCCAGTATGGTTCAGCCTTTCCACTGTTCGGCCGCTTGCAACATTCGATCTCTGATCACAACCCAATTGGTGACCAATAAGATGGTTCTTGGCTGATCTTGGGCATCCACCTTGTGACAGGAAATCCAGTAAGCCTGAACCAATGGTGAGGCCAGATTCCGTTCCAGTTGTAAAGCCCGCAGAAGCCATTCTTTTAAAAGGCCAGTAGATCTGGATTATCTTAATCTTCAGCCGACCCACAATCCGAATGTTCGCACTATCTGTGCTTTTTCCAATGCCTCCAAGTGATATCGCAGGTGAGTGTTCTCTTCACCATTTGAGTCACTGCTGTTAAGGCTTGCGTAGCTCGGACTCTCTGCGTCAGAAGCAGTTTGGGAGACCACTTCAATTTTGGCATCCTGCTCCTGATTCTTTGGAGTATAGTTTTCACTTTGACGCCAGTGGCCTGCATTGACACCTGGAGCGCATTCCGGGGGCCCAAGTAGGCTGAGGGGCATAGGCACCATGGCCTGAAGTTCTGAGGAGACCTGATTTTTAGATGTCCTCGGTGTCCTTTATTTGTTCACCCCATCATAAAGTTAGGTATCGCTCAATTCGGCAGGACCGAAAAACACAATGCCACTAAATTTCAAGTGAAATACCAAACTTTTATAGCATAAAGTTGAGACATTAAGCTCCTGGTTTAGAGAGTTACAAAAGGCACGTCTGTACCATAGGTGTGCTCAACAGCCCAAAACAAGCATTCTTACATTCGTTAGAGAGTATCTGAGTCTTTTAATCCTGTAAACCCATCTCACTAGTGTCCACCAAGTAGTCACATGCGGGAATTGGGGTGAGCCAGACATCGAGTAATGGCCTTTTTGCCACTGTTAGTAATATTCCAAGGAGATAGCGGAGTTAAAATTCCTGTGACCCCATGGATATTGCAACAGCAGAAATAGTGGTGCTGTGAACTGGAGGGAGAGACTGAACAGACCTCCAACTCTCCTACAAGAGTAAGAAAGAAAGGTTGCAAAGAGGACACTCCCACATAACATGGTAGTGTGTTGCTCTTGATCCACCACAGTTCTCCAGCACAAGGACGAATTATCAGGTAGATAATGACTGGTGATCACTGGGGTATGGAAGAATCTAATAAGCTGTTTCTTGCATATTCCCTCCACTGATGTGAACTTGTTACCTTAGATGTGTCTCGACAAGCGTGCATTCATGTCCTGCATCTAGAGGGTGCCATCTCAGACTCCACGTCAATGGAAGAGACTCTTTAGGTGGCTTGTAGAGACTGGTACAGTTAGGAAGTCTTATGGGGTGAGCCTCAGTTTTAAGAAGTTGATTATATATGAGATAAGTGGAGGATAGTTGACTGATGGTCTAGCATCGAGTCAAGGGAGTGAATATAGTGCCTAATTTGGAGGCATCGAAGAAATCTGCTCTCTGCAAATTGAACACTGCTTGTAAACTAGTGAAGATCTGGATCACATCCCCAGAAAGGAATTGGTAAAGGTATTGTAGTCAGTGTCACTCCCACACACAAAAACTGTAGTCTACAAGAGATGGTGAGAAATCCTCTAGGTGCACTATTGGGCAGAGAAGAGAAAGGAATGGAGTTAGGTGTAACATATGCCTTAGAGTATATCACACCTTTATATGTTATCTCAGACATGGGTTAAGGGGCTGTGTCATTTCTGGTGGGACTGTTCGATGAACATCCCCGACAGACTGCTGATTAGGAAGAGGGGCTAGATCACTCTTTTTCCCACTTTCTATTTATGCTCCCCATGCCCCTGCACTCCGCTCCATCAGGAGTCACCAAGGCATCTTTACCCTCTTGCCTGGGCCCATGGTGATCCCCATGTAGCTTTGGTTGTTCTTCCCAGGTGGGGATGAGGTGGGGCCTGCACACCCCAAACATTTTTGTTTCATTGGGACACCGAGGCTGGTAGAGGACTGGGGATCTGTGCTGGGCACTCCATCTTCCCGGAGTGCAGGAGCTGTTTTCCTGTGTTCCATGGGTGTGACATGTGCCATGACATCAAGGTGAAGTCACCGACATCTGTCTTGCCTCCTCCTCCCTCTGAGTGTCTTGGTACTTGTGGTACCTCCGGCCTCTGCCAGCAGCCAGTCAAGCACAATGTCTTTACCCCTCCCTCCTGGAAGGCAAGCGGTCCATGGACACTCAGGCCTCCTCCCCACGGTTGGCCTCAACTCCCTGGCACATTCCTGAACCTGGGTCGTCAGCATCGTGATGGTAGTGCTATCGCTGGTCATTGGGCCAGATCACTCTTGTATTCCATAATGGCCAGAAGGGCGCATGACTCTGGTCATGGTCTGCAGATATTTTACTAAGGCATATCTTCTGAATATACCCTTTATGGGGCATGTTGTTTGGCCCAGAGTTGGAACAGGTTATAAAGCAGGTCTCCAACAAAAACTAGCTCTGCTGGAGAACACAAAACTGTAGGGGCAAAGATCCTTTTGTAGCAAAGCAGTACCACGCTGAAAGGGGGTCAAACTTCAACCCACAACAAAGTCCTTTTTTTTTTTAATAGCAGAACTCCTTTCACTCCAACAGAGGGGGAGGGTCCTGACAACCATAACATTGTCGATCATAACAACCAGCACAGAGACTCCCACCAGTACTGAGAAGATGCCCAACCCTGGCTGGCTTGTATACCTAAGTGCAAGATTAGCATCCTTCATCAGCCAGATTGTGCAAACCACTTCTGATCAGTGGGTTTTGGAAGTTGTGTCATGGGAGTACATAACTGAATTCAGAAGACTGCAGGGCTCAGGTCTTTTTACATTTCCCTTTCTAGCAGAGTCCCAGAAGGGAGCCATTCTCACAGCAATAGAAAATCTGATGCAGTCTCTAGTACTCAGTTCTTAATCACTCTTGGTCTCTATTCTATTTGGGGATTTCAGGCAGTCTTAGATGTCAAGACACTGAACAAAAGACCTGGATAAAGCATTTCAAAATGGAGACCCTCAGATCAACAAAAGCAGCAGTACAGCCAGGAGATTACCTGGTATCAGTAGACCTGCAGGATGCCTTGTTCCTTACTCTTATCAGTTTGAACCACCACAAGTACCTTTGCTTCTGAGGGAAAACTCAATCACTTCCAGTTCCACGACTGCCTTTTAGCTTAGCCTTCACTCCTGAGTGTTCACCTAAGTAATTTCAGTTCTGGCAACGCACCTTCGGACTCAAGGGTTTCATGTGGAGCCTTACCTGGACGATTAGCTCATCAGATCAAACTCTGGAAGTAGCACAGGTGGAAGTTCAGGAGTTGGTGCACTCCTAGAATCCCATAGATGGGCAGTAAATAGCACAAAAAACTTTTCTCAGCTCTAGTCATTGTGTGCCAGGTTCACCATGATGAGCACAATGGTTGCCAAACTCCATTCAGAATTCGGATGGTGGGGACTGAATGGCTCAGTGGATTGGTAGCAGGTTACAGAGTTTTTCACCTCTAGGTTACTGGTTCACATTTAGCAAGGGGTGGAGGCCGAAAGCCATTATTACCTGAGGGCTGTACAGTGAACATGTGAAATGAGCTGTGGTGGTCTCAGTCTAGTTCCCAGTGGGCAGGTGCACCCATCACAAAAACACCTACACAATTGGCACTAACTGGCACCCTTGTTGGCAGTCTTGAGAGGCCAAGGAATGAATGGGCATGAAGTCTGAACTACCCTCTCACCACATGGTGGTCCCTCCATTGTAGGATTGAGGCTCAATGGTGGGGCAGTGTGGGAAAACTTGCAGTGTGACTGCCCATGCTGTGCCTGCTGTGTGGATAAACAGGGGCTTTGGTTTCCAGTGCAGTCAATCCAGCTCGTTTCACAAACAGTAAAATTCATACACATGGGCGGAAATAGATTTATTAAAGAAAAAAAGGGATACAGATGGTGGCTGTAGCATCCATGGCTCTCTGGGCAAAGCAGGTGACTATGGCACAGACACTGACACAAATGCTACACTTGACAGCATGTACTGACGTGGTTCAGTGGACACACCTCAGATCCTGGCCACCAACTCCATCTGATCCACCACTGGGAACCACAGTACCATTCCTTGATGACATAATTCCACTTCCATCTCAGACCAGAGCCTCACTTGGATAGTGAAAGATTCCTTCTAACCTCAGCCAAGGGGTCATTAGTGCTTGTGGGATGTGGACACCATCACCATGGATGCCAGTCTGTCTGGCTGGGAAGCAGTTCTTGGAACCCCTCACTCAGCTCAAGGGCAGTGGAGTCTGCAGGAAGGAACACAGACTGCAAATTAACATTCTGGAGGTGAAGGCAGTGTTTTAGCATCTACTGTCATTCCAGGAAACAGTACACCACAAACTGCTATGACAAGCTCAGACACTATGGTAACGGTGGTCCATCTCAGCAAACAAGATGACACAAAGAGCTGCAACATCTGGTGGGAAGCCTACCAGGTTATTCTCTGGGCAGCTAAACATGTGTAGTCCATAATGGCAGTGCAGCTACCAGGAACCCTCAGTCTCCAAGTGGATTGCTAAGCAGACAGTGGCTATGTGCAGAGAATGAGTGCTCCATCAAGAGACATATGACATTTGTGCTCAATGGGGATAGCTAATACTGGGTTTGATAGCATTAGCACAAACATAAATCTACCTAAATTCTTCAGCAGACTTCAGGACAAGAAATACCTAGGCATCGACTCCTTTCTGTGGCCAGACACACTGTTACTGGATTTACTGGATTTACTGGATACACTGGACAAAAGAAGGCCTTATTGGCCCATCGAGATTGTCCCGCACAAAAGTAGGCAATTAACTTCATGTGTTTGTCAACCATACATCTAGATTTTTTAAAAATGTCAGAAGTTTTAGAAGTGATCAAATATTCAGGAAGTCGATTCCAGATTTAGGTGCCCTGGCACTGAAAAAGTTGTTTCTTAAATTTGTATTAACTCTTTCAATAGACAATTGTTTATTATGTAGTCTACCCACAATACGTTTCTTTGCGAATGACAATCCACATAACTTCATCTGAGTTGGGCATTTTAAAATGTTAAATAGTAGTAGAAGATCACCTCTCAATCTTCTTTTTCCAAAGAGCGGAGGCCCGTTTTAGTTAATCTAGTTTCATAAGAAGCATTTTTAATCTAGGTATCATCCTAGTCAATCTCCTTGGACCTGCTCCACTCTGAAGATGTCCTTCCTAAGATAAGGGCTCCAGAATGGAGAGGCATAGTCAAGATGGGGTCTGACATATGATCTGTACAAAGTAACCAAGCATTGCTCAGATTTATTTACAAAAGTTTTATTTATTTGCCTCAGCATATTATTAGCTATATTTGCTGCTCTGTTACAGTATAAGTTAGCTGTTAACTTGGTATTGATAATAATCCCCAAGTCTCTTTCACATTCAGAACTTTTAATTTGCTTGTTATTTAACCGATAAATATTTTTGGATTATTATTTCCAAAGTGTAGTACCACATTTATCTGTATTAAAATCCATAAAATTATTTTTTGCCCATGTTTCTATTGTTTGTAAATCGTTCTGGAGAGTGTGACTATTTAAGACTGTATCTACCCTTCCTCCCAGTTTGGTGTCATCAGCAAACTTAATTAAGAAATTGCTAGAAGTTAAGTAGGTCCCCAATAAATAAATTAAACAAGGTGGGACCCAAAACTGAGCCCTGGGGACACCACTAGCAACTGTACAAGGTGTAGACATTGAATTGTTTACTCTAACAACCTGAGTTCTGTCATATAACCATTGTAAACCCAATCAATCAGGTAATCGGCAAAACCAAGTTTACACATTTTCTCAATTAACAATGAGTGGGGTACTTTGTCAAAGGCTTTACTATAGTCAAAGGATAACATCAGAAGGAATATGATTATCTAATAACCTACTGACATTATCATAAAAGAAATCAAGTAGTGCAGGATGATGCAGCTTTGAAGTCATGCTGAGTCAAGTCCTGTATCTCCAATGAATGTATTTCAGAGTCGATATATGACTTGACTATTTTTTCCATAGCCTTTCCACAAGTGAAGTAAGACTAATTACGTAGAATTTTGAACCCTAGATTTATTCCCTTTTTAAGATTGGGATAACTGTTGCAGAACGCCAGTCCTTTAGTACATTACCTTCTTTAAAGATTTGTTAAAATCAGAGTTAACGGTAAGGTAACTGATTTAATGGTTTCTTTCAGAAACCTAGCATTAATATTGTCTGGTCCTGGGCTGGTGGAATTATTCAGTAAGGTCAGCACATTTCTTACTTCCTGCTCTTTTATAATTGGGGATGTGTGGGTTAACACATCTTGGATAATAATTATCTTTATTAAAGAATTGTAAAGAAAAATAATCATTAAATATATTAGCAATACTTTGATCATCGGTAACAGAGAGCCCATCATGTGTAATTGTTCCTATTTTCTTTTGGGTCACCTTTTACTATTTATATATGAGTAAAGTGACTTTTTGTTGGTTTTGAGTGAGCCAAGGTAAATTCTAGTTTGGTTTTTGCTTGTTTAATTAATTTTTTAATAAGGCTAGTGATCTTTTGTATTTAACCCTTATATCAGGAGAACCATTAGTTTTTAATTTTTGAAAAGACGTTCTTTTGTTTTAATTTGTCTAGAAATACTTTTATTAAACCAAAGAGAATTTTTCCTTTTTATTATATTTGTTTATCATGGGTACATACGATTGTTCCAGTTGGTGTATAGTATGTTTAAATATATCCCATGCTTCAAAACATTTAGATTCATAAACTTCTTAGTCAATTTATTTGGTTCAATACATGGTTTATTTGAACAAAATTTGCTTTGTAATAATTTTTTGTAAAGTTACTGTGTTGGTTTTATTTTTTGTGGTCCTAAGATTAAACAATATTCCATTATGGTCACTATTACCAATGGGGCAAGTAATGTCAATATCTGTCAGTAAATTCCCAGAATTAGTCAGAATAAGATCCAATATGCTATTTCCTCTAGTGGGAAATTTGATTAATTGTTCAAAGCCTTGGTCTGTACACAAGTTTGCTAATTCTTTTCTTGTTTGGTTGCTCCAGTAAGGCATTCCCAGTTTATACTAGGCATGTTAAAATCACCCAATATCAACACATTATTATTTTCAGAGAAATTAATTTGATTGATTAGTTTATTGGTATAATCAAGATCAGATGATGGGGTCTGTAACATACTCCTATAGTAAGTTTGACTGTCCTTTAAATAATATTTGTGCCTACAAAGTTTCCAATTCTGTATTGTATGGTACTTCAATAGATGGTATATCGTTGTGAATGAATAAAACACCCCACCTCCAATTTTATCTAGTCTATCGTTATGATATAACTTATAACCAGGTAGCTCCTGACCCACTTAGAGGTAGGGTCCCACCATGTCTCGTTACGACAATAATGCCTATGTCCAGGAATTTAGATTTATATTCCAATTCTGCCATACTCAAGTTGTTTAAAGATCAACTGCAGCTATATTATAAACATAATACAAACTTTACTCCTTTTCCTAACATAAGGATAACCAGACCTTACTTATTACATGTGAAATGAAGAAACTGCCATTTGTTATGCTCAGATACTATTTTAATGCTCTCCTGTTTAATGGTTTCACAGAAAATCTCTCAAATATTTTTGACCAACTAGTGGAACCTTGGGTGAATGTTGATTCCATTCAAGCAAGAATGACATGATTTTCTCTAGTTCCAGGTACTGAGCTTACAGGAACTAGAGGAAAATGATGTCATTCTTGCTTGAATGGAATCAGCACTCTCAAGGTTCCGCTTAGCTGGTCATAAAAATGTCTGAGAGATTTTCTGTGAAACCATCAAATAGGAGAGACATTAAAATAGTATCTGAGCATGACAAATGGCAGTTTCTTCATTTCACATGTAATAAGTAAGGTCTGGTTATCCTTATGTTAGGAAAAGGAGTAAAGTTTGTAATATGTTTATAATATAGCTGCAGTTGATCTTTAAGGACCTAGCATTGAAGCTCAAAATTTTGCAGTATTTGGTCGTTGACTTTACTGTAGTGGTCTTAAATGTTTTCAGAGAATTTGGGCAAGACCAATTCTCCCCACAGTAATTAGTTTAAATTATTAATTTCAGCTAAACATTTTTCCCTAGTATAGAACTACCCTTCTACTTAGGTGGAGTCCGTCCCAGCAAAAAGTGAATCCTTAGCACAGAAGTCTTCCCAGTGATGAATACATTTAATCCCTGTCTTAAACACCACAGTCTTAACCAGTTATTTTATTTTTAATTTTGTTTGTAATGCTAGTGGAGGCCCTGGGAACTGGTAATATCTCTGAGAAACAGACTGAACATCCTTTCTCCACCAGTAAGTTATTTAGTGCACATAACTCTCTTCAATTTTTTGTTGTTAGAATTGAGCACATCATTTATCCCTGCATGAATTATCACTAATGGGTTATGACCTGATTGAGATAGTATTGGATTTAACATACCAGTGATGTCAGCTATTTGGGCCCCTCTGAAACTTGAACAAGTTCTATTGGTTTTATTGGGGTTACAGACAGCTCTGTCTATGTGCTTAATTATTGAGTCCCCAAGACATAAATTTGTCTATGTGTAACATCGTCAGGGTCAGAGTGATTAATTTCCATCATATTTTCAGTACCAAAGTTTAAGGAGGATATTCTGTGGAACGTTGTGAATTAGGTGCTGTAAGGCCAAGACAGTCAGTGTTAATTAAGGTTTCCTGAGTAGTTAACTCAGGTACATTATTCCTTGAGTCAATTTGAGATGTCTAAAAATAATGAAGAGGATAAGTCATTATCAGCATTGGATAGTATCTGAAAATGATTTGTAGTAGGTATTTCAAACTTATTTGCCTTTTCGTCCTTTTTAATTGCTCTACCTGAAGTAACATTTGCCCAATCTTGTTCATCAGTAGTCTCATCTCTATTCCTTTTCCTATTTAGTTCTTGTTTTTATTTGATGACGGAGTAATTTCAGGCATCAGAGGATTTTGTAATAATTGTATTACTTGATTAGGGACATTAAATGCATCATTGTATGTTGGTATAACTCATGGATAAATATCTCTTTCAATGTGACGTCTTAGCATATCTGCCTGACTATTTTCAAGAATAATTAGTCTTTCTCCAAATAAGTCTAGTTCATCTTTCATGGCTTTATTTAGTGAACATTTCTCACATACAAAATTGTTTTCATAACAGAGTCAACTAGAATATACATGTTACATGATTGACATTTTAGACCAATTTCCCCATCTATGGTCATAATAGTAACAATTGCTAATAAGCTGTTGTCCATTTTCCATTGATTAGTGTAAAGCTTAGAACTTACAATATAAAGTTTCTGAAGAGTATGTGTCAAAGAAGTATATTTTATCTAGGATTTTATCCGCTGAGATCCTTGAACACAGCTCGGCCAGCATATGTAACGTCTTCTGCGATACTGGCCTAATGCTGCCTGCTAAGTCAGCACCTGCTCGCCGATTAAGGAGTTTTAGAGTCCCAGAACCGGAAGTGGTTGCCTGGTAACGCTAGGGAGTTTGTGGTAAATGTATTTAAATAAATGTAAAAGAAGAAAATAAATATATGCAGTGACAGGTAAAAGCTCTAGCTGAGTGTAGAGTCTACAACTCGAGTAAAATAAAATCAGCAGCAGCGTGAGAAGGTTCCCCTGATACGAAATCAGTAAAAACTACCTCTCCTCTACCTGTTAGTATGCAATAACAGGGCTCCAAAAATTAGCACCTAGATATAGGTTATAGCTAAAGCAGTTTCAGCACAGAGTAAACTCTTATATTTATGAGCTTTGGAGTTTCAAGCTTGGAGAGCCCTGCAAATCAATTACATTCACAGTAAATGGTATATATATTTCATGTAACTGGCAGGCTAAGAGCGTTTTAATTGAGCTCAAGCGCAGCTTCGTTTTCTCCAACTGTTCTGCGCTTTCCCAATGGAACCAATAATACTGAAGGTGATCCACAAGTTTGAATATTTGAAGTGGTATACAATTTGTTTCTGAATTTGTATTTTATGTAAAGCACTCTGAGCTCTGAAAAGACACTATATAAACAAAATTCAAGCTATCTAAGCTCAGTTGGCTTGTCCCTCTGATCCTAGTCACTCTCCCAAGTGGCCACATCAATCATGATACTAGAAGCTGGTTGAACTGACCCTGGCAAGACTGATACCACTCTCAGAGAGACTGGACATCCTGCATTAAGGGACAATTCTGCATCAGAACTCAAAGACTGCAAATGATGGCTTGGTTCCAAAAGCAACAGATTCATAAAAGTGGTGTCTCAGCCAGGTTATGGAGATTGTCACATAAGCAAGAAATCCCTCCACCGCCAAGATGTACCAGAGTGTGATGCACCTTTAGAGAGTGGTGCCATCTACAGAGACTCACGTGCCTTTCCTCTAAGCTCAGACATCCTAAACTTTCTTCAGGGCTGGGCAAGGATCTTTCAGCTAGCTCCCTTAGGGTTCAGGTGGTGGCCCTTTCTACAATCAGGGGAAGGATGGTACCCCATCTGTTAGACCACCCAGATGTTGCCAGATATCTCAGGGCATGTGACAGAAATTGCCCAAGGCCACTTTCAATAGACATCCCTTGGTACCTTTAATGTAGGGCTCAAACCTCTCATGGACCTCCCTCACTCCTTGATCCTCTAGCCAAAGTGTCCCTGTGGCAGTTATTCTTAAAAGTGCTATCCTTGTTTGCCACTTGTTCCACTTGGAGGGTGGGGAAAATCCAGGCCCTTTACTGCTGGCAGCCTTAAATAATTTTCTATAATGGCAAGGTGGTCTTTAGTACAATACCCTTCTTTTTGCCCAAAGCTTCCTCAAATTTTCAGGCGTGTAAGATTTGCTTGCTATCCCTATCTTAACCCAGCAAAGACAAAGAGATGCCTTCCTCAATGTCTGCAGAGCTCCCTAGATTTACCTGAGGATGGCGCCAGTTATGCCTGGGAAAATGGGTGTAGCACTAATAATGTGCATCTTGGCAATGGCTCTGTACAACCATGAAGCTGATGTACATTTTAGAAGATTGCCTGCACCCACTGTAATCAAGCCTACTCCACCAGGGCAATGTTTACCTTGTACTCAGAACAGGCTGTTTCATCCTGGGTGGACATTTGCAAGGCAGCTACTTGGTCCTCCTTCCACTCCTTCTTCAAACATTACCACTTGGATGTAATCTCTTCCACTGATACTGCTTCTGTTGGATGGGTGATAATCTCTGTATTTAGCACCCCCTCCCATTTGGGTGTATCTTATTAGGGACCATACAACTCCCTACACATAGATCCAACACACTAAGTTGAATTTGGCTCCTTACCTGACAATGTTGGGTTACAGGGGGACTTGGTGACTCACCCCCAGCTCTGAAGTGAGCCCGGTAGCTCACACATCTCTGCCATTGACTTACAATGGGAAAGGGGCTCAGTTTAAATATATGACCCTTATGGGCCCACCAAGCTCCCAAAGCTCAAAAAGTATCCTTCCAACACTGCCTACTAGTAAATCCAGGTGTGTGTGTGTAGGCTTCACCCATGTGCAGGGAGACCCTCCCAGTGGTCAGAGCTGAATCTTAGGTGTACTTTGTTATGTACTTGCTCAACCTTACTGTACATGGTTACCTCAAAATGTCTAGGTTCTTAGGAATGAGGTCCTGTAGGATTATTTATACCAGCTTGCATCTCCTGATTTTGTATCTCATCTTTGCCACTGGGGTGACTAAATATCATTGGAAAGGACTGTCCCAATGAAGATCCTCAATCTAACCCATGGTATCGACTCAGAAGGGACTCAGCTCATACCACTCCATGCATATGGCTGGAACCACACACAAAGAACTCTAACACACAGAATGCAATATTAGATCTTTGAGAGAATCTCCCCATTGGGCCACACCTTTGGAATTGTAAACCACTCAGAAACATTTGCTAGCTGGGAAGGCCATGACAACATGCAGTATTGATGTCTATATAGCATGGATGGTCCCATCACTCCCCCAGTTTCCTGTTGGAGACAAGCTCAGAGGATATCTGAGCAGGAAGAACCAGGAGACCAAACCAGGATCAGGCAAACTCAAAGAGGCATAGGAATGGAAATATAAGGCACTGTCTATACCCCAAAGGCCACAGGTATCACTGTAAACAACTACATCAGTCAGAATGATAACATGGAGGATAGGGTGGATGCGCAGTGGCCCAATGGAGGAGATTCTCTTAAAGATCTGTTATGGTAAGTGTTCTGTCTTCATTGAGGATATCTCCTCCATTGGGTCACAGCTTCAAAATGATTCCCAATCAGTATGCAAAGTACCAAGGTAGAAGGTCAGTGTCTAATACAATATCATGACATGAGGCCTTGCAGTACAGCAAGGACAATGCCAGCATGCCTGCGAGAGATGATGTCTAGACTCTAATGTTTAGTGAAAGTATGTGGAGTGTTCTACATAGCAGCAGCACGTCAGCTGCAGAAACATTTTCGAAACAGGCAACTGAGGTGATCATGCCACAGGTAGGGTGGCTATGAAGAGAGATCAAAAAGTTCCTTGCCATGCTTCCAGTAACGAGAAAACAATACGGTTGGCCAGCCATGTGGACAGGCACTGTTTTAGTCACAGGGTGCCCTCCATCCTGGGGCAAAAAGCAACAAAAAGCTGAGAGGACTTTCTGCAGTCGGAACAGTGTTCTATGTGCATCAGGAGCATGCAGCAGTGCTTCCTCTTTGTTAGCATAATACACAGGAAGGTGAATGGTCTCCATTTAGTGTGAAGTAAGATACCACCTCCAGAAATCTAGAACTGGTCTGTAGGAAACCATATCCTTATGAAAATCAAGTAAGGAGACACAGCCATGAAAGCCTGGAGCTCAGAAATTCTGCAAGTAGAAGCAATAGCAACAAGAGAAAGTGCTTTCCATGAAAGGAGTCGATGCCACAGGTCACAGCCGGGTCTAAACAGAGCCCCAGTGAATCTTTCTAGAACATAATTAAGGTACCATGGCAGAACCAGTTTATGAATTGGGGTGCATGCCACCATTTTCCCATCAGTAGGGTCACAAAAGCTAAAACAGCAGCCAGATGACCTTAATGATTGAGTACTAGGGACCAGATTCAGATAAGATCAGAACTTAGTCCAGTGTAGAATTGACAGACATCAATTAGTCCATCAAATGGGAATCCTACCATTTAGAGAAACAGATCCATTTCAGAAAGTAAGTATGTCTGATGGTGGCTTTCTAGCTGTCAATATGCCATCAGCAATCTTGGGGAAATGACAAACCAGGTAGTGGTTACATCTTCAGGAACCTTGCATACAGATGCAGAGACCTCAGGTTCAGATGTACCACAGACCCCTGCACTTCAGATAGCAAACCCTGACACAGAGGAGCTGAACAGGTGGCTCCACTGCCAGATGCTGTAGAAATGTAAACCAGATCTGACATGGCCAATAGGGTGCTGCTGGTATTAGGGAGGCAGTATGGTGCAGAGGTTTAAGGCTCTGAGCTGCAAATCTGGAGACTTGAGTTTGAATCCCACAGCCCTCACTTGCATACTGTGTGACCCTGAGCAAGTCACTTTATTTTAGTTTAGTTTTGTTGACCGGGTAAGAGCACTAGACAAATTCTTGCCTATTTTCAGGCACAACCCAGGGAGAGGGATACAGATGAATGCCAGCTGACCTCGAACCACATTAAGCTGTTGATGATATTTTTAGTGAATGGGGAAATTTGGAAAGGGCACCGGAAATTCCCTGCTCTTTCTCTAAGTGCCATGGATCTTTAACATCCACCTGAACTAACACCACCAGAACAGGCAGATGGGATCTCGGTTTTACGTCTCATCTGAAAGCGGCACCTCAGGAGTGCAGCACCCTTATGCTGTTCTACAGTGTCAGTATTGGGATATTAACCCAGTGCCTGGTGTGGGATAGAACACACAGCCTTCTGATCTCCCGGCCTCAGAGGCGAGTGTGCTACCTGCTGAGCCATGTACTTAACTTCCTGTGCTCCCAGGTTGCATCTGTAAACAAGTGTTCAGCTGATGTGCCACTCCTGGTTAAACAATTGAAACAGATGCTCTGCCCAGCTTAAACAGTACCTTCTGTATGAGAGGCATTGGGAGCATCAGCCATTTGAGCCATGGCACTCAGTCTGTAGCCTTTGGCTGCCACCTCCTCCTCCCCGTGTTCATGGGGCCTGTGTCTCTCTTGGGCCCAGTCGGGTGGCTTTGCCTCATTGACAGTTTCGTCTTTGGTCACCACCTGACTTCAGTATCTGTGGCATTCTTTGTCATTGGGTTTCTCAATATTAGTTGTTCATGGGACCTGGCCCTGTCAACTCACTGTCTATATGCTGGCCATGGTGTGTGTCTGCTGTCGAAACTTTTTGCATTATCAGCTGTGGTTTCTGGGTGTCTTGCTCCTGTGACCCCTATGCTCTGTTAGAGTTGCCCTATTGTGGCTTCCTCCTTCTTGGCCTATGGGACACTGGCCTGTGTGTTGGTTGGCTCAGGCCTTCCTGCTGGCTTTTCCTATTATCTGGGTTACTGCTTGTAAACTGTTCCATAAGTGTGTTTCAATGGAGGAGAACCCCAAGCATGTAGTACAGTTCAAAAATGCTGTGGGTTTTCACTAGGAAGTGGTGCTACAGTACTGCAACTGAAAGTCATAAAAAACACCGAGTAGAGCACACACACTCATTCAATACAAGGAGGCACAGGTCTATTAAAAAATAAATTTGTCAATAAAATTAATTTTTTAATAGACCTGTTATATATATGAAATATACTAGTGTTTTTATATACAGATTATAAGCAATAATAACTAAGATGCTGGTCATTTAAAGGATTAATGACTGTTGGGGATAAGTGCCTGAACTGCAGCCGAGGGCCACCTCCTCCAGCCGGGTCATTAATCCAAGAAATGACAAGCTTCGAGGTTGTTATTGTGGTTATAAGTCTAATTACAATAACAGCTTTCTTTTCCTGTTTATTTTACCTCAATAAAGTTTTCAAGCAGAGTGGTGCAAGCCACAGCATCAGTTGACAGCTGGATCGGTCATTTCTAAGCCGTTAATGACCGATCCAGTAGCAATCACGAGCCTTATTAGGCTATGAATAATTAATTAGACTTATAATTACCAGTAACAGTACCTCTTCGAGGGAATCTTCTCCAGTGAGCCACACCTATGGAACATAGACTCCATCTGCGTCGGACCTATCTGTAAACTTGCCTAGCATGCAGCCCATGATGGGCGTGCATCATTGGCGCCTATATAATGTGTTGGCCCCAAACCCCTCAGTTCTGCCCATCTGCTGGAGACAAAAACGATGTTGTACCAAGCTGATGAATAGCAAAAGACAAGCACATCCAAGCCCCAAAAGGGTAAAGAGCGTGAAATGATGATGCTGAAAACCTACAGTAGACGCCACCAAACCAAGGTAGAAGGCAGGAGGGTGCACTGTGGTTCATTGGAGGAGCACTAAGGACAGACTGCTGCACGTCAGTGGCAAAATTTGCCACTCATAGCTATGAATATCTCCAAAGGCAGAATGGTAGAGGCAGCAGCCATGGGAGAAGCATCATATGCAGAGCACAAAAGATGTTTACTGGTATCAAGACCTGCAGTAGCAGATTCCAGTAAATCAGCATTGGCAGGCATGTCAGGCAATGAAGCAATGCTAGTTGTAACAGACTTCAGAGCCTGTTCTGATATTCAGTCATATGTGCCTGGTAATTGGCTAGTCCAAGGCCCAAGGAGGCAGAAACATATGTCCTCTTGCCTGTTACATCCAGCCTCATGATTCCTTGTCAGGAGGTAAGGAACTTATGTCAACGTGTTCTGGGCCTATCATGCACAGCCACAATGACCACAGAGTCACTTTCAGTTTATGAGGCACTGTAAGTTAACTGGAAGGTGCCAGGTATTGCTTGGCAGCCTTCCAAGGAACTGCAGGCAGGTACAAGGCCTGCACCATGCTGCAAGGCCAGCATCCTTCAAAGCAAAATAAATGGTGAAGGGAAAACTAGAAACCTTCAAGAATTCAAATTGTGCTTAGTAGAGTCATGGCATCTGCTTCAGTAGTGCCTGGAATGAAGAATCCTCATGCAGAGACCTAGGTTTGCAAATTATAGTGTCTTTACTGCAAGAGGATAAAATAGAACTGGAACCCAAACCACCCTCAAAGGGATCCATGTCCCTTCCTTCTCTTCTAAATCCTTCTCCATATAAAGGTCAAATTATATTCCTAATGACAATCAAGAGGAGCCAGCTTCATAGGAAGTGACAGGGTGGTGGGGTGGAATTACAAGAGTGCTTTGGGGAGCCATGTGCCATCGATGGACAAGGCCCCATTGCGTGTACAACTGTGATCATAGATAGGGGAGATGGCTCAGAGGTAATGTGAGGAAGTATTTCTTCACAGAGAGGGTTGTGGATACACAGAACAGCCTTCCTGAGGAGGTTGTAGAGTCAAAAACAGTGGAATTCAAGAATGCATGGGACAGACATAAGGCAATTCTAGTGGGGGTAGGAGGAAGTAGGCTGTTGGTTAACTAGGACCTACCTAACTATCTGTTAGGGAAATGGCAGACTAGGTGGGCCAAGTGGTCCTTATCTGCCATCAAATTCTATGTTTCTGTGTTTCTATGATCATCAGTGGGTCGGCATTAGATGCTGAAACATCTCTAACACAGTGGCCAGCACAACTTTTGAGTTGATGACACCTTGCAAAGGAATCAGATCGACTATCATCAGATGTCACCTGTTGATGGAGACTGTGAACCACCCGTAGTAGGTGCAGAAGAAGAAAAACAAAAACTGCACACACTCGCGCAATATACTGTGTAGATAAGAAAACTCTGAAACACAATTGGCTGAATGTGCTGGGTTTTAATGATAAACTTTCAGCAAACAAGTGTACAGAATGCTGGCCCAGTGGTGGTGCTGAGGGTGAGGTGCTGGATGCCACACCTCACACCACGCCAACAACCCAGGGTTGGGAGCGACTTGGTGTCGGAGGGTTGGCCGGGAGGAGTACTGAGCATCCCAGGACTGCTGTCCTCCTCCAGGGAGGTGGGGTGGGTAGGATTACAGTGGCTGTGCTGGCTCCTGGTGGTGACTGGGGATCTGTGCAGGCAGGCGGTTCACTGTGGGGCCGGCACGGACAGCAGTGGATGTGCAGTGCCTGGAAGCATGCATGGCAGTGTCATTGATGCCTTGCACATCCATGTCGTGGGGGGAACCAAAACAATGTACAAAAAATCCTCCGTGCACGCTGATGATGTCCAGTCCATGGGTGCCACACCACTCTGACTCGAGTCAGCTCCTCCCGGATCTGGACCCTTGGCTTTCCACAGTGGTGGGGTTTGTACCTGCGTGAAGCAGCCAGTGAGAGGAATGGAGGAAGGAGTCAATCTGAGGTACTGGGAGTGGTGTGGGGCTGAGATCCAGACAGATGGGGGACCATAGGTAACACCCCCAAGTCGAGGAGGGCATAAATAAAGCAACTAAAAAATACAGAACAACAGGCAAGCCACCGACCCAGCAAAGAGACTCTCAACGTTCCGCACTTTGTCAAGAGGGCGTTTCAGAGTTTTCACTTATCTGCAGCGTACTACACAAGTATGTGCATGTGGTTTGTTTTTCTAATCGTATAGTTACCACCAGCACCACATACTGTTAAGACTGACTTTGTCTTTTCCACCATAGATGCAGAAAACTAGGGCCCTGACCATGGTGTCAGGGGCAGGGACTTTAGGCACTGTGGTCACCGGGTGGATGACGACAAGGATTTACCCTCCAGATGGAGCTGTGACGAGACATCACCGCAAAACAAGAACTTTTGTCGTTATACTTGTGATGGCTGGATGATGAAGACTTTGAAAACTTGTCCTTTCTGTGGATTCCAATGACCATGTCGACAGCATCATTGAATGCTGAGGACACTTATGGCAGCAGCAGCTGAAGTCTGTGCTGGAAAAACCAGCTTTGAGCCTGTTGCCTTGTTGGCGGTGCTCATGACCTTCTTAGTGATGATGGTCCTGAGGGCCCCTCGGTGAGGTGTCCTCATGGCCTGGTTGAATTCTAGCAGATCTCATACATCCTCATGTTGTGGGATAATCCCAAATGGCAAACAGAGATGGAATGTACACTATCTTTGTAGATCTTCTGGCTGCAGGTTCTTTCAATGGCGACATAAAAAAAAAAATGACCACAGTTGAAAACTATTAAAACTAAAATGAGAACAAATGATGGTGCTGTTTCTCTGTGTGATCTGACAAGCAGGAGAAAGAACTGAAGAGTGATAGGGCAGCCTATGTTATAAAGGCATTGATGCCATCCTCCATTTGGTGTACACTGGCTAGCAAACATTTTTGAGTGGTCCTGGCGTTGACAGCTTACAGTTCCAAAGGTGTGGTCCAATTGAGGAGCTATCCTAGGAAGATCTGAAATTACCAGTCAGGAAATAAAATTCCCATTTTCTGCCCTTCTTTTGAAAATTTTTAAGTGATTGCACTTTACTGTATTCAAAATACAGGACACAGAAACATAGAATGTGCACATTACTGTATTTAAAAGTACAGGACATAGAAACATAGAATGTGCACATTACTGTATTTAAAAGTACAGGACATAGAAACATAGAATGTGCACATTACTGTATTCAGAAGTACAGGACACAGAAACATAGAATGTGCACATTACTGTATTTAAAACTACAGGACACAGAAACATAGAATCTGCCATTACTGTATTCATAGTACAGGACATAGAAACATAGAATGTGCACATTACTGTATTCAAAGTACAGGACATAGAAACATAGAATGTGCACATTACTGTATTCAAAGTACAGGACATAGAAACAGAATGTGCACATTACTGTATTCAAAGTACAGGACATAGAAACATAGAATGTGCACATTACTGTATTTAAAAGTACAGGACATAGAAACATAGAATGTGCACATTACCGTATTTAAAAGTACAGGACATAGAAACATAGAATGTGCACATTACTGTATTCAAACTACAGGACATAGAAACATAGAATGTGCACATTACTGCATTCAAAGAACAGGACACAGAAACAGAATGTGCACATTACTGTATTCAAAGTACAGGACATAGAAACATAGAATGTGCACATTACTGTATTCAAAAGTACACGCATAGAAACATAGAATGTGCACATTACTGTATTTAAAAGTACAGGACATAGAAACATAGAATGTGCACATTACTGTATTTAAAAGTACAGGACATAGAAACATAGAATGTGCACATTACTGTATTTAAAACTACAGGACACAGAAACATAGAATCTGCACATTACTGTATTCATAGTACAGAACATAGAAACATAGAATGTGCACATTACTGTATTCAAAGTACAGGACATAGAAACAGAATGTGCACATTACTGTATTCAAAGTACAGGACATAGAAACATAGAATGTACACATTACTGTATTTAAATGTACAGGACATAGAAACATAGAATGTGCACATTACCGTATTTAAAGTACAGGACATAGAAACATAGAATGTGCACATTACTGTAGTTAAAAGTACAGGACATAGAAACATAGAATATGCACATTACTGTATTTAAAAGCACAGGACATAGAAACATAGAATCTGCACATTACTGTATTCAAAGTACAGGACATAGAATGTGCACATTACTGTATTCAAAAGTACAGGTCATAGAAACATAGAATGTGCACATTACTGTATTTAAAAGTACAGGACATAGAAACATAGAATGTGCACATTACTGTATTTAAAAGTACAGGACATAGAAACATAGAATCTGCCATTACTGTATTCAAAGTACAGGACACAGAAACATAGAATGTGCACATTACTGTAGTTAAAGTACAGGACACAGAAACATAGAATCTGCACATTACTGTATTCATAGTACAGGACATAGAAACATAGAATCTGCACATTACTGTATTCAAAGTACAGGACATAGAAACATAGAGCGTGCACATTACTGTATTCAAGTACAGGACATAGAAACAGAATGTGCACATTACTGTATTCAAAGTACAGGACATAGAAGCGTAGAATGTGCACATTACTGTATTTAAAGTACAGGACATAGAAACATAGAATGTGCACATTACTGTATTTAAAAGTACAGGACATAGAAACATAGAATGTGCACATTACTGTATTCAAAGTACAGGACATAGAAACATAGAATATGCGCATTACTGCATTCAAAGTACAGGACATAGAAACAGAATGTGCACATTGCTGTATTCAAAGTACAGGACATATAAACATAGAATCTGCACATTACTGTATTTAAAGTACAGGACATAGAAACATAGAACGTGCACATTACTGTATTCAGAGTACAGGACATAGAAACATAGAACGTGCACATTACTGTATTCAAAGTACAGGACATAGAAACAGAATGTGCACATTACTGTATTCAAAGTACAGGACATAGAAACGTAGAATGTGCACATTACTGTATTTAAAAGTACAGGACATAGAAACATAGAATGTGCACATTACTGTATTTAAAAGTACAGGACATAGAAACATAGAATGTGCACATTACTGTATTCAAAGTACAGGACATAGAAACAGAGAATATGCATTGACATTACATTCAAAGTACAGGACATAGAAACAGAATGTGCACATTGCTGTATTCAAAGTACAGGACATAGAAACAGAGAATGTAAGCATTACTGCATTCAAAGTACAGGACATAGAAACAGAATGCACATTGCTGTATTCAAAGTACAGGACATAGAAACAGAGAATGTGCATTACTGCATTCAAAGTACAGGACATAGAAACAGAATGTGCACATTGCTGTATTCAAAGTACAGGACATAGAAACATAGAATCTGCACATTACTGTATTTAAAAGTACAGGACATAGAAACATAGAATCTGCGCATTACTGTATTTAAAAGTACAGGACATAGGAACATAGAATCTGCACATTACTGTATTTAAAAGTACAGGACACAGAAACATAGAATCTGCACATTACTGTATTCAAAGTACAGGATACAGAAACATAGAATCTGCACATTACTGTATTCAAAGTACAGGACACAGAAACATAGAATCTGCACATTACTGTATTTAAAGTACAGGACACAGAAACATAGAATCTGCATTACTGTATTCAAAGTACAGGACACAGAAACAAAGAATCTGCACATTACTGTATTTAAAAGTACAGGACACAGAAACATAGAATGTACACATTACTGTATTTAAAAGTACAGGACACAGAAACATAGAATGTGCACATTACTGTATTTAAAAGTACAGGACACAGAAACATAGAATGTGCACATTGCTGTATTCAAAAGTACAGGACACAGAAACATAGAATTTGACATTACTGTATTCATAGTACAGGACACAGAAACATAGAATGTGCACATTACAGTATTTAAAAGTACAGGACATAGAAACATAGATTCTCCACATTACTGTATTCATAGTACAGGACATAGAAACATAGACACAGAAGGAGCAGGACAGAGAGCTGTACCAGTTAAGGCAGAAGGAAGCAGGGAGAGAAGTCAGAATAGCAAAGGCCCAAACTGAGGAAAAGATAGCCAGCTCGGTTAAGAAGGGGATAAAACCTTTTATTGGTACATCAGCCAGCATAGAAAGACAAAGGGAGGGATAGTGAGGCTGAATAGAATGAGCAGTAGGTAGGCAGAGGGGACAGTGAAAAGCAGGGATACTGAATGAATATTTCTCTCAGTATTCACAAAGAGGAAGAATTGCCTAATCCAATTAACAGAAGCACTCTTGATAGTGGGGTCAATCCCAGTCCTTTCACAGAAGAAATGGTTCTGCAAGAACTCCTAAAACTGAAGGTGGACAAAGCAATGGGGCCTGATGGAATTCAGCCTAGAATTCTAAAAGAATTAAGGGGGATCTAGTGAAACCACTGGCTACTCTTTTTAATAAATCATGGGAGGATGGTGTGGTACCCGAGGACTGGAGGAAGGCAAATGTGATTCCCTTCACAAAGTGGGACCAAGACAGAGGCAGGAAACTACAGACCTGTCAGTTTGACCTCTGTGGTAGGGAAAGTGATGGCGTCACTTCTGAAGGAAAGAATTGTTGAGTACCTAGAGGCCAGTGGGGCAGGGACCCAAGGCAGCATGAGTTCATAGCGAGAAGGTCATGTCACACAAATGTAATAGGTTTCTTTGACTGGGTGACCAAAGTAGTAGACCAGAGGGCTGTGGACATGGCCTACCTAGACTTTAGCAAGGCATTTGACACAGTCCGACACAAAATTAATAGTCAAATTAACCAGCCTGGGAGTGGGTCCCAGGGTGGTAGCCTAAGTAAAATATTGGCTGGACAACAGGACACAGAAGGTGATTGTAAATGGAGTCCACTCTGAAGAAAGAGGGTTACTAGTGGGGTAGCAGGGTTCAGTATTGGGTCCAGTCCTTTTAATGTCTTTATAAGTGACATTGCAGAGGGACTGGAAGGAAAAGTATGCCTCTTTGCAGATGACACAAAGATCTGTAACAAGGGTTGATACACAAGAGGCATAGAAAGGATGAGAAGGGACTTGGTAAGGTTGGAGGAATGGTCAAGTATGGCAGCTAGTTCAATGCAAGAAGTGCAAAATAATGCACCTGGGAAACAAGAACCAGGGAAGAATACACAATGGGGAGGTAGTAACAACAACAAAAAGGAAAGGGACGTGGGGTAATCATATTAGGTGACCTTAAGGTTAGCAAGCAATGTGAGAAGGCAGTAGGGAGGGCTGGGGGTATACTGGGATGCCTAGGGAGAGCATCACCAGCAAGAAACAGGAAGTTGTTATCCTCTGTACAGTTGGTGAGACCCTATCTGGAGTACTGCGTCCAGTTCTGGAGACACCATCTCAGCAAGGACACAGACAGGATAGAGGCAGTCCAGAGGAGGGCAACTAAAATGGTGCAGGGTCTGCAAGAGAAGCCATACGAGGAGAGACTAAAGGAGCTTAATATGTATACCCTTGAGGGAAAGAAGGGAGTGGGGACATGATAGAAACTTTTAAGTACCTCAGTGGAATCAACAAAGTCCAAGAGGTAGCATCTTTCAGAAAAAGAGACTTGCAAGAACAAGGGACACAATTTAAAGATAGAGGGGGCTGTTCAGGGGCAATGTGAGGAAGTATTTTTCTCAGAGAGGGTAGTGGATGCATGGAACAGCCTTCCTGAGGAGGTTGTCTGGTCCTAAAACTGTGGGAAATTCAAGAATGCATGGGACAGACATAAGGCAATTCTTGTGTGGGGTAAGGAAGAAATAGGCTGTTGGTTAACTAGGAAATGCGGCCTATTCCTGTGGTAAGGAAATGGACAAACTAGATGGGCCAAGCGGTCCTTATCTGCCATCAAAGTCTATGTTTCTATACAAATATGACTATTACTGTATATAAAAGTACAGGACATAGAAACATAGAATCTGCACATTACTGTATTCAAAGTACAGGACATAGAAACATAGAATCTGCACATTACTGTATTTAAGCGTACAGGGACATAGAAACATAGAATCTGCACATTACTGTATTCCTCTCAAAGTGCACAATATAGAAACATAGAATCTGCACATTACTGTATTCAAAGTACAGGACATAGAAACATAGAATCTGCACATTACTGAATTCAAAGTACAGGACACAGAAAAATGGGATCTGCACATTAATGTATTTAAAGAACAGGTCATAGAAACACAGAATCTGCACATTACTGTATTTAAAGTACACGACACAGAAACATAGAATGTGCACATTACTGTATTCAAACTACAGGACACAGAAACATAGAATGTGCACATTACTGTATTCAAAGTACAAGACACAGAAACATAGAATGTGTACATTACTGTATTTAAAGCACAGGACACAGAAACATAGAATCTGCACAGTACTATATTTAAAGTACAGGACTTGGAAACATAGAATGTGCACATTACTGTATTTAAAGTACAGGTACATAGAAACATAGAATCTGCACATTACTGTATTTAAAGTACAGGACATAGAAACATGGAATGTGCACATTACTGTTTAAAGTACAGGACATAGGAAACATAGAATCTGCACATTACTTTATTTAAAGTGCAGGACATAGAAACATAGAATCTGCACATTACTGTATTCAAGTACAGGACATAGAAATGCAGGATCTGCACATGGCTGTGTTCAAAGTGCAGGACTTGGAAAAGCAGGATCTGCACATTGCTATATTCAAAGTGCAGGACTTGGAAAGGCAGGATCCGCACATTACTGTATTCAAAGTGAAGGACATGGAAAGGCAGGATCCACACATTGCTGTCTTCAAAGTGCAGGACATGGAAGACGGATCCGCACTTTACTGTATTCAAAGTGCAGGACATGGAAGCAGGGATCCGCACATTACTGTATTCAAAGTGCAGGACATGGAAACGCAGGATCCATACATTACTGTATTCAAAGTGCAGACATGGAAACGCAGGATCCGCACATTAGCTGTATTCAAGGTGCAGGACATGGAAACGCAGGATGTGCACATTACTGTATTCAAAGCACAGAACATGGAAACATAGAATCTGCACATTACTGTATTGAAACACAGAATCTGCACCTTACTGTATTCAAAGCACACGGCATGGAAACAAAGAATCTGCACATGACTGTATTTAAATCACAGGACATGGAAACGTACTAATCAGCACATTATTGTATTCAAAGTGCAGGACATGGAAATGCAGGATCTGCACATTACTGTATTCAAAGCACAGGACATAGAAACGTAGAATCTGCACATTACTGTATTCAAAGCACAGGGCACAGAAACATAGAATCTGCACATTACTGTATTTAAAGCACAGGACATAGAAATGTAGAATCTGCCCATTACTGTATTCAAAGTACAGGACATAGAAACATAGAATCTGCATATTACTGTATTTAAAAGTACAGGACATAGAAACATAGAATCTGCACATTACTGTATTTAAAAGTACGCGACATAGAAACATGGAATGTGCACATTACTGTATTCAAAGTACTGTACATAGAAACATAGAATCAGCACATTACTGTATTCAAACTACAGGATATAGAAACATAGAATCTGCACATTACTGTATTCAAAGAACAGGACATGGAAGCGCAGGATCTGCACATTGCTCTATTCAAAGTGCAGCATGGAAGAGAGGCAGATCTGCACATTGCTGTATTCAAAGTGCAGGACATGGAAAGGCAGGATCTGCACATTACTGTATTCAGAGTGCAGGACATGAAAAGGTAGGATCCGCACATTACTGTATTCAAAGTGCAGGACACGGAAGGCAGGATCCGCACATTACTGTATTCAAAGTGCAGGACACGGAAAGACAGGATCCGCACATTACTGTATTCAAAGTGCAGGACATGGAAAGGCAGGATCCGCACATTACTGTATTCAAAGTGCAGGACACGGAAGGCGGGATCCGCACATTACTGCATTCAAAGTGCAGGACATGGAAAGGCAGGATCCGCACATTACTGTATTCAAAGTGCAGGACACGGAAACGAGGATGTGCACATTACTGTAGGCAAAGTAGGGACATGGAAATACAGAATCTGCAGATTACTGTAATGAAAGTACATTACATGGAAACATAGAATCTCACCGTACTGTATTCAAATACAGGACATGGAAATGTAGAATCTGCACATTACTGTTTTTAAAGTACAGGACATGGAAATGCAGAATCTGCACATTACTGTATTAAAAGTACAGGACATGGAGACGCAGAATCTGCACATTACTGTATTCAAAGTACAGGACATGGAAATGCAGAATCTGCACATTACTGTATATAAAGTACAGGACATGGAAGCATAGAATCTGCACATTACTGTAGGCAAAGTAGAGACATGGAAATACAGAATCTGCAGATTACTGTAATGAAAGTACATTACATGGAAGCGCAGAATGTGCACATTACTGTATTCAAAGTACAGGACATGGAAGCAAGAATCTGCACATTACTGTATTCAAAGTACAGGACATGGAAACTCAGAATCTGCACATTACTGTATTCAAAGTACAGGACATGGAAATGCAGAATCTGCACATTACTGTATTTAAAGCACAGGACATAGAAGCCTAGAATCTGCACATTACTGTATTCAAAGCACAGTGCATAGAAAAATAGAATCTGCACATTACTGTATTCAAAGTACAGGACATAGAAATGTAGAATCTCCACATTACTATATTCAAAGTACAGGACATAGAAATGTACAATCTGTACATTACTGTGTTTTAAGTACAGGACACAGAAACATAGAATCTGCAAATTACTGTATTTAAACTACGGACATAGAAACATGGAATCTGCACATTACTGCATTCTAAGTGCAGGACACAGAAACATAGAATCTGCAAATTACTGTGTTTAAACCTACGACATAGAAACATAGAATCTGCACATTACTGTATTCAAAGTACAGGACACAGCAACATAGAATCTGCACATTACAGTATTTAAAGCAGAAGACATAGAAACATGGAATCTAGACATTACTGTATTCAAAGTACCGTACATAGAAACATAGAATCTGCACATTACTGTATTCAAAGTAAAGGACATAGAAACATGGAATGTGCACATTACTGTATTCAAGGTACAGGGCATAGAAACATAGAATCTGCACATTACTGCATTTAAAAGTATACGACATAGAAACACAGAATCTAGCATTACTTCACTTTAAAAGTACAGGACATCAAAACATAGAATCTGCACATTGCGGTCTTCAAAGCACCTCGGCATGGAAACATAGAATCTGCACATGACTGTATTTAAAGCACAGGACATGAACGTACAATCTGCACATTACTGTATTCAAACTGCAGGACATGGAAACGCAGGATCTGCACATTACTGTATTCAAAGAACAGGACATGGAAATGCAGAATCTGCACATTACTGTATTCAAAGTACAGGACATGGAAATGCAGGATCTGCACATTACTGTATTCAAAGTGCAGGACATGGAAACTCAGAATCTGCACATTACTGTATTCAAAGTACAGGACATGGAAACAGAATCTGCACTTTACATATTCAAAGTACAGGACATGGAACACAGAATCTCCACATTACTGTATTTAAAGTACCGACACAGAAACATAGAAGGTGCACATTACTGTATTCAAAGTACAGGACACAGAATCATAGAATGTGCACATTACTGTTTTCAAGGTACTGGACACAGAAAATTAGAATGTGCACATTACTGTATTCAAAGTACAGGACACGAAACATAGAATCTGCACATTACTGTATTTAAAGTACATTACATGGAAATGCAGGATCTGCACTTTACTGTATTCAAAGTACAGGACATGGAAACGCAGAATCTGCACATTACTGTATTCAAAGTACAGGACATGGAAATGCAGAATCTGCACATTACTGTATTCAAAGTACAGGACATGAAACGCAGAATCTGCTCATTACTGTTTTAAAGAACAGGACATGGAGGCATAGAATCTGCACATTACTGTATTCAAGTACAGGACATGCAGATGCAGAATCTGCAGATTACTGTACTCAATGTACAGGATATGGAGACGCAGAATCTGCATATTACTGTATTTAAAGTACAGGACATGGAAGCATCAGAATCTGCACATTACTGTAGGCAAAGTACAGGACATGGAAATACAGAATCTGCAGATTACTGTATTGAAAGTACATTACATGGAAAGCAGAATGTGCACATTACTGTATTCAAAGTACAGGACATGGAAACATGAGAATCTGCACATTACTGTATTCAAAGTACAGGACATGGAAATGTATAATCTGCACATTACTGTATTTAAAGTACAGGACACAGAAATCTAGAATCTGCACATTACTGTATTTAAACTACGGACATAGAAACATGGAATCTGCACATTACTGTATTCAAAGTACAGGACACAGAAACATAGAATCTGCATTACTGTATTCAAAGTGCAGGACACAGAAACATAGAATCTGCAAATTACTGTATTTAAACTACGGACATAGAAACATAGAATCTGCACATTACTGTATTCAAAGTGCAGGACACAGAAACATAGAATCTGCAAATTACTGTATTTAAACTACCGGACATAGAAACATAGAATCTGCACATTACTGTGTTCAAAGTGCAGGACACAGAAACATAGAATCTGCACAATAATTCATTTAAAAGTACGTGACATAGAAACCAGAATCTGCATATCTATATTCAAAATACAGGACATGGAAACACGAATATGGCATTACTGTATTTAAAGTACAGGACATAGAAAAATAGATTCTGCACATTATGGTCTTCAAAGCACAGGAGATAGAAACATTGAATCTGCACATTACTGTATTCAAAGTACTGGACATAGAAACACAGAATCTGCACATTACTGTATTCAAAGTACAGGACATTGAAACCCAGAATCTGCACATTACTCTATTAAAAGTACATGACATAGAAACCAGAACTTGCATATTACTATATTCAAAATACAGGACATGGAAACACAGAATCTCACATTACTGTATTTAAAGTACACGACACAGAAACACAGAAGGTGCACATTACTGTATTCACAGTACAGGACACAGAATCATAGAATGTGCATATTACTGTTTTCAAGGTACTGGACACAGAAAATTAGAATGTGCACTTTACTGTATTCAAAGTACAGGACACGAAACATAGAATCTGCACATTACTGTATTTAAACCACGGACATAGAAACATGGAATCTGCACGTTACTGTATTCAAAGTGCAAGACACAGAAACATAGAATCTGCACATTACTGTATTCAAAGTGCAGGACACAGAAAGGCAGAATCCGCACATACTGTATTCAAAGTGCAGCACATGGAAAGGCAGGATCCGCACATTACTGTATTCAAAAGTGCAGGACCGGAAAGGCAGGATCCGCATATTACTGTATTCAAAGTGCAGGACACGGAAGGCAGGATCCGCACATTACTGTATTCAAAGTGCAGCACACGGAAAGGCAGGATCCGCACATTACTGTATTCAAAGTGCAGGACACGGAAGGCAGGATCCGCACATTACTGTATTCAAAGTGCAGGACAAGGAAGGCAGGATCCGCACATTACTGTATTCAAAGTACATGACATGGAAGCGTAGAATCTGCACATTACTGTATTGGAAACATAGAATCTGCACCTTACTGTATCTCAAAGCACACAGGCACGGAAACATAGAATCTGCACATGACTGTATTTAAAGCACAGGACATGGAAATGTACAATCTGCACATTACTGTATTCAAAGTGCAGGACATGGAAACGCAGGATCTGCACATTACTGTATTCAAAGTACAGGACATGGTACGCAGAATCTGCACATGACTGTATTCAAAGTACAGGACATGGAAACTCAAAATCTGACATTACTGTATTCAAAGTAGAGGACATGGAAATGCAGAATCTGCACATTACTGTATTTAAAGTACAGGACATGGAAACGCAGAATCTACGCTTACTGTATTCAAAGTAGAGCACATTGAAATGTAGAATCTTCACATTACTGTATTTAAAGTGCAGGACATGGAAACACAGAATCTGCACATTGCTGTATTCAAAGTACAGGACATGGAAACGTATAATCTGCAAATTACTGTATTCAAAGTATAGGGCATGGAAACATAGAATAGACCATTACTGTATTTAAAGCACAGGACATAGAAGCCTAGAATCTGCACATTACTGTATTCAAAGCACAGTGCATAGAAACATAGAATCTGCACGTTACTGTATTCAAAGTACAGGACATAGAAACGTTGAATCTGCACATTACTGTATTCAAAGTACAGGACATAGAAATGTACAATCTGCACATTACTGTATTTTAAGTATGGGACACAGAAACATAGAATCTGCACATTACTGTATTTAAACTACCGGACATAGAAACATGGAATCTGCATTACTGTATTCAAAGTTCAGGACACAGAAACATAGAATCTGCAAATTACTGTATTTAAACTACGGACATAGAAACATAGAATCTGCACATTACTGTATTCAAAGTACAAGACATGGAAGCGTAGAATCTGCACATTACTGTATTGGAAATATAGAATCTGCCCTTACTGTATTCAAAGCACACGGCATGGAAACAGAGAATCTGCACATGACTGTATTTAAAGCACAGGACATGGAAGCGTACAATCTGCACATTACTGTATTCAAACTGCAGGACATAGAAGCATGGGATCTGCACATTACTCTATTCAAAGAATAGGACATGGAAACGTAGAATCTGCACATTACTGTATTCAAAGTAGAGGACATGGAAATGCAGGATCTGCACATTACTGTATTCAAAGTACAGGACATGGAAACTCAGAATCTGCACATTACTGTATTCAAAGTACAGGACATGGAACCAGAATCTGCACTTTACTATATTCAAAGTACAGGACATGGAAACACAGAATCTCCACATTACTGTATTTAAAGTACCCGACACAGAAACATAGAAGGTGCACATTACTGTATTCAAAGTACAGGACACAGAATCATAGAATGTGCACATTACTGTTTTCAAGGTACTGGACACAGAAAATTAGAATGTGCACATTACTGTATTCAAAGTACAGGACACCGAACATAGAATCTGCAAATTACTGTATTTAAAGTACATTACATGGAAATGCAGGATCTGCACTTTACTGTATTCAAACTACAGGACATGGAAACGCAGAATCTGCACATTACTGTATTCAAAGTACAGGACATGGAAACGAGAATCTGCACATTACTGTATTTAAAGTACAGGTAATGGAAACTGAGAATCTGCACATTACTGTAGGCAAAGTACAGGATATGAAAGCGTAGAATCTGCACAATACTGTATTTAAAGCACAGGACATGGAAACGCAGAATCTGCACATTACTGTTTTAAAGTACAGGACATGGAAACGCAGAATCTGCACATTACTATATTTAAAGTACATTACATGGATATGCAGAATCTGCACATTACTGTATTCAAAGTACAGGACATGGAAATGCAGAATCTGCTCATTACTGTTTTTAAAGAACAGGACATGGAGACGCAGAATCTGCACATTACTGTATTTAAAGTACATTACATGGATATGCAGAATCTGCACATTACTGTATTCAAAGTACAGGACATGGAATTGCAGAATCTGCTCATTACTGTTTTAAAGAACAGGACATGGAGACAGAATCTGCACATTACTGTATTCAAAGTACAGGACATGGAGATGCAGAATCTGCAGATTACTGTACTCAATGTACGGGATATGGAGATGCAAAATCTGCACATTATCTGATAAAGTACAGGACATGGAAATGCAGACTCTGCACATTACTGTATTTAAAGTACAGGACATGGAAGCGCAGAATCTGCACATTACTGTAGGCAAAGTACAGGACATGGAAATACAGAATCAGCAGATTACTGTATTGAAAGTACATTAGATGGAAATGCAGAATGTGCACATTACTGTACTCAATGTTGGGATATGGAGACATGAGAATCTGCACATTACTGTATTAAAAGTACAGGACATGGAAATGCAGGATCTGCACATTACTGTATTCAAAGTACAGGATGATGGAAACTCAGAATCTGCACTACTGTATTCAAAGTACAGGACATGGAAATGTATAATCTGCACATTACTGTATTTTAAGTGCAGGACACAGAAATCTAGAATCTGCACATTACTGTATTTAAACTACCGGACATAGAAACATGGAATCTGCACATTACTGTATTCAAAGTGCAGGACACAGAAACATAGAATCTGCACATTACTGTATTCCAGGTATAGGACATAGAAACATAGTATCAGCACGTTACTGCATTTAAAAGTATACAACATAGAAATAGAATCTGCACATTACTGCATTTAAAAGTACAGACATCAAAACATAGAATCTGCACATTACTGTATTCAAAGTACAGGACATAGAAACATAGAAACTGCACATTACTTCATTTAAAGTACATGACATTGAAACACAGATTATGCGCATTACTGTATTCAAAGTACAGGACATAGAAAATAGAATCTGCACATTCGGGCTTCAAAGCACAGGACATAGAAACATTAAATGTGCACATTACTATATTCAAAGTACTGGGCATAGAACACAGAATCTGCACATTACTGTATTCAAAGTACAGGACATTGAAACCCAGAATCTGCATATTACTCTATTCAAAGTACATCACATAGAAACCAGAATCTGCACATTAGTATATTCAAAGTACAGGACATGGAACCCAGAATCTCCACATGACTGTATTTAAAGTACCGACACAGAAACATAGAAGGTGCACATTACTGTATTCAAAGTACAGTACACAGAATCATAGAATGTGCACATTACTGTATTCAAGATACTGGACACAGAAAATTAGAATGTGCACATTACTGTATTCAAAGTACAGGACACAGAAACATAGAATCTGCACATTACTGTATTTAAACTACGGACATAGAAACAGGGATTCTGCCATTACTGTATTCAAAGTGCAGGACACAGAAACATAGAATCTGCAAATTACTGTATTTAAACTACCGGACATAGAAACATAGAATCTGCACATTACTGTGTTCAAAGTACAGGACACAGAAACATTGAATCTGCGCATTACTGTATATAAACTACGGGACATAGAAACATGGAATCTGCACATTACTATTCAAAGTGCAGGACACAGCAACATAGAATCTGCACATTACTGTATTTAAATTACAGGACACATAAACATAGAATCTGCACATTAATATATTTAAAGTAGAGGACATAGAAACATGGAATCTAGACATTACTGTATTCAAAGTACCGTACATAGAAACATAGAATCTGCACATTACTGTATTTAAAGTAAAGGACATAGAAACATGGAATGTGCACATTACTGTATTCAAGGTACAGGGCATAGAAACATAGAATCTGCACATTACTGCATTTAAAAGTATAGACATAGAAACACAGAATCTGCATTACTGCATTTAAAAGTACAGGACATCAAAACATAGAATCTGCACATTACTGTATTCAAAGTACAGGACATAGAAACATAGAATCTGCACATTACTTCATTTAAAAGTACATGACATAGAAACCAGAATCTGCACATTACTATATTCAAAATACAGGACATGGAAACACAGAATATGCACATTACTGTATTCAAAGTACAGGACATAGAAAATAGAATCTGACATTATGGTCTTCAAAGCACAGGACATAGAAACATTGAATCTGCATTACTGTATTCAAAGTACAGGACATTGAAACCCAGAATCTGCACATTACTCTATTAAAAGTACATGACATAGAAACCAGAACTTGCATATTACTATATTCAAAATACAGGACATGGAAACACAGAATCTCCACATTACTGTATTTAAAGTACACGACTACAGAAACATAGAAGGTACATTACTGTATTCAAAGTACAGGACACAAAATCATAGAATGTGCATTACTGTTTTCAGGTACTGGACACAGAAAACTAGAATGTGCACATTACTGTATTCAAAGTACAGGACACGAAACATAGAATCTACACATTACTGTATTTAAACCACGGACATAGAAACATGGAATCTGCACATTACTGTATTCAAAGTGCAAGACACAGAAACATAGAATCTGCAAATTACTGTATTTAAACTACCAGATATAGAAACATAGAATCTGCACTTACTGTATTCAAAGTGTGGGACACGGAAAGGCAGAATCCGCACATTACTGTATTCAAAGTACAGGACATGGAAATGCAGGTTCTGCACATTACTGTATTCAAAGTACAGGACATGGAAACTCAGAATCTGCACATTACTGTATTCAAAGTAGAGGACATGGAAATGCAGAACTGCACATTACTGTATTTACAGTACAGGACATGGAAACATAGAATCTCGCTTTACTGTTTTCAAAGTACAGCACATTGAAATGTAGAATCTTCACATTACTGTATTTAAAGTGCAGGACATGGAACACAGAATCTGCACATTGCTGTATTCAAAGTACAGGACATGAAACGTATAATCTTCAAATTACTGTATTCAAAGTATAGGGCATGGAAACATAGAATACACCATTACTGTATTTAAAGCACAGGACATAGAAGCCTAGAATCTGCACATTACTGTATTCAAAGCACAGTGCATAGAAACATAGAATCTGCACGTTACTGTATTCAAAGTACAGGACATGAAACGTTGAATCTGCACATTACTGTATTCAAAGTACAGGACATAGAAATGTACAATCTGACATTACTGTATTTTAAGTACGGGACACAGAAACATAGACTCTGCACATTACTGTATTTAAACTACCGGACATAGAAACATGGAATCTGCACATTACTGTATTCAAAGTTCAGGACACAGAAACATAGAATCTGCAAATTACTGTATTTAAACTACGGACATAGAAACATAGAATCTGCACATTACTGTTTTCAAGTACAGGACATGGAAAGGCAGGATCTGCACATTACTGTATTCAAAGTACAGGACATGGAAACGTAGAATCTGCATTACTGTATTGGAAATATAGAATCTGCACCTTACTGTATTCAAAGCACATGGCATGAAACATAGAATCTGCACATGACTGTATTTAAAGCACAGGACATGGAAACGTAGAATCTGCACATTACTGTATTCAAACTGCAGGACATGGAAACATAGGATCTGCACATTACTGTATTCAAAGAACAGGACATGGAAACGCAGAATCTGCACATTACTGTATTCAAAGTACAGGACATGGAAATGCAGGATCTGCACATTACTGTATTCAAAGTACAGGACATGGAAACCAGAATCTGCACTTTACTATATTCAAAGTACAGGACATGGAAACACAGAATCTCCGTGTACTGTATTTAAAGTACTACACAGAAACATAGAAGGTGCACATTACTGTATTCAAAGTACAGGACACAGAATCATAGAATGTGCACATTACTGTTTTCAAGGTACTGGACACAGAAAATTAGAATGTGCAGCGTTACTGTATTCAAAGTACAGGACATCGAAACATAGAATCTGCACATTACTGTATTTAAAGTACATTACATGGAAATGCAGGATCTGCACTTTACTGTATTCAGTACAGGACATGGAAACGCAGAATCTGCACATTACTGTATTCAAAGTACAGGTTATGGAAGCAAGAATCTGCACATTACTGTATTCAAAGTACAGGACATGAAAGCAGATCTCAGAATACTGTATTTAAAGTACAGGACATGGAAACCAGAATCTGCACATTACTGTATTCAAAGTACAGGACATGGAAACACAGAATCTGCACATTACTGTATTTAAAGTATATTACATGGATATGCAGAATCTGCACATTACTGTATTCAAAGTACAGGACATGGAAATGCAGAATCTGCACATTACTGTATTCAAAGTACAGGACATGGAAATGCAGAATCTGCACATTACTGTATTCAAAGTACAGGACATGAAACCAGAATCTGCACTTACTATATTCAAAGTACAGGACATGGAAACACAGAATCTCCGCATTACTGTATTTAAAGTACACGACACAGAAACATAGAAGGTGCACATTACTGTATTCAAAGTACAGGACACAGAATCATAGAATGTGCACATTACTGTTTTCAAGGTACTGGACACAGAAAATTAGAATGTGCACTTACTGTATTCAAAGTACAGGACACGAAACATAGAATCTGCACATTACTGTATTTAAAGTACATTACATGGAAATGCAGGATCTGCACTTTACTGTATTCAAAGTACAGGACATGGAAACGCAGAATCTGCACATTACTGTATTCAGACAGGTTATGGAAACGCAGAATCTGCACATTACTGTAGTGCAAAGTACAGGACATGAAACGCAGAATCTGCACAATACTGTATTTAAAGTACAGGACATGGAAAGCAGAATCTGCACATTACTGTAGTCAAAGTACAGGACATGGAAACACAGAATCTGCACATTACTGTATTTAAAGTATATTACATGGATATGCAGAATCTGCACATTACTGTATTCAAAGTACAGGACATGGAAGCGAATCTGCACATTACTGTTTTAAAGTACAGGACATGGAAACGCAGAATCTGCACATTACTGTATTTAAAGTACATTACATGGATATGTAGAATCTGCAGATTACTGTATTCAAAGTACAAGACATGGAAATGCAGAATCTGCTCATTCCTGTTTTAAAGAACTGGACATGGAGATGCAGAATCTGCAGATTACTGTACTCGATGTAAGGGATATGGAGACGCAGAATCTGCACATTACTGTATTAAAAGTACAGGGCATGGAAATGCAGAATCTGCACATTACTATATTTAAAGTACAGGACATGGAAACGCAGAATCTGCACATTACTGTATTCAAAGTACAGGACATGGAAACCAGAATCTGCACTTTACTATATTCAAAGTACAAGACATGGAAACACAGAATCTCCACATTACTGTTTTAAAGTACACTACACAGAAACATAGAAGGTGCACATTACTGTATCAAAGTACAGGACACAGAATCATAGAATGTGCACATTACTGTTTTCAAGGTACTGGACACAGAAAATTAGAATGTGCAATGCATTGTATTCAAAGTACAGGACACGAAACATAGAATCTGCACATTACTGTATTTAAAGTACATTACATGGAAATGCAGGATCTGCACTTTACTGTATTCAAAGTACAGGACATGGAAACGCAGAATCTGCACATTACTGTATTCAAGTACAGGATATGGAAACATAGAATCTGCACATTACTGTATCAAAGTACAGGACATGGAAACATAGAATCTGCACAATACTGTATTTAAAGTACAGGACATGGAAGCATGAATCTGCACATTACTGTAGGCAAAGTACAGGACATGGAAACACAGAATCTGCACATTACTCTATTTAAAGTATATTACATGGATATGCAGAATCTGCACATTACTGTATTCAAAGTACAGGACATGGAAACGCAGAATCTGCACATTACTGTATTTAAAGTACAGGTTATGGAACGCAGAATCTGCACTTACTGTAGGCAAAGTACAGGACATGAAATCGCGAATCTGCACAATACTGTATTTAAAGTACAGGACATGGAAACGCAGAATCTGCACATTACTGTAGGCAAAGTACAGGACATAGAAACACAGAATCTGCACATTACTGTATTTAAAGTATATTACATGGATATGCAGAATCTGCACATTACTGTATTCAAAGTACAGGACATGGAAACGAGAATCTGCACATTACTGTTTTTAAAGTACAGGACATGGAAACGCAGAATCTGCACATTACTGTATTTAAAGTACAGACATGGATATGAGAATCTGCACATTACTGTATTCAAAGTACAGGACATGGAAATGCAGAATCTGCTCATTCCTGTTTTTAAAGAACTGGACATGGAGATGCAGAATCTGCAGATTACTGTACTGATGTAATGGATATGGAGACGCAGAATCTGCACATTACTGTATTAAAAGTACAGGGCATGGAAATGCAGAATCTGCACATTACTATATTTAAAGTACAGGACATGGAAACGCAGAATCTGCACATTACTGTTTTAAAGTACAGGACATGGAAATGCAGAATCTGCACATTACTGTTTTTAAAGTACATCACATGGATATGCAGAATCTGCACATTACTGTATTCAAAGTACAGGACATGGAAATCGAGAATCTGCACATTACTGTTTTAAAGAACAGGACATGGAAACGCAGAATCTGCACATTACTGTATTCAAAGTACAGGACATGGAGATGCAGAATCTGCAGATTACTGTACTCAATGTATAGGATATGGAGACGTAGAATCTGCACATTACTGTATTAAAGTACAGGACATGGAAATGCAGAATCTGCACATTACTATATTTAAAGTACAGGACATGGAAACGCAGAATCTGCACATTACTGTAGGCAAAGTACTAAGACATGGAAATACAGAATCTGCAGATTACTGTATTGAAAGTACATTACATGGAAACGTAGAATGTGCATACATTACTGTATTCAATGTACGGGATATGGAGACGAGAATCTGCACATTACTGTATTCAAAGTACAGGACATGGAAATGTATAATCTGCACATTACTGTATTTTAAGTACAGGACACAGAAATCTAGAATCTGCACATTACTGTATTTAAACTACCGGACATAGAAACATGGAATCTGCATTACGGTCTTCAAAGCACAGGACATAGAAACATTGAATCTGCACATTACTATATTCAAAGTACTGGGCATAGAAACACAGAATCTGCACATTACTGTATTCAAAGTACAGGACATTGAAACCCAGAATCTGCATATTACTCTATTCAAAGTACATCACATAGAAACCAGAATCTGCACATTAGTATATTCAAAGTACAGGACATGGAAACCCAGAATCTCCACATGACTGTATTTAAAGTACACGACACAGAAACATAGAAGGTGCACATTACTGTATTCAAAGTACAGTACACAGAATCATAGAATGTGCACATTACTGTATTCAAGGTACTGGACACAGAAAAATTAGAATGTGCACATTACTGTATTCAAAGTACAGGACACAGAAACATAGAATCTGCACATTACTGTATTTAAACTACGGACATAGAAACAGGATTCTGCCATTACTGTATTCAAAGTGCAGGACACAGAAACATAGAATCTGCAAATTACTGTATTTAAACTACCGGACATAGAAACATAGAATCTGCACATTACTGTATTCAAAGTGCAGGACACAGAAACATAGAATCTGCAAATTACTGTATTTAAACTACCGGACATAGAAACATAGAATCTGCACATTACTGTGTTCAAAGTACAGGACACAGAAACATAGAATCTGCACATTACTGTATTAAACTACGGACATAGAAACATGGAATCTGCACATTACCGATTCAAAGTGCAGGACACAGCAACATAGAATCTGCACATTACTGTATTTAAATTACAGGACACATAAACATAGAATCTGCACATTACTGTATTTAAAGTAGAGGACATAGAAACATGGAATCTAGACATTACTGTATTCAAAGTACCGCATATAGAAACATAGAATCTGCACATTACTGTATTTAAAGTAAAGGACATAGAAACATGGAATGTGCACATTACTGTATTCAAGGTACAGGGCATAGAAACATAGAATCTGCACATTACTGCATTTAAAAGTATACTACATAGAAACACAGAATCTCATGACATGCATTTAAAAGTACAGGATATCAAAACATAGAATCTGCACATTACTGTATTCAAAGTACAGGACATAGAAACATAGAATCTGCACATTACTTCATTTAAAAGTACATGACATAGAAACCAGAATCTGCACATTACTATATTCAAAATACAGGACATGGAAACACAGAATATGCGTACTGTATTCAAAGTACAGGACATAGAAAAATAGAATCTGCACATTATGGTCTTCAAAGCATAGGACATAGAAACATTGAATCTACACATTACTGTATTCAAGTACAGGACATTGAAACCCAGAATCTGCACATTACTCTATTAAAAGTACATGACATAGAAACCAGAACTTGCATATTACTATATTCAAAATACAGGACATGGAAACACAGAATCTCCACATTACTGTATTTAAAGTACACGACACAGAAACATAGAAGGTGCACATTACTGTATTCAAAGTACAGGACACAAAATCATAGAATGTGCACATTACTGTTTTCAAGGTACTGGACACAGAAAATTAGAATGTGCACATTACTGTATTCAAGTACAGGACAACGAAACATAGAATCTGCACATAACTGTATTTAAACCACGGACATAGAAACATGGAATCTGCACGTTACTGTATTCAAAGTGCAAGACACAGAAACATAGAATCTGCAAATTACTGTATTTAAACTACCAGATATAGAAACATAGAATCTGCACATTACTGTATTCAAAGTGCAGGACACGGAAAGGCAGAATCCGCACATTACTGTATTCAGTGCAGCACATGGAAAGGCAGGATCCGCACATTACTGTATTCAAAGTGCAGGACACGGAAGGCAGGATCCGCACATTACTGTATTCAAAGTGCAGCACACGGAAAGGCAGGATCCGCACATTACTGTATTCAAAGTGCAGGACACGGAAGGCAGGATCCGCACATTACTGTATTCAAAGTGCAGGACATGGAAAGGCAGGATCCAGATTACTGTATTCAAAGTACAGGACATGGAAACGTAGAATCTGTACATTACTGTTTTGGAAACATAGAATCTGCACCTTACTGTATTCAAAGCACACGGCATGGAAACATAGAATCTGCACATGACTGTATTTAAAGCAGAGGACATGGAAATGTACAATCTGCACATTACTGTATTCAAAGTGCAGGACATGGAAACGAGGATCTGCACATTACTGTATTCAAAGTACAGGACATGGAAACGCAGAATCTGCACATGACTGTATTCAAAGTAGAGGACATGGAAATGCAGGATCTGACATTACTGTATTCAAAGTACAGGACATGGAAACTCAGAATCTGCACATTACTGTTTTCAAAGTAGAGGACATGGAATGCAGAATCTGCACATTACTGTATTTAAAGTGCAGGACATGGAAACACAGAATCTGCACATTGCTGTATTCAAAGTACAGGACATGGAAACGTATAATCTGCAAATTACTGTATTCAAAGTATAGGGCATGGAAACATAGAATACACCCATTACTGTATTTAAAGCACAGGACATAGAAGCCTAGAATCTGCACATTACTGTATTCAAAGCACAGTGCATAGAAACATAGAATCTGCACGTTACTGTATTCAAAGTACAGGACATAGAAGCGTTGAATCTGCACATTACTGTATTCAAAGTACAGGACATAGAAATGTACAATCTGCACATTACTGTATTTTAGGTACGGGACACAGAAACATAGAATCTGCACATTACTGTATTTAAACTACTGGACATAGAAACATGGAATCTGCATATTGCTGTATTCAAAGTTCAGGACACAGAAACATAGAATCTGCAAATTACTGTATTTAAACTACGGACATAGAAACATAGAATCTGCATTACTGTATTCAAAGTACAGGACACGGAAAGGCAGGATCTGCACATTACTGTATTCAAAGTACAGGACATGGAAACGTAGAATCTGCACATTACTGTATTGGAAATATAGAATCTGCACCTTACTGTATTCAAAGCACATGGCATGAAACATAGAATCTGCACATGACTGTATTTAAAGCACAGGACATGGAAACGTACAATCTGCACATTACTGTATTCAAACTGCAGGACATGGAAACGCAGGATCTGCACATTACTGTATTCAAAGAACAGGACATGGAAACGCAGAATCTGCACATTACTGTATTCAAAGTACAGGACATGGAAATGCAGGATCTGCACATTACTGTATTCAAAGTACAGGACATGGAAATTCAGAATCTGCACATTACTGTATTCAAAGTACAGGACATGGAACAGAATCTGCACTTTACTATATTCAAAGTACAGGACATGGAAACACAGAATCTCCACATTACTGTATTTAAAGTACACGACACAGAAACATAGAAGGTGCACATTACTGTATTCAAAGTACAGGACACAGAATCATAGAATGTGCACATTACTGTATTTTCAAGGTACTGGACACAGAAAATTAGAATGTGCACATTACTGTATTCAAAGTACAGGACACCAAACATAGAATCTGCACATTACTGTATTTAAAGTACATTACATGGAAATGCAGGATCTGCACTTTACTGTATTCAAAGTACATGACATGGAAACGAGAATCTGCACATTACTGTGTTCAAAGTACAGGTTATGGAACGCAGAATCTGCACATTACTGTAGTCAAAGTACAGGACATGAAAACGCAGAATCTGCACATTACTGTATTTAAAGTACAGGACATGGAAACGCAGAATCTGCACATTACTGTATTCAAAGTACAGCATGGAAACGCAGAATCTGCACATTACTGTTTCAAAGTACAGGACATGGAAACGCAGAATCTGCACATTACTGTATTCAAAGTACAGGACATGGAAATGCAGAATCTGACATTACTGTATTCAAGTACAGGACATGGAGATGCAGAATCTGCACATTACTGTATCAAAGTACAGGACATGGAAATGCAGAATCTGCACATTACTGTATTTAAAGTACAGGACATGGAAATGCAGAATCTGCACATTACTGTATTCAAAGTACAGGACATGGAATGCAGAATCTGCACATTACTGTATTCAAAGTACAGGACATGGAAATGAGAATCTGCACATTACTGTATTGAAAGGACATGGAAACGCAGAATCTGCACATTACTGTATTCAAATTACAGGACATGGAAATGCAGGATCTGCACATTACTGTATTCAAAGTACAGGATATGGAAACTCAGAATCTGCACATTACTGTATTCAAAGTACAGGACATGGAAATGTATAATCTGCACATTACTGTATTTAAGAACAGGACACAGATATCTAGAATCTGCACATTACTGTATTTAAACTGCGGACATAGAAACATGGAATCTGCACATTACTGTATTCAAAGTGCAGGACATAGAAACATAGAATCAGCACGTTACTGCATTTAAAAGTATAGATATAGAAATAGAATCTGCACATTACTGCATTTAAAGTACAGGACATCAAAACATAGAATCTGCACATTACTGTATTCAAAGTACAGGACATAGAAACATAGAAACTGCACATTACTTCATTTAAAAGTACAGGACATTGAAACCCAGAATCTGCATATTACTCTATTCAAAGTACATCACATAGAAACCAGAATCTGCACATTAGTATATTCAAAGTACAGGACATGAAACCCAGAATCTCCACATGACTGTATTTAAAGTACGACACAGAAACATAGAAGTGCACATTACTGTATTCAAAGTACAGTACACAGAATCATAGAATGTGCACATTACTGTATTCAAGATACTGGACACAGAAAATGAGATTGTGCCATTACTGTATTCAAAGTACAGGACAGAAACAGAGAATCTGCACATTACTGTATTTAAACTACCGGACATAGAAACATAGAATCTGCATATACTGTATTCAAAGTACAGGACACGGAAAGGCAGGATCTGCACATTACTGTATTCAAAGTACAGGACATGGAACGTAGAATCTGCACATTACTGTATTGGAAATATAGAATCTGCACCTTACTGTATTCAAAGCACATGGCATGGAAACATAGAATCTGCACATGACTGTATTTAAAGCACAGGACATGGAAAGCAGTACAATCTGCACATTACTGTATTCAAACTGCAGGACATGGAAACGCAGGATCTGCACATTACTGTATTCAAAGAACAGGACATGGAAACGCAGAATCTGCACATTACTGTATTCAAAGTACAGGTCATGGAAATGCAGGATCTGCACATTACTGTATTCAAAGTACAGGACATGGAAATTCAGAATCTGCACATTACTGTATTCAAAGTACAGGACATGGAACCAGAATCTGCACTTTACTATATTCAAAGTACAGGACATGGAAACACAGAATCTCACATTACTGTATTTAAAGTACACGACACAGAAACATAGAAGGTGCACATTACTGTATTCAAAGTACAGGACACAGAATCATAGAATGTGCACATTATTGTTTTCAAGGTACTGGACACAGAAAATTAGAAGTGCACGTTACTGTATTCAAAGTACAGGACACCAAAACATAGAATCTGCACATTACTGTATTTAAAGTACATTACATGGAAATGCAGGATCTGCACTTTACTGTATTCAAAGTACATGACATGGAAACGCAGAATCTGCACATTACTGTGTTCAAAGTACAGGTTATGGAACGCAGAATCTGCACATTACTGTAGGCAAAGTACAGGACATGAAAACGCAGAATCTGCACAATACTGTATTTAAAGTGCAGGACATGGAAGCGCAGAATCTGCACATTACTGTAGGCAAAGTACAGGACATGGAAACACAGAATCTGCACATTACTGTATTTAAAGTATATTACATGGATATGCAGAATCTGCACATTACTGTATTCAAAGTACAGGACATGGAAACGCAGAATCTGCACATTATGTTTTAAAGTACAGGACATGGAAACGCAGAATCTGCACATTACTGTATTTAAAGTACATTACATGGATATGCAGAATCTGCACATTACTGTATTCAAAGTACAGGACATGGAAACGCAGAATCTGCACATTACTGTTTTAAAGAACAGGACATGGAAGCAGGAATCTGCACATTACTGTATTCAAAGTACAGGACATGGAGATGCAGAATCTGCAGATTACTGTACTCAATGAGGATGGAGACGCAGAATCTGCACATTACTGTATTAAAGTACAGGACATGGAAATGCAGAATCTGCACATTTCTGTATTTAAAGTACAGGACATGGAAGCGAGAATCTGCACATTACTGTAGGCAAAGTACAGGACATGGAATAGAATCTGCAGAGTACTGTATTGAAAGTACATTACATGGAAACGCAGAATGTGCACATTATTGTATTCAAAGTACAGGACATGGAAACGCAGAATCTGCACATTACTGTATTCAAATTACAGGACATGGAAATGCAGGATCTGCACATTACTGTATTCAAAGTACAGGATATGGAAACTCAGAATCTGCACATTACTGTATTCAAAGTACAGGACATGGAAATGTATAATCTGCACATTACTGTATTTTAAGAACAGGACACAGATATCTAGAATCTGCACATTACTGTATTTAAACTGCCGGACATAGAAACATGGAATCTGCATTACTGTATTCAAAGTGCAGGACATAGAAACATAGAATCAGCACGTTACTGCATTTAAAAGTATACACATAGAAATAGAATCTGCACATTACTGCATTTAAAGTACAGGACATCAAACATAGAATCTGCACATTACTGTATTCAAAGTACAGGACATAGAACATAGAAACTGCACATTACTTCATTTAAAAGTACAGGACATTGAAACCCAGAATCTGCATATTACTCTATTCAAAGTACATCACATAGAAACCAGAATCTGCACATTAGTATATTCAAAGTACAGGACATGAAACCCAGAATCTCCACATGACTGTATTTAAAGTACACGACACAGAAACATAGAAGGTGCACATTACTGTATTCAAAGTACAGTACACAGAATCATAGAATGTGCACATTACTGTATTCAAGATACTGGACACAGAAAATGAGATTGTGCCCATTACTGTATTCAAAGTACAGGACACAGAAACAGAGAATCTACACATTACTGTATTTAAACTACGGACATAGAAACAGGGATTCTGCACATTACTGTATTCAAAGTACAGGACATGGAAAGCAGAATCTGCACATTACTGTATTTAAGTACAGGACATGGAAACACAGAATCTGCACATTACTGTAGTCAAAATGAATATGATATGCAGAATCTGCACATTACTGTATTTAAAGTACAGGACATGGAAACGCAGAATCTGCACATTACTGTTTTTAAAGTACAGGACATGGAAACGCAGAATCTGCACATTACTGTATTTAAAGTACATTACATGGATATGCAGAATCTGCACATTACTGTATTCAAAGTACAGGATATGGAAATGCAGAATCTGCTCATTACTGTTTTAAAGAACAGGACATGGAGACGCAGAATCTGCACATTACTGTATTTAAAGTACATTACATGGATATGCAGAATCTGCACATTACTGTATTCAAAGTACAGGACATGGAATGCAGAATCTGCTCATTACTGTTTTTAAAGAACAGGACATGGAGACGTAGAATCTGCACATTACTGTATTCAAAGTACAGGGCATGGAGATGCAGAATCTGCAGATTACTGTACTCAATGTAGGATATGGAGACGCAGAATCTTCACATTACTGTATTAAAAGTACATCACATGGATATGCAGAATCTGCACATTACTGTATTCAAAGTACAGGACATGGAAACGAGAATCTGCACATTACTGTTTTTAAAGTACAGGACATGGAAGCGCAGAATCTGCACATTACTGTATTTAAAGTACATTACATGGATATGCAGAATCTGCACATTACTGTATTCAAAGTACAGGACATGGAAACGCAGAATCTGCACATTACTGTTTTAAAGAACAGGACATGGAAAGCAGAATCTGCACATTACTGTATTCAAAGTACAGGACATGGAGATGCAGAATCTGCAGATTACTGTACTCAATGTACGGGAATGGAACTCAGAATCTGCACATTACTGTATTAAAAGTACAGGACATGGAAATGCAGAATCTGCACATTACTGTATTTAAAGTACAGGACATGAAACGCAGAATCTGCACATTACTGTAGGCAAAGTACAGGACATGGAAATACAGAATCTGCAGAGTACTGTATTGAAAGTACATTACATGGAAACGCAGAATGTGCACATATTGTATTCAAAGTACAGGACATAGAAACATAGAAACTTCACATTACTGTCATTTAAAGTACATGACATTGAAACACAGAATATGCATTACTGTATTCAAAGTCAGTACATAGAAAATAGAATCTGCACATTACGGTCTTCAAAGCACAGGACATAGAAACATTGAATCTGCACATTACTATATTCAAAGTACTGGGCATAGAAACTCGGAATCTGCACATTACTGTATTCAAAGTACAGGACATTGAAACCCAGAATCTGCATATTACTCTATTCAAAGTACATCACATAGAAACCAGAATCTGCACATTAGTATATTCAAAGTACAGGACATGGAAACCCAGAATCTCCACATGACTGTATTTAAAGTACACGACACAGAAACATAGAAGGTGCACATTACTGTATTCAAAGTACAGTACACAGAATCATAGAATGTGCACATTACTGTATTCAAGATACTGGACACAGAAAATGAGAATGTCACATTACTGTATTCAAAGTACAGGACACAGAAACATAGAATCTGCACATTACTGTATTTAAACTACCGACATAGAAACAGGGATTCTGCACATTACTGTATTCAAAGTACAGGACATGGAAACGCAGAATCAGCACATTACTGTATTTAAAGTACAGGTAATGGAAACGCAGAATCTGCACATTACTGTAGGCAAAATACAGTATATGAAAACGCAGAATCTGCACAATACTGTATTTAAAGCACAGGACATGGAAACGAGAATCTGCACATTACTGTTTTTAAAGTACAGGACATGGAAACGCAGAATCTGCACATTACTGTATTTAAAGTACATTACATGGATATGCAGAATCTGCACATTACTGTATTCAAGTACAGGACATGGAAATGCAGAATCTGCTCATTACTGTTTTAAAGAACAGGACATGGAGACGCAGAATCTGCACATTACTGTATTTAAAGTACATTACATGGATATGCAGAATCTGCACATTACTGTATTCAAAGTACAGGACATGGAATTGCAGAATCTGCTCATTACTGTTTTTAAAGAACAGGACATGGAGACGAGAATCTGCACATTACTGTATTCAAAGTACAGGGCATGGAGATGCAGAATCTGCAGATTACTGTACTCAATGTACGGGATATGGAGACGCAGAATCTTCACATTACTGTATTAAAAGTACATCACATGGATATGCAGAATCTGCACATTACTGTATTCAAAGTACAGGACATGGAAATGCAGAATCTGCACATTACTGTTTTTAAAGTACAGGACATGGAAACGCAGAATCTGCACATTACTGTGTTTAAAGTACATCACATGGATATCAGAATCTGCACATTACTGTATTCAAAGTACAGGACTTGGAAACGCAGAATCTGCACATTACTGTTTTAAAGAACAGGACATGGAAACGTAGAATCTGCACATTACTGTATTCAAAGTACAGGACATGGAGATGCAGAATCTGCAGATTACTGTACTAAGTGACGGATATGGAGACGAGAATCTGCACATTACTGTATTAAAGTACAGGACATGGAAATGCAGAATCTGCACATTACTGTATTAAGTACAGGACATGGAACGCAGAATCTGCACATTACTGTAGGCAAAGTACAGGACATGGAAATACAGAATCTGCAGAGTACTGTATTGAAAGTACATTACATGGAAACGCAGAATGTGCACATTATTGTATTCAAAGTACAGGACATGGAAACGCAGATTCTGCACATTACTGTATTCAAAGTACAGGACATGGAAATGCAGGATCTGACACATTACTGTATTCAAAGTACAGGATATGGAAACTCAGAATCTGCACATTACTGTATTCAAAGTACAGGACATGGAAATGTATAATCTGCACATTACTGTATTTTAAGAACAGGACACAGATATCTAGAATCTGACATTATGTATTTAAACTGCGGACATAGAAACATGGAATCTGCACATTACTGTATTCAAAGTGCAGGACACAGAAACATAGAATCTGCACATTACTGTATTCAAGGTACAGGACATAGAAACATAGAATCAGCACGTTACTGCATTTAAAGTATCAACATAGAAATAGAATCTGCACATTACTGCATTTAAAAGTACAGGACATCAAAACATAGAATCTGCACATTACTGTATTCAAAGTAAGGACATAGAAACATAGAAACTGCACATTACTTCATTTAAAAGTACATGACATTGAAACACAGAATATGCGACATTGTATTCAAAGCACAGTACATAGAAAATAGAATCTGCACATTACGGTCTTCAAAGCACAGGACATAGAAACATTGAATCTGCACATTACTATATTCAAAGTACTGGGCATAGAAACATGGAATCTGCACATTACTGTATTCAAAGTACAGGACATTGAAACCCAGAATCTGCATATTACTCTATTCAAAGTACAATCACATAGAAACCAGAATCTGCACATTAGTATATTCAAAGTACAGGACATGAAACCAGAATCTCCACATGACTGTATTTAAAGTACACGACACAGAAACATAGAAGGTGCACATTACTGTATTCAAAGTACAGTACACAGAATCATAGAATGTGCACATTACTGTATTCAAGATACTGGACACAGAAAATGAGAATGTGCACATTACTGTATTCAAAGTACAGGACACAGAAACATAGAATCTGCACATTACTGTATTTAAACTACCGGACATAGAAACAGGGATTCTGCACATTACTGTATTCAAAGTACAGGACATGGAAACACAGAATCTGCACATTACTGTATTTAAAGTACAGGTATGGAACATAGAATCTGCACATTACTGTATTCAAAGTACAGTATATGAAACATGAGAATCTGCACATTACTGTATTTAAAGTCACAGGACATGGAAACATGAGAATCTGCACATTACTGTTCAAAGTACAGGACATGGAAACGTAGAATCTCACATTACTGTATTTAAGTACAGGACATGGATATGCAGAATCTGCACATTACTGTATTCAAAGTACAGGATATGGAAATGCAGAATCTGCACATTACTGTATTCAAAGTACAGGACATGGAGACGAGAATCTGCACATTACTGTATTTAAAGTACAGGACATGGATATGCAGAATCTGCACATTACTGTATTCAAAGTACAGGATATGGAATTGCAGAATCTGCCATTACTGTTTTTAAAGAACAGGACATGGAGACGCAGAATCTGCACATTACTGTATTCAAAGTACAGGACATGGAAATGCAGAATCTGCAGATTACTGTTTAAATGTCAGGACATGGAGACGAGAATCTTCACATTACTGTATTAAAAGTACAGGACATGGAAATGCATACTCTGCACATTACTGTATTTAAAGTACAGGACATGGAAACGCAGAATCTGCACATTACTGTTTTTAAATACAGGACATGGAAACGCAGAATCTGTCACATTACTGTATTTAAAGACATCACATGGATATGCAGAATCTGCACATTACTGTATTCAAAGTACAGGCATGGAGATGCAGAATCTGCAGATTACTGTTCTCAATGTACGGGATATGGAGACGCAGAATTTGCATTACTGTATTAAAAGTACAGGACATGGAAATGCATACTTGCACATTACTGTATTTAAAGTACAGGACATGGAAACGCAGAATCTGCATATTACTGTTTTAAACTACAGGACATGGAAAGCAGAGATCTGCACACATTACTGTATTTAGTACATCACATGGATATGCAGAATCTGCACATTACTGTATTCAAGTACAGACATGGAGATGCAGAATCTGCAGATTACTGTACTCAATGTACGGGATATGGAGACGCAGAATCTTCACATTACTGTATTTAAAGTACAAGACATGGAAATGCAGAATCTGCACATTACTGTAGGCAAAGTACAGGACATGGAAATACAGAATCTGCAGATTACTGATTGAAAGTACATTACATGGAAACGCAGAATGTGCACATTACTGTACCCAATGTAATGGATATGGAGACGCAGAATCTGCACATTACTGTATTAAAAGTACACTACATGGAAATGCAGGATCTGCACATTATTGTATTCAAAGTACAGGATATGGAAACTCAGAATCTGCACATTACTGTATTCAAAGTACAGGACATGGAATGTATAATCTGCACATTACTGTATTTAAGTAAGGACACAAAATCTAGAATCTGGCACATTTCTGTATTTAAACTATCGGACATAGAAACATGGAATCTGCACATTACTGTATTCCAAAGTGCAGGACACAGAAACATAGAATCTGCACATTACTGTATTCAAGGTATAGGACATAGAAACATAGTATCAGCACGTTACTGCATTTAAAAGTATACAACATAGAAATAGAATCTGCACATTACTGCATTTAAAAGTACAGGACATCAAAACATAGAATCTGCACACATTGCGTATTCAAGTACAGACATAGAACATAGAAACTGCACATTACGGTCTTCAAAGCACAGGCACATAGAAACATTGAATCTGCACATTATTATATTCAAACTATTCATAGAACACAGAATTTGCACATTACTGTATTCAAAGTGTATGCATTGAACCCAGAATTGCATATAACTCAATTCAAAGTACATCACATAGAAACCAGAATCTGCACATTAGTATATTCAAAGTATAGGACATGGAAACCCAGAATTTCCATATGACTCTATTTAAAGTACACGTATACAGAAACATAGAAGGTGTACATTATTGGTATTAAAGTACAGTACACTGAATCATAGAATGCACATTACTGTATTCAAGGTACTGGACATGAAATTGAATGTGCACATTACTGTATCTAAGAGTTGACACAGAAACATAGAATCTGCACATTACTGTATTTAAACTACTGGACATAGTAACAGGGATTCTGCCATTACTGTATTCAGTGCAGGACAGAAACACAGAATCTGCAAATTACTGTATTTAAACTACCGGATATAGAAACATAGAATCTGCACATTACTGTATTCAAAGTACAGGCACAGAAACATAGAATCTGCAAATACTGTATTTAAATCAATGACATAGAAAACATAGAATCTGCACATTACTGTGTTCAAAGTACAGGACACAGAAACATAGAATTGCACATTACTGTATTTAAACCACTGACATAGAAACATGGAATCTGCACATTACCTAGATTCAAAGTGCAGGACACAGTAACATAGAATCTGTGACATTACTGTATTTAAATTACATGACATATAAACACAGAATCTGTACATTACTGTATTAAAGTAGAGGACAGAAACATGGAATCTAGATGATTACTGTATTCAAAGTACCGCATATAGAAACATAGAATCTGTACATTACTGTATTTAAGGTAAGACATAGAAACATGGAATGTGCACACATTGTTTTCTAAGGTAAGGTATAGAACATAGAATCTGCACACATTGCATTTAAAAGTATACATAGAAACACAGAATTCATGAGATATTGCATTTAAAAGTACAGGACATCAAAATATAGAATCTGCACATTACTTCATTTAAAAGTACATGACATAGAAACCAGAATCTGCACATTACTATATTCAAAATACAGGACATGGAAACACAGAATATGCGATTATTGTATTCCAAGTACAGGATATAGAAAATAGGAATCTGCACATTATGGTCTTCAAAGCACAGACATAGAAACATTGAATTGCACATTACTGTATTCAAAGTACAGGACATTGAAACCTGAATCTGCAACATTACCTATTAAAAGTACATGACATAGAAACCAGAACTTGCATATTACTATATTCAAAATACAGGACATGGAACTGAATCTGCACATTACTGTATTCAAAGTGCATGACATGGATACCAGAATCTGCACTTTACTGATATTCAAAGTACAGGACATGGAAACACAGAATCTCCACATTACTGTATTTAAGTACACGACACAGAAACATAGAAGGTGCACATTACTGTATTCAAAGTACAGGACACAGAATCATAGAATGTGCACATTACTGTTTTCAAGGTACTGGACACAGAAAATTAGAATGTGCACGTTACTGTATTCAAAGTACAGGACACTGAAACATAGAATCTGCACATTGTATTTAAAGTACATTATATGGAAATGCAGGATCTGCACTTTCCTGTATTCAAAGCACAGGACATGGAAACGCAGAATCTGCACATTACTGTATTCAAGTACAGGTTATGGAAACGCAGAATCTGCACATTACTGTAGGCAAAGTACAGGACATGGAAACACAGAATCTGCACATTACTGTATTTAAAGTATATTACATGGATATGCAGAATCTGCACATTACTGTATTCAAAGTACAAGACATGGAAAGCAGAATCTGCACATTACTGTTTTAAAGTACAGTGACATGGAAATGCAGAATCTGCACATTACTGTATTTAAAGTACATTACATGATATGCAGAATCTGCTACATTACTGTATTCAAAGTACAAGACATGGAAATGCAGAATCTGCTCATTCCTGTTTTTAAAGAACTGGACATGGAGATGCAGAATCTGCAGATTACTGTACTGATGTACTGGGATATGGAGATGCAGAATCTGCACATTACTGTATTAAAAGTACAGGACATGGAAATGCAGAATCTGCACATTACTGTATTTAAAGTACAGGACATGGAAACGCAGAATCTGCAACATTACTGTTTTTAAAGTACAGGACATGGAAATGCAGAATCTGCACATTACTGTTTTTAAAGTACATTCACATGGATATGCAGAATCTGCACATACTGTATTCAAAGTAAGGTATGAGGAAACGCAGAATCTGCACATTACTGTTTTAAAGAACAGGACATGGAACGCAGAATCTGCACATTACTGTATTCAAAGTACAGGACATGGAGATGCAGAATCTGCAGATTACTGTACCAATGTATGGATATGGAGACGAGAATCTGCACATTACTGTATTAAAAGTACGGATATGGAAATGCAGAATCTGCACATTACTGTATTTAAAGTACAGGACATGGAAACGAGAATCTGCACATTACTGTAGGCAAAGTACAGGACATGGAAATACAGAATCTGCAGATTACTGTATTGAAAGTACATTACATGGAAACGCAGAATGTACATTATCTGTATTCAAAGTACAGGACATGGAAAGCAGAATCTGCATACTGTATTCAAAGTACAGGACATGGAAATGCAGGATCTGCACATTACTGTATTCAAAGTACAGGATATGGAAACTCAGAATCTGCACATTACTGTATTCAAAGTACAGGACATGGAAATGTATAATCTGCATATTACTGTATTTTAAGAACAGGACACAGATATCTAGAATCTGCACATTACTGTATTTAAACTGCGGACATAGAAACATGGAATCTGCACATTACTGTATTCAAAGTGCAGGACACAGAAACATAGAATCTGCACATTACTGTATTCAAGGTACAGGACATAGAAACATAGAATCAGCACGTTACTGCATTTAAAAGTATACGACATAGAAATAGAATCTGCACATTACTGCATTTTAAAGTACAGGACATCAAAACATAGAATCTGCACATTACTGTATTCAAAGTACAGGACATAGAAACATAGAAACTGTACATTACTTCATTTAAAGTACATGACATTGAAACACAGAATATGCTGACATTGTATTCAAAGTACAGTACATAGAAAATAGAATCTGCACATTACGGTCTTCAGCACAGGACATAGAAACATTGAATCTGCACATTACTATATTCAAAGTACTGGGTATAGAAACACGGAATCTGCACATTACTGTATTCAAAGTACAGGACATTGAAACCCAGAATCTGCATATTACTCTATTCAAAGTACATCACATAGAAACCAGAATCTGCATATTAGTATATTCAAAGTACAGGACATGGAAACCCAGAATCTCCACATACTGTATTTAAAGTACACGACACAGAAACATAGAAGGTGCACATTACTGTATTCAAAGTACAGTACAAGAATCATAGAATGTGCACATTACTGTATTCAAGATACTGGACACAGAAAATGAGAATGCACATTACTGTATTCAAGTACAGGACACAGAAACATAGAATCTGCACATTACTGTATTTAAACTACTGACATAGAAACAGGATTCTGCACATTACTGTATTCAAAGTACAGGACATGGAAATGCAGAATCTGCACATTACTGTATTTAAAGTACAGGTAATGGAACGCAGAATCTGCACATTACTGTATTCAAAGTACAGGATATGAAAACGCAGAATCTGCACATTACTGTATTTAAAGTACAGGACATGGAAATGCAGAATCTGCACATTACTGTTTTCAAAGTACAGGACATGGAAACGCAGAATCTGCACATTACTTGTATTTAAAGTACAGTACATGGAATGCAGAATCTGCACATTACTGTATTCAAAGTACAGGACATGGAAATGCAGAATCTGCACATTACTGTATTCAAAGTACAGGACATGGAAACGCAGAATCTGCACATTACTGTATTCAAAGTACAGGACATGGAACGCAGAATCTGCACATTACTGTATTTAAAGTACAGGACATGGAAATGCAGAATCTGCACATTACTGTATTCAAAGTACAGGACATGGAAATGCAGAATCTGCACATTACTGTATTCAAAGTACAGTACATGGAAATGCAGAATCTGCACATTACTGTATTCAAAGTACAGGACATGAAAACGCAGAATCTGCACATTACTGTATTCAAAGTACAGGACATGGAAATGCAGAATCTGCACATTACTGTATTTAAAGTACAGGACATGGAAATGCAGAATCTGCACATTACTGTATTTAAAGTACAGGACATGGAAACGTAGAATCTGCACATTACTGTATTTAAGAACAGGACATGGAATCAGAATCTGCACATTACTGTATTCAAAGTACAGGACATGGAGATGCAGAATCTGCAGATTACTGTATCTCAAGTACGGGATATGGAGATGCAGAATCTGCACATTACTGTATTAAAAGTACAGGATATGGAAATGCAGAATCTGCACATTACTGTATTTAAAGTACAGGACATGGAAATGCAGAATCTGCACATTACTGTAGGCAAAGTACAGGAATGGAAATACAGAATCTGCAGATTACTGTATTGAAAGTACATTACATGGAAACGCAGAATGTGCACATTACTGTATTCAATGTACAGGATATGGAGATGCAGAATCTGCACATTACTGTATTAAAAGTACAGGACATGGAAATGCAGGATCTGCACATTACTGTATTCAAAGTACAGGATATGGAAACTCAGAATCTGACATTACTGTATTCAAAGTACAGGACATGGAAATGTATAATCTGCACATTACTGTATTTTAGTACAGGACACAGAAATCTAGAATCTGCACATTACTGTATTTAAACTACGGACATAGAAACATGGAATCTGCACATTACTGTATTCAAAGTGCAGGACACAGAAACATAGAATCTGCACATTACTGTATTCAAGGTATAGGACATAGAAACATAGTATCAGCACGTTACTGCATTTAAAAGTATACAACATAGAAATAGAATCTGCACATTACTGCATTTAAAAGTACAGGACATCAAAACATAGAATCTGCACATTACTGTATTCAAAGTACAGGACATAGAAATACAGAACTGCACATTACTGGTCTTCAAAGTCACAGGACATAGAAACATTGAATCTGCACATTACTGATATTCAAAGCACTGGACATAGAACATAGAATCTGCACATTACTGTATTCAAAGTACAGGACATAGAAACCAGAATCTGCACATTACTGCTATTCAAAGTACATCACATAGAAACCAGAATCTGCACATTACTATATTCAAAGTACAGGACATGGAAACCAGAATCTGCACATTACTGTATTTAAAGTACAGACACAGAAACATAGAATGTACATTACTGTATTCAAAGTACAGTACACAGAACATAGAATGTGCACATTACTGTATTCAAAGTACTGACACAGAAAATAGAATGTGACATTACTGTATTCAAAGTACAGGACACAGAAACATAGAATCTGCACATTACTGTATTTAAACTACGGACATAGAAACAGGGATTCTGCCATTACTGTATTCATAAGTGCAGGACACAGAAACATAGAATCTGCAAATTACTGTATTTAAACCACGGACATAGAAACATAGAATCTGCACATTACTGTATTCAAAGTGCAGGACACAGAATCATAGAATCTGCAAATTACTGTATTTAAACTACGGACATAGAAACATAGAATCTGCACATTACTGTGTTCAAAGTACAGACACAGAAACATAGAATCTGCATTACTGTATTTAAACTACCGGACATAGAAACATGGAATCTGCACATTACCGTATTCAAAGTGCAGGACACAGCAACATAGAATCTGCACATTACTGTATTTAAATTACAGGACACATAAACATAGAATCTGCACATTACTGTATTTAAAGTAGAGGACATAGAAACATGGAATCTAGACATTACTGTATTCAAAGTACCGTATATAGAAACATAGAATCTGCACATTACTGTATTTAAAGTAAAGGACATAGAAACATGGAATGTGCACATTACTGTATTCAAGGTACAGGGCATAGAAACATAGAATCTGCACATTACTGCATTTAAAAGTATAACATAGAAACACAGAATCTCAGACATTGCATTTAAAAGTACAGGATATCAAAACATAGAATCTGCACATTACTTCATTTAAAAGTACATGACATAGAAACCAGAATCTGATCATTACTATATTCAAATACAGGACATGGAAACACAGAATACTATTAATTGTATTCAAAGCGGACATAGAAAACTAGAATCTGCACATTATGGTCTTCAAAGCACAGGACATAGAAACATTGAATCTGCACATTACTGTATTCAAAGTATAGGACATTAAACCCTAGAATCTGTACATTACGTATTAAAAGTACATGACATAGAAACCCAGAATCTGCATATTATTATTTCAAAATACATGACATGGAAACACAGAACTCCGCATTACTGTATTTAAAGTATACACACAGAAACATAGAAGGTGCACTTTACTGTATTCAAAGTACAGACACAAATCATAGAATGCACATTACTGTTTTCACGTACTGACATAGAAAATTAGAAGTGTACATTATTGTATTCAAAGTATATATATCAAACATAGAATCTGCACATTACTGTATTTAAACCACCTGACATAGAAACATGGAATTGCACGTTATTGTATTCCAAAGTGCAAGAAATAGAATCTGCAAATTACTGTTTTAAACTACCAGATATAGAAACATAGAATCTGCACATACTGTATTTCAAAGTGCAGGACACGGAAAGGCAGAATCATGTACATTGTATTCAAATTGAGCACATAGAAAGGCAGGATCCGTATTACATTGTATTTAAATGCATGACAGAAAGCAGGACTGTGATATTACTGTATTCAAAGTGGGGACACGGAAAGGTGATCCGTACATTACTGTTTCTGTGCAGGACACGGAAAGGCAGGATCCGTGACATTACTGTATTCAAGTGCAGCACACAGAAAGGCAGTGATACGCATATTACTGTATTCAAAGCGTAGGACACGAAGAGGCAGGATCCGCATTATTGCTGTATTCAAAGCGTAGACACGAAAGTGCAGGATCCGCACATTACTGTGATTCAAAGTGCAGGACACGGAAAGGCATCCGGTGATACTGTATTCAGTGCAGCACACGAAAGGGCAGGATCCGCACATTACTGTATTCAAAGTGCAGGACATGGAAAGGCAGGATCCGACATTGCTATATTCAAAGTGCAGGACACGGACAGGCAGGATCCGCATAATACTGTGTATTCAAAGTGCAGGACACGGAAAGGCAGGATTCGACATTACTGCATTCAAAGTGGAGGACACTGAAAGGCAGGATCCGCATTACTGTATTCATAGTCCCGGACATGGAAACGTAGAATCTGCACATTACTGTATTGGAAACATAGAATCTGCACCTTACTGTATCTAAAGCACACGGCATGGAAACATAGAATCTGCAATGACTGTATTTAAAGCATAGACATGAAATGTACAATCTGCACATTACTGTGTTCAAAGTGAGACATGGAAACGCAGGTCTGTACATGACTGTATTCAAAGTATAGGATATGGAAATGCAGGATCTGCACATTACTGTATTCAAAGTACAGGACATGGAAACTCAGAATCTGCATATTACTGTATTCAAAGTAGAGGACATGGAAATGCAGAATCTTGGTACATTACTGTATTTAAAGTACAGGACATGGAAACGCAGAATTCTACGCTTTACTGTTTTCAAAGCACAGACATTGAAATGTAGAATCTTCACATTACTGTATTTAAAGTGCAGGACATGGAAACACAGAATTGCACATTGTTGTATTCAAAGTACAGGACATGGAAACGTATAATCTGCAAATTATTGTATTCAAAGTATAGGCATGGAAACATAGAATACACCTAATACTGTATTTAAAGCATTATGACATAGAAGCTAGAATCTGCACATTACTGTATTCAAAGCACAGTGATTGGAAACATAGAATCTGCACGTTACTGTATTCAAAGTATAGGAACATAGAAACGTTGAATCTGCACATTACTGTATTCAAAGTACAGGACATTGAAAGAAATGTACAACTTGCATATACTGTATTTTAAGCACGGGACACAGAAACATAGAATCTGCACATTACTGTATTTAAACCACTGGACATAGAAACATGGAATCTGCACATTACTGTATTCAAAGTTCAGGACACAGAAACATAGAATCTTCAAATTATTGTATTTAAACTACGGACATAGAAACACAGAATCTGTACATTACTGTTTTCAAGTACAGGACACGGAAAGGCAGGATCTGCACATTACTGTATTCAAAGTACAGGACATGGAAACGTAGAATCTGCTCATTACTGTATTGGAAATATAGAATCTGCACCTTTTCTGTATTCAAAGCACAATGTATGGAAACATAGAATCTGCACATGACTGTATTTAAAGCACAGAACATGGAAACGCATAACTGTACACATTGTATTCAAACTGCAGGACATGGAAATGCAGGATCTGCATATTACTGTATTCAAAGAACAGGACATGGAATGCAGAATCTGCTCATTCTGTTTTAAAGAACTGACATGGAGATGCAGAATCTGCAGATTACTGTATTATGTACATGGATATGGAGATGCAGAATCTGCACATTACTGTATTAAAAGTACAGGGCATGAAACGCAGAATTGCACATTACTATATGAAAGTACAGGACATGGAAACGCAGAATCTGCATATTACTGTATTCAAAGTACAGGTACATGGAAACCAGAATTGCACTTTACTATATTCAAAGTACAGGACATGAAACACAGAATTCCATATTACTGTATTTAAAGTACACGACACAGAACATAGAAGGTGCACGCATTACTGTATTCAAAGCAGGACACAGAATCATAGAATGTGCACATTACTAGCTAAGGTACTGGACATGAAAATTAGAATGCATGTTACTGTATTCAGTGTTCAAAGTACAGGACATCAAACATAGATCTGCACATTTGTGGTATTTAAAGTACATTACTGGAAATGCAGGATCTGCACTTTACTGTATTCAAAGTAATATGGAAACGTAGAATCTGCACATTATTGTATCTCAAGTACAGGTTATGGAAACGCAGAATCTGCATATTACTGTAGGCAAAGTACAGACATGAAAGCTAGAATCTGCACAATACTTGTATTTAAAGTACAGGACATGGAACTTGGAATTCTGTATATTATTGTAGGCAAAGTACAGGACATGGAAACACAGAATCTGCACATTACTGTATTTAAAGTATATTATGTGGATATGCAGAATCTGCACATACTGTATTCAAAGTACAGGACATGGAAACGCAGAATCTGGCACATTACTGTTTAAAGTACAGGACATGGAACGCAGAATCTGCACATTACTGTATTTAAAGTATTACATGGTATGTGAATCTGCACATTACTTGTATTCAAAGTATCAAGATATGGAAATGCAGAATCTGCTCATTCCTGTTTTTAAAGAACTGACATGAGATGCAGAATCTGCAGATTACTGTACTGATGTATCGGGATATGGAGACGCAGAATCTGCACATTACTGTATTAAAATTACGGGCATGGAAATGCAGAATCTGTATTACTATATTTAAAGTACAGGACATGGAACGCAGAATCTGCACACATTACTGTTTTTAAAGTACAGGACATGGAAATGCAGAATTCACATTACTGTTTTTAGTACATCACATGGATATGCAGAATTGCACATTACTGTATTCAGCACAGGATATGGAACGCAGAATTGCACATTACTGTTTTGAAGAACAGGACATGGAAAACGCAGAATCTGCACATTACTGTATTCAGTGTACAGGACATGGAGATGGAATCTGCAGATTACTGTACTTATTGTACTGGATATGGAGACGAGAATTCGGGTACATTACTGGTATTAAAAGTACAGGACATGGGAATGCAGAATCTGCACTTACTGTATTTAAAGCACAGGACATGGAAACGCAGAATCTGCACATTACTGTAGGCAAAGTACAGACATGGAAATACAGAATCTCTGATTACTGTTTTGAAAGTATATTACATGGAAACGCAGAATGTGCACATTACTGTATTCCAAGTACAGGACATGGAAAATGCAATCTCATTACTGTATTCAAATTACAGACATGGAAATGCAGGATCTGCACATTACTGTATTCAAAGTACAGGATATGGAAACTCGAATCTGCACATTACTGTATTCAAAGTACAGGACATGGAAATGTATAATCTGCACATTACTGTATTTAAACGCCGACATAGAAACATGAATCTGCACATTACTGTATTCAAAGTGCAGGACACAGAAACATAGAATCTGCACATTACTATTCAAAGTACTAGTGACATAGAAATATAGAATCAGCACGTTACTGTATTTAAAGTATACGACATAGAAATAGAATCTACATTTCTGTATTTTAAAAGTACAGGACATCGAAACATAGAATCTGCACATTACTGTATTCAAATACAGACATAGAAACATGGAATGTGCACATTACTGTATTCAAGGTACAGGGTATAGAAACATAGAATCTGCACATTACTGTATTTAAAAGTATACGTATATAGAAACATAGAATCATGAGACATTGCATTTAAAAGTACAGGACATCAAACATAGAATCTGCACATTACATTATAAAGTACATGACATAGAAACCTGAATCTGCACATTACTATATTCAAAATACAGGACATGGAAACACAGAATATGCGACATTATGTATTCAAAGTACAGGATATAGAAAATAGAATCTGCACATTATGGTCTTCAAAGCACAGGACATAGAAATATTGAATCTGGACATTACTGTTCCAAAGTACAGGACATTGAAACCTAGAATCTGTACATTACTCTATTAAAGTACATGACATAGAAACCAGAACTTGCATATTACTATATCAAAATACAGGACATGGAAACGCAGAATCTGCACATTACTGTATTCAAAGTGCAGGACATGGATACCAGAATTGCACATTAATATATTCAAAGTACAGGACATGGAAACACAGAATTTCCACATTACTGTATTTAAAGTACACGACACAGAAACATAGAAGGTGCACATTACTGTATTCAAAGTACAGGACACAGAATCATAGAATGTGCACATACTGTTTCAAGGTACTGGACACAGAAAATTAGAATGCACGCTATTGCATTCAAAGTACAGGACAATCAAACATAGAATCTGCACATTACTGTATTTAAAGTACATTATATGGAAATGCAGGATCTGCACTTACTGTATTCAAAGTACAGGACATGGAAACGCAGAATCTGCACATTACTGTATTCAAAGTACAGGTTATGGAAACGAGAATCTCGCACATTACTGTATTTAAAGTATATTACATGGATATGCAGAATCTGCACATTACTGTATTCTAAAGTAAATATGGAAATGCAGAATCTGCACATTACTGTTTTTAAAGTACAGGACATGGAAAAGCAGAATCTGCACATTACTGTATTTAAAGTACATATACATGGATATGTAGAATCTGCACATTACTGTATTCAAAGTACGACATGGAAATGCAAATCTGCTCATTACTGTTTTTAAAGAACTGGACATGAGATGCAGAATCTGCAGATTACTGTATTAAAGTAAGGATATGGAGATGCAGAATCTGCACATTATTGTATTAAAAGTACAGGACATGGAATGCAGAATCTGCACATTACTGTATTTAAAGTACAGGACATGGAAACGCAGAATCTGCACATTACTGTTTTTAAAGTACAGGACATGGAAATGCAGAATCTGCACATTACTGTTTTTAAAGTACATTACATGGATATGCAGAATCTGCACATTACTGTATTCAAAGTACAGGATATGGAAACGCAGAATCTGCACATTACTGTTTTTAAAGAACAGGACATGGAAACGCAGAATCTGCACATTACTGTATTCAAAGTACAGGACATGGAGATGCAGAATCTGCAGATTACTGTACTCACGTATGGATATGAGATGAGAATCTGCACATTACTGTATTAAAGTACAGGACATGGAAATGCAGAATCTGCACATTACTGTATTTAAAGTACAGGACATGGAAACGCAGAATCTGCACATTACTGTAGGCAAAGTACAGGACATGGAAATACAGAATCTGCAGATTACTGTATTGAAAGTACATTACATGGAAACGAGAATGTGCACATTATTGTATTCAAAGTACAGGACATGGAAACTAGAATCTGCACATTACTGTATTCAAAGTACAGGACATGGAAATGCAGGATCTCACATTACTGTATTCAAAGTACAGGATATGGAAACTCAGAATCTGCACATTACTGTATTCAAAGTACAGGACATGAAATGTATAATCTGCACATTACTGTATTTTAAGAACAGGACACAGATATCTAGAATCTGCATTACTGTATTTAAACTACGGACATAGAAACATGGAATCTGCACATTACTGTATTCAAAGTGCAGGACACAGAAACATAGAATCTGCAATATACTGTATTCAAGGTACAGGACATAGAAACATAGAATCAGCACGTTACTGCATTTAAAAGTATACGACATAGAAATAGAATCTGCACATTACTGCATTTAAAAGTACAGGACATCAAAACATAGAATCTGCACATTACTGTATTCAAAGTACAGGACATAGAAACATAGAAACTGCACATTACTTCATTTAAAGTACATGACATTGAAACACAGAATATGCGTACATGTATTCAAAGTACAGGACATAGAAAATAGAATCTGCACATTACGGTCTTCAAAGCACAGGACATAGAAACATTGAATCTGCACATTACTATATTCAAAGTACTGGGCATAGAAACACAGAATCTGCACATTACTGTATTCAAAGTACAGGACATTGAAACCCAGAATCTGCATATTACTCTATTCAAAGTACATGACATAGAAACCAGAATCTGCACATTAGTATATTCAAAATACAGGACATGGAAACCACAGAATCTCCACATTACTGTATTTAAAGTACACACACAGAAACATAGAAGGTACATTACTGTATTCAAAGTACAGTACACAGAATCATAGAATGTGCACATTACTGTATTCAAGATACTGGACACAGAAAATGAGAATGTGCACATTACTGTATTCAAAGTACAGGACACAGAAACATAGAATCTGCACATTACTGTATTTAAACTACGGACATAGAAACAGGATTCTGCACATTACTGTATTCAAAGTGACATGGAAATGCAGAATCTGCACATTACTGTATTTAAAGTACAGGTACTGAAACGAGAATCTGCACATTACTGTATGCAAAGTACAGGATATGAAAACGCAGAATCTGCACATTACTGTATTTAAAGTACATGGACATGGAAATGCAGAATCTGCACATTACTGTTTTTAAAGTACAGGACATGAAACGCAGAATCTGCACATTATTGTATTTAAAGTACATTACATGGATATGCAGAATCTGCACATTACTGTATTCAAAGTACAGGACATGGAAATGCAGAATCTGCACATTACTGTATTCAAAGTACAGGACATGGAAACGTAGAATCTGCACATTACTGTATTTAAAGAACAGGACATGGAAACGCAGAATCTGTACATTACTGTATTCAAAGTACAGGACATGGAAATGCAGAATCTGCACATTACTGTATTCAAAGTACAGGACATGGAAACTCAGAATCTGCACATTACTGTATTCAAAGTACAGGACATGGAAACCAGAATCTGCACTTTACTATATTCAAAGTACAGGACATGGAAACACAGAATCTGCCACATTACTGTATTTAAAGTACACGACACAGAAACATAGAAGTGCACATTACTGTATTCAAAGTACAGGACACAGAATCATAGAATGTGCACATTACTGTTTTCAAGGTACTGGACACAGAAAATAGAATGTGCACATTACTGTATTCAAAGTACAGGACATGGAAACATAGAATCTGCACATTACTGTATTTAAAGTACATTACATGGAAATGCAGGATCTGCACTTTACTGTATTCAAAGTACAGGACATGGAAACGCAGAATCTGCACATTACTGTATTCAAAGTACAGGTTATGGAAACGCAGGAATCTGCACATTACTGTAGTCAAAGTACAGGACATGAAATGCAGAATCTGCACATTACTGTATTTAAAGTACAGTACATGGAAATGCAGAATCTGCACATTACTGTATTCAAAGTACAGGACATGGAAACACAGAATCTGGACATTACTGTATTTTAAAGTATAGGACATGGAAATGCAGAATCTGCACATTACTGTATTTAAAGTACATTGCATGGATATGCAGAATCTGCACATTACTGTATTCAAAGTACAGGACATGGAAATGCAGAATCTGCTCATTACTGTTTTAAAGAATGGACATGGAGATGCAGAATCTGCAGATTACTGTATTAGTACAGGACATGGAGACGCAGAATCTGCACATTACTGTATTCAAAGTACAGGACATGGAAATGCAGAATCTGCACATTACTGTATTTAAAGTACAGGACATGGAAACGCAGAATCTGCACATTACTGTTTTTAAAGTACAGGACATGGAAATGCAGAATCTGCACATTACTGTATTTAAAGTACATGACATGGATATGCAGAATCTGCACATTACTGTATTCAAAGTACAGGACATGGAAACGCAGAATCTGCACATTACTGTTTTAAAGTACAGACATGGAAACGCAGAATCTGCACATTACTGTATTCAAAGTACAGGACATGGAGATGCAGAATCTGCAGATTACTGTACTCAATGTACGGGATATGGAGACGCAGAATCTGCACATTACTGTATTAAAAGTACAGGACATGGAATGCAGAATCTGCACATTACTGTATTTAAAGTACAGGACATGGAAACGCAGAATCTGCACATTACTGTATCAAAGTACAGGACATGGAAATACAGAATCTGCTGATTACTGTATTGAAAGTACATTACATGGAAACGCAGAATGTGCACATTACTGTATTCAAAGTACAGGACATGGAAACGCAGAATCTGCACATTACTGTATTCAAAGTACAGGACATGGAAATGCAGATCTGCACATTACTGTATTCAAAGTACAGGAATGGAAACGCAGAATCTGCACATTACTGTAGCAAAGTACAGGACATGGAAACGCAGAATCTGCACAATACTGTATTTAAAGTACAGGACATGGAAACGCAGAATCTGCACATTACTGTATAAAGTACAGGACATGGAAACAGAATCTGCACATTACTGTATTTAAAGTATATTACATGGATATGCAGAATCTGCACATTACTGTATTCAAAGTACAGGACATGGAAACGCAGAATCTGCACATTACTGTTTTAAAGTACAGGACATGGAAACGCAGAATCTGCACATTACTGTATTTAAAGTACAGTACATGGAAATGTAGAATCTGCACATTACTGTATTCAAAGTACAGACATGGAAATGCAGAATCTGCACATTCCTGTTTTTAAAGAACTGGACATGGAGATGCAGAATCTGCAGATTACTGTACTCATGTAAGGGATATGGAGACGCAGAATTGCACATTACTGTATTAAAAGTACAGGATATGGAAATGCAGAATCTGCACATTACTGTATTCAAAGTACAGGACATGGAAACGCAGAATCTGCACATTACTGTATTAAAGTACAGGACATGGAAACGCAGAATCTGCACATTACTGTATTCAAAGTACAGGACATGGAAACGCAGAATCTGCACATTACTGTATTTAAAGAACAGGACATGGAATGCAGAATCTGCACATTACTGTATTCAAAGTACAGGACATGGAGATGCAGAATCTGCAGATTACTGTACTCAATAGGGATATGGAGACGAGAATCTGCACATTACTGTATTAAAAGTACAGGACATGGAAATGCAGAATCTGCACATTACTGTATTTAAAGTACAGGACATGGAACAGAATCTGCACATTACTGTAGGCAAAGTACAGGACATGGAAATACAGAATCTGCAGATTACTGATTGAAAGTACATTACATGGAAATGCAGAATGTGCACATTACTGTATTCAATGTACAGGATATGGAGACGCAGAATCTGCACATTACTGTATTAAAAGTACAGGACATGGAAATGCAGGATCTGCACATTACTGTATTCAAAGTACAGGATATGGAAACTCAGAATCTGCACATTACTGTATTCAAAGTACAGGACATGGAAATGTATAATCTGCACATTACTGTATTTTAAGTACAGACACAGAAATCTAGAATCTGCACATTACTGTATTTAAACTACCGACATAGAAACATGGAATCTGACATTACTGTATTCAAAGTGCAGGACACAGAAACATAGAATCTGCAAATTACTGTATTCAAGGTACAGGACATAGAAACATAGAATCAGCACGTTACTGCATTTAAAAGTATACAACATAGAAATAGAATCTGCACATTACTGCATTTAAAAGTACAGGACATCAAAACATAGAATCTGCACATTACTGTATTCAAAGTACAGGACATAGAAACATAGAAACTGCACATTACTTCATTTAAAAGTACATGACATTGAAACACAGAATATGCGACATGTATTCAAAGTACAGGACATAGAAAATAGAATCTGCACATTACGGTCTTCAAAGCACAGGACATAGAAACATTGAATCTGCACATTACTATATTCAAAGTACTGGGCATAGAAACACAGAATCTGCACATTACTGTATTCAAAGTACAGGACATTGAAACCCAGAATCTGCATATTACTCTATTCAAAGTACATCACATAGAAACCAGAATCTGCACATTAGTATATTCAAAGTACAGGACATGGAAACCCAGAATCTCCACATGACTGTATTAAAGTACACGACACAGAAACATAGAAGGTGCACATTACTGTATTCAAAGTACAGTACACAGAATCATAGAATGTGCACATTACTGTATCAAGGTACTGGACACAGAAAATTAGAATGTGCACATTACTGTATTCAAAGTACAGGACACAGAAACATAGAATCTGCACATTACTGTATTTAAACTACCGGACATAGAAACAGGGATTCTGCCATTACTGTATTCAAAGTGCAGACACAGAAACATAGAATCTGCAAATTACTGTATTTAAACTACGGACATAGAAACATAGAATCTGACATTACTGTATTCAAAGTGCAGGACACAGAAACATAGAATCTGCAAATTACTGTATTTAAACTACCGGACATAGAAACATAGAATCTGCACACATTACTGTGTTCAAAGTACAGGACACAGAAACATAGAATCTGCACATTACTGTATTTAAACTACGGACATAGAAACATGGAATCTGCACATTATCATTCAAAGTGCAGGACACAGCAACATAGAATCTGCACATTACTGTATTTAAATTACAGGACACATAAACATAGAATCTGCACATTACTGTATTTAAAGTAGAGGACATAGAAACATGGAATCTAGACATTACTGTATCTCAAAGTACCGTACATAGAAACATAGAATCTGCACATTACTGTATTCAAAGTAAAGGACATAGAAACATGGAATGTGCACATTACTGTATTCAAGGTACAGGGCATAGAAACATAGAATCTGCACATTACTGCATTTAAAAGTATACGATATAGAAACACAGAATTCATGACATTGCATTTAAAAGTACAGGACATCAAAACATAGAATCTGCACATTACTGTATCAAAGTACAGGACATAGAAACATAGAATCTGCACATTACTTCATTTAAAAAGTAGATATAGAAACCAGAATCTGCACATTACTATATTCAAAATACAGGACATGGAAACACAGAATATGCGACATTGTATTCAAAGTACAGGACATAGAAAATAGAATCTGCACATTATGGTCTTCAAAGCACAGGACATAGAAACATTGAATCTGCACATTACTGTATTCAAAGTACAGGACATTGAAACCCAGAATCTGCCATTACTCTATTAAAAGTACATGACATAGAAACCAGAACTTGCATATTACTATATTCAAAATACAGGACATGGAAACACAGAATCTCCACATTACTGTATTTAAAGTATACGACACAGAAACATAGAAGGTGCACATTACTGTATTCAAAGTACAGGACACAAAATCATAGAATGTACATTACTGTTTTCAAGGTACTGGACACAGAAAATTAGAATGTGACATTACTGTATTCAAAGTACAGGACACCGAAACATAGAATCTGCACATTACTGTAATTAAACCACCGGACATAGAAACATGGAATCTGCACGTTACTGTATTCAAAGTGCAAGACACAGAAACATAGAATCTGCAAATTACTGTATTTAAACTACCAGATATAGAAACATAGAATCTGCATATTGTATTCAAAGTGCAGGACACGGAAAGGCAGAATCCAGACATTACTGTATTCAAGTGCAGCACATGGAAAGGCAGGATCCGCAATTACTGTATTTAAAATGCAGGACACGGAAGGCAGGATCCGCACATTACTGTATTCAAAGTGCAGCACGGAAAGGCAGGATCCGCATATACTGTATTCAAAGTGCAGGACACGGAAAGGCAGGATCCGCACATTACTGTATTCAAAGTGCAGGACATGGAAAGGCAGGATCCGCACATTACTGTATTCAAAGTACAGGACATGGAAACGTAGAATCTGCACATTACTGTTTTGGAAACATAGAATCTGCACCTTACTGTATTCAAAGCACACGGCATGGAAACATAGAATCTGCACATGACTGTATTTAAAGCACAGGACATGGAAATGCAGAATCTGCACATTACTGTATTCAAAGTGCAGGACATGGAAATGCAGGATCTGCACATTACTGTATTCAAAGTACAGGACATGGAAACTCAGAATCTGCACATTACTGTATTCAAAGTAGAGGACATGGAAATGCAGAATCTGCACATTACTGTATTTAAAGTACAGGACATGGAAACTCAGAATCACGCTTTACTGTTTTCAAAGTACAGCACATTGAAATGTAGAATCTTCACATTACTGTATTTAAAGTGCAGGACATGGAAACACAGAATCTGCACATTGCTGTATTCAAAGTACAGGACATGGAAACGTATAATCTGCAAATTACTGTATTCAAAGTATAGGGCATGGAAACATAGAATACACCCATTACTGTATTTAAAGCACAGGACATAGAAGCCTAGAATCTGCACATTACTGTATTCAAAGCACAGTGCATAGAAACATAGAATCTGCACGTTACTGTATTCAAAGTACAGGACATAGAAACGTTGAATCTGCACATTACTGTATTCAAAGTACAGGACATAGAAATGTACAATCTGCACATTACTGTATTTTAAGTACGGGACACAGAAACATAGAATCTGCACATTACTGTATTTAAACTACCGGACATAGAAACATGGAATCTGCATCATTACTGTATTCAAAGTTCAGGACACAGAAACATAGAATCTGCAAATTACTGTATTTAAACTACGGACATAGAAACATAGAATCTGCACATTACTGTATTCAAAGTACAGGACATGGAAACGTAGAATCTGCACATTACTGTATTGAAATATAAGAATCTGCACCTTACTGTATTCAAAGCACAGGCATGGAAACATAGAATCTGCACATGACTGTATTTAAAGCACAGGACATGGAAACGTACAATCTGCACATTACTGTATTCAAACTGCAGGACATGGAAATGCAGGATCTGCACATTACTGTATTCAAAGAACAGGACATGGAAATGCAGAATCTGCATACATCTGTATTCAAAGTACAGGACATGGAAATGCAGGATCTGCACATTACTGTATTCAAAGTACAGGACATGGAAATCAGAATCTGCACATTACTGTATTCAAAGTACAGGACATGGAAACCAGAATCTGCACTTTACTATATTCAAAGTACAGGACATGGAAACACAGAATCTCCACATTACTGTATTTAAAGTACACGACACAGAAACATAGAAGGTGCACATTACTGTATTCAAAGTACAGGACACAGAATCATAGAATGTGCACATTATGTTTTCAAGGTACTGGACACAGAAAATTAGAATGTACGTTACTGTATTCAAAGTACAGGACACTGAAACATAGAATCTGCACATTACTGTATTTAAAGTACATTACATGGAAATGCAGGATCTGCACTTTACTGTATTCAAAGTACAGGACATGGAACGCAGAATCTGCACATTACTGTATTCAAAGTACAGGACATGGAAACGCAGAATCTGCACATTACTGTATTTAAAGTAATTACATGGATATGCAGAATCTGCACATTACTGTATTCAAAGTACAGGACATGGAAACGCAGAATCTGCACATTACTGTTTTAAAGTACAGGACATGGAAACGCAGAATCTGCACATTACTGTATTTAAAGTACATTACATGGATATGTGAATCTGCACATTACTGTATTCAAAGTACAGGACATGGAAATGCAGAATCTGCACATTACTGTTTTTAAAGAACTGGACATGGAGATGCAGAATCTGCAGATTACTGTATTCAAAGTATCGGGATATGGAGATGCAGAATCTGTACATTACTGTATTAAAAGTACAGGATATGGAAATGCAGAATCTGCACATTACTGTTTTTAAAGTACATCACATGGATATGCAGAATCTGTACATTACTGTATTCAAAGTACAGGACATGGAACGTAGAATCTGCACATTACTGTTTTTAAAGTACAGGACATGGAAATGCAGAATCTGCACATTACTGTTTTTAAAGTACATACATGGATATGCAGAATCTGCACATTACTGTATTCAAAGTACAGGACATGGAACGCAGAATCTGCACATTACTGTTTTAAAGAACAGGACATGGAAGCAGAATCTGCACATTACTGTATTCAAAGTACAGGACATGGAGATGCAGAATCTGCAGATTACTGTACTCAATGTACGGGATATGGAGACGCAGAATCTGCACATTACTGTATTAAAAGTACAGGACATGGAAATGCAGAATCTGCACATTACTGTTTTCAAAGTACAGGACATGGAACGAGAATCTGCACATTACTGTAGGCAAAGTACAGGACATGGAAATACAGAATCTGCAGAGTACTGTATTGAAAGTACATTACATGGAAACGCAGAATGTGCACATTATTGTATTCAAAGTACAGGACATGGAAACGAGAATCTGCACATTACTGTATTCAAATTACAGGACATGGAAATGCAGGATCTGCACATTACTGTATTCAAAGTACAGGATATGGAAACTCAGAATCTGCACATTACTGTATTCAAAGTACAGGACATGGAAATGTATAATCTGCACATTACTGTATTTTAGAACAGGACACAGATATCTAGAATCTGCACATTACTTTATTTAAACTGCAGGACATAGAAACATGGAATCTGCACATTACTGTATTCAAAGTGCAGGACACAGAAACATAGAATCTGCACATTACTGTATTCAAGGTACAGGACATAGAAACATAGAATCAGCATGTACTGCATTTAAAAGTATATGACATAGAAATAGAATCTGCACATTACTGCATTTGAAAGTACAGGACATCAAAACATAGAATCTGCACATTACTGTATTCAAAGTACAGGACATAGAAACATAGAAACTGTACATTACTTCATTTAAAAGTACATGACATTGAAACACAGAATATGCGTTACTGTATTCAAAGTACAGTACATAGAAAATAGAATCTGCACATTACGGTCTTCAAAGCACAGGACATAGAAACATTGAATCTGCACATTACTATATTCAAAGTACTGGGCATAGAAACACGGAATCTGCACATTACTGTATTCAAAGTACAGGACATTGAAACCCAGAATCTGCATATTACTCTATTCAAAGTACATCACATAGAAACCAGAATCTGCACATTAGTATATTCAAAGTACAGGACATGGAAACCCAGAATCTCCACATGACTGTATTTAAAGTACATGACACAGAAACATAGAAGGTGCACATTACTGTATTCAAAGTACAGTACACAGAATCATAGAATGTGCACATTACTGTATTCAAGATACTGGACACAGAAAATGAGAATGTGCATTACTGTATTCAAAGTACAGGACACAGAAACAGAGAATCTGCACATTACTGTATTTAAACTACGGACATAGAAACAGGGATTCTGCACATTACTGTATTCAAAGTCAGGACATGGAAATGCAGAATCTGCACATTACTGTATTCAAAGTACAGGATATTGGAAACATAGAATCTGCACATTACTGTAGGCAAAGTACAGGATATGGAAACGCAGAATCTGCACAATTACTGTTTTTAAAGTACAGGACATGGAAATGCAGAATCTGCACATTTCTGTATTCAAAGTACAGGACATGGAAATGCAGAATCTGCTCATTACTGTTTTGAAGAACAGGACATGGAGACGTGAATCTGCACATTACTGTATTTAAAGTACATTACATGGATATGCAGAATCTGCACATTACTGTATTCAAAGTACAGGACATGGAATTGCAGAATCTGCTCATTACTGTTTTAAGAACAGGACATGGAGACGAGAATCTGTACATTACTGTATTCAAAGTACAGGACATGGAGATGCAGAATCTGCAGATTACTGTACTCAATGTACGGGATATGGAGACGCTGAATCTTCACATTACTGTATTAAAGTACAGGACATGGAAATGCAGACTTGCACATTACTGTATTTAAAGTACAGGACATGGAAACGAGAATCTGCACATTACTGTTTTAAAGTACAGGACATGGAAACGCAGAATCTGCACATTACTGTATTTAAAGTACATCACATGGATATGCAGAATCTGCACATTACTGTATTCAAAGTACAGGACATGGAGATGCAGAATCTGCAGATTACTGTACTCAATGTATGGATATGGAGACGCAGAATCTGCACATTACTGTATTTAAAGTACAGGACATGGAACGCAGAATCTGCATATTACTGTAGGCAAAGTACAGGACATGGAAATACAGAATCTGCAGATTACTGTATTGAAAGTACATTACATGGAAAGCAGAATGTGCACATTACTGTACTCAATGTACGGATATGGAGATGCAGGATCTGCACATTACTGTATTAAAAGTACACTACATGGAAATGCAGGATCTGCACATTACTGTATTCAAAGTACAGGATATGGAAACTCAGAATCTGCACATTACTGTATTCAAAGTACAGGACATGGAAATGTATAATCTGCACATTACTGTTTTTAAGTACAGGACACAGAAATCTAGAATCTGCACATTACTGTATTTAAACTACCGGACATAGAAATATGGAATCTGCACATTACTGTATTCAATGTGCAGGACACAGAAACATAGAATCTGCACATTACTGTATTCAAGGTATAGGACATAGAAACATAGTATCAGCACGTTACTGCATTTAAAAGTATACAACATAGAAATAGAATCTGCACATTACTGTATTTAAAAGTACAGGACATCAAAACATAGAATCTGCACATTACTGTATTCAAAGTACAGGACATAGAAACATAGAAACTGCACATTACTTATTTAAAGTACATGACATTGAAACACAGAATATGCATGATACTGTATTAAAGTACAGGACATTGAAAATAGAATCTGCACATTACGGTCTTCAAAGCACTGGACATAGAAACATTGAATCTGCACATTACTATATTCAAACTACTGGGCATAGAAACACAGAATCTGCACATTACTGTATTCAAAGTACAGGACATTGAAACCCAGAATCTGCATATTACTCTATTCAAAGTACATCACATAGAACCAGAATCTGCACATTAGTATATTCAACGCTCAGGACATGGAAACCCAGAATCTCCACATGACTGTATTTAAAGTACACGAAACAGAAACATAGAAGGTGCACATTACTGTATCTAAAGTACAGTACAGAATCATAGATTGTGCACATTACTGTATTCAAGGTACTGGACACAGAAACATAGAATCTGCACATTACTGTATTTAAACTACTGGACATAGAAACAGGATTCTGCCATTACTGTATTCATAGTGCAGGACACAGAAACATAGAATCTGCAAATTACTGTATTTAAACCACCGGACATAGAAACATAGAATCAAGCACATTACTGTATTCAAAGTGCAGGACACAGAATCATAGAATCTGCAAATTACTGTATTTAAACTACGGACATAGAAACATAGAATCTGCACATTACTGTGTTCAAAGTACAGGACACAGAAACATAGAATCTGCACATTACTGTATTTAAACTACGGACATAGAAACATGGAATCTGCACATTACCGTATTCAAAGTGCAGGACACAGCAACATAGAATCTGCACATTACTGTATTTAAATTACAGGACACATAAACATAGAATCTGCACATTACTGTATTTAAAGTAGAGGACATAGAAACATGGAATCTAGACATTACTGTATTCAAAGTACCGTATATAGAAACATAGAATCTGCACATTACTGTATTTAAAGTAAAGGACATAGAAACATGGAATGTGCACATTACTGTATTCAAGGTACAGGGCATAGAAACATAGAATCTGCACATTACTGCATTTAAAAGTATACGATATAGAAACACAGAATCTATGACATTGCATTTAAAAGTACAGGATATCAAAACATAGAATCTGCACATTACTGTATTCAAAGTACAGGACATAGAAACATAGAATCTGCTCATTACTTCATTTAAAGTACATGACATAGAAACCAGAATCTGCACATTACTATATTCAAAATACAGGACATGGAAACACAGAATATGCGATACATTGTATTCAAAGTACAGGACATAGAAAATAGAATCTGCACATTATGGTCTTCAAAGCATAGGACATAGAAACATTGAATCTGCACATTACTGTATTCAAAGTACAGGACATTGAAACCAGAATCTGCACATTACTCTATTAAAAGTACATGACATAGAAACCAGAACTTGCATATTACTATATTCAAAATACAGGACATGGAAACACAGAATCTCCACATTACTGTATTTAAAGTACACGACACAGAAACATAGAAGGTGCACATTACTGTATTCAAAGTACAGGACACAAAATCATAGAATGTGCACATTACTGTTTTCAAGGTACTGGACACAGAAATTAGAATGTGCACATTACTGTATTCAAAGTACAGGACACAAACATAGAATCTGCACATAACTGTATTTAAACCACCGGACATAGAAACATGGAATCTGCACGTTACTGTATTCAAAGTGCAAGACACAGAAACATAGAATCTGCAAATTACTGTATTTAAACTACCAGATATAGAAACATAGAATCTGCACATTACTGTATTCAAAGTGCAGGACACGGAAAGGCAGAATCTGCACATTACTGTATTCAAAGTGCAGCACATGGAAAGGCAGGATCCGCACATTACTGTATTTAAAATGCAGGACACGGAAAGGCAGGATCCGCACATTACTGTATTCAAAGTGCAGGACACGGAAAGGCAGGATCCGCACATTACTGTATTCAAAGTGCAGGACACGGAAAGGCAGGATCCGTACATTACTGCATTCAAAGTGCAGGACATGGAAAGGCAGGATCCGACATTACTATATTCAAAGTACAGCACATGGAAACGTGAATCTGCACATTACTGTATTGGAAACATAGAATCTGCACCTTACTGTATTCAAAGCACACGGCATGGAAACATAGAATCTGCACATGACTGTATTTAAAGCACAGGACATGGAAATGTACAATCTGCACATTACTGTATTCAAAGTGCAGGACATGGAAACGCAGGATCTGCACATGACTGTATTCAAAGTACAGGACATGGAAATGCAGGATCTGCACATTACTGTATTCAAAGTACAGGACATGGAAACTGGAATCTGCACATTACTGTTTTCAAAGTAGAGGACATGGAAATGCAGAATCTGCACTTTACTGTATTTAAAGTACAGGACATGGAAACGCAGAATCTACGCTTTACTGTTTTCAAAGTACAGCACATTGAAATGTAGAATCTTCACATTACTGTATTTAAAGTGCAGGACATGGAAACACAGAATCTGCACATTGCTGTATTCAAAGTAAGGACATGGAAACGATAATCTGCAAATTACTGTTTTCAAAGTATAGGGCATGGAAACATAGAATACACCCATTACTGTATTTAAAGCACAGGACATAGAAGCCTAGAATCTGCACATTACTGTATTCAAAGCACAGTGCATAGAAACATAGAATCTGCACGTTACTGTATTCAAAGTACAGGACATAGAAACGTTGAATCTGCACATTACTGTATTCAAAGTACAGGACATAGAAATGTACAATCTACACATTACTGTATTTTAAGTATGGACACAGAAACATAGAATCTGCACATTACTGTATTTAAACTACGGACATAGAAACATGGAATCTGCACATTACTGTATTCAAAGTTCAGGACACAGAAACATAGAATCTGCAAATTACTGTATTTTAACCACTGGACATAGAAACATAGAATCTGCACATTACTGTATTCAAAGTACAGGACACGGAAGGCAGGATCTGCACATTACTGTATTCAAAGTACAGGACATGGAAACGTAGAATCTGCACATTACTGTATTGGAAATATAGAATCTGCACCTTACTGTATTCAAAGCACACGATGGAAACATAGAATCTGCACATGACTGTATTTAAAGCACAGGTCATGGAAACGATAATCTGCACATTACTGTATTCAAACTGCAGGACATGGAAATGCAGGATCTGCACATTACTGTATTCAAAGAACAGGACATGGAAATGCAGAATCTGCACATTACTGTATTCAAAGTACTGGACATAGAAACACAGGATCTGCACATTACTGTATTCAAAGTACAGGACATGGAAATGTATAATCTGCACATTACTGTATTTTAAGAACAGGACACAGATATCTAGAATCTGCACATTACTTATTTAAACTGCAGGACATAGAAACATGGAATCTGCACATTACTGTATTCAAAGTGCAGGACACAGAAACATAGAATCTGCACATTACTGTATTCAAGGTACAGGACATAGAAACATAGAATCAGCACGTTACTGCATTTAAAAGTATACGACATAGAAATAGAATCTGCACATTACTGCATTTGAAAGTACAGGACATCAAAACATAGAATCTGCACATTACTGTATTCAAAGTACAGGACATAGAAACATAGAAACTGTACATTACTTCATTTAAAAGTACATGACATTGAAACACAGAATATGCATTACTGTATTCAAAGTATAGTACATAGAAAATAGAATCTGCACATTAAGGTCTTCAAAGCACAGGACATAGAAACATTGAATCTGCACATTACTATATTCAAAGTACTGGGCATAGAAACACGGAATCTGCACATTACTGTATTCAAAGTACAGGACATTGAAACCCAGAATCTGCATATTACTCTATTCAAAGTACATCACATAGAAACCAGAATCTGCACATTAGTATATTCAAAGTACAGGACATGGAAACCCAGAATTCCACATGACTGTATTTAAAGTACACGACACAGAAACATAGAAGGTGCACATTACTGTATTCAAAGTACAGGACACAGAAACAGAGAATCTGCACATTACTGTATTTAAAGTACAGGTAATGAAACGAGAATCTGCACATTACTGTAGGCAAAGTACAGGATATGAAAACGCAGAATCTGCACAATACTGTATTTAAAGCACAGAACATGGAAACGCAGAATCTGCACATTACCTTTTTTAAAGTACAGGACATGGAAATGCAGAATCTGCACATTTCTGTATTCAAAGTACAGGACATGGAAATGCAGAATCTGCTTCATTATTGTTTTGAAGAACAGGACATGGAGATTTAATCTGCACATTACTGTATTTAAAGTACATTACATGGATATGCAGAATCTGCACATTACTGTATTCAAAGTACAGGACATGGAATTGCAGAATCTGCTCATTACTGTTTTAAAGAACAGGACATGGAGACGAGAATCTGTACATTACTGTATTCAAAGTACAGGACATGGAGATGCAGAATCTGCAGATTACTGTACTCAATGTCGTGGATATGGAGACGCTGAATCTTCACATTACTGTATTAAATGTCAGGACATGGAAATGCAGACTCTGCACTTTACTGTATTTAAAGTCAGGACATGGAAACGCAGAATCTGCACATTACTGTTTTAAAGTACAGGACATGGAAACGCAGAATCTGCACATTACTGTATTTAAAGTACATCACATGGATATGCAGAATCTGCACATTACTGTATTCAAAGTACAGGACATGGAGATGCAGAATCTGCAGATTACTGTACTAATGTATGGATATGGAGACGAGAATCTGCACATTACTGTATTTAAAGTACAGGACATGGAACGCAGAATCTGCATATTACTGTAGGCAAAGTAAGGACATGGAAATACAGAATCTGCAGATTACTGTATTGAAAGTACATTACATGGAAACGCAGAATGTGCACATTACTGTACTCAATGTATCGGATATGGAGATGCAGGATCTGCACATTACTGTATTAAAAGTACACTACATGGAAATGCAGGATCTGCACATTACTGTATTCAAAGTACAGGATATGGAAACTCAGAATCTGCACATTACTGTATTCAAAGTACAGGACATGGAAATGTATAATCTGCACATTACTGTTTTTTAAGTACAGGACACAGAAATCTAGAATCTGCACATTACTGTATTTAAACTACCGGACATAGAAATATGGAATCTGCTATTACTGTATTCAATGTGCAGGACACAGAAACATAGAATCTGCACATTACTGTATTCAAGGTATAGGACATAGAAACATAGTATCAGCACGTTACTGCATTTAAAGTATACAACATAGAAATAGAATCTGCACATTTCTGCATTTAAAAGTACAGGACATCAAAACATAGAATCTGCACATTACTGTATTCAAAGTACAGGACATAGAAACTGCACATTACTTCATTTAAAAGTACAGGACATTGAAAATAGAATCTGCACATTACGGTCTTCAAAGCACTGGACATAGAAACATTGAATCTGCACATTACTATATTCAAACTACTGGGCATAGAAACAGAATCTGCATTACTGTATTCAAAGTACAGGACATTGAAACCCAGAATCTGCATATTACTCTATTCAAAGTACATCATAGAAACCAGAATCTGCACATTAGTATATTCAACGTCTCAGGACATGGAAACCCAGAATCTCCACATGACTGTATTTAAAGTACACGAAACAGAAACATAGAAGGTGCAAGACATGTATTCAAAGTTAACAGCAGAATCATAGATTGTGACATTACTGTATTCAAGGTACTGGACACAGAAACATAGAATCTGCACATTACTGTATTTAAACTACGGACATAGAAACAGGGATTCTCATTACTGTATTCAGTGCAGGACACAGAAACATAGAATCTGCAAATTACTGTATTTAAACTACTGGACATAGAAACATAGAATCCAAACATTACTGTATTCTAAGTGCAGGACACAGAATCATAGAATCTGCAAATTACTGTATTTAAACTACGGACATAGAAACATAGAATCTGCACATTACTGTGTTCAAAGTACAGGACACAGAAACATAGAATCTGCACATTACTGTATTTAAACTACCGGACATAGAAACATGGAATCTGCACATTACCGTATTCAAAGTGCAGGACACAGCAACATAGAATCTGCACATTACTGTATTTAAATTACAGGACACATAAACATAGAATCTGACATTACTGTATTTAAAGTAGAGGACATAGAAACATGGAATCTAGACATTACTGTATTCAAAGTACCGCATATAGAAACATAGAATCTGCACATTACTGTATTTAAAGTAAAGGACATAGAAACATGGAATGTGCACATTACTGTATTCAAGGTACAGGGCATAGAAACATAGAATCTGCACATTACTGCATTTAAAAGTATACGACATAGAAACACAGAATCTATGATTACTGCATTTAAAAGTACAGGATATCAAACATAGAATCTGCATTACTGTATTCAAAGTACAGGACATAGAAACATAGAATCTGCTCATTACTTCATTTAAAAGTACATGACATAGAAACCAGAATCTGCACATTACTATATTCAAAATACAGGACATGGAAACACAGAATATGCGAGATTACTGTATTCAAAGTACAGGACATAGAAAATAGAATCTGCACATTATGGTCTTCAAAGCATAGGACATAGAAACATTGAATCTACATTACTGTATTCAAAGTACAGGACATTGAAACCCAGAATCTGCACATTACTCTATTAAAAGTACATGACATAGAAACCAGAACTTATATACTATATTCAAATACAGGACATGGAAACACAGAATCTCCACATTACTGTATTTAAAGTACACGACACAGAAACATAGAAGGTGCACATTATTGTATTCAAAGTACAGGACACAAAATCATAGAATGTGCACATTACTGTTTTCAAGGTACTGGACACAGAAAATTAGAATGTGCACATTACTGTATTCAAAGTACAGGACACTCAAACATAGAATCTGCACATAACTGTATTTAAACCACCGGACATAGAAACATGGAATCTGCACGTTACTGTATTCAAAGTGCAAGACACAGAAACATAGAATCTGCAAATTACTGTATTTAAACTACCAGATATAGAAACATAGAATCTGCACATTACTGTATTCAAAGTGCAGGACACGGAAAGGCAGAATCCGTGACATTACTGTATTCAAGTGCAGCACATGGAAAGGCAGGATCCGAGATTACTGTATTTAAAATGCAGGACACGGAAAGGCAGGATCCGCATATTACTGTATTCAAAGTGCAGGACACGGAAAGGCAGGATCCGCACATTACTGTATTCAAAGTGCAGGACACGGAAAGGCAGGATCCGTACATTACTGCATTCAAAGTGCAGGACATGGAAAGGCAGGATCCGCACATTACTATATTCAAAGTACAGCACATGGAAACGTAGAATCTGCACATTACTGTATTGGAAACATAGAATCTGCACCTTACTGTATTCAAAGCACACGGCATGGAAACATAGAATCTGCACATGACTGTATTTAAAGCACAGGACATGGAAATGTACAATCTGCACATTACTGTATTCAAAGTGCAGGACATGGAAACGCAGGATCTGCACATTACTGTATTCAAAGTACAGGACATGGAAACGCAGAATCTGCACATGACTGTATTCAAAGTACAGGACATGGAAATGCAGGATCTGCACATTACTGTATTCAAAGTACAGGACATGGAAACTCAGAATCTGCACATTACTAAGTTTAAAGTAGAGGACATGGAAATGCAGAATCTGCACTTTACTGTATTTAAAGTACAGGACATGGAAACGCAGAATCTACGCTTTACTGTTTTCAAAGTACAGCACATTGAAATGTAGAATCTTCACATTACTGTATTTAAAGTGCAGGACATGGAAACACAGAATCTGCACATTGCTGTATTCAAAGTATAGGACATGGAAACGATAATCTGCAAATTACTGTTTTCAAAATATAGGGCATGGAAACATAGAATACACCCATTACTGTATTTAAAGCACAGGACATAGAAGCCTAGAATCTGCATATACTGTATTCAAAGCACAGTGCATAGAAACATAGAATCTGCACGTTACTGTATTCAAAGTACAGGACATAGAACGTTGAATCTGCACACATGTATCTAAAGTACAGACATAGAAATGTACAATCTACACATTACTGTAGTTTAAGTACGGACACAGAAACATAGAATCTGCACATTACTGTATTTAAACTGCGGACATAGAAACATGGAATCTCGACATTACTGTATTCTAAGTTCAGGACATAGAAACATAGAATCTGCAAATTACTGTATTTAAACCACTGACATAGAAACATAGAATCTGCACATTACTGTATTCAAAGTACAGGACACGGAAAGGCAGGATCTGTACATTACTGTATTCAAAGTACAGGACATGGAAACGTAGAATCTGCACATTACTGTATTGGAAATATAGAATCTGCACCTTACTGTATCTAAAGCACACGGCATGGAAACATAGAATCTGCACATGACTGTATTTAAAGCACAGGTCATGGAACGTACATCTGCACATTACTGTATTCAAACTGCAGGACATGGAAGCGAGGATCTGCACATTACTGTATTCAAAGAACAGGACATGGAAATGCAGAATCTGCACATTACTGTATTCAAAGTACTGGACATAGAAACACAGGATCTGCACATTACTGTATTCAAAGTACAGGACATGGAAATGTATAATCTGCATTACTGTATTTTAAGAACAGGACACAGATATCTAGAATCTGCACATTACTTTATTTAAACTGCAGGATATAGAAACATGGAATCTGCACATTACTGTATTCAAAGTGCAGGACACAGAAACATAGAATCTGTACATTACTGTATTCAAGGTACAGGACATAGAAACATAGAATCAAGCACGTTACTGCATTTAAAAGTATACGATATAGAAATAGAATCTGCACATTACTGCATTTGAAAGTACAGGACATCAAACATAGAATCTGCATTACTGTATTCAAAGTACAGGACATAGAAACATAGAAACTGTACATTACTTCATTTAAAGTAATGACATTGAAACACAGAATATGCATTACTGTATTCAAAGTACAGTACATAGAAAATAGAATCCACATTACGGTCTTCAAGCACAGGACATAGAAACATTGAATCTGCACATTACTACGTCTGGGCATCAGAAGAACACGGAATCTGCACATTACTGTATTCAAAGTACAGACATTGAAACCCAGAATCTGCATATTACTCTATTCAAAGTACATCACATAGAAACCAGAATCTGCACATTAGTATATTCAAAGTACAGGACATGGAAACCCAGAATCTCCACATGACTGTATTTAAAGTACACGACACAGAAACATAGAAGGTACATATTACTGTATTCAAAGTACACGAGAATCATAGAATGTGCACATTACTGTATCCAGATACTTGACAGAGAATCGAGAATGTGCACATTACCGTATTCTAAAGTACAGGACACAGAAACAGAGAATCTGCACATTACTGTATTTAAACCACCGATATAGAAACAGGATTCTGCACATTACTGTATTAAAAGTATTAGGACATGGAAATGCAGAATCTGCATATTACTATATTTGAAGTACAGGACATGGAAACGTAGAATCTGGCGCATTACTGTTTTAAAGTACAGGACATGGAATGCAGAATCGCACATTACTGTCTTCAAGTACACCATGGATATGCAGAATCTGCACACATTGTATTCAGTACAGGATAAGGAAACGCAGAATCTGCACATTACTGTTTTTTAAGAACAGGACATGGAAGCATGGAATCTGCACATTACTGTATTCAAAGTACAGGACATGGAGATGCAGAATCTGCAGATTACTGTACTCAATGTCAGGGATATGGAGACGAGAATCTGCACATTACTGTATTTAAAGTACAGGACATGGAAATGCAGAATCTGCACATTACTGTTATTTAAAGTACAGGGCATGGAACGCAGAACTGCCATTACATGTAGGCAAAGTATTAGACATGGAAATACAGAATCTGCAGATTACTGTATTGAAAGTACATTACATGGAAACGCAGAATGCACATATTGTATTCAAGTACAGGACATGGAAATGCAGAATCTGCACATTACTGTATTCAAATTACAGGACATGGAAATGCAGGATCTGCACATTACTGTATTCAAAGTACAGGATATGGAAACTCAGAATCTGCACATTACTGTATTCAAAGTACAGGACATGGAAATGTATAATCTGCACATTACTGTATTTTAAGAACAGGACACAGAAATCTAGAATCTGCACATTACTGTATTTAAACTGCCGGACATAGAAACATGGAATCTGCAATTACTGTATTCAAAGTGCAGGACACAGAAACATAGAATCTGCACATTACTGTATTCAAGGTACAGACATAGAAACATAGAATCAGCACGTTACTGCATTTAAAAGTATACGTACATAGAAATAGAATCTGCACATTACTGCATTTAAAAGTACAGGACATCAAAACATAGAATCTGCACATTACTGTATTCAAAGTACAGGACATAGAAAAATAGAATCTGCACATTACGGTCTTCAAAGCACAGGACATAGAAACATTGAATCTGCACATTACTATATTCAAAGTACTGGGCATAGAAACACAGAATCTGTACATTACTGTATTCAAAGTATAGGACATTGAAACCCAGAATCTGCATATTACTCTATTCAAAGTACATCACATAGAAACCAGAATCTGCACATTAGTATATTCAAAGTACAGGACATGGAAACCCAGAATCTCCACATGACTGTATTTAAAGTACACGACACAGAAACATAGAAGGTGCACAATACTGTATTCAAGATACTGGACACAGAAAATGAGAATGTGCACATTATTGTATTTAAAGTACAGGACACAGAAACATAGAATCTGCACATTACTGTATTTAAACTACCGACATAGAAACAGGGATTCTGCACATTACTGTATTCAAAGTGATGACACAGAAACATAGAATACTAAATTAATTGTATTTAATCTACCGGGACATAGAAACATAGAATCTACATTACATTGTATTCAAAGCAGGACACAGAAACATAGAATCTGCATTATTGGTATTTTAAACTACGGACATAGAAACATAGAATCTGCAATTACTGTGTTCAAAGTACAGGACAGAGACATAGAATCTGCACATTACTGTATATTAAACTACTGACATAGAAAACATGAAATCTGCACATTACTATATTCAAAGTGCAGGACACAGCACTATAGAATCTGCATTACTGTATTTTAAATTACAGGACACATAAACATAGAATCTACACATTACTGTATTTAAAGTAGAGACATAGAAACTGGAATCTAGACATTACTGTATCTCAAAGTACCGTATATAGAAACATAGAATCTGCACATTACTGTATTCAAAGTAAAGGACATAGAAACATGGAATGTGTACATTACTGCATTCAAAGTGCAGGACATAGAAACATAGAATCTGCACATTACTGTATTTTAAAGTACATTACATGGAAATGCAGGATCTGCACTTTTCGTGGTCCGCGCATATGGAAATGCAGATCCGGTACATTATTGTATTCAAAGTACAGGACATGGAAACGCAGAATCTGCACATTACTGTATTTAAAGTACAGGTCATGACAAAACGCAGAATCTGTACATCACAGTAGGCAAAGTACAGGACATGAAAACGCAGAACTGCATTAACATTGTTTTAAATACAGGACATGGAAACGCAGAATCTGCACACAATTGTAGGCAAAGTACAGTACATGGAAATGCAGAATCTGCACATTACTGTATTTAAAGTATATTACATGGATATGCAGAATCTGCACATTACTGTTTTCAAAGTACAGGACATGGAACAGGAGTCTGCACATTACTGTATTTAAAGTACATTACATGGATATGCAGAATCTGCACATTACTGTATTCAAAGTACAGGACATGGAAATGCAGAATCTGGCACATTACTGTTTTAAAGAACAGGACATGGAGGCGCATAATCGTGACATTACTGTATTCAAAGTGCAGGACATGGAGATGCAGAATCGTGGCAGATTACTGTACTAATGTACGGGCTATGGAGATGCTGAATCTGCACACACTGTATTAAAAGTACAGGAAATGGAAACGCAGAATCTCATATTACTATGTAGGCAAAGTGCTGGACATGGAATCCAGAATCTTGCAGATTACTATATTGAAAGTACATTACATGGAGACGAATTTGCACATTACTGTATTCAAAGTTACAGACATGTGAAACGCAGAATCTGCACATCATTGTATTTAAAGTATTTACATGGATATGCAGAATCTTCACATTACTGTATCAAAGTACAGGACATGGAAACGCAGAATCTGCACATTACTGTTTTTAAAGTACAGGACATGGAACGCAGAATCTGCACATTACTGTAGGCAAAGTATAGGACATGGAAATCCAGAATCTGCAGATTACTGTATTGAAAGTACATTATATGGAACGCAGAATGTGCACATAATCTATATTCAAAGTACAGGACATGAAATGCAGAATCAGCACATTACTGTATTCAAATTACAGGACATGGAAATGCAGGATCTGCACATTTCTGTATTCAAAGTACAGGACATGGAAATGTACAATCTGCACATTACTGTATTTAAAGTACAGGACAACAGAAACATAGAATCTGCACATTACTGTATTTAAAGTAGAGGACATAGAAACATGGAATCTAGACATTACTGTATTCAAAGTACTGCATATAGAAACATAGAATCTGCACATTACTGTATTCAAAGTAAAGGACATAGAAACATGGAATGTGCACATTACTGCATTCAAAGTCAGGATATAGAAACATAGAATCTGCACATTACTGTATTCAAGGTACATGACATAGAAACATAGAATCAGCACTTTACTGCATTTAAAAGTATCGACATAGAAATAGAATCTGCACATTACTGCATTTAAAGTACAGGACATCAAAACATAGAATCTGCACATTACTGTATTCAAAGTACAGGACATAGAAACATAGAATCTGCACATTACTGCATTTAAAAGTACATGACATAGAAACACAGAATATCGCATTACTGTATTCAAAGTACAGGACATAGAAAAATAGAATCTACACGGTCTTCAAAGCACAGGACATAGAAACATTGAATCTGACATTACTATATTCAAAGTACTGCATAGAAACACAGAATCTGCACATTACTGTTTTCAAAGTACAGGACATTGAAACCCAGAATCTGCATATTACTCTATTCAAAGTACATGACATAGAAACCAGAATGTGCACATTAGTAATTCAAAGTACAGGACATGGAAACACAGAATCTCCACATGACTGTATTTAAAGTACACACACAGAAACATAGAAGTGCACATTACTGTATTCAAAGTACAGTACATCAATCATAGAATGCGCACATTACTGTATTCAAGGTACTGGACACAGAAAATTAGAATGTGCACATTACTGTATTCAAAGTACAGGACACAGAAACATAGAATCTGCACATTACTGTATTTAAACTACGGACATAGAAACATCGAATCTGCACATTACTGTATTCAAGGTAGAGACACGAAACATAGAATCTGCACATTACTGCATTTAAAAGTATATGACATAGAAACATAGAATCTGCACATTACTGTATTCAAAGTACAGGACATAGAAACATAGAATCTGCACATTACTGTATTCAAGGTACAGGACATAGAAACATAGAATCTGCACATTACTGCATTTAAAGTATCGATCATAGTAACATGGAATCTGACATTACTGTATTTAAAATACAGGACATCAAAACATAGAATCTGCACATTACTGTATTCAAAGTACAGGACATAGAAACATAGAATCTGCACATTACTTATTTAAAAGTACATGACATAGAAACACAGAATTGCACATTACTGTATTCAACATCCCTGAAAGTTTCTACTCACTACTGTATCTACGTCTACAACTAACCAAGTGTATAACTACATGCAGTGCCACCCATCAGAAAGGACTTCCTCTGTCGCAAACCCTTGCATCCGTGGAAACCTACTACTAACTGCTGTATCTCATGATATAGCCCCAAGTCTAACTACATGCAGTGCCACCATCAGAAGGGCTTTCTGCTCTGCCTGCCCAGTCCATCACTGAAAGTTACTACTCACTGCTGTATCTGTGTATAGAGCCCCAAGTGCAGAATTACATGCAGTGCCACTATGACAGAGGACTTTCTGCCCTGCAAGCGCTGTGCATTCCTGAAGTTATGACTCACTGCAGTTATATGTGCAGAGCCCCAAGTGTATAACTACAGGCAGTGCCATCATCACAGGGGACTCTTTGACCCAGCAAGCCCTGTGCATCCCTGAAGTTACTGATCACTGCTGTATCTGTGTATAGAGCCCTGAGTGTATAACTACATGCAGTGCCACTGTCACAGGGACTTTACCCTGCAAACCCTGTGCATCCCTGAAAGTGACTACTCAATGCTGTATCTGTGTACAGAGTCCTCTTCCAAAACTACATGCAGTGCCACTATCAGAGGGGACTTTCTGTCTTGCAAGCCCTGTGAATCCCTTAAAGATTACTACTCACTGCTGTATCTGTGTATTGAGTCCAAGTGCATAACAGCTTAGAAAAGCCACTATCACAGGGAACTTTCTACCCTGTATGCCATGTGCATCCCTGAAGTTCTACTCACTGCTGTATTTGTGTATACAGTCCCAAGTGCATAACTTCATTCCAGTGCCACTATCAGGGGACCCTTCTGCCATGAAAACCCTCTGCATTCTTGAAAGTTATTACTCACTGCAGCATCTGTGTATAGAGTACCAAGTGTATAACTACATGCACTGCCACTATCTCAGGGGACTTTGTGTACTGCAAGCCCTGTGCATCCCTGAAGTTACTACTCACTGCTGTATCTGTGTATACAGTCCCAAGTGCATAATTTCATGCAGTGCCACTATCACAGGGGCTTTCTGCACTGCAAGCCTTGTGCATCCCTGAAGTTACTGCTCACTGCATCTGTGTATAGAGTCTCAAGTGTATAACTACATGCAGTGCCACCATCAGAGGGACTTTCTGCCTGCAAACCCTGTGCATCACTGAAACCTACTATTCAATACTGTATCTGTGTATACAGCCCCAAGTGTATAACTGCATGCAGAGCCACCATCACAGGGGCTTTATGCAGGGCCAGCCGTGTGCATCCCTGAAAGTTACTACTCACTGCTCTATCTGTTATAGAGCCCCAAGTGCAGAATTACATGCAGTTCCACTATCACAGGGGACTTTCTGCCCTGCAAGCGCTGTGCATCCCTGAAAGTAACTACTCACTACTGTATCTGAGAATAGAGTCCCAAGCGTATAACTACATGCAGTGCACTATCTCACAGGTTACTTTCTGCCCTTCCAGCCCTGTGCATCCCTGAGAGTTACTACTCACTACTGAATCTGTTATAGAGCCCCAAGTGTATAACTACATGCAGTGCCACTATCAGAATGGACTTTCTGCCCTACAAACCCTGTGCATCCCTGAAACCTACTACTCACTGCTGTATCTGCATGATACAGCCCCAGAGTATAACTACATGCAGTGCCACCATCAGAAGGGGACTTTCTGCTCTGCCAGCCCTGTCCATCACTGAAGTTACTACTCACTGCTGTATCTGTGTATAGAGCCCCAAGTGCAGAAGTACATGCAGTGCCACTATCACAGGGGACTTCTGCCAGGCAAGCGCTGTGCATCCTAAAAGTAACTACTTCACTGCTGTATCTGTGTATAGAGTCCCAAGTGCACAGCTACATGCAGTGCCACTATCACAGAGGACTTTCTGCCCTGCCAGCCCTGTGCATCCCTGAAGTTACTACTCACTGCAGTATCTGTGTATAGAACCCCAAGTGCAGAACTACATGCAGTGCCACTATCACAAAGGACTTTCTGCCCTGCAAACCCTGTGCATCCCTGAAAGTTTCTACTCACTACTGTATCTGTGTTTACAGCCCCAAGTGTATAACTACATGCAGTGCCACCATCAGAAGGGACTTTCTGCTCTGCAAACCCTGTGCATCCCTGAAACCTACTCTACAGCTGTATCTGCGTATACAGCCCCAAGTGTATAACTACATGCAGTGCCACCATCAGAAGGACTTTCTGCTCTGCCAGCCATGTCCTTCACTGAAAGTTACTTCTCACTGCTGTATCTGTGTAGAGAGCTCCAAGTGCAGGAGTACATGCAGTGCCACTATGACAGGGGACTTTCTGCCCTGCAAGCGTGTGCATCCCTGAAAGTTACGACTCACTGCAGTATATGTGTACAGAGCCCCAAGTGTATAACTACAGGCAGTGCCACTATCACAGGGGACTTTCTGCCCTGCATCGCGCTTTGCATCCTTGAAAGTTACCTCTCACTGCTGTATCTCAGTATAAAGTCCCAAGTGTATAACTACATGTAGTGCCACTATCACAGGGGACTTTCTGCCCTACAAGACCCTGTGCATCCCTAAAGTTACTGCTCATTGCTGTATCTGTGTATAGAGCCCCAAGCGTGATAACTACAGGCAGTGCCACTAACACAGGGACATTCTGCCCTCCAAGCCCTGGGCCTCCCTGAAATTATTACTCACTGCTGTATCTGTGTATACAGTCCCAAGTGCATAACTTCCTGCAGTGCCACTATCACAGGGACCTTCTGCTATGTAAACCCAGTGCATCCCTGAAAGTTACTACTCAATGCTGTATCCGCGTATTGAGTCCCTCGACCATAACTACATGCAGTGCCACTATCAGATGGGACATTCAGTCCTGCAAAACCTGTACATCCCTTAAAGTTACTACTCACTGCTATATCTCTGTATTGAGTCCCTAGTGCATAGCTGCATGCAGTGCCTTATCACAGGGCACTTTCTGCCCTGTATGCCATGTGCATCCCTGAAAGTTACTAGTTACTGATCTATCTGTGTATACAGTCCCAAGTGCATTACTTCCTGCAGTGCCACTATCACAGGGGACCTTCTGCTATGTAAACCCTGTGCATCCCTGAAAGTTCCTACTCACTGCTGTATCTGTGTATAGAGTACCAGGTGTGTAACTACATGCAGTGCCACTATCACTGGGGACTTTCTGCACTGCATGCCCTGTGCATCACTGAAGTTACTACTCACTGCAGTATCTGTGTATAGAGTCCCAAGTGCATAACCTCATGCAGTGCCACTATCACAGGGGACTTTCTGCCCTGCAAACCCAGCGTATTCTGAAAGTTACTACTCTCTGCTGTATCTGTGTATACAGCTCCTAGTGCACACAACTACATATAGTGCCACTATCACATGGGACTTTCTGCCCTGCAAACCCTATGTATAGCTGAAAGTTACTACTCACAGGTGTATCTGTATTGGAGCCCCAAATGTACAGCTACATGTAGTGCAACTATCACTGGGGACATTCTGCGCTGCCAGCCCAGTGCATCCCTCAAAGTCACTACTCACTGCTGTATCTGTGCATAGAGTACCAAGTGTATAACTATTGCAGAGCCACTATCACAGCCGGACTTTCTGCCTGCAAGCCCGTGCATCCCTGAGCGTTACTACCCTCTGCTGTATCTGTGTATGAGTCCTCGTCCATAACTACATGCAGTGCCACTATCAGAGGGACTTTCTGTCCTGCAAGCCTGTGCATCCCTTAAGGTTACTACTCACTGCTTTATCTGTGTATTGAGTCCCAAGTGCATAACTACATGCAGTGCCACTATCACATTGAACTTTCTGCCCTGTATGCCATGTGCATCCTGAAGTTACTACTCACTGCTGTATCTGTGTATACAGTCCCTAGTGCATAACTTCATGCATTGCCACTATCACTGGGGACCTTCTGCATGCAAACCCTCTGCATCCTTGAAAGTTACTACTCACTGCAGCATCTGTGTATAGAGTACCAAGTGTATAACTACATGCACTGCCACTATCTTGGGGACTTTGTGTACTGCAAGCCTTGTGCATCCTAAGTAACTACTCACTGCTGTATCTGAGAATAGAGTCCAAGTGTATAACTACATTCAGTGCCACTATCACAGGGGACTTTCTGCCCTGAAATGCTGTGCATCCCTGAAGTCACTACTCACTGCTGTATCTGTGTTAGAGTCCCAGCGCACACTACATGCAGTGCCACTATCACAGATACTTTCTGCCCTGCCAGCCCTGTGCATCCCAAAGTTACTACTCACTGCTGTATCTATGTATAGAGCCCCAAGTGTATAACTACATGCAGTGCCACCATCAGAGAGGACTTTCTGCTCTGCCAGCCCTGTCCATCACTGAAAGATACTACCACTGCTGTATCTGTGTATACAGCCCAAGTGTATAACTACATTGCAGTGCCACCACCAGAAGGGACTTTCTGCTCTGCCAGCCCTGTCCATCCCTGAAGTTACTACTCACTGCTATATCTGTGTATAGAGCCCAAGTGCAGAATTACATGCAGTGCTACTCACGGGGACTTTCTGCCCTGCAAGCGCTGTGCATCCCTGAAAGTTAGGACTCACAGCAGTATGTGTACATTGCCCCAAGTGTATAACTACAGGCAGTGCCACTATCACAGGGACTTTCTGAACTGCAAGCGCTGTGCATCCTTGAAAGTTACTACTCACTGCTGTATCTCAGTATAGAGTCCCAAGTTTATAACTACATGTAGTGCCACTATCACAGGGACTTTCTGTACTGAGAGCCCTGTCCATCCCTGAAACATACTACTCACTGCTCTATCTGTATACAGTTCCAAGTGCAAAACTTCCCTGCAGTGCCACTATCACAGGGGACCTTATGCTCTGCAAACCTGTGCATCCGAGGAGATTACTACTCACTGCTGTATCTGTGTACAGAGCCCCAAGTGTATAACTGCATGCAGGGCCACAATCAAGGGACATTCTTACCTGCAGCGGCTGTGCATCCTGAAGTTACTACTACTGTTGTATCTATGTATAGAGTCCCAACTGTATAACTACATGCAGAGCCACTATCACATGGGACTTTCTGTACTACAGCCATGTGCATCCCTGGAAGTTATTACTCACTGCTGTATCTGTGTATAGAGCCCTGAGTGTATAACTACATGCAGTGCCACTGTCACAGGGGACTTTCTACCCTGCAAACCCTGTGCATCCCTGAAAGTGACTACTCAATGCTGTATCTGTGTACAGAGTCCCTCTTCCAAAACTACATGCAGTGCCACTATCAGAGGGGACTTTCTGTCTTGCAACCCTGTGAATCCCTTAAAGTTACTACTCACTGCTGTATCTGTGTTGAGTCCCAAGTGCATAACAGCTTGCAGTGCACCCACTATCACAGGGAACTTTCTACCCCTACCCATGCCATGTGCATCCCTGAGTTTCTACTCACTGCTGTATTTGTGTATACAGTCCCAAGTGCATAACTTCATTCAGTGCCACTATCACGGGGACCTTCTGCCATGAAAACCCTCTGCATCCTTGAAAGTTATTACTCACTGCAGCATCTGTGTATAGAGTACCAAGTGTATAACTACATGCACTGCCACTATCTCAGGGACTTTGTGTACTGCAAGCCCTGTGCATCCTAAAGTTACTACTCACTGCTGTATCTGTGTATACAGTCCCAAGTGCATAATTTCATGCAGTGCCACTATCACAGGGCTTTCTGCACTGCAAGCCTTGTGCATCCCAGAAAGTTACTGCTCACTGCTGCATCTGTGTATAGAGTCTCAAGTGTATAACTACATGCAGTGCCACCATCAGAGGGACTTTCTGCCCTGCAAACCCTGTGCATCACTGAAACCTACTATTCAATACTGTATCTGTGTATACAGCCCCAAGTGTATAACTGCATGCAGAGCCACCATCACAGGGGACTTTATGCTAGGCCAGCCGTGTGCATCCCTGAAAGTTACCACTCACTGCTCTATATGTGTATAGAGCCCCAAGTGCAGAATTACATGCAGTGCCACTATCACAGGGACTTTCTGCCCTCAAGCGCTGTGCATCCCTGAAGTAACTACTCACTACTGTATCGAGAATAGAGTCCCAAGCGTATAACTACATGCAGTGCCACCTATCACAGGATACTTTCTGCCCTCCCAGCCCTGTGCATCCCTGGAAGTTACTACTCACTGCTGAATCTGTTATAGAGCCCCAAGTGTATAACTACATGCAGTGCCACTATCAGAATGGACTTTCTGCCTGCAAACCCTGTGCATCCCTGAAACCTATTACTCACTGCTGTATCTATGCGTATACAGCCCCAAGTGTATAACTACATGCAGTGCCACCATCAGAAGGACTTTCTGCTCTGCCAGCCCTGTCCATCACTGAAAGTTACTACTCACTGCTGTATCTGTGTATAGAGCCCCAAGTGCAGAATTACATACAGTGCCACTATCACAGGGGACTTTCTGCCAGGCAAGCGCTGTGCATCCCTAAAAGTAACTACTTCACTGCTGTATCTGTGTATAGAGTCCCAGGTGCACAGCTACATGCAGTGCCACTATCACAGAGGACTTTCTGCCCTGCCAGCCCTGTGCATCCCTGAAAGTTACTACTCACTGCTGTATCTGTGTATAGAGCCCCAAGTGCAGAACTACATGCAGTGCCACTATCACAAAGGACTTTCTGCCCTGCAAACCCTGTGCACCCCTGAAAGTTTCTACTCACTACTGTATCTGTGTTTACAGCCCCAAGTGTATAACTACATGCAGTGCCACCATCAGAAGGGACTTTCTGCTCTGCAAACCCTGTGCATCCCTGGAACCTACTTCACAGCTGTATCTGCGTATACAGCCCCAAGTATATAACTACACTGAGTGCCACCATCAGAAGGGACTTTCTGCTCTGCCGCCATGTCCTTCACTGAAAGTTACTTCTCACTGCTGTATCTGTGTAGAGAGCTCCAAGTGCAGAATTACATGCAGTGCCACTATGACAGGGGACTTTCTGCCCTGCAAGCGCTGTGCATGCCTGAAAGTTACGACTCACTGCAGTATATGTACAGAGCCCCAAGTGTATAACTACAGGCAGTGCCACTATCACAGGGGACTTTCTGCCCTGCATGCGCTGTGCATCCTTGAAGTTACTACTCACTGCTGTATCTCAGTATAAAGTCCCAAGTGTATAACTACATGTAGTGCCACTATCACAGGGGACTTTTGCCTACAAGCCCTGCATCCCTGAAAGTTACTGCTCATTGCTGTATCTGTGTATGGAGCCCCAAGCGTATAACTACAGGCAGTGCCACTAACACAGGGGACATTCTGCCCTCCAAGCCCTGGGCCTCCCTGAAAGTTATTACTCACTGCTGTATCTGTGTATACAGTCCCAAGTGCATAACTTCCTGCAGTGCCACTATCACGGGGACCTTCTGCTATGTAAACCCAGTGCATCCCTGAAAGTTACTACTCAATGCTGTATCCGTGTATTGAGTCCCTCGACCATAACTACATGCAGTGCCACTATCAGATGGGACATTCAGTCCTGCAAAACCTGTACATCCCTTAAAGTTACTACTCACTGCTATATCTCTGTATTGAGTCCCTAGTGCATAGCTGCATGCAGTGCCACTATCACAGGGTACTTTCTGCCCTGTATGCCATGTGCATCCCTGAAAGTTACTAGTTACTGATCTATCTGTGTATACAGTCCCAAGTGCATTACTTCCTGCAGTGCCACTATCATCAGGGACCTTCTGCTATGTAAACCCTGTGCATCCCTGAAAGTTCCTACTCACTGCTGTATCTGTGTATAGAGTACCAGGTGTATAACTACATGCAGTGCCACTATCACTGGGGACTTTCTGCACTGCATGCCCTGTGCATCCTGAAAGTTACTACTCACTGCAGTATCTGTGTATAGAGTCCCAAGTGCATAACCTCATGCAGTGCCACTATCGCAGGGGACTTTCTGTACTGAGAGCCCTCTCCATCCCTGAAAGATACTACTCACTGCTAAATCTGTGTATACAGTTCCAAGTGCATAACTTCCTGCAGTGCCACTATCACAGGGACCTTATGCTCTGCAAACCCTGTGCATCAATGAAAGTTACTACTCACTACTGTATCTGTGTATAGAGTACCAGTGTATAACTACATGCAGTGCCACTATGACAGCGGATTTTCTGCACTGCAAGCCCTGTGCATACCTGAAAGTTACTACTCACTGCTGTATCTGTGTATAGAGTCCCAAGTGCATAACTAAATGCAGAGACACTGTCACAGGGGACCTTCTGCCATGCAAACCTTTTGCATCCCTGACAGTTACTACACACTGCTGTATCTCTGTATAGAGCACCAAGCGCAGAAATACTTGTAATGTCACTGTCACAGGGGACTTCTCTGCCCTGCAAGCCCTGTGCATCCCTGAAAGTTACAACTCATCGCTGTATCTGTGTATAGAGTCCCTCGTCCATAACTACATGCAGTGCCACTATCAGAGGGGACTTTCTGTCCTGCAAGCCCTGTGCATCCCTTAAAGTTACTACTCACTGCTGCATCTGTGTATTGAGACCCAAGTGCATAAATGCAAGCAGTGCCCCATCACAGGAACTTTCTGCCCTGTATGCCATGTGCATCCCTGAAAGTTACTACTCGCTGCTGTATCTGTGTATACAGTCCCAAGTGCATAAGTTCATGCAGTGCCACTATCACAGGGGACCTTCTGCCATGCAGACTATGTGCATCCCTGAAAGTTACTACTCACTGCTGTATCTGTGTATAGAGTACCAAGTGTATAACTACATGCAGTGCCACTGTCACAGGGGACTTTCTGCACTGCAAGCTCTGTGCATCCCTGAAAGTTACTACTCACTGCTGTATCTGTGTGTAGACTACCAAGTGCATAACTACATGCAGTGCCACTATCACAGGGGTCTTTCTGTCCTGCAAGCCCTGTGCATCCCTAAAAGTCACTACTCACTGCTGTCTCTGTGTACAGAGCCCCAAGTGTATAACTGCATGCAGTGCAACTGTCACTGGAACTTTCTGCCCTGTATGCCATGTGCATCCCTGAAAGTTACTACTCACTGTTGTATCTGTGTATACAGTCCCAGGGGCATAACTTTGTGCAGTGCCACTGTCACAGGGTTCCTTCGCCATGCAAACCCTGGGCATCCCTGAAAGTTACAACACACTGCTATATCTGTGTATAGAGCTCAAGTGCACAGCTACATGTAGTTCCACTATCACAGGGGACTTTCTATCCTGCCAGCCCTGTGCATCCCTGAAAGTCACTACTCACTGCTGTATCTGTGTATAGAGTCCCAAGTGTATAACTACATGGAGTGCCACTATCACAGGGGACTATCTGCCCTGCAAGCCCTGTTCATCCCTGAACGTTACTACTCACTGCTGTATCTGTGTATAGAGTCAAGTGCATAACTACATGCAGTGCCACTATCACAGGGGATCTTCTGCCCTGCAAGCGCTCTACATCCCTGAAAGATACTACTCACTGCTGTATCTGTGTATAGAGTCCCAAATGTATAACTACATGCAGTGCCACTATCACAGAGGACTTTCTCTCCTGCAAACCCTGTGGATCCCTAAAGTTACTACTCACTGCTGTATCTGTGTATAGTGCCCTAAGTTCTGTAACAGAGTAGACACACCAGAGGGTGTAGACAGAATGAAAAGCAACCTGCAGAAACTTGAAGAATGGTCAAGGGTTTGGCAGTTGAAATTCAACGAAAGAAGTGCAAGATAATGCATATGAGGCACAAAACCCTGGCACAATATATCAGTTGGGGGTGAGGATATAGCATGCACCAAGCAGGAAAGGATCTTGGGGTTGTCATCTCTGATGACCTCAAGGTAGGGAAACAGTGTGACAAGGCAGCAGGTAAAGCAAATAGGATGCTGGGATGTATAGGCAGGGGCATCACCAGCAGGAAAAGGGAGGTCATAATTCCACTATACAAGACACTAGTGAGGCCCCACCTGGAGTACAGTGTCAGTTCTGGAGACCATACCTACGTAAGGACATAGACAGGGTAGAGAAGGTTCGAGGAGGGCAACAAAGATGGTGCATGGATTGCATCACAAGTCCTATGAAGACAGGTTGAAGGAACTGAACAGGTACTCCCTGGAGGAGAGGAGGGAGAGAGGGATGTGATGAGACATACAAGTATCTTACAGGGAGGAACAGGGTGCAGGAAAACACTATTTTAAAGCGAAAAGATGTTCCAGGACTAGAGGGCATGGGATGAAGTTGGAGGGAGGATGATTCAGAGGAAACATGAGAAAGAATTTCTTCACAGAATGGGTGGTTGACAAGTGGAACACCCTGCCAGTGGTGGGGCTGAAACAATCATGGATTTAAGAATGCATGGGATAGACATGAAGGAATTCTAGAGGTCAGGGGTAAGGGCAACAGACTTCTAGGAAAACAAACTGAACTTACAAGCTCAAATGGGCAGACAGGGTGGGCCAAAGGCCCTTATCTGCCGACACTGTCTATGTATCTATGTATCTAAGTGTATAACTACATGCAGTGCCACTATCACAGGGGACTTTCTGTCCTGCAAGCCATGTGCATCCTTGAAAGCTACTACTCACTCCTATTTCTCTGTATAGAGTCCCAAGTGCATAACAACATGCAGAACCAATATCACAGGGGTCTTTCTGCCCTGCATGCCCTGCGCCTTCCTGAAAGTTAGTACTCACATTTGTATCTGTGTATAATGCCCCACATGCATAACTACTAGCAGTGCCACTTTCATGAGGGACTTTCTGCCCTGCAAGCCCTGTGCATCCCTGAAAGTTACTACTCACTGCTGTATCTGTGTATAGAGTTTCAAGTGTATAACTACATGCAGTGCCACTATCACAGGGAACTTTCTGTCCCATGCAGCCCTGTGCATCCATGAAAGTTACTACTCACTGCTTTTTCTGGGTATAGAGCCCCAAGTGTATAACTACATGCAGTGTCACTATCACAGGGACTTTCTGCCCTGCAAGCACTGTGCATCCCTAAAAGTTACTGCTCACTGCTCTATATGTGTACAGAACTCCTAGTATATAACAACGAGCAGTGCCACTATCACAGGGGACTTTCAGCCCTGCAAGCGCTGTGAATCCCTGAAAGTTACTACTCCACTGCTTTTTCTGGGTATACAGCCCCAAGTGTATAACTACATGCAGTGCCACTATCACAGGGACTTTCTGTCCTGAAAGCCCTATGCATCCCTGAAAGTTACTGCTCATTGCTGTATCTGTGTATACAGTCCCACGTGTATAACTACATGCAGTGCCACTATCACAGGGTCTTTCTGCCTGCAAGCCCTGTGCATCCCTAAAAGTTACTACTCACTGCTGTATCTGTGTACAGAGCAACACATGCATAACTACATGCAGTGCCACTATCACAGGGACTTTCTGCCCTACAATCTCTGTACATCCCTCAAAGTTACTACTCACTGCTGTATCTGTGTATAGAGTCCCAAGAGCACAGCTACATGCAGTGCCACTATCACAGGGTCTTTCTGCCCTGCAGCGCTGTACATCCCTAAAGTTAGTACTCACTGCTGTATCTGTGTATAGAGTCCCAAGTGTATAACTGCATGCAGTGCAACTGTCACAGGGACTTTCTGCCATGCTAGCCCTGTGCATTCCTGAAAGTTACTACTCACTGCTGTATCTGTGTATAGTGCCCCACGTGCATAAATACAAGCAGTGCCACTGTCACAGGGACTTTCTGCCATGCTAGCCCTGTGCATCCCTGAAAGTTACTACTCACTGCTGTATCTGTACAGAGCCCTAGTGCAGAATTACATGCAGTGCCACTATCACATGGGACTTTCTGTCCTGCAAGCCCTGTGCATCCCTGAAAGTTACTACTCACTGCTGTACCTCTGTATAGAGTCCAAAGTGCATAACTTCATGCAGAGCCAGTATCACAGGGGACTTTCTGCCCTGCAAACCCCGTATCCCTGAAAGTCGCTACTCACTGCTCTATCTGTATATAGAGCACCAAGTGCACAGCTACATGTAGTGCCACTATCACAGAGGACATTCGGCCCCTGCCAGCCCTGTGCATCCCTGAAAGTCACTACTCACTGCTGTATCTGTATAGAGCCACAAGTGCATAACTACATGCAGTGCCACTATCACAGGGGACTTTCTGCCCTGCAAACCCTGTGCATCCCTGAAAGTTATTGCTCACTGCTGTATCTCTGTATAGAGTACCAAGTGCATAACTTCATGCAGTGCCACTATCACAGGGGACTTTCTGCCCTGCAAACCCTGTGGATCCCTAAAAGTTACTACTCACTATTGCATCTGTGTATAGTGCACGAAGTGTGTAACTACATGCAGTGCCACTATCAAGGGGATGTTTTGTCCTGCAAGCCCTGTGCATCCCTGAAAGTTACTGCTCACTGCTGTATCTGTGGATAGAGACCCAAGTGGAAATACATACAGTGCCACTATAACAGGGATATTCTGCAGTGCATCCCTGAGAGTTACTACTCACTGCTGCATCTGAGTATAGAGCCCCAAGTGCAGAATTACATGCAGTGCCACTATCACAGGGGACTTTCTGCTCTGCAAAGCCCTGTGCATCCCTGAAAGTTACTGCTCTCTGCTGCATCTGTGTATAGAGTCTCAAGTGTATAACTGTATGCAGTGCCACTACCACATGGAAGTTTCTGCCCTGTAAGCCATGTGCATCCCTGAAAGTTAATACTCACTCCTATATCTCTGTATAGAGTCCTAAGTGTATAACTACATACAGTGCGCGCTATCACTGGGAACTTTCTGCAATACAAACCCTATGCATCCCTGAAAGTTACTACTCATTGCTGTATCTCTGTATAGAGTCCCAAGCGTATAACTACATGCAGCACCACTATCACAGGGACTTTCTGCCCTGCATGTGCAATGCATCCCTGAAAGTATCTACTCACTGCTGTATCTGTGTACAGAGTCCCAGGTGCATAACTGCATGCAGTGCCACTATCACAGGGGGCATTCCACCCTACAAGGGTTGTGCATTCCTGAATGTTACATCTCACTGCTGTATTTGTGTATTGAGTCCCAAGTGTATAACTACATGCAGTGCCACTATCACAGGGACTTTCTGTCCTGCGAGCCCTGTGCATCCCTAAAAGTTACTACTCACTGCTATATCTGTGTATAGAGCCTGAAGTGCAGTTTTACATGCAGTGCCACTATCACAGGGGACTTTCTGCCTGCAAGCGCTGTGCATCCCTGAAAGTTACTGCTCACTGCTGTATGTGTACAGAACCCCAAGTGTATAGCTACATGCAGTGCCACTATTCACAGGGACTTTCTGGCCTGCAAGTGCTGTGCATCCCTGAAAGTTACTACTCACTGCTGTATGTGCGAATAGAGTCCCAAGCGTATAACTACATGCAGTGCCACTATCACAGGGTCTTTTACCCTGCAAGCCCGTGCGCATCCTTGAACGTTTCTAATCACTGCTGTATCTGTGCACAGAGTCTCAAGTGCATAACTACATGCAGTGCCACCATCACAGGGGACTTTCTGCCCTGCAAGCCCTGTTCATCCCTGGAAAGTTACTACTCAATTCTGTATCTGTGTATAGAGTCCCTCATCCATAACTACATGCAGTGCCACTAACAGTGGGAACTTTCTGTCCTGCAGGCCCAGAGCATCCCTTAAAGTTACTACACCCTGCTGTATGTGTGTATAGAGCCCTAACTGCACAGCTACATGTAGTGCCACTCTACAGGTGACTTACTGCCCTGCCAGCCCTGTGCATCCCTGAAAGTTTCTACTTACTGCGTATCTGTGTATAGAGTCCAAGCGCATAACTTCATGCATTGCCACTATCACAGGGGACCTTCTGAGCTGCAAACCCTGTGCATCCCTGAAAGTTAATACTCACTGAAGTATCTGTTTATACAGCCCAAATTGCACAGCTACACGTAGTGCCACTATCACAGGGGACTTTCTGCCCTGCCAGCCCTGTGTATCGCTGAAGTCACTACTCACTGCTATATCTGTGTTTAGAGTACCAAGTGCATAACTACATGCAGTGCCACTATCACAGGGGACTTTCTGCCCTGCAGGCCCTGTGCATCCTGAAGGTTACTAGTCACTGCTGTATCTGTGTATAGAGCCACACATGCATAACTACATGCAGTGTCACTATCACAGGGGACTATCTGGCCTGCAAACCCTGAGCATACCTGAAAGTTACTACTCACTGCTGTATTTGTGTATGCAGCCCCAAGTGTATAACTACATGCAGTGCCACTATCACCGGGACTTTCTGCCTGCAAGTGCTGTGCATCCCTGAAAGTTAGTACTCACTGCTGTATCTGTGAATAGAGTCCCAAGCGATAACTACATGTAGTGCCACTATCACAGGGGACTTTCTGCCCTGCAAGCCCTGTGCTTCCCTGAAGTTACTGCTCACTGCTGTATCTGTGTATAGAGACCCAAGTGTATAACTACATGCAGTGCCACTATCCCAAGGGACTATCTGCCTGGTAGCCCGGTGTGTCCCTGAAAGTTATTACTCACAGCTGTATCTGTGTATAGAGTCCAAAGTGCATAACTACATACAGTGCTACTATCACTGGGGACTTTCTGTCCTGCAAGCCCAGTGCATCCCTTAAAGTTACTACTCACTGCTGTATCTATGTATTGAGTCCCAAGTGCATAATTCATGCAGTCCCACTATAACATGGGACCTTCTGCCCTGCAAACCCTGGGCATCCCTGAAAGATGCTACTCACTGCTGTATCTGTGTATAGAGCACCAAGTGCTCTGCTGCATGTAGTGCCACTCTCACAGGGGACCTTCTGCCTGCAAACCCTGTGCATCCCTGAAAGTTACTACTCACTGCTGCATATGTGTATGGAGCACCAAGTGCTCAGCTGCATGTAGTGCCACTCACAGGGGACTTTCTGTCCTGCCAGCCCTGTGCATCCCTGAAAGTAACTACTCACCGCGTTATCTGTGTATAGAGTCCCTAGTGTATAACTACATGCAGTGCCATTATCACAGGGGTCTTTCTGTCATGCAAGCCCTGTGCGTCCCTAAAGTTACTACTCACTGCTTTATCTGTGTATAGAGCCACATATGCATAACTACATGCAGTGCCACTATCACAGGGACTTTCTGCCCTGCAAACCTGTGCATCCCTGAAAGTTACTGCTCACTGCTGTTTCTGAGTATAGATCCCAGGTGCACAGCTACATGCAGTGTCACTATCACAGGGAGTTTCTGTCCTGCAAGCCCTGTACATCCCTGAAAGTTACTGCTCATTACTGTATCTGTGTATAGAGTCCCAAGTGCACAGATAGATGCAGTGCCACTGACATAGGGACTTTCTGCCCTTCAAGCGCTGTACATCCTTGAAAGTTACAACTCACTGCTGTATCTGTGTATAGAGTTTCAAATGTATAACTATGTGCAGTGCAACTATCACAGGGAACGTTCTGTCCTGCAAGCCCTGTGCATCCCTGAAAGTTACTGCTCACTGCTGTATCTGTGTATAGAGCCACTCATGCATAACTACATGCAGTGCCTCTTTCACAGGGGACCTTCTGTCCTGCAAGCCATTTGCATCCCTGAAAGCTACTACTCACTCCTATATCTCTGTATAGAGTCCCAAGTGCATAACTACCTGCAGACCCACTATCACAGAGGTCTTTCTGCCCTGCATGCCCTGCATCTTCCTGAAAGTTACTACTCATTTTTGTATCTGTGTATAATGCCCCACGTGATAACTACATGCAGTGCCACTTTCACAGGGGACGTTCTGCCCTGCAAGCCCGTGCATCCCTGAAAGTTACTACTCACTGCTGTATCTGTGTATAGAGTTTCAAGTGTATAACTACATGCAGTGCCACTATCACAGGAACATTCTGTCCTGCGAGCCCTGTACATCCCTGAAAGTTAGTACTCACTGCTGAATCTGTGAATAGAGCCCCAAGTGCAGAATAACATACAGTGCCACTACCATAGGGGACTTTCTGCCCTGCAAGCGCTGTGCATCCGAAAGTTACTGCTCACTGCTCTATATGTGTACAGAACCCCTAGTGTATAACTACGTGCAGTGCCACTATCACAGGGGACTTTCAGCCCTGCAAGCGCTGTGAATCACTAAAAGTTACTACTCACTGTTTTTCTGGCTATAGAGCCCCAAGTGTATAACTACATGCGGTGCCACTTACACGGACTTTCTGTCCTGAAAGCCCTAAGCATCCCTGAAAGTTAATGCTCATTGCTGTATCTGTGTATACAGTCCCAAGTGTATAACTACATGCAGTGCCAGCATCACAGGGTCTTTCTGCCCTGAGCCCTGTGAACCTTAAAAGTTACTACTCACTGCTGTATCGGTGTACAGAGCAACACATGCATACATGCAGTGCCACTATCATGAGGGACTTTCTGCCCTGCAAGCGCTTGTACATCCCTGAAAGTTACTACTCACTGCTATATCTGTGTATAGAGTCCCAAGTGTATAAGTACATGCAGAGCCACTATCACAGGGACTTTCAGCACAAGCAAGCCCTGTGCATCCCTAAAGTTACTTCTCACTGCTGTATCTGTGTACAGCCACACATGGATAACTACATGCAGTGCCACTATCACAGGAGCTTTCTGCACTGAAATCCTGTGCATCACTGAAAGTTACTGCTCACTGCTGTATCTGTGATAGAGTCCCAAGTGTAATACTACATGCAGTGCCACTATCACAGGGGACTTTCTGCCCTGCAAACCCTGTGGATCCCTAAAAGTTACTACTCACTGATGTATCTGTGTATAGTGCCCAAGTGTACAACTACATGCAGTGCCACTATCACAGGGAACTTTCTGTCCTGCAAGCCCTGTGCATCCCTGAAAGTTACTACTCACTGCTCTATCTGTGGGTAGAGCCCCAAGTGTATAACTACATGCAGTGCCACTATCACAGGGGACTTTCTGCCCTGCAAGCGCAGTGCATCCTCAAAGTTACTACTCACTGCTGTAACTGTGTATAGAGTTTCAAATGTATAACTACATGCAGTGCAGCTATCACAGGAATGTTCTGTCCTGCAAGCCCCATGCATCCCTGAAAGTTACTGCTCACTGCTGAATCTGGGTATAGAGCCACATGCATAGCTACATGCAGTGCCTCTATCACAGGGGCCTTTCTGCCCAGCAACCCTGTGCATCCCTGAAAGTTACTGCTCACTGCTGTATCTGTGTATAGAGCCCCAAGTGCACAGCAGCATGCAGTGCCTCTATCACATTGGATTTTCTGCCCTGCAAGCCATGTGTATCCCGATAGTCACTACGCAGTGCTGTGTCTGTGTATAGAGTCCCTAGTGTATAACTGATGCAGTTCCACTATCACAGGGACTTCTCTCCTGCAAGCCCTGTGCATTCCTGAAAGTTACTGCTCATTGCTCTTTCTGTGTATAGTGTCCTAGTGCACAGCTCCATGCAGTGCCACTATCAGAGGGCTTTCTGCCCTGCAAGCGCTGTACATCCCTAAAAGTTATACTCACTACTGTATCTGTGTATAGAGTCCCCAGTGTATAATTTCATGCAGTGCCACTATCACAGGGGACTTTCTGCCCTACAAACCCTGTGGATCCCTAAAGTTACTACTCACTATTGTATCTGTGTAGTGCCCGAAGTGTGTAACTAGTTGCAGTGCCACTATCAAGGGGACTTTCTGTCCTGCAAGCCCTGTGCATCCCTGAAAGTTACTGCTCACTGCTGTTTCTGTGGATAGAGACCCAAGTGGAACTACATACAGTGCCACTATCACAGGGATTTTCTGCAGTGCATCCCTGAAAGTTACTACTCACTGCCGTATCTGTTTACAGAGCTCAAGTGTATAACTACATGCAGTGCCACTATCACAGGTGACTTTCTGCTCTGCAAGCCCTGTGCATCCCTGAAAGTTACTGATCTCTGCTGCATTTGTGTATAGAGTCTCAAGTGTATAACTGTATGCAGTGCCACTATCACATGGAAGTTTCTGCCATATAAGCCCTGTGCATCCCTGAAAATTACTACTCACTCTTGTATCTCGGCATAGAGTCCTAAGTGTATAAATACATGCAGTGCCACAATGACAGGGGACTTTCTGCCTGCAAGTGCTGTGCATCCCTGAAAGTGTCTACTTACTGCTGTATCTCTGTATAGAGTCCTAAGTGTATAGCTACATAGCGTGCCAGTATCACAGGGAACTTTCTGTCCCTGAGCCCTGTGCATCCCTGAAAGTTACTACTCACTGCAATATCTGTGTATAGAGCCTGAAGTGCAGTATTACTTGCAGTGCCACTATCACAGGGGACTTTCTGCCCTGCAAGCGCTATGCATCCCTGAAAGTTACTACTCACTGCTGTATCTGTGTACAGAGCCCCAAGTGTATAACTGCATGCAGTGCCACTATCACAGGGGCATTCCACCCTACAAGGGCTGTGCATTCCTGAAAGATACTACTCACTGCTGTATCTGTGTATTGAGTCCCAAGAGTAAACTACATGCAGTGCCACTATCACAGGGGACTTTCTGTCCTGCGAGCCCTGTGCATCCCTGAAGTTACTCTGACTGCTATATCTCTGTATAGAGCCTGAAGTGCAGTATTACATGCAGTGCCACTATCACAGGGACTTTCTGCCCAGCAAGCGCCAGCATCCCTGAAAGTTACTGCTCACTGCTGTATATGTGTTAAGAACCCAAGTGTATAGCTACATGCAGTGCCACTATCACAGGGGACTTTCTGTCCTGCAAGTGCTGTGCATCCCTGCAGGTTACTACTCACTGCTGTATCTCATGTATAGAGCCCAAAGTGTATAACTACATGCAGTGCCACTATCACAGGGACTTTCTGTCCTGCAAGTGCTGCATCCCTGAAAGTTAGAACTCACTGCTGTATGTGTGAATAGAGTCCCTAGCGTATAACTACATGCAGTGCTACTATCACAGTGGACTATCTGCCCTTCAAGCCTCTCTGCTTCCCTAGAAGTTACTGCTCACTGCTGTATCTGTGTATAGAGCCTCAAGTGTATAACTACATGCAGTGACACTATCACAGGGTCTTTCTACCCTGCAAGCCCTTGCATCCTTGAAGTTATTAATCATTGCTGTATCTGTGCTCAGAGTCTCAAGTGCATAACTACATGCAGTGCCACTATCACAGGGGACTTTCTGCCCTGCAAGCCCTGTTCATTTCTGAAAGTTACTACTCAATTCTGTTTCTGTGTATAGAGTCCCTCATCCATAACTACATGCAGTGCCACTAACAGTGGGAACTTTGTGTCCTGCAAGCCCAGAGCATCCCTTAAGTTACTACTCCCTGCTGTATCTGTGTATAGAGCCCTAAGTGCACAGCTACATGTAGTGCCACTCTCACAGGGACTTTCTGCCCTGCCAGCCCGTGCATCCCTGAAAGTTTCTACTACCTGCGGTATCTGTGTATAGAGTCCAAGTGCATAACTTCATGCATTGCCACTATCACAGGGGACATTCTGCATGCAAACCCTTTGCATCCCTGAAGTTAACATGACTGCAGCATCTGTTTATACATCTCAAATTGCACAGCTACAATGAAGCCACTATCACAGGGGATTTCTGCCCTGCCAGCCCTGTGCATCCCTGAAAGTCACTACTCACTGCTATATCTGTGTTTAGAGTACCAAGTGCATAACTACATGCAGTGCCACTATCACAGGGGACTTTCTGCCCTGCAGGCCCTGTGCATCCCTAAACTTTACTAGTCACTGCTGTTTCTGTGTATAGAGCCACCACGCATAACTACATGCAGTGCAACTATCTTCAGGGGACTTTCTGCACTGCAAACCCTGTGCATACCTGAAAGTTACTACTCACTGTTGTATCTGCGAGTAGAGCCCCAAGTGTGTATAACTACATGCAGTGCCAGTATCACATGGAACATTCTGTCCTGCAAGCCCTGTGCATCCCTGAAAGTTACTGCTCACTGCTGTATCTGTGTATAGAGCCACACAAGAATAATATGCAGTGCCACTATCACAGTGGACTTTCTGCATTGGTAACCCCTGGCGTCCCTGAACGTTAGTAGTCACTGCTGTATCTGTGTATAGAGCCACACAAGCATAACTACATGCAGTACCACTATCACATGGGACTATCTGCCCTGCAAACCCTGAGCATACCAGAAAGTTACTGCTCACTGCTGTATCTGTGTAGAGAGTTCCGGTGCATAACTACATGCAGTACCACGATCACAGGAATTTCTGTACTGTACATCCCTGAAAATTATTACTCACTGCTGTATCTATGTATAGAGCCCCAAGTGTACAACTACATGCAGTGCCGCTATCACGAGGGACTTTCTGTCCTGCAAGCCATGAGCATCCCTGAAACTTACTACTCACTGCTGTATCTGTGGGTAGAGTTTCAAATGTATAACTACATGCAGTGCAACTATCACAGGAAACGTTCTGTCCTGCAAGCCCTGTGCATCACTAAAGTTACTGCTCACTGCTGTATCTGTGTATAGAGCCACATGCATAACTACATGCAGTGCTTCTATCACAGGGGACTTTCTGCCCTGCAACCCCTATGCATCCTTGAAAGTTACTCTGATCACTGCTGTATCTGTGTATAGAGCCACAAGAGCACAGCAGCATGCAGTGCCACTATCACATTTGATTTTCTGCCCTGCAAGCCATGTGTAACCCCGATAGTCACTACGCAGTGCTGTGTCTGTGTATAGAGTCCCAAGTGTATAACTACATACATTGCCACAGTCACAGTGGACTTTCTGCCCTGCAAGCCTTGTGCATCCCTGAAAGTTTCTGCTCAATGCTGTATCTGTGTATTGAGTCCGTAGTCCATAACTACATGCAGTGCCACTATCACTGGGGACTTTCTGTCCTGCAAGCCCAGTGCATCCCTTAAAGTTACTACTCACTGCTGTATCTATGTATTGAGTCCCAAGTGCAAAACTACATGCAGTGCCACCATCATAGGGAACTTTCTGCCCTGCAAGCACTGTGTATCCTGAAAGTTACTACTCTCTGCGTATCTGTGTATAGAGTCCCAAGTGCATAACTTCATGCAGTGCCACTATGACAGGGACCTTCTGCCCTGCAAACCCTGTGCATCCCTGAAAGTTATACTCACTGCTGTATGTGTGTATAGAGCACAGGTTTCATCTGCATGTAGTGCCACTCACACAGGGACTTTTCTGTCCTGCCAGCAATGTGCATCCTGAAAGTTACTACTCACTGCTGTATCTGTGTATAGAGCCACACAAGACATAACTACATGGCAGTGCCACTATCACAGGGGACTTTCTGCCCTGCAAACCCTGTGCATCCCTGAAGTTACTGCTCACTGCTGTTTCTGAGTATAGAGTCCCAAGTGCACAACTACATGCAGTGTCACTATCACAGGGACTTTCTGTCCTGCAAGCCCTGTACATCCCTGAAAGTTACTGCTCATTGCTGTATCTGTGTACAGGGTCCCAAGTGCACAGAAACATGCAGTGCCACTGACATAGGGACTTTCTGCCCTTCAAGCGCTGTACATCCTTGAAAGTTACAACTCACTGCTGTATCTGTATATACAGTCTCAAGTGTATAACTACATGCAGTTCCACTATCACAGGGGACTTTCTGCCCTGCAAGCGCTTGTGCATCCCTAAAATTACTACTCTCTGCTGTATCTGTGGGTAGAGCCCCAAGTGTATAACTACATGCAGTGCCACAATCTGAGGACTTTCTGTCCTGCAAGCCCTGTGCATCTCTGAAAGTTACTACTCACTACTGTATCTGTGGGTAGAGCCCTGAAGTGTATAACTACTTGTGCCAGACTATCCCAATGGACTTTCTGCCCTGCAGCGCTGTCCATCCCTAAAAGTTACTACTCACTGCTGTATCTGTGTATACAGTTTTAAATGTATAACTACACGCAGTGCCACTATCACTGGGAATTTCTGTCCTGCATACCCCGCGCATCCCTGAAAGTTACTGCTCACTGCTGTATCTTGTATAGAGCCACACGTGCAAAACTACATGCAGTGCCACTATCACAGGGTCTTTCTGCCCTGCAACTCCTGTGCATCCATGAAAGTTACTGCTCACTGCTGTATCTGTGTATAGAGCCCTGTGCACAGCGGACGCAGAACACAATCACTTGGATTTCTGCCCAGCAAGCCATGTATTCGAAAGTTACCACTCACTGCTGTATCGGTGTATAGAGTCCCAAGTGTAACTACATGCAGTGCCACTATCATAAGGGACTTTCTGTCCTGCAAGCTATGTGCATCCTGAAAGCTACTACTCACTCCTACATCTCTGTATAGAGTCCCAAGTGCATAACTACATGCAGAACCACTATCACAGGGACTTTCTGCCCTTCAAGCCCTGTGCATCCCTAAGATACTTCTCACTGCTACATCTGTATATAGAGCCACACATGCATAACTACACGCAGTGCCACTATCACAGGGGACTTTCTGCGTTGCAACCTGCGGCATCCCTGAAAGTTACTACTCAATGCTGTATCTGTGTATGAGTCCCTGGGGACATTACATGCAGGGCCACTATCACAGGGGACTTCCTGCCCTGCAACCTCCCAGATCCCTAAGGTGTTACTACTCACTGCTGTATCTGTGGGTAGAGTTTCAAGTGTATAACTACATGCAGTGCAACTATCACTGGGAACGTTTGTCCTGCAAGCCCTGTGCATCACTGAAAGTTATTGCTCACTGCTGTATCTGTGTATAGAGCCACACATGCATAACTAAATGCAGTGCCTGTATCACAGGGGACTTTCTGCCCTGCAACCCCTGTGCATCCCTGAAAGTTACTGAACACTGCTATATCTGTGTATAGAGCCCTAGTGCACAGCAGCATGCAGTGCCACTATCACATTGGATTTTCTGCCCTGCAAGCCATGTGTATCCCGATAGTCACTCGCAGTGCTGTGTGTGTGTAGAGTCCCAAGTGTATAACTACATGCAGTTCCACTATCGCAGGGGACTTTCTGCCCTTCAAGCCCTGTGCATCCCTGAAAGTTACTACTCACTCCCGTATCTCTGTATAGAGTCCCAAGTGCATAACTGCATACAGTGCCACTATCACGGGAATTTTGCCCTGCAAGCCCGTAGCATTCCTGAAAGTTACAACTCAATCCTATATCTGTGTATAGAGTCTGTCGTCCATAACCACATGCAGTGCCACTATCACTGGGGACTTTCTGTCCTGCAAGTCCAGTGCATCCCTTAAAGTTACTACTCACTGCTATATCACTGTATTGAGTCCCAAGTGCGTAACTGCATGCATTGCCACTATCACAGGGAACTTTCTGCCCTGTAATATATGTGCATCCTGAAAGTTACTACTCTCTCGCGGTATCTGTGTATAGAGTCCCAAGTGCATAACTTCATGCAGTGCCACTATAACAGGGACCTTCTGCCTGCAAACCCTGTGCATCCTTGAAGTTGCTGCTCACTGCTGTCTCTGTGTATAGAGCCCCAAGTGCTCAGCTGCATGTAGTGCCACTCTCACAGGGGACTTTCTGCCCTGCCAGCCCTGTGCATCCCTGAAAGTTACTACTCACTGTGGTATCTGTGTATAGGGTCCCAAGTACATAGCAATGCGGTGCCACAATCACAGGGGACCTTCTGCCTGCAAACCCTGTGCATCACTGAAGTTACTACTCACTGCTGTATGTCGTATAGAGCCCCAAGTGCACAGCTACATGTGGTGCCACTATCACAGGGGACTTTCTGCCCTGCCAGCCCTGTGAATCCCTGAAAGTCACTAATCACTGCTGTATCTGTGTTTAGAGTACCAAGTGTATAACTACATGCATTGCCACCATCACAGGGGACTTTCTGCACTGCAAACCCAGTGCATCCCTGAGTTACTGCTCACTGCTGTATCTGAGTATACAGTCCCAAGTGCACAACTTCATGCAGTGTCACTATCACTGGCACTTTCTGTCCTGCAAGCCCTGTACATCCCTGAAGTTACTGCCTCGTTGTGTCTGTGTACAGAGTCCCAAGTGCACAGCCATGCAGTGCCACTGTCACTGGGGACTTTCTGCCTGCAAGCGCTGTACATCCTTAAAGGTTGTTACTCACTGCTGTCTGTGTATAGAGTCCCAAGTGTATAACTACATGCAGTGCCACTATCACAGGGAGACTTTCTCTCCTGTTGGCCCAGTGAATCCCTGAAGTTACTACTCACTGCTGTATCTATGGGTAAAGCCCCAAGTGTATAACTACATGCAGTGCCACTATCACAGTGGACAATCTGCCCTGCAAGCGCTGTGCATCCTTAAAGTTACTACTCACTGCGGTTTCTGTGTATTCAGTTTCAAATGTATAACTACATGCAGTGCCACTATCACAGGAACATTCTGTCCTGCAAGCCCTGTGCATCCCTGAAAGTTTCTGCTCACTGCTGTATTTGTGTATAGAGCCACACATGCATATCTACATGCAGTTCCACTATCACAGGGTCTTTCAGCCCTGCAAACCCTGTGCATCCATGAAAGTTACTGCTCTCTGCTGTATCTGTATAGAGCCCCAAATGCACAGCAACATGCAGTGCCACTATCACATGGATTTTCTGCCCAGCAAGCCATGTGGCCCCCGAGAAGTTACTAATCACTGCTGTATCTGTATAGAGTCCCAAGATGCAATCTACATGCAGTGCCGCTATCATAGGGACTTTCTCTCTGTAAGCTATGTGCATCCCTGAAAGATACTACTCTACTCCTATATCTCTGTATAGGTCCCAAGTGCATAACTACATAGAGCCACTATCACAGGAGTTCTTTCTACCTTGCAAGCCCTGCTGCATTCCTGAAATTTCTCCTACTTTTGAATCTGTGTATAATGCCCCATGTGCATAACTACGTGAGTGCCACTTTCTACAGGGACTTTCTGCTCTGCAAGACCTGTGCATCCCTAAAGTATTACTCACTGCTGTATCTGTGCATAGTGCCCCAAGTGCACAGCTACCGCAGTGCAACTGTCTCAGGGGACTTTCTGCCTGCATCCCTGTGCTTCCTGTAAATTAATACTCACTGCTCTATCTGTGTACAGAGTTTCAAGTGTATAACTACATGTAGTGCCACTATCACAGGGGACTTTCTGTTCACGAGCCCTGCGCATCCCTGAAATTACTACTGACTGCTGCATCTGTGTATAGAGCCCCAAGTGCAGAATAACATTCAGTGCCACTATCACAGGAGACTTTTGACCTGCAAGCGAGAGTGAATCCTGAAGTTTCTACTCACTTTTTTTCTGGGTATAGAGCCCCAAGTGTATAACTACATGCAGTGCCACTATCACCGGGGACTTTCTGTCCTGAAAGCCCTGTGCATCCCTGAAAGTTACTGCTCATTGCTGTATCTCTGTATACAGTCCCAAGTGTATAATCACATGCAGTGCCACTATCACAGGGTCTTGCAGCCTGCAAGCCTTTGCATCCCAAAAAGTTACTACTCACTGCTGTATTTGTGTACAGAGCAACACATGCATAACTACATGCAGTGCCACTATCTGAGGACTTTCTGCCCTGCAAGCGCTGTACATCCCTGAAAGTTACTACTCACTGCTGTATCTGTGTATAGAGCCACATGCATAACTACATGCAGTGCCACTATCACAGGTACTTTCTGCCCTGCAAGTGCTTACATCCCTGAAAATACTACTCACTGCTGTATCTGTGTATAGAGTCCAAAGTGTATAACTACATGGTGTGCCACTATCACAGGGGGTCTTTCTGCCCTGCAAGCCCTGTGCATTCCTAAAGTTACTTCTCACTGCTGTATTCAGGTAGAGCCACACATGCATAACTACATGCAGTGCCACTATCTGAGAGTACTTTCTGCTTTGCAAGCCCTGTGCATCCCTGTAAGTTACTGCTGAGTGCCGTATCTGTGGAAAGAGCCCAAAGTGTAACTATATGCAGTGCCACTATCATTAGGGGATTTTCTGCCCTGCAAGCGCTTGTGCATCCCTGAAACTTACTACTCACTGCTTTATCTGTGTACAGATTCCCAAGTGTGTAACTGCATGCAGTGCCACTATCACAAGGGTTATTCTGCCCTGCAAGCGCTGTGCATCCCTAAGTTGCTGCTCAGTGCCGTATCTGTCGGATAGAGCCCAGGTAGTAACTATATGCAGTGCCACCATCACAGGGTCTTTCAGCCCTGCAAACCTGTGCATCCCATGAGTTACTACTCACTGCTGTATCTGTGTAGAGTCCAAGTGTACAACTACATGCAGTGCCGCTATCATAGGGGACTTTCTCTCCTGTAAGTCATCTGCATCCCTGAAAGATACTACTCACTCCTATATCTCTGTATAGAGTCCCTGGTGCATAACTACATGCAGAGCCACTCATCAGAAGGTTCTTTCTACCCAGCAAGCCCCGTGATTCCTTGAAATTTGCTACACACTTTTTAAATTCTGTGTATAATGCCCACGGCATAACTACATGCAGTGCCACTTACAGGGGACTTTCTGCCTGCATGACCTGTGCATCCTAAATTATTACTCACTGCTGTATCTTTGTATAGTTCCTGCAGTGCACATCATGCAGTGCAACTGTCATAGGGGACTTTCTGCTCTGCCAGCCGTGGTGCATCCCTGAAAGTTACTGCTCACTACTGCATCTGTGTGTGCAGAGTCTCGCGTAGACATAACTGCAGCAGTGCCACAATCACAGGAAGTTTCTGCCGTATAAGCCTGTGCATCCCTGAAGTTATTACTCACTCCTGTATCTCTGTATAAAGTCCTAAGTGTGTCAACTACATGCAGTGCCACTATCACAGGGGACTTTCTGCCCTGCAAGAGCTGTGCATCCCTGAAAGTATCAACACACTGCTGTATCTGTGATAGAGTCCCATTTGAATAGCTACAAACAGTGCCACTATCACAGGAACTTTCTGTCCTGCTGAGCCCAGTGCATCCCTGAAAGTTACTACTCACTGCTGTACTTATGTACAGAGCTCCCAAGTGTATAACTGCATGCAGTGCCACTGTCACAGGAGTATTCTCATTTTGCAAGGGCTGTGTATTCCTGTGTTATTACTACCACTGCTGTATCTGTGTATTGAGTCCCAAGTGTATAACTACATTCAGTGCCACTATCACAGGAGACTTCCTGTCCTGTAAGCTCTGTGCATCCCTGAAGTTACTACTCACTGCTGCTATCTGTGTATGGAGACCGCGAGGCGGCTACCTGCACTACCACTACTACTTAGACTTCTGCCCTGTAAGCCCTGTGCATCCCTGAAAGTTACTTACTCAATGCCTGAATCTGTGTGTAGATTCCCTCGTCCATGAACTACATGCAGTGCCACTATCATTGGGGACTTTCTGCCCTGCAAGCCCTGTGCATCCCTGAAGTTATTACTCACTGCTGTATCTGTGTAAAGAGTCCCAATCTGTATAACTGCATTTCAGTGCCACTATCACAGGGACTTTTCGCCCTGCAAGCCTGTGCATCCCTGAAAGTTACTACTCAATCCTGTATCTGTGTATAGATTCCCTGTTCATAACTACATGCAGTGCTAATAAGTGTGACTTTCTCTGTCCTGCAGAGTCTGTACATCCTGGAACTTACTGCTCATTGCTATATCTGTGTGATAGAGTCTCATTTGTAAAATACATGTAAAGCCACCATCGTAAGGGTCTTTCTGCCCTGCAAGCCCTGTGCATCACTGAAAGTTACTACTCCTCCTGTATCTCTGTATAGAGTCCTCAGTGCATAACTACATGCAGTGCCACTATCACAGGGCACTTTCTGCCCTGCAAGCCCTGGGCGATTCTGAAAGTTGCTACTCACTGCTGTATACTTGTATAGTGCCCTATGTGCATACAGCATTTCCAGGCAGAAAACCTTGGGTAAGATAATGGCACTGCAGTAGCTGGGCACTTGGGACCTACACAGATACAGCAAAAGAGCAGTAATTTCAGGGATGGACAGGCCTTGCAGACAGAAAGTCCCTGTGATTGTGGACTGCATGAAGTTACACACTTAGGACTCTATACACAGATACAGCTGAGTAATAAATTTTAGGATGTACAGCACTTAAGGGCAGAGTCCCCAGATAGTGGCACTACGTAGCTGTGCACTTAGGACACTATACACAGATACAGCAGTGAGCAGTAACTTGCGGAGGCCAGGAGCTTGCAGGCAAAGTCCCTGTGATATGGCACTACATGGTTATACTTGGGACTCTATACACAGATACAGCAGTGAGTAATAACTTTCAGGAATGCATATGGCATGCTGGGCAGAAAGTTCACTGTGATAGTGGTACTGAATGCAGTTATACACTTGCAGCTCTGTACACAGACACAGCAGTGAGTAGTGACTTTAATTGAAGCACAGGGTCATAGACAGAGTCCTGTGATGGTGGCACTGCATGTAGTTATGCACTTGGGACTTTATACACAGATACAGCAGTGAGTAGTAACTTTCAGGGACACACAGGGTTTGCAGTGCAGAAAGTCCCCTGTGATAGTGGCACTGCATGTAGTTATACACTTGGTACTCTATATACTGATACAGCTGTGAGTAGTAACTTTCAGGGATACACTGGGTTTGCATAGCTGAAGGTCCCCTGTGATAGTGGCACTGCAGGAAGTTATGCTCTGGGTACTCTATACACTGATACAGCAGTGAGTAGTAACTATCAGTGATGCTCAGGGTTTGCATAGCAGAAAGTTCCCTGTGATAGTGGCACTGCATGTAGCTATGCCCTAGGGTCTCAATACACAGATACAGCAGTGAGTAGTAACTTTATGGGATGTACAGGGCTTGCAGGACAGAAAGTCCCCTCTGATAGTGGCACTGCATTTAGTTATGGATGAGGGACTCTGTACACGGATACAGCATTGAGTAGTAACTTTCAGGTATGCACAGGGTTTGAAGGGCAGAAAGTCCCCTGTGACAGTGGCACTGCATGTAGTTATACACTTTGGACTCTATACACAGATACAGCAGTGAGTAATAACTTTCAGGGATGCCCAGGGCTTGGAGGGCAGAAAGTCCCCTGTCATAGAGGCACTACATGTAGTTATACGCTTGGGGCTCTATACTCAGATAGCAGTGACAAGTAACTTACAGGGATGCACAGGTTTGTAGGGCAGAAAGTCCCCAGACAGTGGCACTGCATGTAGTTATACACTTGGGACTCTATACACAGATACAGCAGTATCTGCAACCGGATGCACAGTGCTTGCAGGGCAGAAAGTCCCTGTCATAGTGGCACTGCATGTAGTTATACACCAGGCTCTGCGCTACACAGACACAGCAGTGAGCAGAATCTCAGGGATGCACAGGGCTTGCAGGGGCAAAGTCCCCTGTGATAGTGGCAATGCCTGTAGTTATACACTTAAACTGCACATACAGCAGTGAGTAGTAATCTCAGGGATGCACAGCGCTGCAGGGCAGAAGTCCCCTGATAGTATCACTACGTAATTCTGCCTTGGGGCTCTATACACAGATACAGTGTTAGTAGTAATCTCTAGGATGCACATCAAGGCAGAAGTAGAAAGTTCCTGATGGTGCACTGCATGTAGTTATACACTTGGGTCTCTATACACAGATAAAGCAGTGAGTAGTAACTTTCAGGGATGCTCAGGGCTGGCAGAGCAGAAAGTCCTGCTGATAGTGGTACCACAGTAGTTGTGCACTTGGGGCTCTAAGTACACAAAAGATACAGCAGGAGTAGTAACTTCTGGGATGCACGGCTGGCAGGGTAGGAAACCCCTGTGACAGCTGCTGCACTGCATGTAGTTCTGCACTTTGGGCTCTATACACAGACACAGCTGTGAGTAGTACCCTCTTAAGGAAGCAAATGGCTGGCAGGGCAGAAAGTCCTGTGATAGTGGCACTCATGTAGCTGTGCACTTGGGTCTCTATATGATAAAGTAGGGAGTAGTAACTTTCTGGGATGCACAGCGTTTCCAGGGCAGAAAGTCCCCTGTTATAGTGGCACTGCATGTAGCTGTGCACTTGGGACTATATACACATATACAGCAGTGAGTAGTAACTTTCAGGGATTCACAGGGCTGGCAGGGCAGAAAGTTCCCAGTGATAGTGGCACTGCATGAAGCTGGGCACTTGGGACTCTATACACAGATACAGCAGCGAGTAGTAACTTTCAGGGATGCACAGCATTTCCAGGGCAGAAAGTCCAGTGTGATAGTGGCACTGCATGAAGTTGGCACTTGGGACTCCTACTGACAGATACAGCAAATGACATCAGGGGATGGACAGAGCTTGCAGGACAGAAAGTCCCATGTGATAATGGCACGGCCGTAGTTATGCCTCTGACCTATATACAGATGACAGAAGTGAGCTGTAACTTTCAGGGATGCACAGGCTATGCAGGCGAAAGCCCTGTGATAGTGGCACTGTATGTGGAAGTTATATACACTTGGGCTGTAATTTACCTAGATACAAGAAAGACTAGTAACTTTTAGGGATCCACACGGTTGTAGGCAGAAACCCTGTGATAGTGGCACTGCATGTAGTTATACACTTGGGACCTATACACAGATACAGCCGTGAGTAATAATCTCAGGGATGTACAGCGCTTGCAGGTAGAAAGTCCCCAGATAGTGACACTGCATGTAGTTATACACCAGCTCGGCACACAGACATGTGCAGTGAGCAGTAATCTCAGGGATGCACAGCGCTTGCAGGCAGAAAGTCCCCCAGATAGTGACACTGCATGTAGTTACACAATTTGTCCTATGCCACAGATACAGCAGTGAGTAGTAACTGAAAGGATGTGCAGGGCTTGCAGGGCAGAAAGTCCTATGTGATAGTGGCACTGCTCTGTAGTTATACACTTGGGGCTCTATACACATATACAGCAGTGAGTAGTAACTTCAGGATGCCCCTGTGCTTGCAGGGCAGAAGTCCCTGTGATAGTTGCACTGCATGAAGTTAAACACTTAGCTCTATACACAGGTACAGCAGTGAGTAGTAATCAGGGATGCACAGAGCTCAGTGCAGAACGACCCTGTGATAGTGGCACTGCATGAAGTTATACACTTGAGGCTCTATACAGAATACAGCAGTAGTAACCCTCAGGGATGCACAGGGCTGGCAGAGCAGAAAAGTCCCTCTGGTGGTGGCACAGGCATATAGTTATTCACTTGGGGCTCTTTACTCAGATACAGCAGTGAGTGCAGGCTCAGGATGCACAAGGGTTTGCAGGGTAGAAAGTCCCAGTGATGGTGGCACTGCATGTGGTTCTGCACTAGGGGCTCTATACAGAGATACAGCAGTGAGTAGTAACTTTCAGGGATGCACAGGGCTGGCACTGCAGAAAGTCACCAGTGATAGTGACACTGCATGTAGCTGTGCACTTGGGACTCTATACACAGATACAGCAGTGAGTAGTAACTTTCAGGGTTGCACAGTGTTTCCAGGGCAGAAAGTCCCCTGCGATAGTGGCACTGCATGTAGCTGTAAACTTGGGACTCTATTCACAGATACAGCAGTGAGTAGTAACTTTCAGGGATGCACTGGGCTGGCAGGGCAGAAAGTCCCCTGTGATAGTGGCACTGCATGTAGCTGTGCACTTGGGGCTCTATACACAGATACAGCAGTGAGTAGTAACTTCTCGGATGCACACGCCCAGGGCATAAAGTCCCTTCGATAGTGGCACTGCATGTAGCTGTGCACTTGGGACTCTATACACACATACAGCAGTGAGTAGTAACCTTCCGGGATGTAAATGGCTCAGGGCAGAAAATCCCTGTGTTAGTGGCACTGCATGTGGTTTACACTTGAACACTCTGCACATATACAGTAGTGAGTAGTAACTTCATGGATGCACAGCACTTGCAGGGCAGAAGTCCCCGTGATGAGTGGCACCACCGTAATTATGCGCCAGGGCTCTATGCACATATACAGCAGTGGTAGTATCTTTCAGGGATGCACAGGGCTTTCAGGGCAGAAAAGTCCCTTTAATATATGGCACTGCATGTAGCTGTGCACTGTGGCTGTGGCCAGCACTTGGGGCTCTATACAGATACAGCCGCGTGAGTAATAAATTTCAGGGATGTACAGCGCAGGGCAGAAAGTCCCCTGTGATAGTGGCACTGCATGTAGCTGTGCACTTAGGACACTATACTCCGATCCAGCAGTGAGTCGTAACTTTCATGGAGGCACAGGGCTTGCAGAGCAGAAAGTCCCCTGTGATAGTGGCACTGCATGAAGTTATGCACTTGGGACTCTATACACAGATACAGCAGTGAGTAGTAACTTTCAGGAATGCACATGGCATACAGGGCAGAAAGTTCACTGTGATAGTGGTACTGTGGCGGAGTTACCACTTGCGGCTCTGTACACAGACACAAGGTGAGTAGTGACTTTATTGATGCACAGGGCTTGCAGGACAGAAAGTCCCCTGTGATGGTGGCTCTGCATGTGTTATGCACTTTGGGACTTGCACACAGATACAGCAGGAGGTGTAACTGTCAGGGATACACAGGTCTTGCAGTGCAGAAAGTCCCCTGTGATAGTGGCACTGCATGTAGTTATACTCTTGGTACTCTATACACTGATACAGCAGTGAGTAGTAACTTTCAGGGATGCACAGGGTTTGCATAGCAGAAGGTCCCCTCTGATAGTGGCACTGCAGGAAGTTATGCTCTTGGTACTCTATACACTGATACAGCAGTGAGTAGTAACTTTCAGTGATGCACAGGGTTTGCACAGCAGAACGTTCCTCAGATAGAAGCACTGCATGCAGCTATGCCCAAGGTCCACACACAGATACAGCAGTGGTAGCAACTTTATGGGATGTACAGGGCTTGCAGGACAGAAAGTCCCCTGATAGTGGCAAAATGCTGTGGTTATGGATGAGGGACTCTATACAGGGATGTTACATTATGTAGTAACTTTCAGGGGATGCACAGGCTTGTAGTGCAGAGTCCCCTGTGATAGAGGCACTCATGGAAGTTATACACTTGGGACTCCCATAGTACAGATACAGCAGTGAGTAATAACTTTCAGGGATGCCCAGGGCTTGGAGGGCAGAAAGTCCCCTGTCATAGTGGCACTGCATGTAGTTATATACTTGGGGCTCTATACTCAGATACAGCAGTGACTAGTAACTTTCAGGGATGCACAGGGCTTGTAGGGCAGAAAGTCCCCTGTGACAGTGGCACTGCATGTAGTTATACACTTGGGACTCTATACACAGATACAGCAGTGAGTTGAAACTTTCAGGGATGCACAGCGCTTGCAGGGCAGAAAGTCCCCTGTGATAGTGGCACTGCATGTAGTTATATACTCAGGGCTCTATACACAGATACAGCAGTGAGCAGTAACTTTCAGGGATGCACAGGGCTTGCATTGCAAAAAGTCCCCTGTGATAGTGGCAATGCCTGTAGGTATACACTTGGGGCTCTATACAGAGATACAGCAGTTAGTAGTAACTTTCAGGGATGCACAGGGCTGGCAGAGCAGAAAGTCCCCTCTGATGGTGGCACTGCATGTAGTTATACACTTGGGGCTCTTTACACAGATACAGCAGTGAGTAGTAGGTTTCATGGATGCACAGGGTTTACAGTGCAGAAAGTCCCCTCTGATGATGGTACTGCATGTAGTTATACACTTGGGACTCTATACACAGATACAGCAGTGAGTAGTAACTTTGAGGGATGCAGCGCTTGCAGGCAGAAGTCCCCTGTGACTAATGATACTGCATGTAGCACAGTAGCAGGGAGCTCTAGACAGATACAGCAGTGTGTAGTAACTTCAGGATGCAGTGGGCTGGCAGGGTAGAAAGTCGCCTGTGACAGTTGCACAGCATGTAGTTCTGCACTTTGGGCTCTATACACAGATACAGCAGTGAGTAGTACCTTCAGGGAAGCAAAGGGCTGGCAGGGCAGAAAGTCCCCGCGATAGTGGCACTGCATGTAGCTGCACATGGGTCTCTATAACAGACAGCAGGAGTAGTAACTTTCTGGGATGCACAGAATTTCCAGGGCAGAAAGTCCCGTGTGATAGTGGCACCGTATGTAGCTGGGCACTGGGACTCTATTGACAGATACAGCAATGAGTAGTAACTTGTAATCGGACAGGGCTTGCAGGACAGAAAGTCCCTCAGATAGTGGCACTGCATGAAGTTAGTGCTCCTGGACTCTATATACAGATACAGCAGTGAGTGCACCCCAGGATGCATGTGGGTTTGCAGGGCAGAAAGTTCTGCTCATAGTGGCACTGCATGAAGCTACACTTGGGGCATTTTACACAGATACAGCAGTGACTAGTAACTTTTAGAGATCCACACAGTTTGCAGGGCAGAAAGTCCCCTGTGACAGTGGCACTGCATGTAGTTATACACTTGGGACTCTATACACAGATACAGCCATGAGTAATAACTTTCAGGGATGTACAGCGCTTGCAGGCAGAAAGTCCCCTGTGATAGTGGCACTGCATGTAGCTGTGCACTTGGGGCTCTATACACAGATACAGTAGTGAGTAGTAACTTTCTGGGATGCACTTGGCTGGCAGGGTAGAAAGTCCCCTGTGACAGCTGCACTGCATGTAGTTCTGCACTTTTGGGTTCTTTACACAGATACAGCAGTGAGTAGTACCTTTCAGGGAAGTAAATGGCTGGCAGGGCAGAAAGTCCTCTGTGATAGTGGCACTGCATGTAGCTGTGCACTTGGGTCTCTATACACAGATAGAGCAGGGAGTAGTAACTTTCTGGGATGCACAGCGTTTCCAGGGCAGAAAGTCCCCTGTTATAGTGGCACTGCATGTAGCTCTGCACTTGGGACTATATACACATATACAGCAGTGAGTAGTAACTTTCAGGGATTCACAGGGCTGGCAGGGTAGAAAGTTCCCTGTGATAGTAGCACTGCATGAAGCTGGGCACTTGGGACTGTATAGACAGATACAGCAGCGAGTAGTAACTTTCAGGGATGCACAGCGTTTCCAGGGCAGAAAGTCCAGGGTGATAGTGGCACTGCATGTAGCTGGGCACTTGGGACTCCATTGACAGATACAGCAATGAGTAGTAACTTTCAGGGATGGACAGGGCTTGCAGGACAGAAAGTCCCATGTGATAGTGGCACTGCATATAGTTAAGCTCTCTGGACTCTATATACAGATACAGCAGTGAACTGTAACTTTCAGGGATGCACAGGGCTTGCAGGGCAGAAAGTTCCCTGTGATAGTGGCACTGCATGTAGTTATACACTCGGGTCACTTTACTCAGATACAGCAGTGACTAGTAACTTTTAGGGATCCACACGGTTTGCAGGGCAGAAAGTCCCCTGTGATAGTGGCACTGCATGTAGTTATACACTTGAAATTTCATACACAGATATAAAACACATGAGTAATAATCAGGGATGTACAGCGCTTGTAGTAGCAGTGTCCCCGTGATAGTGACACTGTATAGTTATACACTTGGGGTTTCTATACACAGACAGTAGGAGCAGTAACTTTCACGATGCGCTTGCAGGACAGAAAGTCCCCTGTGATAGTGACACTGCATGTAGTTATACACTTGGGTCTCTATACACAGATACAGCAGTGAGTAGTAACTTTCAGGATGTGCAGGGCTTGCAGGGCAGAAAGTCCTATGTGATAGTGGAACTGCCCGAAGAGATACATTTGAAGCTCCTATGACACAGTTACATACAGCAGTGAGTAGTAACTTTCAGGGGATGCCCTGCACTTCAGCAGGAAAGTCCCCTGCAGATAGTTGCACTGCATGTAGTTATACACTTGAGGGCTCTATACACAGGTACAGCAGTGAGTAGTAACTTCAAGGATGCACAGAGCTTGCAGTGCAGAACGCACCCTGTGATAGTGGCACTGCATGAAGTTATACACTTGAGGCCTCATACAGAGATACAGCAGTGAGTAGTAACTTTCAGGGATGCACAGGGCTGGCAGAGCAGAGATCCCTCTGGTGGCGGTAATTGCATGTAGTTATATACACTTGGGGCCTTTACTCAGATACAGCAGTGAGTAGTAGGTTCAGGGATGCACAGGTTTGCAGGCAGAAACCCTCAGTGATGGCACCATGGTTCTGCACTAGGGGCTCTATTGCAGTGCCAGCAGTGAGTAGTAACTTTAAGGGATGCACAGGGCTGGCACTGCAGAAAGTCCCCAGTGATAGTGGCACTGCATGGGCTGTGCACTTGGGACTCTATACACAGTTACAGCAGTGGAGTAGTAACTTTCAGGGTTGCACAATGTTTCCAGGGCAGAAAGTCCTCATGATAGTGGCACCGGTATGTGTTGTAAACTTGGGACCATTCTCACAGATACAGCAGTGAGTAGTAATCAGGATGCACAGGGCTGGCAGGGCAGAAAGTCCCCTGTGATAATGGCACTGCATAGAAGGTGCACTTCAGCTCTACACGCAGATACAGCAGTGAGAAAATCTCTGGGATGCACAGCGCCCAGGCATAAATGTCCTTCGATAGTGGCACTGCATGTAGCTGTGCACTTGGGACTCTACACACAGATACAGCAGTGAGTAGTAACTTTCCGGGATGTAAATGACTCCAGGGCAGAAAATCCTGTGTTAGTGGCACTGCATGTAGTTCTGCACTTGGAACTCTCTGCACATAAGGCTGGTAGTGAGTAGTAACTTTCATGGATGCACAGCCCTTGCAGGGCAGGAAGTCCCCTGTGATAGTGGCAATGCACGTAATTATGCTCTTGAGGCTCTATGCACATATACAGCAGTGAGTAGTAACTTTCAGGGATGCACAGGGCTTGCAGGGCAGAAAGTCCCTTTAATAGTGGCACTGCATGTAGCTGTTCCCTTGGGGCTCTATACACAGATACAGCCGTGAGAAATAAATTTCAGGGATGTACAGCGCTTGTAGGGCAGAAAGTCCCCTGTGATAGTGGCACTGCATGTAGCTGTGCACTTAGGACACTATACACAGATACAGCAGTGAGTAGTAACTTTTATGGAGGCACAGGGCTTGCAGGGCAGAAAGTCTCCTGTGATAGTGGCACTGCATGAAGTTATGCACTTGGGACCTATACACAGGCACAGCAGTGAGTAGTAACTTTCAGAATGGACATGGCATACAGGGCAGAGAAGTTCACTGAGAGTGTACTGTATGCAGTTATACACTTGCAGCTCTGTACTGGAGCAGTGAGTAGTGACTTTATTGATGCACAGGCTTGCAGGACAGAAAGTCCCTGTGATGGTGGCACTGCATGAAGTTATGCACTTGGGACTTTATACACAGATACAGCAGTGAGTAGTAACTTTCAGGGATACACAGGTCTTGCAGTGCAGAAAGTCCCCTGTGATAGTGGCACTGCATGTAGTTATACACTTGGTACTCTATACACTGATTCAGCAGTGATTAGTAACTTTCAGGGATGCTAGGTTTACATGCTAGGTCCCCTGTGATAGTGGCACTGCGGAAGTTATACTCGGTACTCTATAATTGGGATACAGCAGTGAGTAGTAACTTTCAGTGATGCATAGGGTTTTGCACAGCAGTAAAGTTCTGTGATAGTAGGCACTGCATGCAGCTATGCCTCTAGGGTCTCAACACACAGATACAGCAGTGAGTAGTAACTTTATGGGATGTACAGGGCTTGCAGGACAGAAAGTCCCCTCTGATAGTGGCACTGCATGTGGTTATGGATGAGGGACTCTACACAGGGATACAGCATTGCGTAGTAACTTTCAGGGATGCACAGGGCTTGTAGTGCAGAAAGTCCCCTGTGATAGTGGCACTTCATGTAGTTCTGCACTTGGAACTCTCTGCACATATACAGTAGTGAGTAGTAACTTTCATGGATGCACAGCACTTGCAGGGCAGGAAGTCCCCTGTGATAGTGGCACTGCACGTAATTATGCACTTGGGGCTCTATGCACATATACAGCACTGAGTAGTAACCCTCAGGGCCGTGCACAATGGCTTGCAGGCAAGAGTCCCACTAATAGTGGCACTGCATGTAGCTGTGCCCTTGGGGCTCTATACACAGATACAGCCGTGAGTAATAAATTTCAGGGATGTACAGCGCTTGTAGGGCAGAAAGTCCACTGTGATAGTGGCACTGCATGTAGCTGTGCACTTAGGACACTAAACACAGATACAGCAGTGAGTAGTAACTTTCATGGAGGCACAGGGCTTGCAGGGCAGAAAGTCTCCTGTGATAGTGGCACTGCATGAAGTTATGCACTTGGGACTCTATACACAGATACAGCAGTGAGTAGTAACTTTCAGGAATGGACATGGCATACAGGGCAGAAAGTTCACTGTGATAGTGGTACTGTATGCAGTTATACACTTGCGGCTCTGTACACAGACACAGCAGTGAGTAGTGACTTTTATTGATGCACAGGGCTTGCAGGACAGAAAGTCCCCTGTGATGGTGGCACTGCATGTAGTTATGCACTTGGGACTTTATACACAGATACAGCAGTGAGTAGTAACTTTCAGGGATACACAGGTCTTGCAGTGCAGAAAGTCCCCTGTGATAGTGGCACTGCATGTAGTTATACACTTGGTACTCTATACACTGATGCAGCAGTGAGTAGTAACTTTCAGTGATGCACAGGGTTTGCACAGCAGAAAGTTCCCTGTGATAGTGGCACTGCATGCAGCTATACCCTAGGGTCTCAATACACAGATACAGCAGTGAGTAGTAACTTTATGGGATGTACAGGGCTTGCAGGACAGAAAGTCCCCTCTGATAGTGGCACTGCATGTGGTTATGGATGAGGGACTCTATACAGGGATACAGCATTGCGTAGTAACTTTCAGGGATGCACAGGGCTTGTAGTGCAGAAAGTCCCCTCTGATAGTGGCACTTCATGTAGTTATACACTTGGGACTCTATACACAGATACAGCAGTGAGTAATAACTTTCAGGGATGCCCAGGGCTTGGAGGGCAGAAAGTCCCCTGTCATAGTGGCACTGCATGTAGTTATACACTTGGGGCTCTATACTCAGATACAGCAGTGACTATTAACTTTCAGGGATGCACAGGGCTTGTAGTGCAGAAAGTCCCCTGTGACAGTGGCACTGCATGTAGTTATACACTTGGGACTCTATACACAGATACTGCAGTGAGTAGTAACTTTCAGGGATGCACAGCGCTTGCAGGGCAGAAAGTCCCCTGTTGTAGTGGCACTGCATGTAGTTATACACTCAGGGCTCTATACACAGATACAGCAGTGAGCAGTAACTTTCAGGGATGCACAGGGCTTGCAGGGCAAAAAGTCCCCTGTGATAGTGGCAATGCCTGTAGTTATACACTTGGGGCGCTATACAGAGATACAGCAGTTAGTAGTAACTTTCAGGGATGCACAGGGCTGGCAGAGCAGAAAGTCTCCTCTGAAGGTGGCACTGCATGTAGTTATACACTTGGGGCTCTTTACACAGATACAGCAGTGAGTAGTAGGTTTCAGGGATGCACAGGGTTTGCAGTGCAGAAAGTCCCCTCTGATGATGGCACTGCATGTAGTTATACACTTGGGACTCTATACACAGATACAGCAGTGAGTAGTAACTTTCAGGGATGCACAGCGCTTGCAGGGCAGAAAGTCCCCTGTGATAGTGGCACTGCATGTAGCTGTGCACTTGGGGCTCTATACACAGATACAGCAGTGTGTAGTAACTTTCAGGGATGCACTGGGCTGGCAGGGTAGAAAGTCCCCTGTGACAGTTGCACTGCATGTAGTTCTGCACTTTTGGGCTCTATACACAGATACAGCAGTGAGTAGTACCTTTCAGGGAAGCAAAGGGCTGGCAGAGCAGAAAGTCCCCCGTGATAGTGGCACTGCATGTAGCTGTGCACTTGGGTCTCTATACACAGATATAGCAGGGAGTAGTAACTTTCTGGGATGCACAGCATTTCCAGGGCAGAAAGTCCCGTGTGATAGTGGCACTGCATGTAGCTGGGCACTTGGGACTCTATTGACAGATACAGCAATGAGTAGTAACTTTCAGGGATGGACAGGGCTTGCAGGACAGAAAGTCCCCTGTGATAGTGGCACTGCATGTAGTTATGCTCCCTGGACTCTATATACAGATACAGCAGTGAGCAGTAACTTTTAGGGATCCACACGGTTTGCAGGGCAGAAAGTCCCCTGTGACAGGGGCACTGCATGTAGTTATACACTTGGGACTCTACACACAGATACAGCAATGAGTAATAACTTTCAGGGATGTACAGCGCTTGCAGGCAGAAAGTCCCCTGTGATAGTGGCACTGCATGTAGCTGTGCACTTAGGGCACTATACACAGATACAGCAGTGAGCAGTAACTTTCAGGGATGCACAGCGCTTGCAGGGCAGAAAGTCCCCTGTGATAGTGACACTGCATGTAGTTATACACTTGGGGCTCTATACACAGATACAGCAGTGAGCAGTAACTTTCAGGGATGCACAGCGCTTGCAGGGCAGAAAGTCCCCTGTGATAGTGACACTGCATGTAGTTATACACTTGGGGCTCTATACACAGATACAGCAGTGAGTAGTAACTTTCAAGGATGTGCAGGGCTTGCAGGGCAGAAAGTCCTATGTGATAGTGGCACTGTCTGTAGTTATACACTTGGGGCTCTGTACACATATACAGCAGTGAGTAGTAGCAACTTTCAGGGATGTCCTGCGCTTGCAGGGCAGAAAGTCCCTTGTGATAGTGGCACTGCATGTAGTTATACACTTGGGGCTCTATACACAGGTACAGCAGTGAGTAGTAACTTTCAGGGAAGTACAGAGCTTGCAGTGCAGAACGCACCCTGTGATAGTGGCACTGCATGTAGTTATACACTTGAGGCTCTATACAGAGATACAGCAGTGAGTAGTTACTTTCCGGGATGCACAGGGCTGGCAGAGCAGAAAGTCCCCTCTGGTGGTGGCACTGCATGTGATTATACACTTGGGGCTCTTTACTCAGATACAGCAGTGAGTAGTAGGTTTCAGGGATGCACAGGGTTTGCAGGGCAGAAAGTCCCCTCTGATGGTGGCACTGCATGTAGTTATACACTTGGGACTCTATACACAGATACAGCAGTGAGTAGTAACTTTCAGTAATGCACAGGGCTGGCAGAGCAGAAAGTCCCCTGAGATAGTGGCACTGCATGTAGCTGTGCACTTGGGGCTCTATACACAGATACAGCAGTGAGTAGTAACTTTCAGGGATGTACAGGGTTTACAGGGCAGAAAGTCCCCAGTGATGGTGGCACTGCATGTGGTTCTGCACTAGGGGCCCTATACACAGATACAGCAGTGAGTAGTAACTTTCAGGGATGCACAGGGCTGGCAGTGCAGAAAGTCCCCTGTGATAGTGGCACTGCATGTAGCTGTGCACTTGGGACTCTATACACAGATACAGCAGTGAGTAGTAACTTTCAGGATTGCACAACGTTTCCAGGGCAGAAAGTCCCCTGCGATAGTGGCACTGCATGTAGCTGTGCACTTGGGACTTGGGACTCTATTTACAGATACAGCAGTGAGTAGTGACTTTCAGGGATGCACAGGGCTGGCAGGGCAGAAAGTCCCCTGTGATAGTGGCACTGCATGTAGCTGTGCACTTGGGGCTCTATACACAGATACAGCAGTGAGTAGTAACTTTCTGGGATGCACAGTGCCTCCAGGGCAGAAAGTCCCCTGCGATAGTGGCACTGCATGCAGCTGTGCCCTTGGGACTCTATACACAGATACAGCAGTTAGTAGTAACTTTCCGGGATGCAAATGGCTTTCAGGGCAGAAAATCCCCTGTGTTAGTGGCACTGCATGTAGTTCTGCACTTGGAACTCTCTGCACATATACAGTAGTGAGTAGTAACTTTCAGGGATGCACAGCACTTGCAGGGCAGGAAGTCCCCTGTGATAGTGGCACTGCATGTAATTATGCACTTGGGACTCTATGCACATATACAGCAGTGAGTAGTAACTTTCAGGGATGCACAGGGCTTGCAGGGCAGAAAGTCCCTTTAATAGTGGCACTGCATGTAGCTGTGCCCTTGGGGCTCTATACACAGATACAGCAGAGAGCAGTGACTTTCAGGGATGCACAGGGCTTGCAGGGCAGAAAGTTCCTGTGATAGTGGCACTGCATGTAGTTATATACTTGGGGCACTATACACAGATACAGCAGTGAGTAGTAACTTTTAGGGATCCAAAGGGTTTGCAGGGCAGAAAGTCCCCTGTGATAGTGGCACTGCATGTTGTTATACACCTAGGACTCTATACACAAATACAGCAGTGTGTAGTAACTTTCAGGGATGCAAAGGGCTTGCAGGGCAGAAAGTCCCCTATGATAGTGGCACTGCATGTAGCTGTGCACTTGGGATTCTATACAAAGATACAGCAATGAGCAGTAACTTTCAGGGATGGGCAGGGCTTGCAGGACAGAAAGTCCCCTGTGATAGTGGCACTGCATGTAGTTATGCACTCGGAACTCTATACACAGATACAGCAGTGAACAGTAACTTTCAGGGATGCACAGCGTTTGCAGGGCAGAAAGTCCACTGTGATAGTGGCACTGCATGTAGTTATGCACTTGTGGCTCTATACACAGATACAGCAGTGAGTACTAACTTTCAGGGATGTACAGTGCTTGCAGGGCAGAAAGTCCCCTGTGATAGTTGCACTGTATGTAGCTGTGCACTTGGGACTCTATACACAGATATAGCAATGAGCAGCAACTTTCAGCGATGGACAGTGCTTGCAGGACAGAAAGTCCCCTGTGATAGTGGCACTGCATGTGGTTCTGCACTAGGGGCTCTATACACAGATACAGCAGTGAGTAGTAACTTTCAGGGATGCACAGCGTTTCCAGGACAGAAAGTCCCCTGCAATAGTGGCACTGCATGTAGCTGTGCACTTGGGACTCTATACACAGATACAGCAGTGACTAGTAACTTTCAGGGATGCACAGAGCTTGCAGGGCAGAAAGTCCCCTGTGATAGTGCCACTGCATGTAGCTGTGCACTTGGGGCTCTATACACAGATACAGCAGTGAGTAGTAACTTTCTGGGATGCACAGCGTTTCCAGGGCAGAAAGTCCCCTACGATAGTGGCACTGCATGTAGTTGTGCACTTGGGACTCTATACACAGATACAGCAGTGAGTAGTAACTTTCAGGGATGCAAATGGCTTTTAGGGCAGAAAATCACCTGTGTTAGTGGCACTGCATGTAGTTCTGCACTCGGGACTCTCTGCACATATACAGCAGTGAGTAGTAACTTTCAGGGATGCACAGCGCTTGTAGGGCAGAAGTCTCCTGTGATAGTGGCACTGCATGTAGTTATACACTTGGGGCACTATACACAGATACAGCAGTGAGTAGTGACTTTTAGGGATCCAAAGGGCAGAAAGTCCCCTGTGATAGTGGCACTGCATGTAGTTATACACTTAGGACTTTATACACAGATACAGCAGTGTGTAGTAACTTTCAGGGATGCACAGGGTTTGCAGGGCAGAAAGTCCCCTGTGATAGTGGCACTGCATGTAGTTATGCATGTATGTCTCTATACACAGATACAGCAGTGAGTAGTAACTTTCAGGGATGCACAGCGCTTGCAGGGCAGAAAGTCCCCTGTGATAGTGGCACTGCATGTAGTTATTCACTTGAAACTCTATAAACAGATATAGCAGTGAGTAGTAACTTTTAGGGATGCACAGGGTTTGCAGGGCAGAAAGTCCCCTGTGATAGTGGCACTGCATGTAGTTATATGCTTGGGACTCTATTCACAGATAGAGCAGTGAGTAGTGACTTTCATGGATGCACAGCGCTGGCAGGGCAGAAAGTCCCCTGTGATAGTGGCACTGCATGTAATTCTGCACTTGGGGCTCTATTCACGGATACAGCAGTGAGTAGTAACTTTCAGGGATGCACAGGGCTCGCAGGACAGAAAGTCCCCTGTGATAGTGGCACTGCATGTAGTTATACACTTGAAACTCTATACACAGATACAGCAGTGAGTAGTAACTTTCAGGAATGCACAGGGCTTGCAGGGCTGAAAGTCCCCTGTGACAGTGGCACTGCATGTAGCTGTGCACTTAGCACTATACACAGATACAGGAGTGAGTAGTAACTTTCAGGGATGCACAGCGCTTGCAGGGCAGAAAATCCCCTGTGATAGTGACACTGCATGTAGTTATACACTTGGGACTCTATGCATAGATACAGCAGTGAGTAGTAACTTTCAGGGAGTCACAGTGCTTGCAGGGCAGAAAGCCCCCTGTGATAGTGGCACTGCATGTAGTTACTGTATGCAGATTGTTTTTCAAGATGTTTGTCATCACTTGTATGCTATGCAAGCCCTGACATTCAGGAAGTGCAGCAGCTGCAGGTCTCAATGCATGGTACCATTCTCGTGGTGCTGTGCCACATTCCATTTTCCAGGATCACGGTTCTACCACTCATCCCCACCCCCTTCCTCCCACATTAGGGCTTACTTGTGGGCTCGTTGGTTTCTTATTTTTCATAACCCTCACCAGTCTTCCCTGGTGGTCTAGTTGCTGTTCTTGCCCCTATGAGAATGAGGATCTTCGTGCCCAGTGGCTCTCCCCTCCCTAGTCCCATTTCTGTGTTATCTAGCCCTCTTACTGCTGAACCAGATGGTTCAGCTTGCAAGGTAGTGACTCCCCAAACAAATGCAGTTGTTCTGTTCCAGAGGTCTCTGTGCCTTGTGATTGGCAGTGATGGTACCTGGAAGCCACAGCCCATTTCAGGGTACCTCTGTGTTTACTGGTGACATTGGTAAATCTGCCTGCCTCTGTCCCTTACCTTGTGTTAGTGCACTGACATATAGTGCAACCAAGTACAACACAGTAAGTATTTGGCACACAGTTATTACTTTGTATGATCCCCTGGTATTACACAAATGAAATCCACATATTTGCAAGCAGACATTTATTTATTTATTTATTGAATTTGGTTGACCCGGTAGGCCCACTGAGACTAAAAGTCCCTTTTTCAGCGGTGACCCGGGGGAGGTGGGATACAGATGGTAACCATCTGAAATCGAACCAGATTATGCTGTTTGTGGTATTTTTTTTTTTTTTTGTGAATGGGGGAAATTTGGTCAGGACACCAGGGAAATTCCTCTACTAAGCTGTAGGGGGAGCTGCAATGAAGACTGTGTCTGGTTGAGATCTGAGATGGAGTAGAAGAGTCAGGTGGTGAGTGCACTACCCAGTATGACAGAAAATGCACCTGATATGGAGGAAAAAATATCTGAAGAGGAGGAGGATCATTTTGAATTGGCTCCAATAGAAACACAGAAACATAGACTTTGACGGCAGATAAGGACCGCTAGGCCCATCTAGTCTGCCCATTTCCCCTACCTACAGGATAGGCCGCAGATCCTAGTTAACCAACAGCCTATATCTTCCTGCCCCCCACAAGAATTGCCTTATGTCTGTCCCATGCATTCTTGAATTCTCCCACAGTTTTAGACCCCACAACTTCCTCAGGAAGGCTGTTCCATGCATCCACTACCCTCTCTGTGAAATAATACTTCCTCACATTGCCACTGAACCGCCTCCTTCTATCTTTTAAATTGTGTCCTCTTGTTCTTGCAAGTCTCTTTTTCTGAAAGATGCTACCCTCTTGGACTTTGTTGATTCCTTGAGGTACTTGAAAGTTTTATCATGTCCCCTCTCCTTCTTTCCTCAAGGGTATATATTAAGCTCCTTTAGTCTCTCCTCATACGGCTTCTCTTGCAGACCCTGCACCATTTTAGTTGCCCTCCTCCGGACTGACCTCTATGCTGTCTATGTCCTTGCGGAGATGGGTCTCCAGAACTGGACACAGTATTCCAGATGGGGTCTCACCAACTGTCTGTACAGAGGATAACAACTTCCTGTTTCTGCTGCTTATGCTCCCTATACATCCCAGTATACCCCGCCCTCCCTACTGCCTTCTCACATTGCTTGCTAACCTTAAGGTCATCTGATATGATTACCCCAGGTCCCTTTCCTGTTTTGTTGTTGTTACTACCTCCCCACCCATTGTGTATTCTTCCCTGGGTTCTTGTTTCAGGTGCATTATTTTGCACTTTTCGCATGGAATCTAGCTGCCATACGTCTGACCATTCCTCTAACCCTGCCAAGTCCTTTCATCCTTTCCACGCCTCCTTGTGTATCAACCCTGTTGCAGATCTTTGTGTCATCTGCAAAAAGGCATACTTTTCCTTCCAGTCCCTCTGCAATGTCACTGATGAAGACATTAAAAAGGACTGGACCCAATACTGAACCCTGCGGTACCCCACTAGTAACCGCCCTTTCTTCAATGTCCGAGAATTCAGTGGAAGGAGTGTCAGATATTGAAACTGATGGTGTTGAGGAAATCATTGAGAGTGAAAAAGTAATGCTGATTACCAGCGATAAAGACAAACCTATGACATCGGCACAAATCGAGCTCCATTTAGAGGAAAAACGCCTTACTGTCCAATGCATTCTTGAGGAGCAGGATGAGAGGAGATTGGAGGAACGAAGAAAGGATCCAATGAGGAGGGACAGCCTGGAACTTGACGTTAACAGGTATGACCAGGAAGGGAGATGGAATTGAAGACAGGAAGGAAATGAGCCAATCCCTAGTGAGAGTGTGCAAGGGACGTTGGCAAGGTAAGAGATGGTCTGAGCATTTGGGCTGCCTGTGGAAGAGTGCATTTCAGGGGAATGGTCTCCAGGTATTGCACTGCAAGGAGCAGGGTGGAAACAGTGTTCTGATGGGAGATATTTACCAGAGACTGATTGGATGGACTTTACCCAGAGTGGTAAGACTGCAGGGGTTATTTCTGGCAATACAAATATTGATGTACAAGGAAAAAATACAGAAAAAGATACACATGGGCTGGAGGAAAAAGAGCAAGAAAAAAGGGGAGGAGATGGTTTAAATAAAGACAGCATACCAATGAAAGGGGTTTCTCCTGAGGGGCATATTACAGGGGCAAAGCCCAAAATAAGTAGAAAAGAATCCCTCCAGAGGGAGAAGGAAGTACCAAGCACATGTAAAGGAGAGAGAAATATGGGGTTTAGTGGAAACAAAATTCTTATTCAGTGGTTGTCAAGAATTAAAATAACAACACAAATGAGAAGGAGAAGCCAGGGCCTGAGAACCCCCCCCCCCAGGTAGAAGGAGAGGTAGGCCTTCAAGGTTTGCAAGAGACATCGATCCCACCCCATGGAGATTTGCTGTTCATTTAAGGAATAATGGGGGACTGGAAATTTTCCCTGACAGGTGATATGTGTGGAGAGTATTACTTAAAGATTCAATGAGATTTGTTGCATCAGAAATATACACCTTGATACACATCTCAGGGGAAAATGTGTTTGACATCCATTTCAGATCCATGAGAGGTCTGGAAAGATTTTGGAATAAGTACAACCAGATAAAAATCTCTCCTTTATGGATCCCTTTTATGACTTTTCCACTGAATAAGCCCATGATTAAAATGATTACTGTAATGTTCAGAAATGAATATGTACATGTGGGGGATATAGCACAGCGGTTACAGCAAAAATGTGTGGTATTATGTCCCCCAAAGCTATAATCAACACAGAATATTTGTGCTCCATTCTGAGGAGGGAGTTGCTCATATCCTCGACAGTTTCTTCCTGGGAAGTGACAGAGGAGTTGTCTTTTACCCTGGTCTGCCTAAGGCATGCTACCGATGTGGGTCAACGTCTCACTTGTCTAATGTATGCAATGCGGTTAGATGTGGCCTGTGTGGGAAGATAGGTCATGGTAATATGCAATTCAAAAATCATGTTTGGTGCAATCTATGTGAAAAATATGGGCATTTGTATCAGAATTGACCATGGGCTGCAAGTAATAATTCTAGACGTATGAACCCAGAGGAGCTGATTAGAAATGCACAACAGGTGGATACTACTAGAGAGCCTACAGCCCCACCAGGACCTGAGAATCATCCAGGGAATAAGGAAACCTCTTTCCAGGGTATTAATAAGAAAGGGTCAGGAATCATTGTGGCTCAGGAGGAGAAACCTAGGGAATTTGAGGAGGAGCCCTTGATTGGGATAACAACTGAGGCAGAATCATGTGGAATGGGAAGGAGAGAGTGAGGTGGGAAAAGGAAAAGATAAAGAACAAAGTGAGGTAGAAGACATGCCCCTCCCCCTTCCCCTCCTGTGGCTTATGCAAGCAACCCAGGGAACAAAAGGAGAAAGAGTTTAAGAAACAAACAAACTACCATGCAGGAAATTATAACACCTAACCCATTTGAAATCTTAGGATCTCAAAATGAAGCAGACATGAACATGGGGGATCAAGACTCAGATGCTTCATCAGTACATTCAGCACAACAAAGTCAGGAACCAAAAGAAGTAATGCCAAAAGAAGAGGGGATGAAAAAGAAGAAAAAGAGGAGGAAATAGTGAAATGGGCTAGTTAGTGTTAGGTGAAAAGTGCATTTGTAAATCTATGCTTCAAGTTTCACTAGCATCTGCAAACATTTGCAGCATATTAAATGGGAAAAAAGAGAAGCAGTTTGGGTGGAACTATGTAATTTGGCATGTAAGGTAGTGTTTCTACAAGAGATTTGGTTAAATTCTATGCGAATGGTGGCTCAGGGCCAGAAAGGGTGGATCTGGGGGCCATCTGATTAGTCCTTTGGACTTGTCAGAGCTGATGGGGTTGGAATTTTATTTTCTGGTATGGGGTTTAAATTCCAGAAATTGGTAGATATTGTACCAGGAAGGGCATTACTTGTGGATGGTGTATGGCACAGCTAACCCAGTAGATATGTGGTTATATACTGTATGTGTCTCAAATTAAGGCAGAGAGGGTTCACTTATTTGAGAGCAAGGGTGTAGACAGGCATATTCACTGTACACATTTGTGTACAGTTTTGTTGAGTGCCTGTCACAAACCATAAGCCACTCTGTTAATATTATCATAATCATCTGTAGTATTTGGGTTAGTGTAGGCCACTGAGGAGTGTCCAATACATGTATAACCTCTTTAGAGAGTAGAGGAGTCATCTGACAACAATCTGACTTGTTTGGAAGGGGGTGCCATTTGGAATGGATGTGTACATTTTTTAATTGGGGGGTGTAACTGTTGGAGACTGTGTACAAAATGGAAATTTCTGGCTACACTCCTGAGAGCATTCAACCATATTTAAGTGCAGCTAGGAATGTGTACTTAGGGGGGAATTTAACTGCACATTAGATGTACAAGAAAAGGAAAAACCGGAAAAAAGTGAATTGTGATTCTTTTGCTCTAAAACAGTGCATAGAAACAACAGAACTAAAGAATAGTCTGGATGAAGCAACATCTCCAGTAAAATTCACATTTTTTAAATGAAAACTGTTTTCTAAAATAGATTACGTATTCACTTTGAATAGAATAGATATTTTAAAAGCTTGTTTAGTACCGTCAGCTTTTACTGACCATTTAATAATTAAAGTAACACTATGTACAGAAACAGGAATAGTATGGCCGAAGTCAAGATGGAAAATGAACATCCCGAGGTTGGAAGAAGATGTTGTTAAGTTGGGTTTAGCATCATTACTTGTGGATAAGGTTTCTGTGGTAAGTTTATATGAAGATATGTTGCTCTGGGGGTTGGATATAAAAAAAGAAGTGTGCAGATGGGGAGCACGACATTACACTCCCGTCATTTCGCTCCGTGAAATTACGCTCCCGACATCTCACTCAGGTAAATTTTACTCCCATGCAATCTCTCTCTCCTTCATTAAACATTGTCTACCACAACTTTGTTTCTGGGTTACTTCACTCACTACCATAATGAAATTGTGTTGTCTTACCTTAGTAGTTTCCAAACCAACAGGTAATGTGATGTGTTGCCTAGCATTGCCCACTGTTTCCATGGTGATGTAATGATGTGATGGTCTGTTCCAGCAAACCAGAAAGAGACTGAGATATCGAAGGATCAAGACTGTTTTTTGGCAGCTAACTCACACTGCCATATTGATTTTTCTTTATACCCACGTTTGTGGTGGGTATAGATAGAATTGCTGCTGTCCGCAAGCTTCTTCCTTCCCCTGACAGATTCTATGAATTTTGCTATTTTTCCAAACAGAGGCTTCAGTAGCCTCATCATTTATGCACTGGCAGCCTAGCAGTGGCCAATGGCAGTGAATGTCTTCTTTAGCCTAGCTGTGGCCAATGGTAGTCAATAATCAGAACCAGATATGCGATGTGCAGTATCAGGCGTCGGGAGGAAATGACAGGAGGAAGTTAGGAGCTATTGATGTCGGAGTGAGACGTTCGGAGTGAAATGTCAGGGAGCAAGAGAGTGGGAGCAATATGACATAGACCCGTGCAGATGGATGCAAAGTTTTGGGGAAAAAGGGCAAGAACAAATGTTTTCCAATATTTAAATCTGAGAAATCAACTTCTAAGACTGCTTGGAGCTTCATATGGTAGTAAGTAGGATTTCTCAAGCCAAGCTGAAATAATTAAAGGAAAACTGAAGCTAGTGCAGAATGATAGGTCAGCTTCATTAATTTCAGAATTGAATCTGGGAACAAAAAAAACAACAACACAATTTTCAGATCCTTGTGAAGCCTGTAAAGAAAAACAGAACATATCAAGGCTATTGAAGCTTAGGGATCAGAATGGGGAAGTCATTTGTACTATGAGTGGAATTAAGAAAATGATTGAACATTTAACAGAGATAATGAAATGACAAGATCCTGAGGAGGAGCAGATAGATACTTTTTATCAGGACTTAACAATTCAAATGATCAGTTTAACAAGCAGGGAGACATAGGAAGAGAAATATCAGAGCAAGAGGTAGAAAAAGTTATAAAGGAGCTGAAATTAGGGAGAGTTCCTGGGATGGACGGGATCCCAAATGAATTCTGTAAGGCATTTCCATGAATATTAGCAACTATTTTGGTTCAAGCATTTAATTTTATGTTCAAAAATAACTATTTCAGAAGAATTTTCAAAAGGACTGGTTATTTTTCTATTTAAAACACGGGATAAGTTAGACTTAAGCAACCAGAGACCTATTAGTATTCTAAATTCAGATTTTAAAATACTTACTCAAATTTTACAAAAGAGATTGAGGGGGATTGTACTGGAACTGATCCAGCCCGCACGGACATGTGCTATCCCAGGTAGAAATATTCAGAGTGACCTGTCCATAATAAGGGATATCATAGAATACACAACAAAAAATAGTAAAATCGGGATTGTGATTTCACTGGCTCAAAGTAAGGCTTTTGATCAAGTTAACCATAAGTATCTGCTAACAGTCCTGAAAAATTATGGTATCTCTAGAGAGTTTAGACAGTGGATAAATCTGGTTTATCAAAATGCCTCAGTAACCACAAAAATAGGAGGGGGTTGTGGCAAAGCAATTTATATTAAAACAGGGGTAAGACAGGGCTGCCCCTTAAGTCCATTGTTATAAGTATTTTCTATTGACCCAGTAATAAGAGCAATTAGTCAGACAGTAGGAATTATGTAAGCAATAATACCCAACAGGGTGGGAGGTCCAGTATAGCACAATACCGCCCACCCTGGAGGGTATTAATGCGCTTAGAAAATGAGTTATGGGTTACATTTTTATGAGACTTAATAAAATTAATAAAGAAATAAAAAAAAGAGAGCTATTAAGTTAAAGACTTTATGTTGTAAAGTAGTCCCTCTTTGTTTGTGCTGTTCTGTGTCTTAATGCCCCCTGACACAGCTATTCTGTTCTCTCCCCCCCTTTACCACATTGAGAACAAAATAGGAAGTTTGTTTTACATTTTTTTCTACCGTTGTTTGAAAAAGAAATAGCTTTGCCAGAGTCCAACCCACTCCACACCCCCCCCGCAGTTGCAAATTTGGGCTACCCTGCCATACAAAAGCATAAAGTGCAGAGCAAGAAGTTCAATGGCAGGGCAGCATAGAGTGCTAGTGCTGCTCTTAAAATTATAAATACAATATTGAATATAAATGCTGCTGTTATGAAAGTGTTATATGACAAGCACTGATTTACTGACTTGGTAAACTAAATCATTGTTGGAATTCCAACGTGAGCACCAACTGTATCAGCAAACGTTGAAACAGCTACAGCATTTCCTTAGTGTACCATCTGTTTGTGCTCTGATATGCAAGTTCAAAAGACAGGGTTTGATAGTCCAAACTCATACAATCATGTATGACTGACAATGTCAGAAAACGACGTGCTTAAATTCAGAAAAGTGCACCAACAACCACATCCCCCTTTTGCTTCTCACGCATCTTACTCATTTTGATATTCTGACCTTGACAGTTACGGCGCCTGGTTTGCAAATGTAAAAGCTGCTCTTATAACTGAGGAAAACCTCTTGTCTTTCTTTACAGTTACACCAAAAGCTACAGGAAAATGGTGATAGCGTTTGACTCTAACGATTAACTTAAAGAAAACACATACACAGTGCTAACAGCTAACCAGAAATGAGGATTTGTGACCGAATGTTTTTTATCGTTGAGCATCGTCAATGAAGGGTGGCTGGTAGTTTTCAGTCTGAGGGTAGTCAGATAGTCCAGGAGCATGTGGCGAGATAAAGGTGAGCGGAAACTAACGGCAGCAGCAGTCGCAGAAAACAAATGTTTTTTTTTTTGATTGTAGACTTATTGGCCCTGGCTTCACTCCATTGCTACCCCTCCCCCCCAGCTACCCTCACCATGTTGAGTCTTTTTGAAGAACAAGGGGCACAATACAGCGCTGACGATCTGTCCCCCGAGCAGCAAAAACAGCATTATAGATACTTGAGGAGCTTCGTTTTAACTTTCCTCTTCTTTTTTTTTATAGTATAAGTTGGAAAGCAGGTGACCACGTACAGGAGGGGGGCACGAGATATGAAGACTGTTTGTGTGGGTGGCAATGAAACTGCCATTTCAGTGGTGGGCAGGGTTCTGCTGTATTTGTCTGTTGCAGCCAGTCAGTGTTTCGTCAGTGTTACCCAGCGGAGAAAATAGCAGTTTGTGTCAAACTGGCATAGGGATACAGGATGAGAAAAAACAAATGCCAGCTTGTAGCGGTAGGTTATATGGGAGGGGGGGATGGTTGCATGACCAAGGCAGGGTGTGAGCTCTTGCTAAGTGAGAGAGGAAAAATGGTGGATATTTGAATTGAAAATGAGGACTTTTAACCAATTAGAGAGCAGGCTGGGCACCAAGATTTTGGTGATGGGGCTAGCTGGGCTGGTACTTTTTAATAGGTGGGCATCTGTTGTCTGATAGATGCCCACCTAGAGAAGTCCCTCAGCCAATCAGAGGCCTCAACTACCTTTACCCATTTTCTAACGGAATAATAGGTTTGCAGGTGGGAGATAGAATAACGGTATCAGCTTATATAGATAACCTGTGTGTTTTTCTTTCCATAAATACAGTACAGAAATACCCTGGCTTATGGAAGGTATGAGACCATTTTTTAGGGTTTCAGGGGCAGTATTAAATATAAATAAAAGCAGGGGCCTTAATTTTGGAAATACAGAGACAAGGGATAAAAAATAGTTATGGAATAAAAATATCAATTGAGGAAATAACAATTTTAGGGATTAGGTTTAATAAAAAGGATATGAACAAGATTAACTGGGAAATGACTGGTTGATGGGGAAAGAAAAGCTTCTAGGTGGAAAGCATAGAAGATGTCTAAATTGAAAAGGGTGTTTATTGTGAAATGTTTTTTGATTCCCTGTCTTGTATGTGGGTAACAGTGGGATTTGAAACCAGAATATTTGGCATATTCTTCCAGTTAATCTGGGGAAGTAAGTTGAACCCAATTAAAAGAGAGGTCACATGTTTAGAAAGGAAAAAAAGGAGGACTAGGAATGATTAATCCTGTCATCTTTCTTCATACTTTATTCTGGTGTAACCCCCTTGTTACCTGGGGTTACTAGAATCCCAGTCAGACCTAGTGGTAGGCAGGGAAGGCAGCTTGTGAAACTCCAGTTAAATGGGTTTAACACTGTCTCACTCTGTTCTCAGTCTCAGCTGAGACTGAGGGATGACATCACCAATAGAACTATCGCAGCTGCATGAGCCACATTGGAATCTGCAGCAGAGGGAGTTAGAACATTGGGAGTTTTGAAGTCAGTCTTGAGTCAGTCTTCAGTGAGTGGAGTGTGAAGTTTGGAGCTTGCTGGTAAAGCAGCTCAGTGAAGGCTCTAGGAGCCTCAGCCCTGACAGATGGCTATTTTTAAGTAATAGGGCGTGTGTCTCCACCTTAAAGAGAGACACAGAAGATTACTGAAGTGGTGGAGATGGCTGTTTTTGGGTCTCAGTGCCCCCTTCCTTCAGGGGGGCTGAAAAGGATTCCCTGCAGATTCCTGGGGCAATCCCCTAGTTCTGCTTGTGAAGGAAAAGCTGCCTATGTGTTCCAGTGTTTATTTGGGAGAATAAGAAGATTTGTGAGTCACCTGTGGGACACCTGCAACATGAGGGTGAGTGTCTGCTCTGGCTAAAAGGGCCTATGTTTTTCACCTTGGGACTTGCGTGACAATGTGGAGATTGAACTAGTAAATATTGGGAAGCCTAGAGTAATGGGCTAAGCAAACTAAAAGTAGGTTCAAGTCCAGAGCTTGTTGGGATGCAAATAATATGTAGAGGAGATGTGACAGACGTCTACCCAGAATCTACACTTGAAAGTTTTCAGTAAAGGAATTGTTCAGTTTCCAGGGAAATGGCCGGGTATGTGCTTTGGGAGCTGGAGGTGGGTGGCCCCCCATCTTTAGTGACCAGGTCCACCTCTACAGATTTCTTCTGTGGATTTCTACTTTGCCTCAGGCACTTGGCCAGTGATGAGGGAAGTACCCAGACATGGGATTGTAAGGAAAATTCTCTCTAGGAGTGAAAGACTCTAGTGTGGTTTGGGGAACCACAACAGGATAATTGATTCATTCCTCCAATGGACCGCAAACAGGATAATTGGTTCATTCTTCCAATGGACCGCAGATCAAGTGGCAGGCGGGGGAGCCGGGCCAGTGGGGAAAACCCAAGTGTGTGCAAGTCAGGCTGTGTACCCAAAGCTGCGTGCAAGTCCGGGCTGTGTGCTTGGTGGGTTTAGATCCTGAGGGCTGGAAATAGTGATAAAGTGTTCTGTAGTCTCTAATCTGCATTATCAGGAAATGTAGCCCCATGGGGGCCCGTCTATGCTTTGTTTGTTCAGCTTGGATGTGAATAAAAGCCACACTGAAGAATCCCATTCCTGGTCCTGGACATTACAGTTATTGCTTCCTGTGTTTGGATTTACTTGGGTACCTCTGTGCAGAGTAGCCAAACCTAGGTCCCCTGTGCCGAGTAACCTCATCCTCCCCGAACCCAGTCCCCACCAGGTACTGCTGTCAGCTTCAACAGCATGCCACCTGTCAGTTTGCTAAAAAGGCATGGGTGAGGGGTTACAAAAATGGAGGCACCGCTTTGGATTTTGTTCTGGGAAGGAAAGTGCTTGGGCAAGGGGGCTAGTGTTTTGGCTATCTGGCAGTGGGTAGCCCAAAAAGCTGAAGCAATTTCCCTAGTGTGTTGCTGTGTGCTGTGGATCTTGTGCTGCTGTTTAAAATTGGGAAACTGTTTACCAAGGAGCAGTAAAGCCAAAGAGTGTGCCCTTGTCCTGCATCAAAATTGTTTACAGCATTTTTGCCTGCTTTAAAATGAACTGTGGTAAAGAAAGGTGTGGAAGACTAAGGGTAGCAACAGGAAAATTGTGCCCTGGACATTTGAAATGCTTTTAAAATTAACTGTTGTAAAGAAAATTGTGGACGACTAGGGGTAGCAACAGGAAAATTGTGCCCTGGACGTTGGAAATGTTTTTGAATTGACTGAGAGACTGCAGTGTAAATGGCTATGTTAAATGGCTGAAATGGGCTCCCACCATGGAGTCAGTTGGTGAAGAAAAAAAAGTTGCATTTTGCAGTTTCAATTTGCCTGCTCGACGATCGCCGTGAGGAGAAGAGCCCTTGTGAGGAAGAAGAGGTTCATTTGCATGGCGTCATGTGATTGGTCAGGCTGAGATCAGTCCTGCCCCTCAGCCTGCTCTACAGTAACTGCCCCAGCATTTGAGAGGGAGTGTGAGTGGTGTGCGTGTACTGGCAGTGGAGGAGTGTCGCAGAGTGTTAAAATCACTGTAAACTTGTCAAAAAATAGACTTTCTTGTTTAAAATCAGGCTCAACCCACTAATTGATCGTCGGAATTGCAAGTTTAGTGGTCAAGAAGACAATCGGCAGGACTGCCTGCCCGTTTCTGTTCTGAGGCCTCCAAGAACTGGCTGCAGGCTGTTTTTCCCCATCGCAGCAAACTGCTACTGATAACAGTAAGTAAACAACATAAAAACTGCCTAAACAGTGATTTTCTGCCCTATGCCATATAAATGTGTGTGCAGCAGTGTAGTCGCTTTGCAAGTAATGACTGTGTAAAGTCCTGCCAGCAAGTGCAAGTCTGTTAAGCCAGTGTGCATAGTAATGAATTCAGCCTCAGTTTAAAGTTTGAAGCCAGAGAGAGACTGGGTTGTAGCCAAAGTGCAGCACTAGTTATACAGGTAATCCTGTGCTAAAAACCTGAAGCTTTAAGGGACTGTGAATCAAATAAATGTTTTCAGCCTGTAAAAAGTCCGTGGAAAATCCTGTAAATGTGTTTAAAGCAAGAACAGAGCAAGTTGTGCAGTTTGAACAAAAGTTATCAGTGGTTTGTGTAAATCGGGTGCACAGTGGCTTGACCCAGATTCTGAATGTTGATGCACAGGAGTGCTGCCGCCGCCATTACTGGGTGGGGTAGTAAAGTAAACACAGCAGCAGAGGAGCCATTTTGCAATAAAGTGGGACTTTCAGTTACAGTGAACGTTTGTATTTTTCTGCAGTTATGGCCTCAGAACCAGCTCGTTACCTGGATCATGCCCGGGTTGCAGTAAAAGCAGCAGTGAATAGACTGAGGGATATTGAAAAGTGGTGCTATGGAGGACAACTGCCTCCTCATGTGGCGATTTCTGGTTTTCCAGTGCATGTATGTCAAATATGCTTGAGAGCTGGAAGGGACGTCTTCATGATTCCTCACTGTGCTGGATGCCTAGAAAAATATGGCTTGTATAAAGCACCTCAAATTCGGTTGGCTTCCACATGGACAAAGGTTCAGGAATCTGCAGTTGGCAGCACACAGCACCAGGAGGAGCCTGTGGAGGAAGGCCCCTCGGGGGAGTGTGGCACAAAGCTAGAGGGTGCAGAGTAAGAAACAGAACCCGAAGTTGAAGTTTCAGATGCTGGATCCCAGAAAAAAAGTTTGGATAAAGCATCAATAGACCCCTGGAGGGGGGGTCCTAGCCCAAGTCTCTTAGGTGAAGATGAGATGCAGGAGGCCTTTGAGTGGGAGGTGTCGACCTCTGCGCCTAGTGGTGAGTGGATAGTCTCAGGAGTGAGGACGACTGCTCACTCCTGGGCTCAGATCCTCAGTGAAGAGGAAGATGAGGGGGAACCTATGTGGCCTTGTGAAAAAGGAATGAGTACACAGCCTCATGATCTTGCCTCGGAAGAATGTATGGAAGAGAGCGGTGATGCCACTGCCCTGGCTTCGCAAGAGGAAGAAGTCAGGGGTCCGTTTCTAATTTCTTTAAGGATGCATAGCTGGCAGAACCAGGACTGGCCACTCCCAAGCCAGGCCAGTGGTCTCAGATTGACCAAAGCAAGTAAAGAGGAGAGATTGATTTGTAGAAAGGTAAATGAGCTCTATGGTATGACCTTTCCTACCTTTCCTTGGAAAGTCTGGGAGGAGATTGAGAACTGCAGGAAATCCTGGATCTGGGATGAAGCAATGAAAAGTGTGCATTCTGGGGCCAACAAACATGTAAAGAATAGACTGTTCCACGAAAAGTATACCCAGTAGAAGAGAGGCAGGACACTGTTTATAGACAGAGTGAGAATAGTGGTGGATGGAGAGAGATGTGAAATCTTCCACTGTGTGAATTATGTGCGCCCAGATGGGGTAATAATTCAAGCTCTTGACCCCCGGTACTATTGGCCTCAGTGCAAGGACCTCTCAGCAAATGTGCCCCTGCCTACAAAATGGAGAGCCGAGCAGTGGTAGTCAATACTGCCACACCAGACTGTGAAGTGCCTTTATTGATCTGCCAATATGGACATCCAGGACTCAGGTGCCCCACATTCATTAGTCTACAGTGTACTGGCCTTTCCAGAAACCATCGACTGGCCCACCAGATGACTTCAGATCCAGAGAGGACACCAGCCCATCTGTATCCTGTTCATCGTCTGGTAATTGGATGACATCAGACCAGCTGTTTTCTTTTTGTTCCTGTTCTATGGTTCCATCTCCAGAGATGACATCATCCCAGCTGTTCCCAGATGTGCCCTCCTGTGGTTCCTGGAAGATGTCTACCCAGCTGTACTGGAAGAAATGCTGCCAGGGAAAGTCTTCATCAGAGGTGCAGGTCGGTCCCAAAATTTCCATTCTACAAGTGACTGGTAAGTCCAAACTTTTCTATCTTTATGACATTGCAGTACACACCCTAAACTAGCAGACTTCAAAATGTGTGAACTGTCCGCAAAGACGCTCCCCTTCGGAACTTTGGCCTGATAGAACTGTGCTTCACCGGGCTCCAGCTCAGGAGAGACTCTTTATTGGACTAGTTTTCGGGCATTGTGGTCACTAGTTGGGACTTTCAGGGCACTCCATCCCCCCAAATGTGAATTGTAAATAATGTTACTGTTTTTCTAATGTAAATACTGTTTTTCTACCTTTTTCTAAAAAATCTTTTTGGTATTTTTCAGTGTTTTGATGGTAGGGGTTTAGGTAGACTGTGTATGCAGATTAGGAGAGTGGGTGTTGTCTTTCTTTTCTTACAGGTGTTCCTGGGAAGACAGAAGAGAAGACAAGAAGAGGAGGAGGGGCTCATCGGTGTTCCTCATTAGTACTTTAGTGTGTGGAAATTTAAAGTACTGTGTTGTTATGGTTGATGTTACTGTATTAACCCTTTCCTTCCACAGGTGTGGTTGTGGGGGTAGAGAGGAGACAGCAACATGGTATAAAATGTGGTATTTTAATGGTGTGTGGTTGCAGGTTGCCCAAGGTCGGGGAGGTCCCCGGGTTGTTTTTGTTTTTGAAGTATTAAGTTAGAGGCAGATAGGTTTTTCCTAGAGGGTTAGGGGGGATAGACAGGCTGTGGCCCTGACCTGCAGTAGGGACCACAGTGCTGATCTATCAGGGCTATGCTCTGGATGGTTCTACCTGGTGTCCTAGGTGTCCATAGTAAGTGGATAGTGTAGAGGCTGATATGTCAGCTAAAGGCCTCTAAGCCCTTAGTGTTGCCTGCCTGTGTTTGCACATGGTAGGAGGGGGGCCTGATCACCCCCCTCCACAGGTAGCACATAGGGTGGGATGGCCTAAGGCTGGGTAAATAATGACTGCGGACAATCATTTTCCTGGTCAAGGGTGAGTGTAACCCCCTTGTTACCTGGGATTACTAGAATCCCAGTCAGACCTAGTAGTAGACAGGAAGGCCGCCAGAAACTCCAGTTAAATGGGTTTCACACTGTCTCGCTCTGTTCTCAGTTTCAGCTGAGACTGAGGGATGACATCACCAATAGAACTATCGCAGCTGCATGAGCCACATTGGAATCTGCAGCAAAGGGAGTTAGTTAGAACGTTGGGAGTTTTGAAGTCAGTCTTGAGTCAGTCTTCAGTGAGTGGAATGTGAAGTTGGGAGCTTGCTGGTAAAGCAGCTCAGTGAAGGCTCTAGGAGCCTCAGCCCTGACAGAGGACTACTTTTAAGTAATAGGGTGTGTGTCTCCACCTTAAAGAGAGACACAGAAGATTACTGAAGTGGTGGAGATGGCTGTTTTTGGGTCTCAGTGCCCTCTCCCTTCAGGGGGCAGGAAAGGATTCCCTGCAGATTCCTGAGGCAACCCCCTAGTTCTGCTTGTGAAGGAAAAGCTGCCTATGTGTTCCAGTGTTTATTTGGGAGAATAAGAAGATTTGTGGGTCGCCTGTGGGGCACCTGCAACATGAGGGTGAGTGTCTGCTCTGGCTAAAAGGGTCTATGTTTTTCATCCTGGGACTTACGTGACAATGTGGGGAATGAACTACTAAATATTGGGAAGCCTAAAGTAATGGGCTAAGCAAAGTAAAAGTAGGTTCAAGTTCAGAGCTTGTTGGGAAGCAAATAATATGTAGAGGAGATGTGACAGACATCTACCCAGAATCTACACTTGAAAGTTTTCAGTAAAGGAATTGTTCAGTTTCCAGGGAAATGGCCGGGTATGTGCTTTGGGAGCTGGAGGTGGGTGGCCCCCCATCTTTAGTGACCAGGTCCACCTCTACGGATCTCTTCTGTGGATTTCTACTTTGCCTCAGGCACTTGGCCAGTGATGAGGGAAGTACCCAGACGTGGGATTGTAAGGAAAATTCTCTCTAGGAGTGGAAGACTCTAGTGTGGTTTGGAGAGCCACAACAGGATAGTTGATTCATTCCTCCAATGGACTGTGAACAGGATAATTGGTTCATTCTTCCAATAGACCACGGATCAAGTGCCAGTGGGGGAGCCGGGCCAGTGGGGAAAACCCAAGTGTGTACAAGTCAGGCTGTGTACCCAAAGCTGCGTGCAAGTCCGGGCTGTGTACCTGGTGGGTTTAGAGCCTGAGGGCTGGAAATAGTGATAAAGTGTTCTGTAGTCTCTAATCTGCATTACCAGGAAATGTAGCCCCATGGGGGCCCGTCTATGCTTTGCTTGTTCAGCTTGGATGTGAATAAAAGCCTCACTGAAGAATCCCATTCCTGGTCCTGGACATTACAGTTATTGCTTCCTGTGTTCGGATTTACTTGGGTGCCCCTGTGCAGAGTAGCCAAATCTAGGTCCCTTATGCCGAGTAACCTCATCTTCCCCAAACCCAGTCCCCACCAGGTACTGCTGTCAGCTTCAACAGCATGCCACCTGTCGGTTTGCTAAAAAGGCATGGGTGAGTTGTTACACTGGTATAAAAAGTAAATTAAGATATTAAGGTGTTAATGGTCTGGCCAGGTCTCACTCAGCTAATTGACTGGAGGCAAAGCTGAATCAGGTTTGTGGTGTCAGTTGCTTTGGCTTCTCAGAAGGAACTAGAAGGGGACAGAATCAGTTGTGTTCCAGTACAGTAGCTGCTTCTTGTTGTTTTTACAGGGTTTCTTGTGGATTTTACTTGGTAGAAGGTTATTTCTTTTCTTTCTTACTTCTAAGGGGCTAGCAGGGTATTGATTTTGGGGCTGTTGGAAGTTTGAAAACTCATTTGTTGGCTGTAAGTGGGCTCATTTGTTAGATGTTTCACTGTGTAACAGACTGTGCTGGTGGAAGCCTGTTTCTTCTGATTTAAAACCTATTTGATGGGATTTGCTTTGGGGCTGGTTCTTTGGTTGCAGGGCTTGGAGGCAGACACAGGGCTGATACACTTCTTGAGAGTCGGGTGTAGGCCAAATCCCACCCTCCTCCCCAGAGCTCTGCTTATTTATAGGGGAATACCTGCCCTGCAATTGAGGAAAAGGCTGCAGGTGCAGCTCATGTAGTTCTAGCCTCTGGGGGTTGGATTTAAAGGCTGGGAGAGAGGAGCTTAGGGAGTTGTTCACTTCCCTTATAAGTTTACTGTGTTGTACTGCACCTAGTAACAGGATTACTGGTTTATTGTGGGACTGTATCTAGGATTAGTGGGTGACCTGATTAGTCAGTAGGGGTGTATCTTGGACTAGTGGTGAACCTGGTGGCTCACCCAAGGAAACCTAATTGGAGGGGGTGGGACCACAGGTCATTAGGGCCGGCATCTTTGGGAGGGTGGTGGGGTGCACAGGGTGTGAGGCAGCCATGATACTGGACTGGGCTTGGAAGTTCAGTGGTTTCCCAGTGTGCTGCCAGCTGGCACAGCTTAGGGAGAAGGTTGTGGGGATTAGGAGACAGCTGAGGGAAAGGGGGAGGTATGGTTGGGGAAGAGGGCAGGGGATCTCTCACGGTTGCACCAAGCACTAGGGATGGGGGCATAGGGAAAGGAGTGCAGGAGAATACTCTGAGGTCACATAGGGACCCTGGCAGAGGGGGCCCAAAAGGAAGACACTGCCAAGAAAGCAGGCAGGTAACTGGGGACCCTCACAAAGGAGGGCCAGAGGATAACATTCTCAGGGAAGTAGTCAGATGGCTGGGGCTGGACAGAAGGAAGCAAGGCGTGAGGTGGATGGACCTACACTCAGTAACCGCTAAATTCTCATCTTCTGCTTGAGGATGAGGGGTGATGTAGCCATGACAGGGGTGGTTAGAGATGGAAAGGGAGTGGGGGCAGGAGACGGGGCCAGATAGCAGGAGGAACAGGGGAGCCTGGAATGCAGGAAAATGGGGAGCAGTGGATCAGAGCAGGAGGGGAAGGGGAAGAGGGAGGAAAGCGCAAAGAGAAGGACCAGTTGGGAGGAAAGGGCAAGGAGAAGGGCCGTAAGTACAAGGATACAGTAAAGGGAGCTGAGAGTTTAGGCCAGGGGAGCAGGACAAGCAAGGAGGGGCTAAACGGAGACAGGAAGGAAGGGAGGGAGGATGAGCCAGGCTAGTTTAGCGGATGGGGGAGAAGGACCAGTCATGAGCAGTGAGGGGGGAGTTAGCAAGGTACAGAAGGATACCCGGAAGGAGGAAAGGCATAGGATCGGAGGGGAGAGGGTGGCCAGGGTAAATAAGGAAGGGGGGCATGTGGCACCCAGATAGAGGAAGGAACAAGGGGCTGGCTGGGTGGAGGGACTGGTAGAAAGGATGAGGGACATGGAAGGAGGGAGGGAGGGGAAATGGGGGAAAAGGAGTGGTCAGAGTGCTACTGTTGGGGGATTCTAAGATCAGGGGTATCAAATTGGATAGGGAGCGAGAAGCCCAGCTAGTTAGAACAAAATGCTTCCCTGGACTAACTGTGCACAGGGCTAAGCATGAGGTATATCAGCTGGCAAGGATTGTGGGAGTTCCCCCAGACATACTGGTCCACCTGGGTACAAAATGACATTGAGAAATAGCGAGCTAGAGTTACAGGGCAAGATTCAGGGGCTTGCCAGGGTCTCATGACATAGGATGCACAATTTCTTCTCGGAAATCCTGCCGGTGCCAAGGGCTAGTGGGGAACACAAAAGGAAGATTAGGAGATAAACCAGTGGCTCAGGGAGTGGTGTGAGGCCAGAGGGTATGGGTTGATGGGGATTGGGGAGACCTGGGAGGATAAGGAGCTGATGCTGAGATGGCTCCATCTCAATTTGGAGGAGGGAATCTTAGTTGAAAATAGAGGGTTCATTAGAAAAGTGGGGTTTAAACTTGTGAAGGGGAGGGATGGAAAAAGTCTGTCGAGAGCCTGGATGAAGGAGGGATTTGTCACCCACCCCTGAGGAGCTGGAGGAATGTGGGAAAGGCCAACTGGTAAAGTGCAGACCAGGGAAATTGAATCTCCATGGAACGAGCAGGGAATGGAAGTATAGGGAAAGGGTGGAAGGTGGTCCCAAGCATGCCAGGAGCTGACAATAAAATGCCTGAGCTCCAGGCAATGCTAACTGAGGAGCGGTGGATGTGGCAGCAGTCACTGAGACCTGGGCCACCGCAGGACATGACTGGGACCTGAACCTGTGGGTTACACTATGTTCAGGAAGGATGGGGAGGGAGGGAAGGAGGGGTAGCAATGATAGAAAACTGCATTGGCACAGGGGGAGTAGAAGAGGCAGAGGGAACTGTGGAGGCGATTTGGGTCACCTTGATAACAAGGGGGGGGCAAGAGAGTAAAAATAGGAGTGGTGTGTAGACCCCCTGCGCTGGTGGAGGAGCTGGAGAAAAGTCTGGTGGCAGATGTTGGGAGACACTGCAGATTGGGCAGGAAGGTGGTGGTGTTGGGGACTTAAACATGCAGAAACAGACTGGAGACTATGACATCCTCGGTGTGAGGGAACAAAGTTTGTTGGATGTCTTTCAAGATCCTAACTCAGCAGGTGGGAACCGACCAGGAGGCATGGGTACTGGATGTGTCCCAGCAGACAGTGACCAGATTGGGGATCTGGAGGTAGGAACCCATTGGCGGGAGTGACCATGCCACAGTCTGGTTCTGCCTGGACCTAGGAGGAGTAGAAGGCTGCACAAAGACGGAGGTAACTGACTTCAGTGGGGGTGGATTTTAAGGAAATGGGAAGGATCCTTAAGGAGCATTTGGATGTGATTGGGTCAGACATGGATGCTGACAGTAGGTGGGAAATCATCAGAAGAGGGGTGCAGGATGCTACCAGCACCTGTGCAAGAGTAAGACAAAAATGCAGTAGGGCCCAAAAACCCTGCTGGTGGACCAGGGAGGTCCAGGAGGTGGTGCAGGGAAAGAAGACAGCCTATAGGCAATTCAAGAGCTCAAGGAGTGAAAGGGATCGAGGGGAGTATGAGCTGATGGCTAGCAGGGCCACTAGGGTGGGTGAGGGTGTAAGGCAAGGAAGAAGCAGAACCTGCCAAGGAAATTAGGAGAGGGAACAAGGGGTTCTTTAGATACACTGGGAAAACAAAGGGTGAAGGCAGATTAGCAGGATTAAAACAGGGGATGGGCACAAGACCCAGGGAACAGGCTGAGGTACTAAATGAGTACTTCACCTCAGTTTTCACCAAGGAAAATGGGGGTGCTGCATCATACATGGGAGGAGACAGTGATACTGAGGAGGGGGAGACCCTTACCAATCAGTGGGTCTGGGGAAGGGGGAGGCATCACTGGTAGGAGAGGGGAAGGCTAAGCGGGGAGAAGAGATAGCAGAAGTGCAAATCACAGCAGAGAGAGTGAAGGAAGCCCTCAGGTCCCTTAAGATGGAGAAAGCACTGGGGCAGGATAAATTACATCCCAGAGTGCTGAAGGAACTTGCGGATGTCCTGGTGAAACCCCTGGAAGAGCTTTCACCATCTCTCTGAGGACAGGATGGGTGCCCAGGACTGGAAGGTGGCGCATAAGTGCCTATCCACAAGGGGATCAAGGGGTGGCAGGGAACTACAGGCCTGTCAGCCTGACATCGGTGGTGGGCAAGGTGATGGAGGAATTGTCAGGAGAGGCTGGGGAACCTGGAAAAGTCAGGGTGCCTGGATGATAGACAGCATGGATTCGTCTCTGGGGAAATCATGTCAGACAAACCTTGTGGAGTTCTATGACTGGGTGACGAGTGCCTTGGACCCGGGTAGACCAGTGGATGTCCTCTTTCTAGACTTCAGCAAGGCATTTGACTCTGTTCCTCACAAGGGCCTGTTGGATACGCTTGGAGAAATGGGGGTGGGGAACCAGATGATCAGATGGATAGGCAATTGGCTCCAGGACCTGACCCAGAGGGTTGTAGTTGGTGGGATAGTCTCATCCCCAAGGACGGTCATTAGTGGAGTCCCACAGGGATCAGTTCTTGGGCCCCTCCTGTTCAATGCCTATGTCTCTGACATAAGGACAGGTATCAGGAGTGAGATGAGCCTCTTTGCAGATGACTCAAAACTGTGGGTGGTGGTGGATGGGGAGGAGGGGAGGGTGGCCCTACAGGGGGACCTGGAGGCTCTGGAAAGATGGTCTAGAAAGTGGAAGCTGAGGTTCAATGCAGGAAATGCATGGTACTGCACCAGGGCAGGAAACCCAGGTCAAGTGTACACCCTGGGGAAATGCTACAAGTCTCGATGGCTGAGAGGATCTGGGGTGGTGGTGGATGTCAAGATGAACAACTCTGAGACTTGTAGGAGGGCAGCAGCCAAGGCCAACAGGATGCTGGGATGCATCACTAGGGGGATCACCTCCAGAAGGAGGGAAGTGATACTCCCTCTGTATAACTGCTTGGTGAGGCCACATCTTGAGTACTGCGTGCAGTTTTGGAGGCCACACTTAAAGAGGGACATTAAACTCCCGGAGAGGGTCCAGAGGAGGGCAACCAAATGATTTGGGGCTTAGGGGACAGGACCTATGGGGAGAGGCTTGAAGAGCTAAATATGTACACATTGGAAGAGAGAAGGGACCGGGGGGACATGATAGAGGTCTTCAGGAACATGAAGGAGGTAAATAGAGGAGGAGCAGTCAGGGTGCTTTGAAGGAAGGAGGAGGGGCAACTAGAGGGCATGGGTGGAAGCTGGAGGGGGGAAGATTCAGGGGAGAAAGGAGGAGGTGCTACTTCACTGCGAGGGTGGTGGAGCCATGGAATGCGCTGCCCAGGGGGCTGGTAGAGGCAGAGATGGTGGAGGTGTTCAAGAGGGGGTTGGACAGGTACAGGGGAAGGCTTCTGGAAGCAAAATCCAATGCAGCGAGAATATCTAGTACTGGGAAGGGAGAAGCCAGAGAAGGCGAGGGGGCAGCAAGGTCAGCACCCAGGGTGGGGGCTGACCAAACGAGCAGACGCGAAAGACCGTTAGACCTATTCTGCTGGCATTTTAGTATGTTAGTATTACAGATGGAGCTCGAGATGGAAGAGAAATGGGGGAAAATATATTGGAAACATTTCTGCAGAGGTGGGTGGATGAAACCCCTAAAGGAAATAGGAAGCGGGAAATAACAGAATATTATTGGGATACAATAAGCAAACTACAGAAATGGAAAATTGCCAGAACACAAATTATGCAGAATACCAGAAAGGGAATGTATAATAACATTTTAGGGGAAACAGGGGTACTAGAATTAGAAATAAAAAGGGTGACTCCGATTGAAAATAAATTTGTATACACAATGTTTTATTTATTTATTTATTTATTAGGTCTAGGATTACAATACCTTTGAGCCAGAGCTCTTTTACAAAGGTTCCATGTCAGGTTACAATTCAAAACATAAGACATGTAAGTCAGATTACAAATTCAATATATGGGACAAGGTTACAAAAGTGTAAGCTAAACAGTGTTACAAAGCATCTGAGAAACAAAACAAGTTTTGGAGGCTAGGTTACAAGGAGATAGTGAATGAGGTGCAGAGAGGATATAGGACAAGAGAGAGAGGAAGAGTAGAGGGGTAGGAGAGCTATAGAGGAGTAGTGCAGCCAGAGGCATTGTCGTAGACATAACATGGGGAAGTGCGTGCTAAGGGGTAACCAAGTACTAATAGGAGAGAGAACTGCATAAGGTTAGGGAAATATTCATGGGGTCAGCTAGTGGAGGCAGTCGCAGGAGCTAGAGGTAGTGAGACAGAGGCATTGCCTTAATTTATATGCACCAAGGGTAGGAGTGGAGGAGATGTAACTGTTCAGACCATTTAGCCAGCTGAGCACCCTGTAAGCAAAAGATCTTTGACCTTGTGAGGTACGACAATGTGGAACCTGCAGGAGCTGTGATTCAGACCCCCTGGTTGAGTGGGGGCTATTGCTAGGGTGCAGGAGTGCACACACTCCAGGGGGCGCATGTTGAACAACTCAAGTACCCCAGTAATAATGTGGGATGTGCAATGGTTAATGGCACATGAAAGAGTAGGAGTTAGAGGTAATCACAAGCATAAGGCTGTGGAGGAAGGGAATTGGTGTGGTGCTGATGTTGAAACACAGGATCACTTCCTTTCGAAACATGAATATGCTGTAGGGTTGTGGGAATTTTTAGCTGACAAGTGGCAGATGCCGTGGCTGAAAAATGTAAGCTATAAAAGTTTAGTTTTAGGAATTTTTCCTGAATTACGGGATAAATATCATTGTTCAACAGTTCAAATTGTGTTCGCTGTCTTGAAATATTATTTGTGCAAAGTCATTGCCAGCTGTTAATTCACCAACAGGAACTGTCGTATGAAGGATTTAGTAGAGTGTGTGAACAAGCTTTAAGGGATATATATATATATATATAAGCAGGAGTGTAGAAAACATTCTAGAAATAAAGTAACAATGTGGCGGAAAGGATTGGTGTCTTTTACAAAATATGCATGAGGGTATAAGATTTTGTAATAGTGTTGGGTAGTCGTGTGGTGATTGGGAGATGATGAGGATGTGGGATAAGTGTGGATGAACTATGTGTAATGCATTGTTATGTAATCTTGTCATATACCTTTTGCTTACATGTTTGTACTACATTTTTGGAATTCTTGTTTTCCTTATATGTGTATATTCTGATTTGTTGTGTTTTCTTGAATAAAAACTCTCCTACTCTTTTTGAGAAGTGCCATGGGATCTTTAATGTCCAACTGAACAACCACCAGAACAGGCATACAGGACTTCAGTTTAACATCTCATATAAAAGATGTCACATCAGGAGCGCAGCAACCCCCTCATGCTGCACTGTAGTGTCAGTATTAGAATTTAACCCAAGTGCCTGGTATGGGGATAGAACCCACAGCCTTCTGTTCTTCCAGCCTCAGAGGTGCATACATGTGATATTTCCCTCTTTTCACAGCAGAGTCCTGTTTTTTTTGACTGAAGTCACTCCCTCCCTCACAGGACACAAAATCTCCCGCTTAAGTAAAATTCTGTCCAAAATAGCCATTCATGTTTTTTTGGTAGATAAAAACACATAAAAAATAAATTAGTGATGAACAATGTCAGTGATAACTTTGTACAGCTAGTTGTTGATTCTTTTTAGTGCTTAATCTTGACAAAATTAAATATAGTAAATGTTTTTAAATGCTTTTTTCCTTATTTTTTTGATGCCAATTAAAGCAAACTCATGATGTTACAACATCTCCCTACCAGCAGGCCAATCTCCCTACTTATTTGACCCAAATCTCCCTCTTAACCAAGTTGGACTTATCACATGTATGGTGGTGAGTGTGCAACCTGCTGAGCCACTGACACTATTAAATTGATGCTATACACATGCTTTTATGTTTTTTTAAAAGAATTGCAACTAAATATTTATTGATCGTGTATTATCTGTTCCCATTGCATGAATATGATTACTCCAGACATTTTCACATCCCAGTAGGAGTGCTAGAACTATTTAAAACCAGACACAAACATCTAGCAGAAAGTCAGAATCAGGGAACACACGACATGCTGTAAGAAGAACGGAATGCAGTCCCTCAGTGGCTGAACATTTTGCAAGGATGGGCCCTGATGTGGAAGGCAAGAACAGGAATGCAGCTGTAATTTTGTACCTTACATGCAAACTGTATTCTAATTACAAAGCCCTTTACAACCATACCTCTCAGCCTCTTGCCTCATGAATCAGGAACAATGCTTGAAAAAATCAGGGCAAAGATCCCAAATCAGGGACATATCTTAAAAACTGGTACTATTCACTCAGAAAGCTGACAGAATAAAGGAATTTGTGTTAAGATGCATTTTCTGAAGAACAAATCTGTAACTTTAATGTCTGACATTATTTTGTGTTATTAATTCCCACTGTTCCATCACAAAAAGACAAATTTTATGAAGGACAGAGGAACATTTTGAGGCCAAATCAGGGACATCCCTGAAAATCAGGGCCAGTTGAGAGGTATGTTTATAAGCGGGGAGAAGGAGGGTGGGGAATGCTGCTGCAGTTTAGATGCAATTGACTTGCTCAGGGTCACACAGAGATTAAATGGTAGTTACAGGCTGCAGATCTAGGTCTTCATATCCACAGCTCTAAGATTAAGAGACCTGTGTGTTTACCGAGGGGAAAAATGTGAAGTTCCCTATATTTAGGCTGCTGTGCTGCACAAACATGTTTTAGTGGTGCTTCCCCAGAGTGGTCAGAAATGATGAAGAGCTAGCACCTCAACCTGCATTTCAGAAGCTCAGTTCACAGATCAGACTAATTGGGGAGAGGGAGGATGGGAAGTAGCTTTCTGTTGAAGAAAAATAAAATAATCACTGAAACCCATACACAATGCAGCGATGTGATCAGTAACACTGATGGATGAATGACTTGACTGTAGGCATTACCCCAAGTGCTCCACCAGCTCTCCATGTTTAGTGACAGTGTTTGTCACATTAAGCCAAGCGATACAGGTGCTGATTCACATAATAATCCCTTTCAAATAATTAGGAAAGGGCCCAGTATTCCTTTATGGTTAGAGATAACGGTGGGATAAAGCACAGAACTTGTCAACTAGGACATTGCAGGTTTAAATCCCACCGCAGCCATTGAGTCAAATTGCCTCCCCGCTTGCTTGAATCTGCTCAGGTATAAAGGCTGTAGAAGACAGGACTGGGGAAAGGGGAATATTTTATGTCAGCTGCACAGTCCTGGGTAAGGGAACTGTAAAACAAATGCTACATAATGTCCATGCCTTTCATAACTCTGTGTTTCTTGTCCCAGTCATTTATTACTGAGGTCATATGCATGGAAACAGAATAGTTGTTCCCTGAGTGTTCATCAGTTCTTATTGCTTCTTCACAACCTGATATTATAATACTCTGTTTGTGACATCACAATTATTCCCATGGCAACAGACTGTGATGTCACAACAGACTATTGTAGATTGAAGTAGGGAATAAGCTATAGAGGTAGAGGAACACCAAAGGATAAAGATTTTGTTTTTGTCGTACTTTCTTCAGCAATAAATAATTTTTAAGGAGAAATCTATAGAAAATATATGAAATACAAGCTGAATTGTGTCTAAATATTATGTTTTCCAAAGTTTTCCCAAAGGCGACAGCTACGAAGACTAGAGTCCTTTATTGAGTTATTGCAGGATACAAATGGAGGGCAGCATGCAGAAAACTGGCTTACCCAGATATTGTTAATGAATTCATGCTTTGTCAGTGACAATTGCAAAAAAAGTGTGATGTGATTACATGTTCCGGTTACACTAAATTTCTGAAGCTTTGAAACTGTCAGCAGCCCCAGTAAACAGAAATCAGCAGTAAATATTAATGAATTAGAACAGCCTGGTTCCTCTTTCTACAATTACATTTGATTCTGTGCTTCTGTGGCCCTAAAACATAATATTGTACTTTCCTGTCTTCTATGAATTGACTGGTTTTATGAGTATTTCGGAGCTTTTACAATTCCCATTAAAAAACCCGTACCAGTATATACTGTTGTAAGTATTCAGCTGAGCATAACGGCATCCATTATACCACCCCCCCCCACCATATGAAGATGCACAATTACTAGAATAAAAATCCTGGTCTTTGTCTTTAGTTGTGAACTTCATGTTATCATGCAGTATAGTATTACTGGGTATTGTCAGAGCATCCCCTGCAGTACCAGAGTACCTTCCCGATCCACACTGAACAGATCATAATTTGCAAACTTCAAGTTGTTGTTTACATCATGGATCACAAAACGCACTTTATAGACCGTCTGGTTCATTATCTGGTGGATATACTCGTTACCCAGCCAGTGTTCCATTGCAATGTTTCCAAATCCAGTTTTGTACTTTTGCCAGGTCTCCTCCCAGATATTCGCTGATGCATAACGGTTCCTCTGGATGACTGTCCAGCCGCTGCCATCTGAAGACATGTCACAATACACCATCAAAAAACTGTTTGCTAGTCCCTGAGGGTAGATGATATAGGGTCCACTTGGACTTCCGGTGGGGATCTCACTACAGTCCTTTGGATAATCTAGTGAAAGAAGAATGTAACAGAAGAAATGTAAAAAAAATGTTCAATTCACTTGCACTTCTATTAGCAAATCCATTTAAAGGGGACAGGAAAATTAACTTCAAATATTTAGAAGAAAAAGAAGAATTAGAACTTACATAGTGCTTTTCGTACACTTTCTATCCCAAAGGACTTTACAGGCAATAAGAGACTGGTAGTGAAGTGACTGTAAATATGTAGTGGCAGCCATTTTGCAGGTCAACGCCCACACAGCCTTGGGCAATTGCATGGACCAGTTTTTACAGTTGCAGTGGGCATAGCTCTGCAGACATTTCGCTTTGAGAAAAGGACTACCTGCATAATTTCCTTCCAAACAACATGGTACAGTGTTAAAAACAGTGTCTTCCACTGAAGCCTCATTACTACACTGCCTGTGTGTGTATGGCAACTGGAGAGTACTATTTTTCCTCTGGCTTGAGAAGTGAATTGAGCCGCCCCAGCACTGCCTTTTTTGCAAGTTGAGACCTCTTCCATAGCGTTTTATGGGCCTTTTCTTTGATAAGTTTCAGTGCTGAAGTTGAGCCCTCCCCAGTACTGACTTTTTTGCAAATTGAAATCTAATCCATTGTGTTTTAGGTCTGCCCTCCCCAGTACTGCCTTTTTCTACAAACTGAAACTTCCTCCATAGTGTTTTATGGGGGGTTTCCCCTGGCTTGAGAGAAGTTAAAGGAAAACCCCTCCCAAAATCCAAGTCTGATGCCTTTGCAATTTCTCTGAATTTGATAAAAGAGATTCCAGCCATATTGGTCCTTGGAAAACAGGAGATGATGGAAGGTTTGATACCTTTTATTGGACCAACATAGAAAACAGTTGACAAAGATAACAAGGAATGGAAAGGGTCCTAGATGCAGCAGAAAAAAACAAAACTACCAACAAAATCAAAGAAACAGCTTGACATAAAATTTAAAACAACAAAACAATGAATGATACAATTTAAAACAACAAAACAGTGAATGATATTTGGCAGATTATAAAGGGCAACACAGTATCATTTGCAACAATTTACATTAAAAGCATCAAGGAATATAGCAACAAATGATGACAAGTAAGATGGCTAAATGAGGATATGAAGAAAGTTAACAATAAAAAAAGCTAAACATGTAATAAAATATCTGAAAACTAAAGCTAGGACATAACCACATGGTCAGAATATTACACATTTTAAAAGAAACATAATCAGATCCTATCTATGTGCCTTTGTCTTCCATTTAGCTTCCTTTCATCTCCTACTGACCTGTTCCTACTTAGCCCCCTCCCCATCTCTTCTCATGTTTTTATTCTGCATCTTAGACGTTCATCTCTAGTCTCCTTTATCACCTTCCCACTTCACTTCCTGATGTTCAAATGCCCCACAGTGGATATAAATACTACTTATGTTGCTCAGTTTTGCTATTCACCTAAAGAAGGGAACCGTGAGACCCCGAAAGCTTGTGTATAATTCCATCTTTGTACAAGACACTTGTTGGTCCAATAAAAAATATCAAACCTTCCATCATCTCCTGAATTTGATAAAAATCTAGCCTGCACATTTTAAGTCCCTCAGTAGGAGAGATCAGTAAAGTAACTAAATACTATGTAAGGATAGGATCACATAAACACAAACCATCACAAAGCCTACTTAGCCAATGGATGATCAACGCTGCAAAATTATTAGATTTGTCTACTAGCACTGTCTTCTACACAAGGCACAAGCAATTGAATCAAAAGTCCATAACGTGTTGATGAAAACAGGGAGAGCAGGATTTCAGGCAAAGTGACACAGTTTACATACAGATTTTTTTCATTTACAATTTTCTGTGTTTTTTCCCCTTTTTCCCCTTAATCCCATGCACATCTGTGGCACTGAATGCATGTGTTTGGAGGCATGCAAACCTCAGGCACTGTGGAATGCCCCACCCTACTAGCTGTCCTCCTGTCTGTGCCACCACCCCACCACCAGACCTCCAACTGGTAGGACAAGACTATGGGAGGGACAATGTCCACCCCAGGAGAGGTAATCCTGCTCCTTGCCCTCCCACCAGTTGGCTCCCTGACTACCCAGGATCATTCCCAAACTTGGGTCACTGGCTTGATGTGAGGTGAGGCTAGATGACTCAACCCTCTGTGCCACCAGGCCAGCCCAGCGTCTGTGTTTCTATGTTAGTAATAGAGGGTACATGTGCATTATACTATGCATTAATGTGACATCAATTTTAAGATGTTAAATATAAAGTCTATAGTACCAGTATGCTATAAACAAGTACTGCTCAAATATTCAAAATCCATGGAATCAACCTATTGTCAATTTAAATCAAAAATACTTATCTATGTAGCAGTCAGAACCATGAAGAAAAAGAGAAAGAAAGAAACACAAAAGAAAAACTGTGCATAAAAAGACCCAAAGAAGTTGGGGGGGGGGTAATAATATGTATAAAGCAAGTGAACCGCACTGAAATGCATTTTCTTTATACTTGTGAAAGAACAAATGTTCAAGCCAAATATAGATCCCAAATATAGAAAATAGTTAACAAGGATAAAAAGGAATGGAAAGGGTCATAGATGCATTAGAGAAAAAAAAATCAAAGAAACTGATTGACATAACATTTAAAACAACAAAACAGTGAATGATACAATTTAAAACAACAAAACAATGAATGATATTGGCAGATTATAAGGGGCAACATATTATCATTTGCAATAGTTTACATGAAAAGTATCAAGGAATATAACAAATGCTGACAAGCAAGATGGCTAAATGAGGATATGAAGAAAGTTACTCAACAACAACAACAAAAAAGCTAAACATGCAATAAAATATCTGAACACAAAAGCTATGACATAACCACATGGTCAGAATATTACACATTTTAAAAGAAACATAAAAGCAAAAGTAATCATTACAAAAATGGAACTGAAATCTAAAAGATGCAGATAAAAGTAACAACAAGCAATTCTGCAGTTACATAAATAAATAAAAGGTATTGATCCAAGATAAAAAATATAAATAAAAAGAAACTAGCCAAAACAAACAACAACAAAACATAATAAGTATTATTAATAGCGGAGAAACATTAAAAATACATTGGGGATGGCAAAGTAATGTAATAAATATTTGTGTTCTTTGTTCAGACCCAATCACAACTCAGTCTCCTGTCCCTTTACATAATCAGAAATGTGCATAAACACAAACAGTCACAAAACCTACATAGCCAATGGATGACCACAGCTGCAAAATGATTAGATTTGTCTACAAGCATTAGCTTCTATGCAAGACACAAACTATTGAATCAAAAGTCCATAGCATGTTGGCCAAAACAGGGAGAGCAGGATTTTAGGCAAAGTGACACAGTTTCTATTTAGATTACAGGTAGCAATAACTGCTGCTGAGATAAACTGATGTGTCCCTTGCCATGCAGTGGGGAGGGGGGTGTTAAGTAGCATTGTTCAGGAGCAATCACAGATGTTTTTTTAAATAGATGTGCTCCATGTTGTTTCCAGATTGGTTTATATAAACCATTCCAGTTCTGCATATATTTAAGCAATATACCACGACAGGGTGTGGGTTATGCTGGCATTTACCCATGCCTGGTGTGGTTCGGTCACAAGGCCACAGGCCGGGTGACCAAATCCATACCAGGCATGGGTAAATCCCAGCATAACCCACACCCTCGAGTGGTATATTGTGATTATACAATGGGCCAAAGAAAATAAATAAAAAATCAGAAGCAGAATTGAGTGTTTAAGTAATTTATTTAAAGTTTGAAATTAATTTCATGAATTTGTTCTTCCACTGCAAAAAAATAATTCCATTGTATTAAGTTGAAAGCTATGGTGGGAACTTTTTGAGGATTTGGTAGTTTTCTTTGTTAAGGAGAATTATTTTTTTTTTGCCTCCTTGCTCAAATGCCATTGGTAGACAGCATGACAGTACAATGGGGGGGGTGCAAGAAGTGTGGCTTGAAAGTGCAGCCACTGCGAAAGCGAGGAGTCTGGGGATGTGTGGGTGCTTTATTTCCTCTTTTGAATTTCTAACCCCCTTCCTCCGCGTTTACTGAGTGTGAACTGCAGAGGGAAGATGATTCCTGCAGGAACAAGTGACCGAAAACTAAGTCCAGTAACTGTTCTGGGTATGTAACCCCTCCCCCAGTTTTTCAGAATGTGAGTTAGAAGAGAGGGAGTGTGATTTTGGCCGGAATGAGTGGCCGGAAAGTGTGGCCACTGGTACAGCGGAGTGTGACTCCGGTTTTTAATTGCAAGCAAATTAGTTGCTTTTTGGGTTTTGCCATCTAGGGATGGAGTGAACAACTTTACAACAGGTCTTGGGCAAGTACAGTAAAGCAGCATGCAGCTGTCTGTTTCCATTGTCAACTGTGCTCTCTCTGGAAACCACTTCGTACACTACAAGAGTATTGGGTGACCAGGCAATGTATAAACAAAAGAACTGACACCATGACAGAGACAGCAGATGGATGCTGTGTCACAGTTTGCTGGAGGGCACTGGGAGTACATGGAATGAATAGGGCACCCATGCTAAAAGGGGGGGTTCGTTGAGGAGCCATCTGTAGCAGGGAAGTACAGAAGTCGTGGTCCAACTTTGGCCTGTATTGCATATGAGAGGTACAGTACATAACTGTTTTGGTAGATTAAGAATTGCACTACTTGTGTTTAAAAAAAAAGTTGTTCTCTGTTATTGAAAATAGATTTGGGGGGATTCAAAAGTAAATACAGGTTTGAATCTCCCACTTATTTGAATAACTGGGAGATGAGTTGCCTCTTTAGCAGTGATCTAAGATGGTGGAATTATTTTGCATTTTCGGTGGTATCATACTGATCTTGGTGAAGCAGCCGACTAGCACCTTTTCCCATGGGTAATGCCAGGATTTACCATGGGTAAAAAGGTGCCCATCAGCCAATCACAATGCATGATTATTGGACTCCATTGTATAATATTTAATTTATGGTCTACTGTAACCAATTATAAAGTGCTGCTCCATTTCTGCTACTTGGTACTGATAAAAGAACTGAAAGGGACTGAGGGATAGCAACAGGAGTGCAGAGAAAACTACTTTAAATAGTGACCATTTACACACACACACACACACACACACACACACACACACACACACACACACACACACACAGCAGAACACAGCTGGATAAAGTACTAATATTTAGGAAACTTATTACTTATACTGTACATACCCTAAGACTCACAGTGTGACTCCTCTTGTTGTTATGCTCTCTCTTCTGTGGTTAATTTGAAACAAAAAGACAATGTGACAAGACACTGGCCTCCAGCAGGGCCTATTAAACATTAGAGCAAAGGGCACTCTGTGAAGATTGTCTGGGACAAGATGCAATAAAAAAAAACCCTGAATAGCAGGTTCCAAGGGGCATAAAACTACCATGGATTTTAGTAATCCACTCACAGCGAGAATTAAAAAGGAAAAAACAACTGAAATTAAGTTAGAACATGCAGTTAACAATATATATCTTTTCTTGATTTTAACATGCCATTTTCCTTTAATTGAACCATCACCAGTACTGCCTCCAATTTTTTCTGCAAGCTGAAACCTCTTCTATAGTGTTTTATGGGTATTTTCTTTCTGTGTTAAGTTTCAGTGCTTAATGTGCAACCATTTGCAAACTGAGAAACTTATTTTGCTGGTATCCCCCTTGCCACTCATTCACAGGTGTCAGTCAGTGTATTTGCTAACCATGCTGGTTGATCTTTCTTGCTTCCCTTATAGTAAGAATGTGAAACTACATTTGTGTTAATTTAAATTTTAAAGTGGCATGTCCAGTTTGCATCAGTTGGGGATGAAGCTGTATCCCTTTAGCTGCATGGAGTAATTCTCTTGGCACCACCTGTAAGAGACATCATGCATGTAAGAATGGGTGAAGCCAGGAATTTTAAACTTGTACTGTAGATGAGAGATGATGGAACTATTGCCTATGGCTAAAAGACTCAGGAAGTTAAGTATGTACTCTCTAGAGGAAAGGAGGGAAAGGGGAGACATGATAGAAGCATTCAAATACCTCAAAGGTATCAATAAGGTACAGGAAGGTTCAATTTTGCTGAGAAAGAGATATTCAAGGACAAGGGGGCATTATATGTAACTAGAAGGGGGAAGACTTAGAGGGGATACAAGGAAATACTTCTTTAGAGGTAGGGTGCGGGACACGTGTAACAGCCTGCCAGCAGAAGTAATGGGTACCAAAATGGTCACAGATTTCAAACATGCATGCAGCCTCCATGGCTGGAGATCAGTTATGGTCCATGACATAACCACATGGTCAGAATATTAAACATTTTAAAAGAAACGTAAATGTAAAAGTAACCATTTCAAAAAGAAAATGGAACTGCACACAAAAGCAACAGCAAGCAATTGTGCAGTTACAGTACATCAGAACCCAAACCAGTCAAACCATATGAATATTCATCACTGTAAGTCTTCTGTATTATGCAGACCATGATACTTAACAGTTGTAGGGTAAGTTAGTGCATCTGTACTTATTTATTGCATATGCATCTCAATTGCTAAGGGGTCCTGACCATGCTCACCCTTCCTAAAGCCATGCTAGCTACAGTATGTCTAGCAATAACACAGATGGAAGGATTATGCCATAATTTCAACAAGAAGTTAACATTTTAAAAAGACAGTGATGTAGACTGAAAAACAACTTGTGTAGGTGAATCATTATACTAGCCAAGATATGTTCCGGTTGCATTCCATAAGGCTAACTAGTGGGAGCAATAGGGGAAAGGGATAGAAATCTAAAATAGAACAGTTTAACCCATTTGTGATTTAAATTTGAATGATAGAAATGTGGCTTCCAGAACTGGACACCATATTCCAAATGAGGCCTCACCAGTGATCTACACAGTGGCATCACCGCCTCCTTCCTTCTGCTGGTGATACCACTCCCTGTGTACCACAGTATCCCACTGGGTCTCCTCACAGCTTTGGTACATTGATTAGCCACCTTTAGGTCTTGCAGTATGATTATCCCCAAATCCCTTTCCATCTTGGTGACTAACAATCCCCCCCTCCGTAATCCTTCCCTGGGTTTCTGCAACCCAGATGCATGATTTTGCACTTTTTTGCATCAAATCTCAGCTGCGGCATTTTGGCCCATTCCTCTAGTTTTCCTAGGTCCCTCCTCATTTCTTCCACTCTTCCCAGAGTGTCAATCCTGTTGCAGATCTTAGTGTCATTCAGAAACAGACACACTTCCCCCCAGCCCCTCTGCAATTTCATTTGTGAAGAAATAAAATAGGACTGGGTCCAGGACTGATCCCTGTGCCACCCTGCTCATCACACTGCTTTCCTTAGACTGAGCACCATTTACCATGACTTTCCATCTTCTATCATTCAACCAGTTCCTTACCCAGTTTACCACCTTGTGACCCACTCCCAGGCTGCCCAGCCTCTTTGCAAGTCATATGTGGAATGGTATCGTAGGCCTTATTAAATGCAGTTCATGTTTATGTTTACGCCCATGAAACACCCTTATCAAGTTAATGGCATTTGCAGCCATAGTAGCTCTGCCAGAATTTGTTTGGGAAAGGGACTGTTGGCCAGGTCATTGGAGGAATTCCTCTGCTTTTCCTGGAATAGGATGCTACATGGCTATGCACTCATGGTAGACCGAATGTAAAAGGGGATATCAAACATAAATAAGAGGAAGACAGATTTTGCATTCACCTAGAATATGGATTTCAAGAAGAAAGTATGATCCACATATTTTTTTCCTTCTGGAGAATTTTCACACAATGCTGTCAGATTCCTGTATTTGAAAGCACGACTTATGAAGCACTTTTGCTAGGAGATAGGACAAGCCCTTGGAATTTTTGGCATAAAAGTACTATGACTATTGTTTGCACTTGCTTAAATGGTGGAGTTAGCAGTCAAGATGCCAGTATGTTTTTAAGAGTAAAAATATATCTTTGGTAAATCTAATTATTTCAACAGAAAATGAATTGCAGGAAATTAAAGCACAGTAATACAAATGTCTCTCATAGTCTGCATTTCATGAATATCGGGGAAGTGTGGCTTGTCTTTCACACTAACATATTTAATGTAGAGGCGACCAGAATATTTGTATGGCAATAGGAATATCACTTTGAGAATTATGTGATAGTTTGAAAGGAGAGTTAGATTGAGACTGACCAAGTCCAATGAGCGAATACTGTACCTGCTCTTGTACAGCTTATTCAGCAGCTGGCCATAGCAGGGTGAGGAGAGCTATGCCAGTCACCAGCTCAGTTTGGATGGGTGGGTGTGGGGTGCTGGTCACTGCCTACTGGGTGGGGGAGTGGAGGAACCACTAGACTACGAGGGATATGGGGATTAATGATTTTTTTTATTATAACAGTGATCGGGGTTGGGGAGAGGGGCCAGTAAACTACCAAAGAGGGATACTGGGATTGGGGAATTCTTTTATTAAAACAGTGATCAGGTCTGGGCACAACTAAACTATCAGGAATATGGGTAGGGCTGTGTATGTTTCCATGGACTGAGGCTGGGGGGGGCTGACCCAGTGCATTCCATGGCAGTGCACCTATGCAGATGAGCCCATAATGGATACGCAGATGGCCTCATTATGCCACGCATGCCCAATGGGCTCATCTGCATGTTTTGGGCTGAATATCATCATGGGGGCTGAGGCACAAATCAGTGTTCGCTGTGCAGTACCCCATGGGAGGTCATCATCCCTGCACCCTGCTTGTGTTGCACCGAACATGGTGACCCCCTTCTGTGCATCAGGGTCTGATATTCAGACAGATTGCATGGTCAGTTCAGATCATGTAATATGTTTGAATATTGCACCAGAGTCAGCTGGCCTAGGTGTTTTGCGTGGTGCACAGTGTTGTGTGTGTATCCAGCTGGCTCTGAATATGAGGGCCTATATGTATACAAAATTGCAAAGCAGTCAATGCTGTATGTGATGAGGATACAGTTATGTAATGAAGTGATGACTCAGTTTTTCATTCCAGCTTCAGAATTTAAGCACTGTTCCCCAGCTGAAGTACATTTAGTTTGTGCACAGTTGAATGATATGAAGGTCCCTCATAAGATGCGGAACGTATTGTGATTATGCAGCGATGGATGGCTCAGTGTGTAGAGCAATATGAATCACAAATGCATAGACAATAGGATGTGTCCATGCTCAGAATGCCCCTTATAAGCTGAAACCTTGAAACACTTGATTTTAATGTCCATATACAAAAAGGTTCTGGCACTTTTTGGCAGTCACATAGAAGCTTTCATGGACTGAACACGTAACCTATCACATAGAGAATACTGGATGGGCAACTATGCACAACCAGTGTATTGTTCCACCGAGGGGTTCTGATTCCCTCTGACCTTGAGATCGAAGCTCAAGAGGTCCATGGGAGTCAGAACCCCAAGGTGGCACAATACACTGGTTATGCATGGAGTTGCACTTCCAGTATTTTTTATGGTGTATGGGGCCTCTGAAAATAATTGTAAAATGTTTGATTTTTTTTTAAATAAATTTTTGCTGCCACATTTTTTTCCAATTTATGGCTGTTTGCTAGGGTCAGTGCCATGGTTGTTATGAAGCAGATGCCCCTACTTGCCAATTCAGCCTTTGACTGGTTGCCAGCTGCCTGTAGGTGGGTTTTTCAAAAGAAAAAACATGGCCACTTTGTTTCTTACTAAGCGAGAGGATTTCCTGAAAGGGAATTTCTAAGGCAGTTGTAACTTGCAAATAATGTCACATATCTGGTTGATCCCGCTTTGTTCTATACAAGTATAAATATCTGGTTGATCCTGTGTTTTTTAATACAAGTATAAATATCTGATTGATCGTGCATTTTTTAATGCAAGTATAAATATCTGGTTGATCCTGCATTTTTAATGCATGCATAAATATCTGGTTGATCCTGTGTTTTTTTAATACAAATATTAATATCTGGTTGATCCTGTGTTTTTTTTAATACAAGTATTAATATCTGGTTGATCTTGTGTGTGTGTGTGTGTGTGTGTGTGTGTGTGTGTCTTTTTTTAATACAAGTATTATCTGGTTGATCCTGTGTTTTTTAATACAAGTATAAGTATCTGGTGGATCCTGTGTTTTTTTTTTAATACAAGTATTAATATCTGGTTGATCCTCTGTGTGTGTGTGTGTGTTTTTTAATACAAGTATTATCTGGTTGATCCTTTGTTTTTTTTAATACAAGTATTAATATCTGGTTGATCTTGTATTTTTTAATACAAGTATAAATATCAGGTGGATCCTGTGTTTTTTAATACAAGTATAAATATCTGGTTGATCCTGGGTTTTTTAATACAAGTATAAATATCTGGTTGATCCTGGTTCTTTTTTTAATACAAGTATTAATATCTGGTTGATCCTGTGTGTGTGTTTTTTTTTAAATACAAGTATTATCTGGTTGATACTGTGTTTTTTAATACAAGTATAAATATCTGGTGGATCCTGCATTTTTTAATACAAGTATAAATATCTGGTTGATCTTACCCCTACTTGTCAAGTGCAGCCTTTGATTGGTTGCCATCTGCCTGTAGGTGGGTTTTTCAAAAGAAAAAACATGAGCACTTTATTTCTCACTAAGTGAGAAGATTTACTGAGAGGGAATTTCTAAGGCGGTTGTAACTTGTAAGTAATGTAACATATCTTGTTGATCCTGCATTTTTTAATACAAGTACAAATATTTGGTTGATCCTGTGTGTTTTTTAATACAAGTATAAATATCTGGTGGATCCTGTGTTTTTAATACAAGTATAAATATCTGGTTGATCCTGCATTTTTTAATACAAGTATAAATATCTGGTGGATCCTGTGTGTTTTTAATACAAGTATAAATATCTGGTTGATCCTGCATTTTTTAATACAAGTATAAATATCAGGTGGATCCTGTGTTTTTAAAACAAGTATAAATATCTGGTGGATCCTGCGTGTTTTTAATACAAGTATAAACATCTGGTAGGTTCTGCTTTATTAACATCTCCAACATTTCGAGTGATCATGCCGGCAGCTGGTGCTGCTGCACGTTACTATGTGGTTGATCCTTCCACTTATGTTACCACAGCTGTTGTGGCTCATGCTCTTTGAAAACCAGTTGAAATGTTGTTGTACCACTATATGGTATAACCGTGTTCCATGACCTTTGAACTGTAGTACAACAACATTTCAGCTTGGATCGTTTTCCATGCTGAACAAGCATTCACCATGCACAATAACCTGGTACTTGATGATTTTCTTCTGCAGTGCAAGAAATGTAATAAAAGCACATTCATGGTGATTTTTGCATGTCTAAAATGTTATAGGTGGCACGCAAGATGCCAATATGTGTTGCAACACATACAATATATTTATATTATAACAAAGTCTGGTCAGAGCCAATAAGGCTGCAAAATTATGTTATTGATGGGGTGGGCAAAAGCTGTGAATTTTGCTTTCACAGAACTTCCACAAAATTTTGGAAATTTTGTGGAAATTTTGGAACTTTTGCCATTGACGAAACTGGGATTTTCCATGGATTTTTGCCGAGTTCTGCAGGCTTTTTTTGTGAACTGTGGAAAAATGCATATAAACTGTGGAATTTATTCTATCCACAGTTTAATGAACTGTCAGTGAATGAGCGCCTGCTTGTATAAGAATGCGGTCATTCATTGACAGTTCAGTGAGCCACTGGTAGTGGAGGAGAGAGGAGGGCTGCACTGGTGGCCCACTCAGGGGCATGGTGGGGGGAGCTGGGTGGTGACAGATGAACTGTCAGTGTGGGGGGTCCACTAGACACCAGGGAATTTGAATTTTTTTTAAATAAGGGATCGGGGATGGGGAGGTCCACTAGACACCAGGGAATACTGGGAATAGAGGGGGATGAGTCGGTGGACTGTATCAGCCCAACAGGCAGCATTAGCCCTCTTCCCCCACCACCAGTATGAGCCAGCGGTCCCTCACAGCCAGCATCTGCACCTTGCTCATCCACAAGTAGTGTCCATCCTCACACTGCCAAAATCAGCTCCACACAGCTAGTATCAGCAGCCTACTCTCCCAATCCCCAGTGTCCATTCCCCACCTCATACTTTCAGTATAACCTCCAAATCCAATCACAGCCAGTTACCTGCTCCCCCACAGCTGTCAGCACCCTGCTCATATCACAGCCAGTATCAGCTGCTCTCCCTGTTAGTATGATTCCCCCAGTTCCCCCCACAGCTAGGATCAGTCCCCTGCTCTCCCACTGCCAATAAATTGCCCCACTCCCTCAGCAGTCAGTATCAGTCAGTCAGACATCCAAAAAGCCTGACACACTAAAGCAAAAAAAACACTATGACTCTCAGAACTCTAAGAATTGCTGTAACTTTATAAATAACATTATTAATAGCATAATAGCTAAAGCATTCAAAGGTTACAAACAAACCACAGCCCTAGATAGGCTACCCCCTCAGAGCTTTGTTCAGTGGGGCTTTGTCAGAGGATATGCCAAATTACAAATTGCAGTGCTGTGATAATGATGTCATGTAATGTCCAAAATTCAAAGGTGCCTTCTCACTGCATTTTGTATAAACACCACCAGTGCACGTACAAAACTACTGAGTGTTCAGTTTAAAGTGCTCACACATATCAAAAGGTGTATTTCAAAGAGTTATTAGCACATCAAAATGTTATGTTTGTGTGTCTGAATTATAATGCAATGACCAGGTGGGTGTAGAGTACTCGAGCCAAAAGTTTACTGTGACAGTGCAACCTTTAAGTTCATTTGGCAAACCGTAATTTAAAATAAAATCCTACACCTCTGCTCATCAGGATTTTGGCTTAAGATCTTTAGAGTGCCCATACTAGAAGGAGGAATTGTAAAGCCAAGTGTGGTGATCTATAAAGCTGACATAGGCTCATGGATGATGAGACCTCATTTAAATTACATTGCCGATATTAATCCAGGCAGTTTAGGTTTGTGCTATTAAGGTTTGAGGTCACAGAGAAACTGGTTTGGTCAGAAAAAAGGTTTAGTTGCCCTGTCATTAAAGCTTATATGTTCTGGCATGGACTCCAACCCATAGATCTAATGCACCTTGTCTCTGCATCTCCGCACATAGACTCTGCCTGCTTGGATTTCAGTATCACTCAGCCCCCTAACTCCTCGGCTAAGATCAGCCTCCTTCTCACCATTGTTGTTATATGCCTCCACTCATTCTACATCCAGTCCATTGCTTTTTCCATACGTATCTCTCACAAGGGTTGAAATTGGTACTGGCCCATCAGTCAAATGCTGGTAAATTCTGTAATGGGCTAGTAAGACTGTCCTTTTACAAGTCCTTGGGGCTTGCACTATAGAAGGTAACATTTCAATAAGAACACTAGTTGGGTCAGTGGAAACATCTGTGGGGCTAGTGAATTTTTCCTGTCACTAGCCCTGCTGGCTAGTGGCTGCAAAACTTAATTCTGACTTGCTTTCATGCAAGGTTGCTGACCAGCCTGCCATGCAAGACCTCCAGGACCTTCAGCACTTGGCAATCAGAAGTTCTGGACAGTCAATACCCCTTCCCTCCAGTCTGTAATCATTACCAGCCCATTCACCTCACTGCAAGCAACACTGCCCCATTTTCTGTATTCAAAAAACTGCTTCCATACAAACTTCAGTGCTCTAGATAAGATTTTTCAGAGTGAATATTATACTCACTTTCGAAGAGAGGTAAGAAAAGCCAAATTCATACAAGCATAAATGACAAAATCTGGTGACTAAGGAGTTCTTTTTGTCAAACCAGTATTGTTGTTTTACAAAATTAGAATACTACAAATGATTAATTTATGTATTTTATCTTCATGTATTATTTTGTTTTTGTAACACATTGGGTTAAATTAATGAAGGGCACTGTTGAAGGCTTCACCTCCGCATTCTTAAATGTTGAACATGTTCTATTCTTTAGTTGAATGGACTCCTCTGACAATAAAACAGCTCAGAAATTCTGAAAATATATTGATGTGTTTCAATGCCACAAACACAACATGCATCAATTCAAAATACAGACAAACTACTCTCCAGGAATGAGCTGTGCTGTCTGTCTGGCACAACACCTAGTAGGATACTAAGAGGATTAGCAGTGATTGCATATGCTCAAGGCCTCCTGTTTTCTGTGGTTCTGCAACACACAGTGATTGACACAGAAATTATGACCTGCCATAGAATTTGGGGCTGGCCACAGAAATTGCACAGAAATTGCCCCAGTAAGTTAGACAGAGACTGACATGATTCCTTTCAAGCAATTTCTCTGCCTACCTGTAGCTATATAAGAACTAAAATTCACCCTCAACCATCTCAGCCCCTCAAACCATCACCAACAAACCCTGAGAGCCCACCTTGAGCCACTCTATTTTTTTATATTCGCAACCCATTTTTGGTCCAAGGCTGCCTGGGGATCCATTGCCTTTTCCTATCACTGCTAGTAGACCTGAATACTTTTTTTCTTATCCCAGTAGTGATTTGTAGGGCCCACACAAAGCAATACTGGGGTATGAATCCAGCATTTTGGCACAGCAGTAATAAGAAGAGGCAGAGGATTGTCTTACACTGTTGGACCAAAAAAGAATGCCAATATAAAAAAACAGAGTGACTCTGAGGTTCTGGGTGGAATAAAGTTTGGGGCCTAAATATGCAGGGTTGATATTTCTTGTTTTATAAGGGGTAGAGTAATGTCTAAGAGGAGACTTTACAATATTTTTGAGGCAGGAAGAGGCAGAGGATCACTGTACAGGGTTGGGCTGGATAATGACATACATTTAAATCTACAAGTTCACTCAGTTTCATTCTCAAGGCTTGTTAGGAAAGTGGTGGGGTTGAGATGGGCAGTGGTGGGTTTTACCTGTTCTAAAACCATGAGTGGGTAAAGTGCTGGGAGGGGTTGTTATCCTTATGGGGTTTAGACCACAAGAGGTTGCTGTGCATGGGGATGTCAGGTTGCCAACCTGATGGGTCAACTCTAGTGCCTAGGAAGAAAAATGTAAATAATAAAAAATGCAAGCAAAGGAACAGCTATGTAAATAAAAACTGTTGGAGCAGGAAAGGAATGAGAGAATGCTGGATATACTGAAGAAATTAAAAATATGAAATCAAGGTAAGAAAAGTGAAAAGCTAAAGATTATTTATGTAAAATGTGGAAACTAAATAAGGAAAGAGAAAAACAAATTGAGAAAATAGAGAAAGTCATAATGACATTGCAGATGAAACATTTTTTTAACTTTTTAAACATTTATATGTTGATCCAGGACAATATGCAAGGGTGGGCAAGACAGATTTCAAGCTCACCGCATCACAATTAAAAATGCCACTGAGGGACAAGTGGATTTATTCAGAGCATCAGTGCAGCTTCTACTTTTTTTTTTAAGCACAACTAGCTTGACCGTTCAATACAGTGGTCAGATCTTTTTCTGTTCTTTGATAACCAGGTAAGGTTACCAAAGAATAAATCCAGTAGAGTCCACCCCCATTGAAAACACCATTGTTTTCCTACCTGGGTGGGTGGTGGTGCTGAGATGGGTGGAGGTGGGCTACACTGGATTTTAAAAACTGGGATCAGACAAGGTTTTTTGTGGGGCTGGATCATGAAAGAAAATATCTTGCTGCCATTAGGTCTAGGGTGGGGGGAGGTTGCAGAGAACATTACTACCATTATGGGAAGGAAAGGAAAGAGAGCATTGCTGCACTAGGTCTGAAGAAGAGAGGAGAGGAGAGATTTTTTCTGCCATTATATAGACTAGGGGAGGAGACAGCATTGATGCCATTAGGTAGGTGGGAGGTGGGTGAAGAGAAAGCTTTTCTTTTACTAGGTTTTGGAGAGGGAAGAAGAGAGCATACAGCATTGCAGCCTTTTGATCTGGAGTGGAGGTGGGAGCACTGCTGATATTGTTTGCTCCTCTGGAGGAGGGGAACTATGCCTGGCTTAGAAACATAACAATGAGATTACAGAGGCAGAAGGAAAAAAAGGAAAGACAAAAAGCTAGCAGAGTCACCCTACTAGGGCAGTAGTGGTGCATTGGGTTCCATGAGGGCAACCCATGATTGGGTGCGATCCTGAGATTACCTGCTCTAGGACAGCCCATGGTCAGCGGGCATCGTGGATGCCAGGGCTTTCAGGCTAGGGGAGTGAGGTGCACATGAAAAAACAAATGAAGCCAATGTGAGAAAGATGACAACCAAGCTAAAGATCACTAATTTAAAATGTGACAACTAAACAAGGAAATAGAGAAACAAACAGAAAAAGATAAACAGTCATGCTGACACTGCTGATGTTTAATATTTTATATTTTTAATAAATGTCAGTTTTCAGAGTGGCAGTACGAGGAGTCTCTGTATGCACCAATAGCCTGCCACCCTCAACTACGACTGTGTACAGGGCCCCTGAGTGGTTTTCTCAGAGTAAGGGAGTCTTGGGTGCTCCATGGCTAGGCTACTTCATGCTGTCCTGTAGAGAACAACTATTCCATCATTTTCTTTGTTGCCAGTATGTTAAGGGGGTTCCTGCCAGTAGCCATTAATGTTGCATGACACAACACTATGCCCTAAATAGATTTAGATAAATCTGGAGAGTCAGAACAGCTTCTGAAAAGAATAAAACTGAAGGTTTAAGGGAAATTATGTAACTTACATTTATGTGGTGAAGCTTTGTAATTAAATTTTCTCTTGGGGCTAAAATTTGAAATTTGAACCACTTCTATTTTATACTTAATTGTATCTTGGATTACTTATATTGTCTGTGGATTATTTACCTATTTCAACATGCTAGAGGCTTTGTTAGTGCTATTCTCTATATTGTGCTTTGGAGAACAACATGATGTTGATAAAGATGGGGTAATCATTAGGCATAATGATATGTGTGTAGGGAATGTGATATTGTTGTTTAATATTTTTACAGGAACTTTGGATTTAACAGTAAATTTTGTAATAATGACTGTTAATGGGCAAAATGTTTCACATGTGCGTATGTACGAGACATATCAGTGGCATACAAAATGTTTACAAGGTGCTATTGTGCACCTGAATAGGAAATACACAAGGGTTAGAAAAATATTATTAATCCTGATGATTTCTGGTGACATACATATAAACCCAGGTCCCAAACAAATGAATGATTATTCCTTGGTTGACTTTGGGGAAAGAAAAAATGTAGGCATGCTACATTTAAATGTCAGAGGTTTGTTACCCAAACTGGATATAATTATGTCTCAAGCAGAAACAGTGAAGCCAGATGTTTTAGCAATAACGTAAACCTGGCTTTCAACTAAAGTAAGCTACTAAGGATGTTGAAATGGAAACTTATAGTATCTTTAGACAAGACAGATTGAAAAAAAGAGGCAGGGTTTTGCTATACCTTAACAATAATTACAAGGGCCAAGTTAAGCTTGCCAAATCCATCCCTGATCAACTGGATTTATTAGTATTACAAGTGCAAGGAAAAACTGTTTTTTTATTTTAATATTATGGTCTGTTATAGACCCCCTTCAGTGAAAATTAATGCATCGCAGACTTTGTCTGAATTGATTGCTCAGTTCTAAAAAAATGAAACGGTGCTGTTAGGGGATTTTAATTGGAATTTGTTGGTACTGCAACTTGAAATTTTAAATAAATTTACAGCACTTGGTTTAGAACAATCAGTGAAATTACCCACCAGACCACACAAGTCAGATCGTGCAAGGGATACTTTATTAGATTTAATTTTTACAAACAGGCCTGATAGGCACATCTCTTCGGCTCATGAAAATGACATGAGTGATCATTGTTATATATCTTGTGTAAGAGACATGTTTTTTGATAAACCCAGACCTCAATTAGTCTATACTAGAACATTCACATCATTTAATGCACAAGCTTATCTAGGAGACTTGTAGACATTCAATGGAGTTTATTATATGCATATCCAGATGTGTACTCATCATTGTCTTTTTTAAGACTTCTCTTTTGAGTGTTACTGAAAAACATGCTCCATTAAAATTTAAAACTGTAAGAAAAGGAAAAGTACCTTCGATAACAAAAGAGCTAATAAGTTTAATAAAACAAAAATCAAGACAGATGCATATAGCTAGAAAGTCAAAAACTGAGGCAGACAAAATGGCTTTTAGGGTTCTTTGGAACATATGTACTGCTGAAATTAGAAAAAAAAAACTTATTATGAAAAATATTTTTTGGCATCTGAAGGTAATCCTAAAGCATTATGGAAGGGAATTGATTCATTAAAGGGGAAGCAGGGTTCACCCTCTTTACCTGAATGTTTGACTGTTAAAGGGAAGGTCTTGACATCAGATAGGGACAAAGTTGAAATGTTTAATTCTTATTTTTTCCTCTGTTGGAAATACATTTGATGATTTATATCCTGGACTGTCTTCACCAATTTTGGATACTGATTTTGATTTTAGGTTAAATAGGCCAGTGTTTTCATTTTTTTCAATAAAGACTGAGGATGTTGTAAAACAGCTACAAACGTTAGACATAAAAAAAGGACCTGGATGCGATGAAATCTCCCCATGTGTTTTGAAATTGGCTTCAGAAATCTTGGCACCACATTTAACATATATTTTTAATCTTTCATTAGATAGTTTAGAATTGCCACTTGATTTAAAAACAGCACTTGTTATTCCAATGTATAAAGGGGGATTCCTCGAACCTGAGTTCTTACCGACCAATTTTGATTCTCCCAGTATGTGTTAAAATTTTTTAGAAAATTATACATCAACAGTTGATACAGTATCTTACTAAATACAATGTGATAACATACTGTCAATCAGCTTTCAGAAAAGGACATAATACGACTTACACAATTTTAAAGGTGGTTGATGACATGCTGAAGCCTTTGACAGAAACCAGGAAATGCCAACTATATTCCTGAATCTGTCAAAGGCATTCTACACTGTTCATCATATTATATTATTGGATGGGTCAAAGAAGATAGGACTTGGAATTTCAGCATTGAGTTAGATTCATGCTTACTTACTAGGGAGATCACAATGTGTTAGAGTGGGAGGATCTTGTTCAGCACCTATTACTATGTGCAATGGGGTACCTCAGGGATCAGTGCTGGGCCCTCTTTTTTCTTTTTATATGTAAACAATTTACCAAATGTTTGCTCCTTTGACACATGTATCCAACTTTATGCTGATGACACAATATTGTGTACAAAAAATGAAGCTATAAACATAGCAATATGGACTTTGCAACAAGATTTTTTAATGTACAGAAAGAACTAATAAAACTGAGACTTCTTTTGAATGAACACAAAACACAATGGATAATATTCAGAAAAAAACAAAACAGCTGTAAAAGAAATAAGATCATTAACAGGGACTACCCTAGATTATGTAGAATTTTACAAATATTTAGGGGTGGTGTTGGATAACAATTTAACATTTGAATTACACATAACATCAATGTCAAGATAAACTATAGGCTTTATCGGTTTCTTTTACAGGAATAAGTCCTTCTTTAATTTAGAAGTTAAGAAGTTGTCGGTTACATCTATGTTCCTAACAATATTAGATTATGGAGACATAGGGCCAGATATTCAAAACTTTGCCCCGGGGTTAAATTAGCACTGCCTGGTGGGCAAACTTAGTTTGGAGCACAAAGCAAGCTATATTCAAAAGGAAATAGCCCGGTGCTAATCCTGCTGAATATAGCAGTCTAAGGAAGCGGGGCAAACTGGTCTGGGAGTGTAGGGCAAAAATAGCCCGGGAATAAGACAGCACTGAATATAGCAACAGGAAAGTGCAAACTGCAACTGCAGCTCATTAGACTCTGTAGCAAGCCAGTGTTGCAGGTGGAGAACACTGTGTGTGATTGCACAGAGATGTCTCACAGCTACTGCAAACACACCTCTCAACCTCCTGCCTCATAAATCAGGGACAAGACTTAAAAAATCAGGGACAAAGGTTTAAAATCAGGGGCACATCTTAAAAATTGGTACTATCCACTAGGAAGCTGGTTGGATAAGTGGTGTAGTGTAAAATGCATTTTCTAAGGAAGAACACGACTGTGACATTAATGTTTGACATTATTTTATGCGTACAACCTCCACTGTTTGGTCATGGAAACACAAGTTTTAGGAGAGACAGAGTAAAACATTGAGGTAAAATCAGGGACGTCTGAAAATCAGGGACATTTGAGAGGTATCACTGCAAACAACAATGTAAGCTACACACTGCAGAACTGTGCTATGCTGAAGTGAGGTTTGCCCGTGGCTAACCCGATTGCACAGTGCTAACACATTAGCCTGGTGCAAACTGGTTAGCCCGGAGCAAACGGGAGCTATATTCAAAGCTCCCATGCAAATGAGCCAACTTAGGTAATCCGTGGGCAAGCAGGTACATTTGCATCTCATTAAGTGCTGCTTAGCATACATTACCATGCAGTTTGCCCGGTGCTACTGCATGGAGCACAAAGCTCCCCCTTTTGGTCAGAATGGAAGTACAGGCTGGACGTTGCAGGCCACGGCATACACACAGCATCCCCTGTTGGTCGGAATAGAAGTACAGGCAGAAAGCAGCAGGAACTGTGCCCAGGCACAGTCAGTGCATACATACCTCACAACCTCTTGCCTCCTGAATCAGGGACAAGGCTTAAACAAATCAGGGACAAAGAACCAATATCAGGGACACATCTTCAAAAGTAAAGATATCCACCCAGAAAGCTGGTAGAATATGGGGTTTAGTGCACAATGCAGTTTCTAAAGAATAACAAGTCTGTAACTGTAATGCCTGACATTATTTTGTGCTTACAGTGTCCACTGTTTAGCTACAGAAACACAACTGTGAGAAGGGACAGAGTTATATGTAGAGGCAAATTCAGGGACATCCCTGAAAATCAGGGACAGTTGAGATGTATGCTCCCGACCCATTCACAATACAATTACACTTAATGTCCCTGGTAGTCTAGTGGTCCCCCCACCCTCCTGCATGACACCCGATCCATTTTAGTTAAAAGTAAATGTTATTTCCCTGGTAGTCTAGTGGTCCACCCACCCCCACCCTCACATGAATCCTGATCCATTTTTAATGACAATTAAATGTCATTTCCATGGTAGTTTAGTGGTCCTCCACCCCCGTATGACTCCGAACCATTTTAGTTAAAGTAAATGTTATTTCCTAGTAGTCTAGTGCTTCATTTCTGCACATTGCAAGTCCTGACTCAAGCACCATACAAAATGACTGTTCCTAGTAGTCTAGTGGTCCCTCCACCCAGCAGTGATGCCCCACTCAGCCCAGCAACACTGAATAACAGGCTGTGACTGTCAGCCTCCCCTCTCACCACCACGGCTGGCCACAGACTGAGGTATGATCTGTGCACCTCAGTCGGCAGCTGGCCATGGTAGTGAGATGAGGGCTGAGCCAGTCACCGGCTCTGTTCGTAGAGTGTTGCTGGGATGAGCGGAGGCATCACTGCCAGGTGGAGGGACCACTAGATTAGCAGGGAACAGTCTTTTTGCATGGTGCTTGGGGTCGGGATTTGTGCAGGGGGTGGGGGGGACCTCTAGACTACCAGGGAAATAACATTTACTTTTAACTAAAATGGATCAGGAGTCATGCAGGGGAGTTGGGGGACCACTAGACTACCAGGGAAATAACATTTAATTTTTATTAAAACAGATCAGAAGTTGTGCAGGGGGGTTGGTGGACCACTAGACTACCGGGAAATAACATTTAATTTTTATTAAAATGGATCAGGAGTCATGCAGGGGGTTGGGTGGAACCACTGGACTACCAGGGAGTTTACTGTACTATCGCAGCTATGGGGGTCTATGATGTGGGGGGGTCACCGCTGCATTATTGCCAGCTTTTGTCCGGCGGTATCTAGCACTGCGCTACAGGTTGCACTGATGCCTGTAGCGCAGCATTAGACCTTTGAATATGCCGCGCTGCTGGCATTCATGGGCGGTCTCCTAACCCTACCCCTGCATACTATTATCTATTAGTGCCGGCACTACCACACAGCACTGGCGCTAATAGAGCTTTTAAATATTGCAGCCTCGTGCAAATCCAGCGCTATTCCAGCACTATGGTTTTGCGCTAGGCACAATTGTTTGAATATCTGGCCCATAGTCTATAAAATTGCTAAAAAACTTTATTAGGCTCTTTGGATGTATTGTTTAACAGTGCACTAAGATTCATAACTGATTTGCTATATAAAACTCATTGGTGTGTTTTGTATCAGAAATCAGGCATTTTCTCACTATCTGATAGGCAAGACATCCATTGGAACCTATTAGTTTACAAGTTTGTAATCCAGTCTCTACCAGATTTTCTTTTGAAGTTAGTTAAAATTAGGCAACAACAAATGTACTGTTTAAGGTCTTCAGTTTGAACATGTTTATATTCACCACGATGTAAAACTACTTTTGGGAACAAAACTTTATCAAGTGTGGTTCCCAAAACATGGGAACGATTATCTAAGCTACTAAATGTTGCTGTATTATTATTTACTGATCATTTTAGATCACAGTTTATCACTCTTTATGATAAACATTGTAACTGTTTTGGATGAATTTCAAAATTGTAGCTACACTATTTTGACCAATTGTGGTTGTCTTACATTTTATATGTAATGTGTATATGTTTGTAAAACTTGTGTTTTTTTGTATGCTACATGTTGGATTCAATTGAAAAAGAGATAATTTTATCTCAATTTGATGTCCAGTAAAGTTGAAAGTCAGGGATCCTCTTCACAGGCCATCCTTGCTGGAGTCCCCCAAAACTGTAAAGCGGGCTCTGTATTATTTATATATAAATGTGCTGCAGAACTTTAAACCTTACCAGAGAATTTGACCTAATAGTGCTGCAGAAGTTCAGAGTCCCTGCCGCAGAAGTTACAGCACAGGGTCATAATGTCACAAGACATTATGCCGCATGCATTTACCATGCTGCCAATACAGTGCAATGTACTGCATGCGGCATAAGTCTTTTGTTTGCGGGGGGGCTCCACCATCCTCACCCCCTGTTATGGGGGGACTGCACCCCAAACCCCCAACTAAAATAACTAACTTCAAGGGGGGTATAGTAAATCTCGCACAAAGTGCGATAAAAAGAAAATTTCTATGTGACTGGGACTTGAACCTGCTTCCAAATGCTCTGTCTGCATCCCTTGCTGTTAGCGGCTCATCTCGTTGAGCCATGGCAGATGCTTGGCAAAAGCCTGTCCCAACAGAGGTCTTATTCTCTGCCTGGGACAGTGAGAGGGTACAGTACCATGCACAGAACCATTTGTGGTATTGTACCCCTTCTCTGTCATATACCACGCTGTTTCTTTTCTGAGGTTTTGTCATACACTATTAAGCGTATAACATATTGACCCGGTAGGGAAGTTACATCAGTTTGCCACAGAGAACAGGGGCCTTGCATATACTGCAGATTGGCTACTGGCCGGTCAATAGCAATGACAGCCTGACTAATATTTTTACTTTATGTACTATTATTATGTATTAATTAATTATTTATTAGTCATTCTGTATGCAACATGATCAACAGAGTCTAACAGTCAGTACTGCTGGTTGTAGAGTCAAAAGTGTATTTCAGTAGGGCAAAGTCACCCCATGGTTTGATTCACACTCTTTCAGTGGCATGATAAGATTGCTGATAAAAGGGCATCAGACTGCAGTGTGGCTGGAATGGCTGAGTCAATACACGCTGATGACCCTCTGCAATCCACAGTACTAACTGCCAGACATGACAATGCACACAGAAGCATGGAGTCCAATAGCCTGGGTACCAGTGCTGCTGACTAGCTATTAGCAAACCAGAAGCACAGGCAGCCAGTGCTGTCCCAGCATCGTACTACAGGGCATCAGACTACCCTGTAGTAGCAAAGTTGGGATACACTCACTAACTGATCATTACAAGTATTGAGTGCCAGTCTGTGGACACACACACACATGCTTACTCACGCACTCACTCACTCACTCACTCACTCACTCACTCACTCACTCACTCACTCCTCCAAGCAAATCAGACAAGAATAAAATAATGAAACAATTCCCAAATGATTACATTGTGTACAGACAGAGTCTGACATCCCAGTTTTTTTAATAAACGTTTAACAGTCATGTTTAACACTTACAGTCAGTTCAGACCCATATAAATATCCTCACCAGCTCCCCAGATTTGCCCTCTGTTCCCACATTTTCCACCACATGATGGGACCAGGTCTCAGCACTGCCATCCCATATCCACACTGTCTGCCTTAAGCGGGCTGCCTCTAACTTATTTTCCTAACTCTGCTGCCTCCGATAAATTCCAAGTCTCTTATCCTGTATACTGTGCACTAAGCCAATGCAACCACTTTGTTTGATGCAAGGACTTCACCATTTGCTTGCCTGTCTGCTCCAACTTATTTTCTTACCTCTGCTGTCTGTGATAAGCTCCAAGTCTCCTACCATATATAATGTGCACCATGCTACCATAACTACCTTGTTTGTTGTGAGAACTCCACCATTTGCTTTCCTATCTGCCCATTCATCATTTCCACTGACATGCACCACACAATATTGCTTTCTCCCAGCAGAATGGAGTGCTACTGAGTGTTCCATGTGATGACAGCGATCTAAAAACAGTGATTGCTATCATCGCGAATGTATCGATATATACATTTCTCAGTGAGCCAACATCCAGTAAATTAAAGTGTTTTTGCAGTGGGACTGTGCCCCCCCACACCCCCACTTCATGGGGGTTTTGCCCCGCCGCACCACCCTAACTAAACATTCCTAACTCCAAGGAGGGTGCTTGTCAAAGAGGGGAAACACCACATCCAAACAAAAAACCCAACAGCCTCAAAACATTCACCCACAGCAGATCCTGAACCCAGTACCTGCTGCATCAGAGCCAGCCACCCTCACCACCACACCACAGGGCTGGCTAGGTTACAGAATACTTCTCTCCCCTACCTAAACCCTTCCTCCTATCCCTCCCCTTCTGGTCACTGTTGTCGCTCATCCATTGCTACCCTTGCAGGGCAGCTGATGATGACAGTGCTATAAATGAGTTGCTGTTTCTACAGTCACTCATTTACAATCACTATCATCATAGGCTACCACTACCAAGTGGCTGTGCTGCTGGGGGGGAGGGATAGAGTGCTGCCAAGTGGTTCTGCTGTGGAGGAGAGAGTGGGATTGAGTGTCACCAGGCAGCTCTACTGCTGGAGCAGGGGAGCAGGACCCAAGGCTGTGGCTGTTCTGCTGAGATAGGGGGAGCAGGATGGAGTGCTGCTGAGTGGCTCTGCTAATGGGGGGCCAGGTTGGAGTGGGATGGGGTGCTGACAAGTGGTTCTGCTGGGGGGTGTAGTGGGACAGAGTGCCACTGAATGGCTCTGCTGTGGGGGGAGGGGGAGCAGGGGTGAGTGCCCACAAGTGGCTCTGCTGCTGGGGTAGGGGAGTGGGACAGTGGTGCCAAGCAGCTCTACTGCTGGAGCAAGGGGAGTAGGATGGAGTCCCCCACTGAGTGGCTGTTCTACTGGGGGTAGGGATGAAGAAGGACAGAGTGCCACAAAGTGGTTCTACTGCAGTGGGGGGAGCGGGATGGAGTGCCATCGACCAACTTTGTTGCTGGCAGAGGAGGAGGAGTAGGGAATGAGTAGCACTAAGCTGCTCTGTTGCTTGGATAGAGGAGTGGGACTGAGTGCCACTGAGCAGTTCTGTTACTGGAGAAGGAGGAGGAGGGAAAAGAGTGCAACAAAAAGAATACCAACTTTACATTGTTTATGGAAGTCAGGTGTGTTATTTTGCAACAGACTGCTGGGATCCACATAATGTTCTAATAAAACTACCTGAATCACATTCTAATAAAACTGCCCGAATCACAATGATTGGAACTGGAAGTGAGTGCACAGCAAGAAAATAGAAGGGCTAGAGGGGATTTATGACAGCTATTCAAAATCCTTCAGGACCTGGAATTAACATCCTTGTGTGGGTTCAAATATAACACCAGAACTCAGTCTTTCAGATCACATAGCAATAAGTTATTACTTTTAAGGGCAAACAGTAATAAAATATATAATTTCTCTACTGTCAGAGCAACATCAGCATGGAACAAACTACCAAGTGATATAGTTAATTCTGAATCGTTGTTAAGCTTTAAAACAAGATGATTCAAATGCCTGAATTGGGTCAGCAATGGGAGAACATCCACCACTTGGAGTGGGAGACAGACAAAATGGGCCCAAGGCCTTCTTTTGTCTATTACTACCAAATAATATCAAGTACCAGGTGCTGTAAGTAAAAACATTGCAACTACAGATGGGGGAGGGTATAGAGACAAAGTACAGCACAGTGGTGAATGGAGAGGACCACATGTGCTTTAATTCCACTGTGGAAGGACACAGTCTAGGTATCTGGTCACATGCTTCCATAGTCCCTTCTTCTGTTATGTAATAGCAATGCATCAGCATGGCTCTTGTAAAACACCCGTACAAAACACATTTTTTTTTCAATTGTTTAAACATGAATGGCACACTAAGCTGAAAGCTCATTTACAGGTGCAACCTAGGAGCACAGAGAAGTTAAGTGACTTGCTCAGGATCACACAGTATGCAAGTGGGGGCTGTGGGATTCAAACCCAGGTCTCCAGATTTGCAGCTCAGAGCCTTAAACTACTGCACTATACTGCCTTATCAACATTGGACCCTGGATGCACTGCACACAGCAAGCTACCATAATGTATGGTGCAGTGCATCCAGGGTGAGGGGCTGAAGGCCACCCATAGGGGGATGTGTGGTGCATGTCTGTTTGCGTCACAGCCCCCAGGGTCATATTCAGCCCAATTATGCTGATGAGCCCATTAGGCATGCAGGGGCCAAAGGGTCCATTTGCATGCCCATTATAGGGTTATCAGCTTTCCTGTGCTGCCGTGAAGTGTGCTGGGCCAGTACCCCCACACCATGATCCATACAGAAGTAAAACAGTCCCTGATCAGTTATCCCTGGTAGTCTAGTGACCCCCCCTTCCCAGCCCTGATCACACATATAATAAAAATAGAACCCTGATCCAATCCCTGGTAGTCTAGTGATTCCCCACTCCCCAGCCCCTATCACATATACACTGAAGATAAAACCCCGATCCAATCCCTGGTAGTCTAGCGGTTCCACCCTCCCCAGCCCCAATCACACATATTCTGAAAATAAGACCCTGATCCAATCCATAGTAGTCTAGTGGCCCCCCACCCGATTTGGCAGTGACCCACCACCCCACTCCCCCAACCTGATCAGAGCCAAGGACTGGCACAGCCTACCTACACCACCATGATCAGATGCTGACTGAACTACACCGGAGCAGATACAGTACACAGTACTTGCCTATTGGTTGACCAGTCTGGTTTTGAACTTATTCAGACCAGTTCTCCCATCCCTACTTTAAAGAATTTGTAGTGTATCCCAAGGAGGGACCTTATAGCAGAATCCCTTGCCTGAGGCATGATATGGTGGCATTATGTATCCAGAACTGGGGTGCATGGAAGTTACAGTGGAGGATGGCCACGTGTGCCCTCTGACATGAGGCAATTACCGTAGCTTGGTCCACACTATGCTTCTGAGTGCAGGGTGGGTAAGGGTTTCATGGAAAAATCAGACAGGGGAGTCATGGGTAGAGAAAATCTCCCTACTCCCCTGATACCCCCAGACAATCCATCAGTGTCAGACCCATCTTTGCTTGTGTTTCCCAAACCTGCTCTGTCGGTCAAATAAGATTCTCCCTCGGAATATGCAGACGTGTTTAGAATCCTGCCTTGGGGGGATAAGTTGTGGGTTGCTATGGACCGGGGTTGAGCAGTGAAGTAAAGGCGGGATGGGGCATGGTTTTAGGTGTGTGGATCAAATGTTTTCCTGACAATTGTCTCAGGACCCATTTACAAGCAGTATTGCTCCAGGGTCAGTGCTTTTTTGTTAATATATTTTCATTATGAATTATATCATATGCATTACAGAGAAAGAGTCATGAAAAATGGTTGAAATTACAATAACAACTAACAGTGAGAGAGAGTAAATCAGTCATATATATGGATGAATAAATATGGTGCTTAAAATACTTTATGAAAAATCTGTCTTTTTCAGAAACAGTATTATCTTAAACAGAGAGAATAAAATCAGTGTCTAAAGTGTAATATTCAATCAGTTTTTCAATGGTGAACAAAATACTGAAACTACATATAGTACTGTAAGGAAGAGTTCAACTGCAAAAGGTGAGCAGACTTGTACAATAATTATATTTATATGAAATCATAAGCTCATCTAAACAGGTGAGGCGAGGGTACTTGGCACCATTCGATTCAATGGATGGTTGAAAAAATGGTGCAGAGCACAGGGGTTTGGCTTCATTGGAGGCTGGGGTTCCACCTGGAGGGATACCAGCCTATACTGGCAGGATGGTCTGCATCTGTCCAGGAAGGGAAGGGAAGGGAACAAGCCTTCTGGGCGATCAGTTTAAATGCTTCATTGGCAAGCTATTAAACTAGTCAAGGGGGAGGCACTGATAAGTAGCAGGGAATTCCCAGCCTCCCCCTACAAAACAGGGTACTAAATGAGGTAAAGACCGAGGTAGAAAGGTCAGTAGGGAGCAGGACTGGGTGAATGGAAAAAGCAAAGTCAATGAGGACAGGGATGGTGCTACAAGGGTAAAGCCATCAAAAAATGGAGAGCAATGAGTACTAATACCCATAGTCTGGGTAACAAGCTTCCTGAATTAGTAGTCTTGATGGAGGAGCAACATCTGGATATCATGGCAGTCACAGAAACATGGTACACACAGAACCATGACTGGGATGTAAACATACCAGGATACATTATCTACAGGAGGGACAGGGAGGGTAAAAGAGGAGGAGGAGTAGCTCTCTACATAAAGGAAGGAATCAAAGCAACAGAACAGAAGGGTAAACAGGGAGGAGAGGAAGCACTGTGGGTCAATTTGGAGACAAGCAATGGCACCACAATTCATACAGGGATTGTATACAGACCCCCATCTCAGAGGGAGCACATGGACAAGGAAATGATAGAAAGTATCCTTAGAATGGCAGAAAAAGGGGAGATATTGCTGATGGGGGATTTGAATATGCCAGATGTTAATTGGAGTGCATTTGCAGCAGCTACTTTGAAGAGCGGGGTCATTCTAGATGCCCTACAGGGGACATGCCTTAGACAACTAGTACTGGAGCCCACTCGAGAGGGAGCAATCTTGGACCTGGTACTCTCAAATAGAGATGGTGAGAGGATCACAGATTTAGAAGTGGGTAGCCGTCTGGGAACTAGTGACCATCGAACAGTATGGTTCACAATAAACAGCAGTAGAGTCAAGCCATACAAAGGCAAAGGTACTGGACTTCAGGGAGGGCTGACTTTGCCAAAATGGGTGAGTGCCTAAGGAATACACTAAGCAAATGGGCAGGAAGGAGGGGTGGAAGAACAATGGGGAATAATCAAAACTGCCATCACAGAGGCAACAAGTCTTTGTGTGAAGCAAATAATCACAACAAAATGATGTAAGAAACCACTATGGTTCTCAAAGGAGGTGGCAGAGAAGGTAAGGGAGAAAAGCAAGCATTCAGGAAGTACAAGGAATCACGTAAGAAGCAGGACAGAGAATTGTATCAATTAAAGCAAAAGGAAGAAGGGAAGGCAGTCAGAACAACAAAGGCCCAAACCAAGGAAAAGATAGCCAACTCAGTTAAGAAGGGGGATAAAACCTTTTATAGGTGCATCAGGGAGCAAAGTAAGACCAAGGGAGAGATAGTGAGACTTAATAACGGGGAGGAGGGGTGAACAGAGGGTGACTGTGAAAAGGCAGAGATACTAAACAAATATTTTTGCTCAGTATTCACAAATGAAGAGGGGGAAGTACATAAACCAAGCAATAGAAACACTCAAGATATGGGGGTTGATACCAGCCCATTTACAGAAGAAAGGGTTCTGAAAGAACTCTTAAACTAAAGATGGACAAAGCAATGGGGCCTGATGGGATTCATCCCAGAATTCTAAAAGAACTAAGGGTAGAACTAGTGACACCACTGACTACCCTCTTTAACAAATCATGGGAGGATGGGGTGATACCTGAGGACTGGAGGAGGGCAGAAGCAGAAAACTACAGACCTGTTAGTTTAACCTCAGTGATTGGGAGAATGATGGAATCATTTCTGAAGGAAAGAGTTGTTGAGTACGTAGAAGCCAGAGGGGCACAGAACCCAAGGCAGCATGGATTCACAGCAGGAAGGTCATGTCAGACGAATCTGATAGATTTCTTTGACTGGGTGACCAAAGTAGTAGATCAGGGAGGGGCTGTGGACATGGCCTACCTAGACTTTAGCAAGGCATTTGACACAGTCCCACACAAAAGATTAATATACAAGTTAGCCAGCCTGGAAGTGGGTCCCAAGTTGGTAGCCTGGGTAAAGAATTAGCTGGAGAACAGGACACAGAGGGTAATAGTAAACGGAATCCACTCTGAAGAAAGGGGGGTTACTAGTTGGGTACCACAAGGTTCAGTACTAGGACCGATCCTCTTTAATATCTTTATAAGCAACATTGCAAAGTATGTCTCTTTGCAGATGACACAAAGATCTGCAACAAAGTTGATACACAAGGTGGGGTGGAAAGGATGAGAAGGGACTTGGCAAGGCTGGAGGAATGGTCAAATATATGGCAGCTTAGATTCAATGCTAAGAAGTGCAAAGTAATGCACCTGGGAAAGAAAAACCCAGGGAAGAGTACAATGGGGATGAGATACTAACAACAACAAAATGGAAAGGGACCCGGGGTAGTCATATCAGACGACGACTTAAAGGTGGGCAAGCAATGTGAGAGTGCAGTAAGGAGGGTTGGGGATACTGGGATGCATAGGGAGAGGCATCACCAGTAGAAAACAGGAAGTTGTTATCCCTCTGTACAGACAGCTGGTGCGACCCCATCTGGAGTATTGCTTGCAGTTCTGGAGACCCAATCTCTGCAAAGACATAGACAGAATGGAGGCAGTCCAGAGGAGGGCAACTAAAATGGAGCAGGGTCTGCACCAGAAGACATATGAAGAGAGATTTAAGGAGCTTAATATATATAGCCTTAAGGAAAGGAGGGAGAGGGGAGACATGATAGAAACTTTTAAGTACCTCAAGGGAATCAACAAAGTCCAAGAGGTTAACATCTTTCAGAAAAAGAGGTGTGCAAGAATAAGGAGGCACAATTTGAAGATTGAGGGGGACAGCTCAGAGGTAATGTGAGGAAGTATTTTTTCATGGAGAGGGTTGTGGATGCATGGAACAGCCCTCCTGAGGAGGTTGTGGAGTCAAAAACAGTGGTGGATTTCAAGAATGCATGGGACAGTCATAAGGCAATTCTAGTGGGTGGGGGTAGGAAGAAGTAGGCTGTTGGTTAACTAGGATCTACAGCTTATCCATTAGGTAGGGAAATGGGCAGACTAGGTGGGCCAAGCGGTCCTTATCTGCCGTCAAATTCTATGTTTCTATGTAACCATGTTCATGTTAAAAGCCATAGAACAACAAAAATAGGAGCAGAAAGAAAGAAGGCAGACAGTAGTCACACTGTCTTCAAATAATTAACTGTAAAAGTATTGAAGAATTAATACAACAAATGAATGTCAAGAGCATCTGAAGTAATACCCAAACCAATGTGCAACAGGAAATACAGAATCTGTTTACACTGGAGTAGTCAAGACTTTGTGTAAAGTACCCCATTTGTATAAAATTTGGCAGATTGATCTTTCAGGGACACAGCAAGCTTTTCCATTCTAAGAATAACACACCATGTCTCCATTCTTGTACTGTAAGAACTTTTTCTTCCAACCAGTATTTCAAAATGATGTCTAATCACTGCACCAAACCAAAGTGTTTTTTGTTCGTATGACCAGAGGGAGGCTCCATCAAAATGACCTAGGATGCATGTAGCTGCCTGAATATGACTGAATATCTGAATAGCAGTGATGAAATACTATACAGGAAATTAATTGCAGCAATGGAGAACAAGGCTGACTGTGTAAGGAGCACACACTGGTAGTGCTTAACGTATGAATAATTGAGTAGATTAGGAAACCCTGTACTTCAAATAGGATAGTCTAACCTGACGTTTGGTACCTAATGGAGGAAAAGATGTCATGTGGAATCAGTTGCAATTGCAGGTAAGGGTAATGAGTGCATGGAGGAAGAGTTTTAGGGCAGAAGGAGAGGAGGCAGAACAAATTGCTGGGGGAGGTTAGACCATTGACGGAAGAATCCAAAAGTGAAGGCAGAGATAAGAATTACAGTGAAAGAGGCATCTCATTTCAAAAGAGGAGTGAGAGGGAGGTACGAGGGAATAGTGGTGAGTGCTAGGGAGAAGTCAAGGGCAATGCAGCAGAAGGAGTGAAAAGGGGGTCCCATTTGGCAAGAGTGGGTTTTCAGCTGCACTGTTCGCAAACATCCCCAAAAGTCAGGAGGATAATCTTGATGATGATATCGCTATGGACAGCTAGAGGGATTTGTTCCAGAAGTGTGCCCTAAGATTAGGGTATGGTTTTTGGTAGATGGGGTCCACCCAATCTCTGAGGTACATGAAGGAAGCAACCTCATCAATTTCTACTCTGTCATGAGTCTTGAAACCAATGTGGAATTTAAATTTGGTCAGATGGTTCCTGGTGCCAGAGGCCATTGAGACCATTTTCTTGTTACTGAGAGTGAGCTTATTAGGGCAAAACCAGAGTTGGATATTGATAAAATCTTGGTGAAGCTGAGCAGTTGGACAGGGGCAGTGGGACAGAGGTGAAAAGCACAGTGTTGTTTGTGTACACACTGCATTTCATTGACTAGAAGCCACCCTCAAATTCAAGCTGCAGGTCAATGAATACCTTTAATAAATGTCACCCTCAAATAGAAGCTGCAGATTCTAATCAGGGTTTAAGTCACATCAGATAAAGCTCTGTAGGTGGGACTCTTTGTGATTTTTATCTCTATAAACATGGTTATTATCTTTAAAATTTTTGATCTTAGTTCACATTTGTTGTGATTATTGTGCTGTGAGGAAGACAATTAACAACATTCAGGATGTGTAATATTTACTTTTTCACACTTAGAAATTTGATTTTGCAATACAAGCTGCCCTCAAATACAAGCCACAAGTCAAAATAAACAATTTCAGTAGAAGCCATGGCTTCTGCTCAGTGAACTATGATACGCCTATGCATGGAGGCACAGGCTTTTGGGAGGCTACTGAATACCAAGAACTGGATGGAATGAAGAACAGAGCTTTAGGGAACACCTGAACAGACTAGGAGGGAGAGGAGTCACCTATGTGGACTGCTTGAGGCCTACTCTCCAGATAGCAGCTGAACCATCTGAGTGGTCAGAAAGACCCATGTGTCCCATACTCTTAAATTTGTCCAGAAGAAGGGGGTAAACAATAGTGTCAAAGGTTTTGGTCAGGTTGACAAAGACAGTGTAGGTGATCAGGCTGTGATCAGTCTACTTAAGAATGGAGTTAGTGAGCTGGAAAAGCGATAAGGCAGTGGAGTGAGTCTGACAGCATGGGGTCATAATATCACGGACAATATGCTGCACGTCAAAACCATGTACCAGACACAGCATGCAGCAACATAGCAGTGGCACATAATGCTGACTGCAACAGAAATGCTGCACATCTGAATGATCTTATTGTTTTTGTGGGGGACTTTGCCCCCACATCCTCTAATGTGGGGTGCTTTTCCCCACACCCCCCGGACTATTTATAATCAACTCTGAAAGGATGTGGACACGGGATAAAAAAAATATTTGTTGCAGCACTTGGCTATCTGTGCACTGATGAAAACCACAAAAAACATTCACACACCAGGGATTCAAATCCTGGTCCTGCCCTGTGCTGCATAGTTGGGTGCCCTAGACACTCCACTATAGGAGCAGATTGACCAAGTACCCAACCAGCAGTCACTACATGCACTTCCCTTTCCTGTGCAGAGTGACATGGGTAGTGATACTTGCTGTGTATCACTCGTATACCCCTGTCACTCTTAAGCACTATGTGCTACAGACCACGCGGTTTATCAAGCACAGTTTAGTCCACGCTATAATCACCCGGTACTGAGTCTGCTACAAAATGAGAAAAGAAGAGTCTATGTAGTGGGAGTATTGGGAGGTATCCAGCTGTTCTTGAAGCTGAACAGACTGGAGGGAGAGGGATGATGACAAGAGGGAGCTAAGGTGATAGTTCCCAGGGCTAGAAGGGTCAACCCCTATGGGAAGGGGGATTATAGTTGCTCTCTTCCAAGCCTCAGGGATAGCACCCAGGAAGAAGGTAAAATGATAAATGTAAGAGCCAGGGGTTAGTATATCCTGTATGATGGTGTTCTTTGTGTTGGTTAAGAGCTAGCAGAGCCTTTAGGGTGGCAGATGGGAGTTGAGGGCAGAAGAGAAGGAAGAGGAGGGTGGGCTGGAACAGAGGCAGAGGGAGTGGAGAGGGAAGAGAAAGTGAGACGTGAATGTATGTAAGTGGTGATAAAGCTAGTAAAAGAGGAGGCAACCACTGCAGGATCAGTAATTGCTGACCTCTCAAGCATAAGGAGTAGGGAAGAGGGCTGTAGCAGAGAGGAGAAAAAGGCATGGATGGCATTCCAGAACTTTATGGGATAGTTACTGTTGTGCTGGATGCAGAAAGCAAAGCATTTTGATCTTGCATGCTGGGTGTCTTTAATGCAGGCACTGCATAAGACTTTCTATTTTGCGAGGTCTCTGGGAGAGCTATAACATAGAAACATAGAAGTTGTCAGCAGATGGGGACCTTACGATCCATCAGGTTTGCCCTTGGCTTCCTACTCCCCCCCTTTACTTAGCTGCCAGCTTGTGCATCCCACATTGTCCCATGCCCACTTGAATTCCTCCACTGTCTTGGCTCTCACTACCCCCTTTGGCAGGCTATTCCATGGTTCCACAATGTGCTTTGTGAAGAATTTCCTCATATTGTTTCTGAACTTAAGTCGAAGGTTGTGCCCTCTAGTCCTGCTGTAGCCCTTTAACTGAAAGAGGTTCTGCATGTGCACCCTGTTGTTGCCTTTAAGGTATCTGAATGTTTCTATCATGTTCCTATGATTCCTGGGTTGTTCTAGGAAGTATAATCTGAGGTCATCCAGTCTTGCCTCATACGGTTTCTAATGCAAGCTTTGCACTATCTTTGTTGATCTTCTTTGTACCATCTTCAGCCTATCTATGTCCTTCCTGAGGTGTGGCCTCCAGAATTGGACACAGTACTCCAGGTGAGGCCTGACCAGGGAGTGATACAGGGGCATGATTACTTTATGCCTTCTGCTTGTGATGCCTCTCCCTATGCATCCCAGGATACTGCTAGCCTTTAGTGCTGCCTTTTCACATTGTTTACTGACCTTGAGGTCATCCTGCCTAATAGCCACCAGCTGCTCCCCTCCCATTGAGTACAGTTTCCCTGGGTTATGCTTTCCCAGGTGCATGGCCTTGCATTTTTTGGTATTGAATTTCAGTTGCCAGGTCTTGGACCACTCCTCCAGTTTTTGGCTATAGGCCTTGTGGGTATACCGTGATGATAGTGACTGCATATGGGTGACTGTCAAAACAGCAACCCATAGGACGGCACTTTCATCATGGGCGATGGTAGGGGGACGGTGACTGCTGTGACCATGAGAGTTGGGTGGGCAACAGGAAAGGAGTGTGGGTGACAGGATGTGGAGGGATGGGGAACAGGGTTGTAACCCTGTAGTGTGCCTGCTTCTGCTGAGTCAGCTGTGTGGTGTAGTGGGTAGGGTGGCTAGCTCTGACGGAGCAGGTTCTGGGTTTGGGGCTGGGGCTGGGTACAGTTTTGCTGCATCCCACAGCTGCAGGACTTAATTTTTTTTAAAACTGGGCTGTTCCCCCCCTCCCTAGCATGCACTCCCCTGGTGTTGAGCATCTTTAGTTAGGAGGGTGCGGGGAGGGTGCAGACCCCCCTGCATGCACAGTTTCCCAGTGATAATGCAGGTTGTGATAATAGAGATCACCTTTTGGCTGTTGCTATCATCACATAGAACCACCTTGTGTACATACCAAGTCATGCCACTTTCTGCAAGACAAGCAAGTAGTTCACCTGTGATCCAGAGAAAGGTTGGAACCTTAGACCAGTTTCTTCTATAAAGAGCGTGATAATCCCTGACAGCCAAAACAACATTTCTGGAACTTCAAGAGGGCAGCATTTATGTCATGGCCACTGGCATGACATACCAATTGTCACCAGACAAGTTATAATAAAGAGCAGACAAATCAAAAGATCCCAAAAATTTATTTTGATAATTTGGGGGGGGGGGGTCAACTCACAGTATATAGTAATTACTAAGTGTGTCAGGGAGAACTAGCTTCCACTTTACAGTAGGCGAGAGGAGAGAACCCAGTCTATGATGGAATGTTTAAAGGGTTGGGGTTGCGTCAAATGTGTTTGGAGATAAAATGGCTATGTTGGAGTCATTTTATGTTTTTGCTTATAGTCATAGTTGACATGAAAGCAAATTGAAGTCACCTGTAACAATAACCTCCTCAATAGAAGCCAGGGAGGAGATAGAGGAGGTTAGTAATAAAGTTTGGCTGGAAGCCAGGTCAGCAATAGATATCAACAATGAAGATAGACAGACTGAAAGGGGTACTGAGTTTTTGAGGAGGAGGTGCAGCTCATGTTAGGAAGGGACAGAGAAACAGTGAACAATCTTAAATTAGAAATGATAGATTTATGCTGCAATCCCCTCTTGCCTCCCTCTTGCCTCCAGAGAGGGATAAGGATGAGTTACTAATCTTGAAGGAGAGTCAATAATCAGAAGTGATCAGAACATCTTGCTGGAGGCTTAACAACAACAGAGTCAACTGATCCAGTTTAGGTAGGAGGCTGTTCATGTTCAAGTGGGTAATCTTCAGTCCTTTGGGAAGAGGAGAGGAGGGGATAGTGAGAAGGGTGGGCCAGAATTATGTTCAATATCACCTGCCACCAGGAGAAGCAAGGAGATAATGAGCTTAATGGAACCTCTGAGCTTATAGGGAAGGGATGGGGGGTGAACAGGGTGAGGGGGATGGGGAAGGGAATGCCACAGGGCTTCTTGGTGAAGTCATGAAGATTGGAGAAGGACGCAACAAGGAAGCCAGTGGCTAACACTCAGAGGGAGGAGGCTAGGAGAAATAGTGGAGGGAGATAGCATGGTAAGAGAAGACAGTGGGCCAAAGATGTGGAGCATGGGAATGGGGGATGGGGAGAGGAGGATGGTAAGCATTTGAAGGAGTACAGCAGACGCAGAGAAAAAAGGCAGCACTAATGCTTAGCAGTGTGGCATGTTAGTTGGAATATTTGACAATATAAAGAGGGATTGCAACTATAATAGCCAGCAGGGTGAAAGAGGTAAAACAATGATTACAGAACATTATTGTGGGAAAGGAAGCACAAAGGTAAAATGGCTAGGGGTGCCAGCTGTAACATGTAACAGGGCTATGTAATACATAACAGGAAAGCAGTCGGCCCGCCGGCGCAGTGGTTGGATTTCCGCTTGCGACGCCGGCGACCTGGGTTCGGAAACGGACTCGGGTCGTTCGAGGGCCGGCCGGGGGGAGTAGGATTGAGCATCCTATGGGCAGCTCTCCATCCGGGGAGGGTGTGGTAGTGTTTGGCTGTGGGACCCCTGGGGAGACCAGGAGTTCCACGCAGCTGACACCAGTGTGATTGGAGGCGGGCGGACGCTGGTGTCATTGCACGACCCCGCCTCCCAGGGGAGAAAAACTGAAAATGAGGAGGAGCCGCCGCCGCCACAGATGAAGTCAGCTGCTTCAATAAGCTCGGCGACCGGGACCCTGACCTAATTACAGTGCCCGCTGCATATATAGGGGCCGGATGTCGGGGGCCTCCACCGTGGGGGGGTAAGCCACGGGTATCAGGGGCAGCGGCCAATTTGGAAGCAGAAGCCGGCAGCCCGTGACCGGGCAGATGGATAAGGCGGTGGGCGGCTCCAGGAAGGAGGGAAAAAATGTAAAAAATTAAAAATAACAGGAAAACAGTACTAGGACACAATAGCAACTTAAATTTGACATGGCAGAGCAATTGGTACGAGATATCAAATCAAATAATACTATGCAACGCCTGGCAAGGAAGTGGAGCTAAAGGAAAGAGGCAGTACACCATGCTAGTAGCTAGGTCAGACTGGAGTGGGACAGTGGTGTCTGCAGCATAGAACTAGCACAGGGAGAGTCAGGAGGCATAACAAGTAGCCAGACAACCACCATAGTTGACACGCACTAGTAGACATCATTATGTTGGTGCCCTTACATTGGAGACTGCACTGAAGGTGGATAACTGTGTAACCTGTGTGGTTCGTGCCTCAGCAGGCAGCCTGTTCACTAATATTAAATTATCTACTGGGTGAGAATGATTAAGTATGCTTAGATGGAATGGTGCTTGTGCGACACAGGATGTTATTCTGGTAGGGTACTTGTGACTGAATATGTATGCATGATGGAATTTTCTTTCAAAGCTTGTGCAAGCTACTGTAGCTGAGGCTATTTATGCTCTTTGCAACAGAACAGGGTACCAGAAAGGCACAGAAACGCACTTGAGCAGGGTTCCACCCCCAGTAGGTACCATGGAGAACATGGTTCTTTGAAGTTAGCGTCACCCTAGATAAGGGGCACAAAGGATCAACACCAAATACACGTTCTCTGTAGCGCTCCCATGGCTCGCTTTTCTCTGGGATTGGTCTCTGATTTTTTACAAGAAAAATCAAAAGCTCTGCACTCATGGACTCAAATGGATAGACTCTCCAGTAAGTAGAAGTATTTTAATGTGGCATCAAAGGTACAAATACAGTCCTACTAAGATACTAAGCCCTCAGCGCTTCAACCCTATCCAAGTCTTCATCAGCCGTGACTCCCTTACCCTGGGATTGGAGTTAGATCTGCTATAATAACCTGTGTTTGTTTCTTCTATGGAAGGGGCACCGTGTTTCTTCAGTACAACTGGGCTAAGCTTGAATGTCCTTTTCTTTATTAATTTATTTTATTTTATTTATGACTTTGGTAACCGGGTAGGTGCGTTGATCCCAGGGACTATTTTCAGGCATGACCTAGGCCACATACTGTGGCACAGAAACTAATGTATCAAATAAAACATGGAACAGTTGACGAAAAGAAAACAAAAAAAATAAGATGAAGGTTACAATAGTGCATGGGAATAGCAAATAGAAGAGCAACAAAAAATACAGGATTCCAACCAGAAAAGTATTATTACTGTAGCCAATCAGATCTCAGCATTGAGAGTCTTAAGTTCCAAGAAAGCATGAACCCAACCCCACCTAACTAGGAATCCAAGCACGGAAAAACAAATATTAAGAAAGACTGCAGCAAAACTTATTTTATGAGCTCACATATGTAGTATGTTTTGCAAACCCTTCTTTGAAAGGAATGCATTTGTTTAGAAAAATCCAGCGAAGAAAAGCTTACAGTAGTTACATAGTTATTAATGCCAATAAAAATGGAAGCTTACTGGTGTTACGGGATAAGCTGGAGGAAATTTCTGCATTGGCACTGCTGTCTGGTTGATCTGTGGATGTGAAAATGGTAGATCTTAAAATCAGTGAGCCAAATAAAGTCCATTGGTCTCATTCACACAACTACTAGGCACAAGAATTTAAGTCCCAATGAGTCATTTGTCTCTTGACATAACCATGAAGGAAAAACTGTAAACATGTTGGCTTTAAAGTTAAAAGTGATTCTCATGTAGAAGATGAAAGAGTAACCTTGTCCTGTTTGCAAAACACTAACGATGTTGACTTGTAACCACACAGTCTGTGGATCACTTTTTCAAAAAAGGCCTTTAGGACATTGGTTTTATCCCAGAGTCCTTGCATGGACCTTACACACTTCATGTCTTATTAGCTGCCTCTCCAGGATACAATCTCTAAATTTTTAAAAGGTCTATTATGCTGTGAGGTGGACCTGGTCCTTGTCTGAGATATCACAAGCATTGCACCGGAGAGTCCCAAACATTTTGGTGAGGTAATACTTGTGTGTGGATAGTGCTTTTCAGTAGCCAAGTATCCACTGACTGTAAATCCCACAGTCCATCTCTGAATCTGAGGACAGTCAGATCATATTAGGATTTTGAATCCCCAGACAGACGTGGGGGATCTGAGGTCATATTTTTTGGATCTGAGTTCAGATTTTTGGATACAAAGATTGACTAACTTAGATCTGATGAGATCTGACCATCAAATCCATTAAGTCTGATCAGGCAATATGGTTCTGATCCAATTCATACATGAGTGCCAATGTTATGGTATCCATAGTTACATGCCAGCGATATTCATTGGCTCCCAAAATCTAAAACAATGGGTGGTATCTGGTGTTATCAGACGTCGGTGGATACTATCCAAGCACCACCTGTAATGCCTTTATTGGGCTGTCGGATCATTGACAGGAAAAGCTTTCCTGATTTCACTCCACTTGTCCTCTATCCAGAGTCTGCTGTTCTCCTACTGCCACCTGTGGGGGCTTCACCACTAAAACCACCTATGGAGCAATCCCTTCTAAAGCCACCTCTTTACAAACAAAAGAATTTGGGATTTGAACTGGCAATCACAACCCTTTCCTCCCAGCCAAGGACTCTACAAGAGGGCTGAAGGAGCAGCTTCCTCAGCTCAGTCATTAGAAGATCTCGATATAGATTAACCTATTTACTTTTTGCTACCCTAATTAAAGTATACCATCACAAGACAATGTTTTTTATTTGTCCTTATTGGTTGGCTCTTTACTAATAAACCAAGTCACATTGCCTGCAGATTCTGCATAATGCTATTGTTCAACTTCTTCCCTTTAACTTTAATGCTGGTTGAGGCATGAATGGTACTGGTAACATAACAGCTACAGGAGCTCTCTGGCCCAGTAAATTGTGTCATACAGTGAAATCTTTCCTATTCTGCTCTGCTATATTAATTCACTTACCTAGTCTTGAGAGGCCACTGTTTCCCAGTACATTATGATACTGGATGTTCTATGCATGTGTAGTCCAGGGTCCCATTTTAGCAAGTACAGGACTTGCCTGTGAGAGCTGTGCTAGTGCTCTACTGCGTGTGTTGGTTTTCTGATATAGATATCTGCTCCCTTGGCATTGAGTTTAGGTCACCTAATGTAGCCCAGCTGTGGTCATAATTCCTGATGTCAGCCTAGTTCCACATCCACATACTGTCTCTGTCTGCTGAGATTGGGTACTGTGGGGCACCCACCTGTCAATGTGTCCTTGGGGTTGAGGTTCCTGATGTCCTCTGGGGATCCCTTGAAGAGATGGAGGTTTGCAACGTACAACCTGTGGGCACTGCATGGAAATGCCAGGCAGAGGGCCAGGGCAAGGAATGGGAGAGAACTGGATCTACAACCTGAAATAAAAAAAGAAAACTTTCAATGCATGACTTGATAAAGAGGTAATGTTTTCTTTTCTGTATAAGCTAGTACAGGAGAAAATGATAACTTGCTTAGAGATTTGTATGTCTACAGATTCAGAGTTATGGAAGGGTCTGTTCAGTGAAGCCAGCCAGTTTGCAGCACAATAACTTGTAGTAAAAAGGACATGCCATGCAATACTGTATGATAAATGGGATTAATTGCTGCTGAATGGCACTGTTCCTTGCATCACAATGCAACATTTTGCTGTAATACTGCTAGGTACTGCACTGTATCCTGGCCGACACAGCTGTAGGTTTTCCTTTTGCCATATTTGTATTTAGGAGTTTCTTGCTCCTGGTCATTATGTTAGTGGAGTCTGGTGTTTTCTGACTGGCAGATAATCTCAGCTATAACTCACTGGACTCCGTTTTTAAAGATTAGGTCTGTCCATAGAAACATAAACTTAGACAGCAGATAAGGACCGCTTGGCCCACCTAGTCTGCCCATTTTCCTACCTAGAAGATAATCTACAGATCCTATTTAACCAACAGCCTATTTCTTCCTACCCCCCCACAAAAACTGCCTTATGTCTGTTCCATGCATTCTTGAATTATCCCACGGATTTAGACCCCACAACCTCCTCAGGAAAGCTGTTCCATGTATCCACCACCCTTTCTGGAAAAAAATACTTCCTCACATTGCCCCTGAGCTGCCACCCCCATCTTCAAATTGTTCTTGCACATCTCTTTTTCTGAAAGATGCTACCCTCTTGGACTTTGTTGATTCCACTGAGGTACTTAAACGCGTCTATCATATCCCCCCCTTCCTCAAGGGTATTCATATTAAGCTCCTTTAGCCTGTCCTCGTATGCTTCCCTTGCAGACCCTGCACCATTTTAGTTGCCCTCCTCTGAACTGCCTCTATCCTCTCTATGTCCTTGCGGAGATAGGGTCTCCAGAACTGGATGCAGTACTCCAGATGGGGTCTCACCAACTGTCTGTCCAGAGGGATAACAACTTCCTGTTTTCTACTGGTGATGCCTCTCCCTATACATCCCAGTATCCACCAGCAATAGTCAGAAAATACAGTTGCAGCTGACAAAAGCATAACTCAGTTGCACTGCATTCTAAAAACAGATGACTAGATGAATGTCATGCTAGTTCGTTTATTACATACCACCATGTCACTGGTGCTCAAATATGTTCGGTGGTGCAAACCCCATTTACACCTCTGAGCATCTGCGGGTCACTGTGCCTCAGTTACTAGGGAGTCTCCTTTATCTGGCACCTACAGTAAGCTTGAGATTGTGCATAGCAGATTTTGTTGAGAGCATGACTGCGCACCAAAATTATGACATCACTAACTGCAAATGTGTACTGTGCCTTCAAACAAACATAAGCGAAAAGTCACTGTATTGTTTATTATTGTTTACTCCTTCCGTTTGCCTATATTGGATTTCAGCTGAGGTATGATGGGGAAGCATGCACACGTGCAAACATATGGAAGAAAGTCAACTTTTTGGTCAATTGATAACTTCTTGTTACTTCCTTCTCAGTGGCAGCTTTTTAAAATATTCCTTATGAATGAAGATGTCTGTAAAATAAGCTGTTACTGTGTTTCCATAGTTAAACTTGAGAATTAATATGACAGTTTCTCAAAAAAATTAGCAAACAACAAATACCAGCACCAGATGGACGTGTTGACAAGGCTTTATTCATTATTCAAAAAAGGATTGTCCTGAGCCTGAGCTGTATGGTGTTTTTTGAACACTGAATAAAACCTTGCCAACACATCCATCTGGTGCAGGTATTTGTTGTTTTGGTGGTATTTCTGTTTTATCTGGCACATTTGGAGCGGCTGCACTGGGGTTTGCTGTTGAACTGTTCTAAAAAAAAGTAATGTCATTAGTGATAATAGTATCAGTTACCTTTGTCAGCGTCAGCTTCCTCTGACTTTCTTACACTGAAATGCTTGCATGAAAATACTTTTATTTTAGTGAAGATGGCACAGAACCAGAGTAGCTCTGTAGCTCAGTGTATGGATATGCCAGAGTCACGAGAAGCAGGACACTGTTACAGCATTAGTGTCCTACTTTTACAGCACACCTTAATAGAGTGATAGAGTTGGGCATTCTTCAGTGTGTTTTGGCTCAAAGCAAAATCACATAAACACAGAATAAATAATAATAGGAGACATGAATATTGACTAGAATGGTTGCAAATGAAAAGAAAAAAATTTAAAACAGTCAAATAAAAAACATACTAGAGAGCTGTTTCTCCAATTTTATCAGAACCTGTATCGAGCCGAGTGTGTAGGGAAAGTAGATATAGTGTGGGCCTTCCTAGATGGTATTGTACTCCTTAAATTATCAGAGGCACAGCAAGAACAACTTGGGGCAGAAATTACTAAGGAAGAGATCTGTCTGGCAATTTGGGGTCTAAAAGGTGGTGAAGCTAGCAGACCTGACAAATTCCCTGCTGAATATTATATAGAGAATAAAGGATGGAGAAGTGTGTGATATGAGAATTTAATGCACACCCGAGGTGTGGGATTCTACATAAACCCCAAGGGCTAAGCCCAAGGGGTTTATTACAGCATCCCACACTGAGGGTGTGCATTAAATTCTCATATCACACACTTCCCCATATTTTATTTTTTTATAATTGTTGGTCAACAATTTTTCTACAGCCCCATTTCTGTAAACACACACACACACACTCACTCACACACTCTGGAGAAGTCTGTCTCCCTGTTACTCCTCTCATTTTGGTCTTTGACGATTTTGTTCTTTTTTTTTTGTTTGCTTGTTTTCGTAATTTTTTTCTTCAGTTTTGCTCTTTTTGTTTGTTACTTACAGTTTGTCCCAGGAGTTTGTCATTAAAATCGTACTGGTAGTCAAGCTGGGGCTTCGTTGCTGAAATGGAGGAAGAGCAGGATCAACCAGATTGAGGGTTTTTTTTTTCAGCAGAAGGTAGAATCAACCAGATAGATTTAAAAAAAAATAAGGAGAGTTTGTGTTTTTTGTGGCGGCTCTTTGGAAAGCGAGAGATGGAGCCGCCATGATTACAGAACTATTAAGCCCGCCCTGCATAGAAATGGAGCCAATGAGGGAGCGCACATTTTTTGAATGATGGTGCGCGTGAATGCCGTAATAACTCACAGGTTGTTAGGGCAAATATCAACTCAGTCAGCCCATTGTGAAAAATTGTTGCCTAGATATTATAAGGTTCTGTCAGACCAGTTAGTGGACCCTTTATGGGAGGTGTTTCAGGAGGTCAGGGGGGAAGGGGCAATACCTGCCACTTGTAATGAGGCAGTGATTTGTATACTGCTCAAACCAGGGAGAGATTTGAAGTACTGTGCATCATATTGTCTGATTTTCTTATTCAGTTGTGACCTTAAAATCATGGCAAAGGTCTTGGCAAGTTGTCTAGACTGTGTGATCCTAGAGTTAGTCCACTCTAACCAGATCAGTTTTGTTTGGGGGAGCCTCTCCTATCACAACATACGGAAGTTACTAAATTTGGTCTGGGGAGCTTCTTGGTGCCATGGGGGCACTGCGGTGCTGTCCATGGATGTTGAGAAGGTGTTTGACTATATAGAATGAGAATATTTGTTTGAAGTGCTTGAATGGTTTGGTCTGGGGGATGGCTTTGTGGGTCTGGTCCAGGCATTCTACAAGTCCCCTGGGGCATTGGTGTTAGTGAATGGATCTCTCTCAGATAAGTTCCCCTTATTTAGGGGCATGAGGTAGGGGTTCCCCCTCTCCCCTCTATTGCTTGCACTGGCTATACAGCCATTATCAGTGAGTGTTTTGGATAACTGGAATATTAAGAGGGTCTTGGGGAAATCTGGCTGCACACATAAAATAACTCTATATGCGGATGATATACCCTTTTATGTCACTGACTCATAGGGGTCTACTCCCCAGCTTCTTGCCAGTTCTTTGGACCCTCAGGGTGTAAGATCAATTTGGGAAAATCAGAATTGCTACATCTGGGGGTGGGATGTGATATAGCCCAGAGAAGTTCTAGGGGGTTGAGGGAGGTTTTGGCCTCTTTCAAATATTTAGGCATACAGGTGGGTAAAGACTTGGGAGCCCTGTACCATCTTAATTATACTTCCCTTATTAAAAGAAATGAAGATGCGTTATGCAGATGGTGGGCTCTGCCCATGTCCTGGCTAGGGTGAATTAACCTTATAAAACTCAGTGCCTTACCTATGCTTCTATACATTATGCAAATTCTCCATGTCGGCCTCCCCAAGTTGGATAAGTAAGAGGTTGGAGAAGGCATTCTCTGATTTTATTTGGCAGGGTAAAAGGTCTGCATTAGTCTTCAATGTTTGAAAGTGGATGTAAAAAAGAGGGTATTAAATTTTCTGAATCTTAAAAACTATTTTTTGGCAGTGCAATATTGTTATGTACAAGATTGGGTCATAAGACCAGAGGAGGCGGGATGGGTAGACCTATAGTAGTAGGATTGCACAGGGGCAACCTGTAGCTTTCTCTCCTTCTCCAAGTTGTTCCCCCTCCCCAGAGCTGATTACATATAATAAGGGGGGGTGCAAGGGCAATGTCCTTAGTGGTGGAGGCAAGGCCCCACAGAAACTCACTACAGCAGTTTTGGCAATTGCTGTTATTTCCAGGTTGCTTTTTGTGTCCATGCTATTCTGTCATCACTGTTTTGTACTCTGTCTTGCTGTTTTGCAGTCACCCATTTCACATGGAACTGTGCTTACAAGTTGCTTGATATTTTAACCCTGTCTTCTAGCTGTTATATATGTCATTACCTTTACCTGAATACAATGGGCCCAATTCACAAAGAGCCCATAGATCGCTGCAGTTTTGTGATAATCCAAGGATGCAGTGAACTCTAGGTGTGATAGGGACTCTGTGCCCAGTTCAGTAAAAATGGGGGGGCCCTGCACCAAAAACCCAGGAGTTTCTGCACCTGCAGGCTAGCGCCAAACAAGAGGTGCACCTGCAGGAAATGCCAAAGGGATCTGGCATCCCCCCCCCACAAAACACTAGAAGTGCTGGGATGGTGGTAGTGGGGGGGTATTAAACAAGTATGCCAGGAGGATTCTGGGGCAGAAGGGACATGATGGATGCATGGGGTGGTTGGGGAAATGGTGGGCATACGAGGGGTGACATGGCACCCAGCAGGTGACCTGTTATTATAACTACGCTGCTCATGGATGGTACCATGGGGGGGGGGTCCAGGGACAAACAATGCCCATGGCTGGGGCTGCTGCCAGGGCTGTGCCCACCTGGCACTTTGTGTTCCTGGAACCCCTTTACCATACATAAACATAATAATAAATAATAAACAGCAGTAGCAATGGTGCTATATCTCACCCTCACATGCCTACCATCTCCCCAACCCTCCACATGTCCCTTCTGCCCCAGAACCCCACTTTCAGAGCCTTTTACTTTGACACTTGTGTGGCACTGGCATAAGGGGCTTAGACCACCTCCTGGCTGGTCTAACACAAGTTCCTTGCTGTGTCCACAGAATTCCACATAGGGGATTTTGCAGCCCCACCTTAGTACAAGCCACATTATGATCTGGCGTGCCACGATTTAGGTCGCAGGGGAGGCACAGTGCCCCTTTGGCACAGCAGCTCCCCATTCTGACACAGACCCCATTTCAGAATTGGGAAAGCGGCATCTTTTAATGCAAGGTGCCAACTGCATCATTCATGTTTGACATTGGCACCTTGTATCAGTCTAAAGGCTTTGGGAATCGGGCCCAGTGTATCTAACTAGTCTTCTTCTATTATAAAGTTACATAATTTACTACTATTGTTATATCATTCACATCTATTCTGTAACAATTGCTGACATCTGGTCACATTGTTGTTCTATCTTTGTGATGCACAATTGCATCCTTGTTATGTCCTTACCAAACAGAAACCTCCCAGGTTCTGACTGAGAATAGACAATTCTTGTGTAGTGTACTTGCCTGGTTAAAAAAAAAAAAACAGCTAAATATTGGCAAATCACCCTTAATGTATAAGTATCTGTGAAGTTCTCTCAGACTCAGTACCAGAACATTATCCTGTATATTGTGTTAGGAGGGTTCAAAGATCTACAGCACAGTCCAAATTAACATTTAAGTACAATTTAAGCAAACAAAATATACAGAGTTTTTAATTGAAGTATCACAATTACATTGGATAGAACTAGAACAGTTTAGTGATACAACAGTATTTTTTTAATTCAAATATTAAGAGTGAGATTGAGAGGCATGCATTATTGCTCAAGCAATGAACTAAAGACACTTTTGTTCCATATGATAGGTACCTGTTGGCTTAAACAGTTAATGTACTGCCTAAAATTAATATTAATTTTTGAAAGCAGTTACCTATTACCTTTCATATCTGTGGCATGCTTTATTTTCCCTTTAGTTAATTAATTAGAAGATTTTTTTACCTGACGTTAGTATGTGCGCTGTGTATAACAGCACTTTGCCTGGCAGTTAGCATATGCAGCTCTGCCCCCCCAACTGCATCATCAGAATTGTCACTTCATTTACTATGACACCACATCTGGCCAGGAAGAGACCCCCCAGTAGCTTCCAGGTCAATCACCTATGATGTCACAGTTGTCAGTGAGGTCACAATTCCGATTATGTAATGGGAGGAATGAATCTAGATACCTGTATGTGAGCTGCCATCAAGCATAATACTTTCCCATGGGAAACTTTCAAATGAGCAAAAAGAACAAGAAAAATACTTGCAAAATAAAAGTTACAACTGACTACTACTTAAAATCTAACATTTTCTTCTCTGCATTTTTTGTTTCTTTTAGCTCTTTAAGCAAAAATATCAAAATCCAGGATAAATTTTGAAAAAAATATCAGTCTGCTAACCATGCTGGTTTCCTTTTACAATGTATGTGATTGCTGTTGCATAATTAATGTAAAAGGGATTTAAAATTGTTAAATTCTGCTTATTTTCAGATAAAGCAGACAAACAGTGTTATAAAATCCCCACACTTGTTCGTCTTCTTTAAAGACCTATGCAACCCAGAATTAGTCTAAAAAAAGATTTTAAAAATTTCTGAAAAAAATTAAGCTTAGACATACAGTTCAGAATCAGAGCTATCAATTTTGTTTTAGTTTTACAAACAGTGAATAACATATTCTTAAATAGTTAGTAGCACCAAATGCAGCAACCCATATGTGCTGCTGATTTTTGTATGCAGCCAGCAGGTATGATAATTGTTACATGAAAAATGTTTTCTAGTTAATGCTATCAATTAGATGACATGGGTACATGATTTTGTTTAAATATTCAGAAGTCTCCATTCCTGGTGGTGTTCTGCTTTATTCTGAAACATAGAAACATAGAAATTGTTGGCAGATATGGACTGCCAGGCCCATCTTGTCTGCCCATATACCCTACCTGTTGAATGTGTCGGCTGACTTTACTTAGTCATTGACCTTAGCTGCGCTTCCCCTTCTCTAAGATTCCTTTGTGTCTATCCCATGCCTATTTGAAGCCTTGTACTGTGCACTTTCCCACCACCTCCTGTGGCAGGTCATTCCATGCACCTACCACCTATTCTGTGAAAAAGAACTTTCTCATATTCCCCCTTAGTCAGCCTCCTTCAAATCCCACGTCATGCCCTCTTGTTTTACTGTTTGGTTTGCAATGAAAAATGTTTGCCCCCTTCACCTTATTAATGCCTGTGAGATATTTCAATGTCTCCATCATATCACCCCTCTCCCTTCTTTGCTCCAGGGTATACATATTGAGTTCCTGTAATCTGTCTTCATATGTCGTCTGTTGCTGGCCCTGTACCATCTTCGTTGCCCTACTCTGCACTGTTTCCATCTTGCTGATGTCTTTGCACAGATGCGGCCTCCAATACTGCACACAGTATTCCAGATTAGGCCTAACCAGTGTTTTGTAGAGAGGAATCATTACCGCCCTCTTACAGCTTGTTATACCCCTACTAATACAACTCAACATCCCTCTAGCCTTCTCTACTGCCTTTGCAGTCTGCTTGGATGTTTTTAGGTTATCTGTAATGATGACTCCCAAGTCTCTTTCTTCCCTAATGACTGTTAGCAACTCACCACCCAACACTTAACTTGATTTAAGGTTCTTCACTCCCACGTGCATGAGTTTGTGCTTCTTTGTGTTAAACCTGTTTCCACTCCTCAGACCATCTCTCCAGTTTTTCCAGATCTTTCCTCATCTTTTCCACCCTTTCTGGAGTATCCACTCTGCTGCAGATCTTGGTGTCATCTGCAATCTGGCAAACCTTTTCCCTCCAGCCCATTTGCAATGTCACTGACGAAGACATTTAAGAGGACTGGCTCCAGAACTAATCCCTTCGGCACACCACTGGTGACCTGCATTTCCTCTGTGTGCCATTTACCACCACTGTTTGTTTTCTGTCTCTTAACCAGTTTCCCACCCAGTTCCTCAGCCTTTGGCTCACCCCTAGACTACCTAGCTTGTCCACCAATCTTCTATGTGGAACAGTATAGAAGGCTTTGCTGGAATCAAGGTAGGCGACATCAACTGCACCCCCTTGATCTACCTCCTTGGTCACCCAATCAAAGAAATCTATCAGATTAGTCTGACAGGACCTTCCTGCTATAAAACCATGCTGCCTTAGATCCTGTGCTCCTTTGGCTTCCAGGTGTTCCACAATCCTTTCCTTAAGGAGCGTCTCCATAATCTTACCCACAATTGATGTGAGACTGACTGGCCTATAGTTTCCTGCTTTGTCCCTGTTGCCACTCTTGTTGAGAGGGATCACATGAGCCCTTCTCCAGTCCTCTGGGACTTCTCCTGTGTTTAATGACTCACTAAACAACTCAGCTAATGGCTTTGTAAGTTCCTCTGCCAGCATCTTTAGTATCCTTGAATGAATGCCATCAGGCCCCATAGCTTTATCAACCCTAATCTTATTAAGCTCTTCCAGGACCCTCTCTTTTGTGAAAGGACCGGTGTTCACCTCCCCCCCCACCCCGTGTATTTGGTGTCAAGTTGTGGGCCCTGTTCATCCTTTTCCACAATAAAAACTGAGCAGAAATATCTGTTAAGGATAGATGCCTTTTCCTGGTCCTCCTTCTCATATTCCACCTTGTCCCTCCCGAGTTAAGTAATACCCCCTCTAGATTTTCTTCTGTCACTAATGTACCTGTAGAATGACTTGTCTTCTTTCCTCACTGTTTGAGCCAGTGTTTCCTCAGTGTGGGCCTTTACACTCCTCATTACCTCCCCAGCCTCCTTTAGACCATTTAGATACTCCTCCCTATCACTGAAGCTTTTTATTCTCCTATATTTCTTGAAAGCCAACCTTTTGGCCCTGACCTTCTCTGCTACAGCTTTTGAGAACCAGAGCAGTTTTCTCCTTCTTTTAATTTTGCTTCTCTCCCTAACACATTGGTCAGTTATCTCAATTATTGCCTCTTTGATTTGCACCCATTTCCCCTCAATGCTCTCTCCTGCATTTCTCTTTGTCAGGGCTTCTTTAACCCTCTCACCCATCCTACCAAAGTCGGCCCCTCTGAAATCTAAGATTTCTGCTTTTTAATGAGTCGCTTGTGTTCTTGTGGCCAAATTGAAGTATACCGTGTGATGGTTACTGGACCCCAATTGTCCTTCGACCTGGAGATCTGTGATTCTTTCACCATTTGTCAACACCATATCCAGGATTGCCTTGTCTCTGGTGGATATTTACATCAGTTGTATTAGGCCTTCCCCCTGCATCTAATCTACCATGTCCCGTGTCCTGGCTGATGCTCCAGTTGGTATTGACCAGTCTGCATCTGACATGTTAAAATCACCTATTAGCAGAAACTTACCCTTCGCAGTCATATTTTGTATGTCATCCATTAGTAATCTGGCCACTCTGTCCCCTTGATTTGGAGGCCTGTAGACCACCCCTGTTCGTATGGCTGTTCCATTCCCTGGTTTCAGGGTGACTCACAACTGTTCTGCCTCCTCATGCCTGCTCTGTATTTTTGGTCGCTTTTTTTGTTTTCTTTGCCATAAAGGGCAATCCCCCCTCCTTTCTTTCTCCCCATCTCTTCTGAGCAATACAGAATCTGGTATATTAGCCTCCCATGTGTGGTTCCTGGTGAACCATGTCTTAGTTATGGCTGCTATGTCCAGCTTAGCCTCTGCCATTGTAGCTTCCAGGTCTGGGACCTTGTTTCCCATACTGCGGGCATTTGTGTATGTGATTTTCCATGTTTTAGTTGGTGGTTTACTAGCTAAGGGGGAATGTCCGACTCCTTTCCTGTGTGATGTAGGGGGTGGCAAACTCTTTTCCCCTTCCGTTGGAGTAAACGACTTACACGAATGCTGTACCAGTGGTGGATTGCTAGCTAAGGGGGGAGGGGTGCCTGCCTCACCGCATGATGGTATGGGTGCAGGACCCCTCTCCCTCCCTTACTAGTTTAAATAACCCTTCAAAAATGTCAAACTTCTGCCCCAGTGCACTGACTTTTTTCTTAATCAGGTGCAGGCTGTTGAACCTGAAGAACTTCCTCTCCCAGAACTGTTGCCAGTTACCTACCAATTTGTGTCCTTTCTCATGATGCCATTCCTTGAGCCAAGTGTTCACCTCCTCTACATCTCCTTCCCTGATCCTCTGCCTGCCTGTGCCCCCTTTCCCAGACAGGCAGAACTTCAGAGATGGAGATGCTGGATGAAATGTTAGCCAAACGTTAGCCTGGTCAGGTGGACTTAATTGTTGTTTTCTTACTGGCACTGAAGGACATTTTCCCCTCAGTGAAGTAACACGTGCAAGGTACTAATAACCACTTACTATTAAAATTAAGTTCTACATATGTATGTTGCTGTACTTACCTGATGGAATGCATAGTAATGTTTCATTACAAAATGAATAAACATAAAGTTAATCAAATGATTATCTGCCCTGTAGTATGAGGGGCGATGTATAGAACAGCCTGTGCCTGGAAAGTGACATGTCTCATTCTGTCTTCCCTGCTTCATACCTGATCAGCAGTGTGACCTCACATATTGTGACATCACATGTGACCAATCTAGCAGCAGTTGTGTGGTTCTTGTTTGTTATTCATGCAGTGCAAACCTGGCCAATTTGCTTGTGGAAAATGATATGAACCGTGAGCCACCTGGCTCTGTGTAAAAACAAAAAAAATCCCTCCCTGCCACCCGCCATGCATCTGTGCATAATTTCCAACCCCCTTCCACTACATGAGACTTTTTGTAACAGATCCCTCTCCACAACCCCTGATGCCCGCTAGCACCCTTCTCCTATCCCTCTCTGGTGAATTTCTATTAAAAATATGTATACTTTTCCTTCCATTCACACAAGCATCAAAACTTACTCCTCCCACCGTATCACCCACTAAACCAGAACAAAACGTTTCATATTAAGAACAACCACCCAGCCCATCTGCACCCACTATCTTCTTCCCCACACCAGCCCCAAAAAATCAATTTTCAAATGTCTTGTAAACTAAGAAAATGGTCCCCTGGAGCAGAGCATCCTCTCTGTTCAGTGTCCATATTAGTAATGGCATGGGAATGGTGATGCCTTTGTTCCTAGTAAAGCCTGACTGGCTGAAAGTCAGCCAATCAGGTTTTACTAGGAGCAAAGAAGTCAAGGCTGATTCATTTACTCAGAACAGGACCCTCATACCTTGTAGTTCTGCTACTTGTCTACATCTGAAGTCTGACATCATAAACATTGCTGCAGTAACAGAATGTCATGCCACATGCAGATGGCCACAGGTGGGACACAAGTAGCAGCAACAGATGACGTCTATGGGCCAATATAGAGAATAGTGGTTGGGCAATCATGCACAACAAGCCTGTGTTGCCACAGAGAAGTTCAGATTCCATGAAGACAATAGGTATCTGAACCTTGAGGTGACAACACATGCTGTTTGGGCATGGACCTGACCAACCAGTATTCCTGTAGTGCTCAGTTCAAGAAATATACTGTTTAAAATAAATTCTAGGACAATGATTAAAGTTTAAAATAGTGTTTTAATGTTTAAATTCATTTTTACACTGAAACTCTTGTCCTGTTCACAGATGTTCTAACACATCCCAACTCACTGAAACTGTCTTATTTAACTGTTGATTATAACAAGATATGTAAGACATAAAAATGTTTTGCCAGTTACATTAAACATAGAAACATAGACTTTGATGGCAGATAAGGACCGCTTGGCCCACCTAGTCTGCCCATTTCCCTACCCGATGGATAAGCTGCAGATTCTAGTTAATCAACAGCTTACTTCCTCCTACCCCCCACTAGAATTGCCTTATGTCTGTCCCATGCATTCTTGAATTCTCCCACTGTTCCTGACTCCACAACCTCCTCAGAAAGGCTGTTCCATGCATCCACAACCCTTTCTGTGAAAAATACTTTGTAACATTACCCTGAGCTGTCCCCTTCTATCTTCAAATTGTGCCCCTTGTTCTTGCACATCTCTTTTTCTGAAAGATGCTACCCTCTTGTACTTTGTTAATTCCCTTGAGATACTTGAAAGTTTCTATCATGTTCCCCCTCTCACTTCTTTCCTCAAGGGTATACATATTAAGCTGCTTTAGTCTCTCTTCATATGTCTTCTGGTGCAGACCCTGCACCATTTTAGCCACCCTCCTCTGGACAGCTTCCATCCTGTCTATGTCTTTGCGGAGATTGGGTCTCCAGAACTGCACACAGTACTCCAGATGGAGTCTCACCAGCTGTCTGTACAGAGGGATAACAACTTCCTGTTTTCTACTGGTGATGCCTCTCCCTATACATCCCAGTATCCCCCCAGCCCTCCTTACTGCCCTCTCACATTGCTTGCCCACCTTTAGGTAATCTGATATGACTACCCCCAGGTCCTTTTCCATTTTTGTTGTTGTTAGTATCTCAGCCCCCCATTGTGTACTCTTCCCCTGAGTTTTTGTTTCCCAGGTGCATTACCTTGCACTTCTTAACATTGAATCTAAACTGCCATACATTTGACCATTCCTCTAACCTTGCCCAGTCCCTTCTCATCCTTTCCACCCCACATTGTGCAGCAAGTCTGTTGCAGATCTTTATGTCATCTGCAAAGAGACATATTTTTCCTTCCAGTCCCTCTGCAATGTCACTTATTAAGACACTGAAGAGGACCGGTCCTAATACTGAACCCTGCGATACCCCACTAGTAACCCTCCTTTCTTCAGAGTGGACTCCATTTACTATTACCCTCTGTGTCCTATTCTCCAGCCAATTCTTTACCCAGGTTATCATCTTGGGACCCACTCCCAGGCTGGCTAACTTGTATATTTATCTTTTGTGTGGGACTGTGTCAAATGCCTTGCTAAAGTCTAGGTAGGCCATGTCCACAGCCCCTTCCTGATCTACTACTTTGGTCACCCACTCAACGAAATCTATCAGATTCGTCTGGCATGCCCTTCCTGTTGTGAATCCATGCTGCCTTGGGTCCTATGCCCCTCTGGCCTCTAGGTACTCGACAATTCTTTCCTTCAGAAGTGATTCCATCATTTTCCCTATCACTGAGTTTAAACTAACATGTCTGTAGTTTCCCGCTTCTGCTCTGCTCCAACTTTTGTGAAGTGGAATCACATCTGCCCTCCTCCAGTGCTTGGGTACCACCCCATCCTCCCATGATTTGTTAAAGAGGGTAGTCAGTGGTGTCACTAGTTCTACCCTTAGTTCTTTTAGAATTCTGGGATGAATCCCATCAGGCCCCATTGCTTTGTCCACCTTCAGTTTTAAGAGTTCTTTCAGAACCCTTTCTTCTGTAAATGGGCTGGTATCAACTTCGGTATCCAGAGTGTTTCTATTGTTTGGTTTAGGCACCTCCCCCTCTTCATTTGTAAATACTGAGCAAAAATATTTGTTTAGTATCTCTGCCTTTTCACCGTCACCCTCTGCCCCCCATTTATTAAGCCTCACTATCCCTCCCTTGGTCTTCCTACGCTCCCTGATGTATCTATAAAAGGTTTTATCCCCCTTCTAAACTGAGTTGGCTATCTTTTCCTCGGTTTGGGCCTTTGCTGTTCTGACTGCCTTCCCAGCTTCCTTTTGCTTTAACTGATACAATTCTCTGTCCTGCTCCTTCTGTGATTCTTTGTACTTCCTGAATGCTTTCTTTTTCTCTTGAACCTTCACTGCCACCTCCTTTGAGAACCACAGTGGTTTCTTGCATTGTTTTGTTTTGTTAATTTGCTTCACACAAAGGCTTGTTACCTCTGTGATGGCAGTTTTTATTATTCCCTATTGTTTTTCCACCCCTCCTTCATGCCCATTTGCTAGTGCATTCCTTAGGCACTCACCCTTTTTGGCAAAGTCAGCCCTCCTAAAGTCCAGTACTTTTGCCTTTGTATGGTTTCACACTACAGCTGTGTTTATTGTGAACCACACTGTTCGATGGTCGCTAGTTCCCAGATGGATACCCACTTCTACATCTGTGATCCTCTCTCCACCTTCATTTGAGAGAACCAGGTCTGATTGCTCCCTCTCGAGTGGGTTCCAATACTAGTTGTCTAAGGCAGGCCCCCTGTAGGGCATCTAGAATAACCCCACTCTTAGAAGTGGCTGCTGCAACTGCACTCCAGTTAACATCTGGCATATTCAGATCACCCATCAGCAATATCTCCCCTTTTTCTGCCATTCTAAGTATATTTTCTATCATTTCCTTGTCCATTTCCTCCCCCGGGGGGGATCTGTATACAACCCCTGTGCGGATTGTGGTGCCATTGTCTGTTTACCCTTTTGTTCTGTTGCTTTGATTTCTTCTCTTATGTAGAGAGATACTCCTCCTCCTCTTTTACCCTTCCCTGTCCTTCCTGTAGATAGTGTATCCTGGTATGTTTATGTTCCAGTCATGGTTCTGTGTGTACTATGTTTCTGTGACTGCCACAATATCCAAATGTTCCTCCTCCATCAAGACCACTAATTCAGGAAGCTTGTTACCCAGACTATGGGCATTGGTACTCATTGCTCTCCATTTTTTGATAGCTTTACCTTCTGTAGCAGCATCTCCCACTGTCCTTTCTACCTTGGTCTTTTTCTCATTTAGTACCCTCTTTTGTAGGGGAGGCTGGGAATTTCCTGCTGCTTATCAGTGCCTCCCCTCTTGACTAGTTTAAAAGCTTGCCAATGAAGCATTGAAACCGATTGCCCAAAACACTTGTTCCCTTCTTGGACAGATGCAGACCATCCTGCCAGTATAGCCAACTCAGTTTAGAAGGGGGATAAAATCTTTTTTAGGTACATCAGGGAGCATAGGAAGACCAAGGGAGGGATAGTGAGGCTTAATAAATGGGGGGGGGGGCAGAGAGTGATGGTGAAAAGGCAGAGATACTAAACAAATATTTTTGCTCAGTATTTACAAATGAAGAGGGGGAGGTACCTAAACCAAACAATAGAAACACTCTGGATACAGAAGTTGATACCAGCCCATTTACAGAAGAAAGGGTTCTGAAAGAACTCTTAAAACTGAAGGTGGACAAAACAATGGGGCCAGGTGGAACCCCAGTTCCCAATGAAGCCAAATCCCTGTGCTCCACACCATTTCTACAACCATTCATTAAATCGCATGGTGCAAAGTACCCTCGCCTCACCCATGCCATAGACAGTCAGCACCTCTGAGAAGGATACTGTGTGTGCTACTTGTCTTAGGCCCCTCCCCAACTCTACAAAGTCCTCCTGCACTGCTCTAATCTCATGATGAGCCAAGTCATTTGTCTCTAGGTGGACAATGACATCCAGCTCAGACTTCCGTGCAGCTGTTCTCATGATCCTGAGGATGCGCTTCCTGTCCCTCCATGCAATGGCACTAGGCAGGCACCTTACTTCAGTTTTCCATGCTCCCCCCCGGTTCTATCCCCCTAATAACTGAGTCTTGGAGCTGCTTCCTTTCCCTATGGTGTCCTCTGCCTCCTTCCTGTCGGTCTCCCTTGTGACAGTTGTCCGCAACCTTCTTTGTCTCCTCTGCGGGTGCATCCATAGAGGAACTATGGTCCCCCAGAATGGTGTTTGGATTATTGAGTGGAACAACTGACTGGGTGTGCCTCTGTTCCACCAACCTCACCCTCCCTGAGCCCACTATGGTCCAACTGCTGTGCTTTCTTCACAACCTCTGAGGTAGTGGTGGTAGCTCTGGAGCTCCCTGGATGGGGGAGGTTATGAACATACGAACATACAAAATTTGCCAGCAGATAAAGGCCTAGAGGTCTATCAAGTCTGCTCGAATGTGCAGCTAGCACCCCTTATTCTGCAGCTGCCCCTCCCTTCCACCCTTCCCCTTCATTAACCCTTCCCCTTGTCCTGTCCCATCCTCATTTGAAGCAGTCCACTGTTCTACTGCATACCACTTCAGCAGGTAACGTATTCCACCCAGCCACCACCCTCTCTGTAAAAAGTGTCCTCATCTCCCTCCTGAACCTTCCTCACTCCAGTCTCATATCATGGCCCCTGGTGGCCCTCCCTCCTTACTTTGAACAGCCCTCTGTACCCATCTTGTTTATTCCTTTCATGTATTTAAATGTTTCAATCATGTCACCCCTGTCTCTCCTCTCTCCAGTGAGTACATGTTCAACTCCTTCAACCTCCTCTCATATGATAAGTCCCCAGCCCTTGATCATCTTTGTCGCTCTGCGCTGCACCCTCCAGTAACTTAATGTCCTCTTCAGATACGGATGCCAGTACTGCATGCAGTACTCAGGTGTGGTCTAACTAATGACCTATACAGTGGCAGAATCACCTCCTCCCTCCTCGAGGATATACCCTTGCAACACAACCCAGCATTTTGTTGGCCCTTGCAGCTGCCTCCCTACATTGTGCCGAGTTGTTCATTGACCCTGTAATGAGCACATCCAGATCCTTCTCCTCCTCTATCTGGGCTAGCTGCACTCCCCCTAGCTGGTAACTCCTCCTTGGGTTCTTCATTCCAAAATGCAGCACCTTGCACTTTTTGGCATTAAAGCCCAGTTGCCAGGTGTCTGACCAGGTTTCAAGCTTTTCCAGATCATCCTGCAACCCCTGCCATCCCCTTTGGTCATCCACCACCGCGCCTACCTTGGTATCATCAGCAAACAGACTGATCTTGCTCTTGATGTCCCATGATATGTCTGCAATGAATATCCCAAACAACACTGGTCCCAACACTGAGCCCTGTGGAACACTGCTTGTCACTGCCCTTGGGTGTGAGAGCTCCCCACCCACCACCACCCTCTGTTGCCTTCCCTGCAGCCAGCTTCCTACCCATTTCACCAGCTTTGCACCCACCCCTGTGCCTACTAACTTCCTTCCCAGCCTTCCATGTGGCACTGAGTCGAATGCCTTACTGAAGTCCAGATACAGGACATCCACTGCATGGCCCCTGTCCAGTTGCCTAGTTACCCAGTCATAGAACTCGACCAGGTTGGTTTGGCAGGATCTGCCACATATGAAGCCATGCTGTCTGCTGTCCTGTAGTCCTTGGCCTCTAGGAGGGCCACCAGCTCTCCTTCAGGATAGTCTCCATTAGCTTACCCATGATGGATGTGAGGCTCACTGGTCTGTAGTTTCCCGGTTCATCCTTGGGACCACTCTTGTGGAGGGGCACCACATGAGCCATCCTCCAGTCCTGAGGTACACACCCTGAATGTAGTGAGGCATTAAATAGATCTGCCAAAGGTCCTACAAGGGCCTCTGCCAGCTCCTTCAGTACCCTGGGGTGGATGCCATCTGGGCCTGGCGCCTTGTCCACCCTCAGTGCCTTCAAACCCTCTTGAACTCTGCTCTCCATGATTTCCCCATCTGTCACCACTTCCCCCACTGCTTCTGCCATTTCTCCCACCTTGGGTGTCACCCCCCCTTCTCTTTAGTAAATACTGAGCAGAAGTACTCATTTAGTGCTTCCGCCTTATCGCACCCTGCTTCCACCCAACCCCCCTCCTTCCTAATCCTTACTATGTGGTCCTTACAGCTCCTTTTCTCCCTGATGTACTTAAAGAAGTCCTTCTCCCCCTTCTTAATGCCTTGTGCCAGCCTGAGTTCCATAGATGCTTTGGCTCCCCTTACTGCCCTTGTCACCTGCTTCGATTCTGTAAAGTACTCCTCCCTGTCCTCCCCCCTCCCTGTTTTCTTGTACTTCCTAAAGGCAGCTCTTTTCCTCCTTACCTTTTCCATGACCTCCTTGCTCAACCAGATTGGTTTCTTAGCCCTAGCCTTCTTGCTCTGGGCTTTGCAGCAAGTTTTGGTTGCCTCCACTATCCCCAGCTTTACGAGCTCCCACCTCTGGTTAGTGTCCATACTAGATTGAATTCTGGCCAGGTACCCTTTTCCCACTTCCCCCATCCTCCCAAAGTCAGCCTTCCTGAAGTACAGCACTATTGTGCCAGATTCCACTCCTTCCTTGCCCATATCCAATGTGAGCCATACTGAGTGGTGGTCACTCCCTGACAGCGGTTCCTCCACTGTAAGTTCTCTCATAAAATCCCCTTCCTACTTCCCTTACTACTGTCCAGTGTGGCCTGGGGGAAGGTTCCCTTACTACTGTCCAGTGTGGCCTGAAGACGGGCAACTTCCTCCCTCAGGGCAGAGAGTTGTCTGCAAATAGGGCAGCATCTTAGCCTCCAGAAAGACTCCTGGAAGTCTGCTGCCCCACAGCGATTGCATTGTACTACTCCCCACATGTCTGTCTACCTTCTTGTTTATCTTGTTTATAATTTTTGTGTGTGTGTGTGTGATTAGTTTGTTATATAGAAATATATATGGTATACAATGTGTATGCTTATATTGTCAGTGCAGTGTGCTAGAAAGGATATGACAGTGATATGCACCTTGCCCTCTTGAGGAAATGATGTCAGAACCCAGGTGTAAAGGAACTATTTCCAGGGGTGGGTGGGGTGAGGGTGGGTAGGGTTTGGGACTAAACTGTGCCCCTCACTGAACAATCAGCTAAAGCTCTGACCCACTGCTGTGATGAGTGCCTTCCGGTCAGCAAGATGCCCTACACAGCAATTTGACAGAGAAAATACCCTGCTAATCAAACAGAGAAAAATTCAAACATCCAAGTCAGACACAGGTAAACCTTCCCAGCCCCAAAACAGCCTGGTGATTTGTGCTCTGAAAACAGTCAGCCCCAAAACTGCCTTTTAAGGCACACAGAGATAAACACAAAAAACAGTTTCCACCCCCTGGGGCACTGTCTGGGTCAAATACACAGCCTGTAACCTGCACTCACTTCAGGACTTATGACAAATTCTTAGCCCAGTGAATAACTCACAGTATTACAAATATTGCAATACAAACAGTCAATCAATAATTCCAATCAAGTCAGCTGTGCACAAGGACAGACACAATAAAAGTATTCAGTCCCTCTGGGTTTAAACTCTTCCTGCACTGAAAATATTAACAGTTGTAACAAAAGTAAAGCAAGGTCCATCTCCCTCTGTTGATTGAAAGGCTGTCTTTCCTGATAATTCAAGTTCCTTATTTCACCTTTCAGTTAGAAATAGCCTCCACCTGAAGAATATTAGCTTTCCTGATGAACTGCTACAAACCAAAGACAATTGTAAATTGTAAGGTTCACCTCCCTCTGTTGTGAGCACAACTTGCTTTCTTGTAGATCATAAGTTCAGCATTACGGTTTCCAGCCAGAGGCAGCTTCACCTGAAGGGAACTCTAGTATGTACAGTTTTTTTAATGAATGCTTCCACAAAAAAGGGTATTTGTAATATAAATGTCCTTAATATTTAACACTGTACCACAGAGTTGGTACTGATGTTGTTGCCATTTTATGCTCAGTTTGTAGCACAAAATTCAACATTGATTTGTTAATATCTTTTGAATCTAACAAAACGGTGTAACACCTCCTGGAGTAAAGTGCAGTAAGGGGGCACCGTCCTTTACAAACATTCACCAATAACACTCCACGGCTTCATATTCCCATTTCTACTCTCTTTAAAGTGGTTTCTGTACCCATTAGGTCTAGTGCTGGCCAATGTGGCTGAGAAGATAAGTTATGTGCTGATGTGATGAGTTGGTACGCCTGCATTCTGCTCAGTAGAGATAGCCACATATTTTGCTCTGCAGAAAGGAATTATGTTTGATACTTGGGGGATTGAATATCCAGTCAAGATGTAAAACTCTATAATGAAAAAGTCCCTTTTGAGTGCAAGCTGAGCAACTACAAGCCCCCTCAGTGGAAATCAAACTGGGACCTTGCATCCTGAAGGAAGACACTCTAACCATTTAACTAAAAGAGCGACTCCTTATTAGCAGAAAGGATAGACTCTGTTGCTAACAGTCCCATTACCACGGTCTCTCACATCTAGAGGGTAATTTGGTTGCTATTACTCAACACTATATGACTCTATTACTGCAGCATCTCACATCTAGATGGTGTTGCTGGCATATGCAACACCCTGTACATCGCATTACTAACCAAGCCTCATTGACTGACTGGCTGCATCGGCAGTGCAAAGGTAGACAGTTGCTTCAGTCTCCCCCTAACTGTGTACAGCAGTCAGCAAGAGCCCTACAGTGCAGATAATGACTAGTAATATGATGACAGTTAGAAAAGAAAGAGAACTTACCCATCTTTTCTGTCTTTGTCTGGTAAGAGTGGCCAGCTGTTCTGTCTGCTGCTGATAACTGGATGAAGCCAGCCCCTTGAATTTATAGTGAGTCCTCCAGGTCTCTGATGGCGTAAGGCCCTGCTGACATGAGGTGGCAGGCGACTTTTGTTATCTGAATCCTCATGCAATGTTTTAGATTTTGAAAACCATAAAATAATGAATGGCTCATAAAACATCTGTAGATGTTATTGTTTTATCATCAGCCCATAAAATGTAGATAACATTGTATTTATCCCTCTCTCACGCTTCACCACCTGATGTTTTGTGCCTCAGGTACTGATATGAGGAGTTGCACATTCCTCAGACCAGCCTGGTCGCATCTGTTGTTCATAATTGTTTCTTTCTATTGCACACAGATGAGCTGGATTCAAACTAGATGTTAGACAGTGTTTTCCTCTCAGCCGAGATGTCCCTCATCTCTTGTGTGCTGCCACCAACTGGATAGCAATTCCCAGACTTTCTTGACATTCATTCTCCTAAAGCAGGAGAGTTGGCAGGATTTAGGAAACTGAAATCAAACATGGTTGGTACAGATGAGTGGGGTTAATGGATTGCTAAGTTAGGGCAGTGCTGATAAATAAAATGTTAAGTCCTGTCAGGTTGATATGCATGGACAAGTGGCTGGCTTAACCATGTGTACAATACCAGATAGAAATACAGAAAGTGACCACAGAAGGGGACTGGATGATTCATTTAGTCTGCCCATGATCCTACCCGCCACCCTTAACTGCTGCTTAGTGTTATTAAGCCTTTGTATCTATCCTAGGCAGTCTTCAATGCACCAACTGTCTTTGCCTCCACCACACCTTGAGGGAGGCTGTTCCATGAGCCAACCACCCTCCTGGTGAAAAAGAACTTATGGGTGTTTCCCCTAATCTTTCCCCCCACCAATCTCCTATCATGTCCCCTAGTTCTTCTCTGGTTCTTTACCTGAAATAGATCCTGTACCTCTAACCCATTTAGCCCTTTTATGTATTTGAAGGTTTCAATCATGCCTCCCCTTCCTCCCTCTCTCTTCTGTGCTCCAAGGAGTACATGTTGAGATCCCTTAGCCTCTCCTCCTATGGTTTCTGGTGTAGGCCCTGCATCATCTTAGTAGCCTTCCTTTATATGGTCTCCAATCTATCTACGTCCTTTTTGAGACGTGATCTCCAGAATTGAATGCACTACTCCAGGTGTGGCCTCACCAGAGGTATGGAGTCAAAGGCTTTGCTGAAATCTAGATATACTATGTCTATCACTCCTGTTTGAACCACCATTTTGGTAACCCAGTTGAAGACGGCTATTAGGTTTGTGAAGAAGTCCTTTAGATTTGTCTGACAAGATCTTCCTGCAGTAAAACCATGCTGTTTTGGGTCCCAATTTCTGCTCCCCTCTAGATAGGTTAGAATTCTCTCTTTGAGCAGGGCTTCCATTATTTTGCCCAAAATGAAGGTGAGGTTAACCAGTTGATAGTTGACTGCTACTTCACTACTCCCATTTTGTGGAGGAGAACAATATTGGCCCTTCTCCAATCTCTCAGAACCTCACCCAGTTCGAGTGATAGGATGAATAGTTCAGCCAGCAGTGCTGCAAGCTCATCCTAAGCTTCCTTAGGATCCTAGGGTGAATTTCATCTGGCCCCATTGCCTTGTGCACCTGGAGTTTCCCTAGCTCTTCTAGGACCCTTTCCCCTGTAAATGGTCTTGGGTCTACTTCACAGCTGGTCATACTTCCTCCACTCAGTGTGGGTCCACAACCTTCTTCTTCCTTTGTAAAAACAGAGCAGAAGTATCTGTTGGGGATCTATGCTTTTTCCTTGTCTTACTTTACTTGCCCCTTTTATCACTTGTGATTCTGACTACACCCCAACTAGTCTTCTTCTTCTCTTATATATACCTAAAGAAGGTCTTGTCCCCCTTCTTGTTTTCATCCTCCTTCACTTGGATGATGATAAAAACAGGAAGGTTGTAGATTTATTTGTGAGATAGTTGTTGATTACCAGTGGTTCAACCTGCATACTCTGACATGTCAGAGTAGGCCCACTGTTTTCAGGTAAACAAGAATATTTCACATTAGTTTACACACATTCCCTGGTCCTCTTTTTTCCCTCTGGAGATCAGCTGCCTGGTGTCCTCCACTTTCTCCAGACTCTGAGGCCATGTTCACATTGCTTTAAAAGGAACAGTGCTTGTGACAGGTTGTATCCACTCTGCTGCCTGGTAGAATGGTTATCCCTGCCAACACTATGGAGCTGCATTTTTTTAACTGTTTCAAAAATTGGTATAGTTAAACTGGTTTAGTGTGTCTACACAATACAGTAGTTCCTCCTGTATTTGGGCTGAGATTCAAATGTGGCACACCGATGAGTCCTAATGTATGTAAAACACATGCCTGTGTCTAATGTTTTTAACCTTTGCAGCTTGCTTGTGAGGTTTCTGGCACAAATCCTCCTGCTTAAACCAGAGCCAGTCTTAATTCTTTCATGGTGATTTGCATATAATTCCCATGATGCTTTGCTTTAGTAAAGTATGTGTAACTTGGTATTTCTTTGAAACTCGTCTTTTATGTCAATATGTTTACATGGTAACCCTTACATCAGTACTTTTGTACTGAAGGTTCTGTCTTTTAAATTGTTTTTCTTTTCTACTTTGGGTTCACCATGACTGTTGCAGTGAGATCATATGGCTTGTTCACCCTCCCACCCTGGGGCCAAGACACAGATGTGGAACACTAAAGGACCCTAACAAGAATGAAATGTACCCATTTCTGCTGTTTTCAGACTTTGCAGATTGTTTGTTAGACTTTATGGCACCATTCAGTCCTGCTTAACACTGAGCGCACCTTCGTTTTTTTAATGCTACTTTGCGCATTCCATGATGCTTTGCATGAGTGGAGTTTGTGTAATTTGGTATTTGTTTAAAGTTTGGCTTTGTTGTCTATGCCTTTCCAGGGTGACCCTTGCTTTAGTGATTTTGCTCTGACTTATTTGTTTTTGAAGTTGCTTTTCTACATTGGCTCACAATGATCCAAACCAGTGAGATCATAGAGCTGGTATTCCCCCTCCCCTGCCCTGGGTAGAGATACAGATTATGGCACACTGATGAATCCTAACAGGGATGAATCATTTATCTGTGTCTGCTGTTTTCAACCTTTGCAGGTTGTGAGAACTGTGACAGAAATGGGAAGGAAGGAGTTACTGTTTGGATTTTCCAAACACAATTTTTCAGCAGTCTGAAAAAAAAAACACTCAGGCAAGATGAAGTTCCACAAGCTGGAATTCTCACTGTCCTCCCTAGCTGCTAGATAAGAGCTGGGTCATAAATCTTGAGAGGACATGTCCACACACAGGCTCACAGTTCAAAGGGACTGGTTCATTCAAATATAAACTTAAGGGTAAAAGGGAATATAATTGGTCACTGATAGGTGTTCAGTTTGATTGGGACAATTAAATACATACATGATAGATGGTTGGTACGTTCAAAAGAGAAGTAGGCATTACTGATTCTCAAGAGAGTACATAAGATGCTGAAAGACAGTGAAGGGGTGTCCTTCTTGCTCTTGAAGCTGGAGGGAGAAACCCAAGATTAGAGCCCACCCTTTTAGCTATGTCTGTGGGAGTTGACAGTTAGCATAGAGTCCAGTGTTCTTTTGAAAGGACAGGGAATGGTAAGTTTAATACTAGCATATTGCAGTAGTAGCCCCCTTTTTTTGCCATCTGTTATTTAAAAACATTTGTTTACTTTTCCTGTATTAGTGTTATTCTCTTGTGTTCTAAATAAGAAATCCTGTACTGCTGTGTTCACTTTCTGTTAAGTAAAAAGTTATTTGCTCAACAGTTGTGACTGTAATGTCAATTTTTCTAAGGTAATACATGGTTTTCCACTGGCTGAGGTAAACTCTGTTTAGCATCTGCCACCCAAGAAAGACACATTACCAGACTTTGACTTGTGCAATTACACATTTAATTATTCAAGTTTGTGAACTTGAAGGTGGGCGCTGGATGACTTCCAGCTGGTGGCAGCAAATACCCGAGGACAGACACCTCTCTAAAAGCTGTTCCAGCCCAGAGAGACAGGTGGGTCATCACAAGAACCTTTGGCACCATTCAGTCCTGCTTAAAACCAAGCCAACATTAGTTTTCTTAGGTTGCGTTACATACTCTTCCCATGATGCATTTGTGGAATATGATGAATTTGGTACTACTATGCACCAACCATACTTTAGAACAGTTTAGAATATCCACATTGTTGATGTTAAATCTGTTGTTACTGATCACCTGTTACTGAATCCTGAGATTAGTTTTATGTCTGTATTACAGAATGCATTGAATGTATCCTAACAGCATAGCTGCTGTTGCTGTGTACTGTGGGTAACAACCACTGATGTCTATGTTGCTGATTGTACTCTGCTGCTTGATGTGACATTTCATTTTTTTAATTTTAACACATATGCCAAAATATCAAAATGTCATTATCTATCTATCTGTATGTCTGTCTGTCTGTCTGTCTGTCTGTCTGTCTATCTATCTATCTATCTATCTATCTATCTATCTATCTATCTATCCATCCATCTATCCATCTATCCAACATCTATCTATCCAACAACTGTCTGTCTATCTATCTGTCTGTCTATCTAGCCATTTATCTATCTATCATGTATGGTGGAATGCTGTTATGCATAGAAATCCATCCCTACAATAGAGCTATTGTGCTGCAGTAGCTACATAGCTACTGCACCACAACAGAAAGGAACATTTGGAATGCATCCTCGAGAATGGGAAATAGTAAAATAATAGGGTTAATAGCACTATGCAATTCAATTGACAGTTTGCACAGCGCTACATCCTGAGAGAATTTCAGCTGTGGTATTTTCAAAGGAGCTGTCAACAATGCGTATATTTATCCAGTCATTATTCGTGACACCGACAGTTCCAACTCAGACTAAGGTGAGATCCAGCATAGACTTGGCACAGCAGAAGCACTTTTTAGCACTTTACCCTCTAACCCCAGACCGCTATTAGCTTGTCCCCCTTTTCTGTTTTGTTTCCACAGGGTCAGCGCCAGTCATGTGCATATGTTCTGATGTCACGTATCTTCCCTTGCAGTAGTATCACAAAGACTCTCCGTTTTATCCATTTTTTAATTTTCTGTTTTGATTAGCTTATTTTTTTATGTTTTTAACGCTTTAATGTTGTTAACTGTGTTTTCTGCCTGTTCCAGTAAAGATGTTAAATGCACGTACATTGTCTGTTGATGCATTCTTGACTGTGAGTACATTCCTAACATTATTGGTGTGTGTGTGTTGGGGGGGTCCATCAGTGAGTCAGCCCCTGTACAAAAAGTAACAAAAAGGAAAAATGTACATATTTGTGACTGAAAAGCAGCAACATACACTATATAAGACAAGGTATGGTTTTGTAGCTACAAAAAACATGTGCGCCATCTCAAGGTTGTCATGGTGACCAAAACCTCTTGAGCTTTGCTCATGAGGTTTGAATGGTTACCATGGCAACCTCTTGATGCCTACGCATGCTTGTTGTAGCTACAGAACCATACATTATCCTCTATATATACATCCATCCATCCATCTATCCATCCATCTATCCATCCATCCACCCATCTATCTATCCATCCATCTATCTGTCTATTTAGCTATCTAATCTATCTACAGACATCTCTCTTACCTGTCTAGCAATCCATCCAACATCTAGCTGCCTATCTGTCTGTCTGTCTATCTATCTGAAGTATTTATCTATCTGTCTATGTAACCAACCTAGGACAAAAGGCCTTTGCCCACCAGGCACCTAAATGAACTAACAACCTGCCACCAAGCCTCTTTGCTGTTCCAATGCTAGACCCTTTCAAACGGTGGCTACAATCATATCTGGTTACCAAAGCAAGTTGTGACTTTTTCCACTAAGGCCTCTAGCCCCTGGCTGTTCACCAACCTAAGTACCCTAGTGCCATCTATATCCCCATTTCTTCCCTCCTAAAACTGTACCACCCTCCTCTCCTATGCTTCTACCCCCACACCGCTGGGTGCCTCTCCACCCACTACTACTTCCCTCCCTAACTGACCCAACCTCCTCCCCTCACCCTCTACCCTACCGCCCCTCATCCCCTCTCCACCACTCCCCTTGGGCTCCCATTCCCTCTTCCCCTTCTTATACTGACATCCTGCTCTGATCTTGCACCACCCCCTCACCCTCTCACCCTACACCCTCTGTTAATACTTCCCACTTCTGGCACTGCAATATGCTTAGTATAAACCTCCCTCACTTGTGATGAGTCCCACCTTCTGGGCTGATTTTCAGTATATATTCTCTCTCTCCAGTTTGTCTTCTTACTATTACCCCTCTTCCTGAACCAACCCCTCCCCTTCCTTCATTCTCTTTCTCTCTCTCCCCCTTCCCTCTTTTTTTTCCTTTTGTGTTGCCAAGTATCATTATATATAATGTTTGCTTATTTCAGTCACACATGCAACCTCTTGCCTAATTTGCCTTAATTAATAAATTAAAAAAATAAATAAATAAACCATCCAACATCTATCTGTCTGTCTGTCTGTCTGTCTGTCTGTCTGTCTGTCTATCTATCTATCTATCTATCTATCTCTCTATCTATCTACCTATCTACCTATCTATCTATCTATCTATCTATCTATCTATCTATCTATCTATTGTGGGGTTTTGGTATGTGGTCTGCCAAAGGATCCCTTACCAACTCCAGTATTCTGCTTTCCCTCTGGTGCTTCTGCAATAGGCAACTGTTGGTACCGAATGAACTGAGTTGGATGCATAAAATAATAAACAAAATAAGGTTTATTCAAGAGCATAGGCAAGGACATCTCATTAGCACAAGGTACAGACTAGACTGACTGGCTAGACAGGGAATTGGGGTTTCCAAAGCCCCTGCTGGAAATAATTAGCATAACATGTGACCATAGCATTAGCTGAAACATTCTGTTCTTAGTTAAAGGGGTGGCAGCTAGTGTTTAGCACCATAGCTTAACTCTGTACTACACATCACCCCGGGCACTATAAATATGAGTACCACATGAACAAGAAAAAGCATTACTATGGCATTGAACACAATAAAAATTAGAATAACTGTAATCATTAAATTGATATTAAGCAACATTAGCAAACGAGATTTCAGAAATATTGAGCAAACTTTGAAAACAGTAATATAACATTTATCAGCATCATGGAGTAATTTGGTAAGAAGACTTTTTGATTAATTGATTGAAAACCACAATACTTACCTGCAGGGGAGGGGAAGGGAGGAAATAATTTGGACTACACTGGTGGCCAGTCAGTGTAATGCCAGGGGTGAGGGGACACCAGAGCACTTGAGGCTGGCCATGCCACAAGCACAAAGGTGTGAGGAAGAGACACGAAAGACAGGGAAGGGGAGCAGCATTTATTACCCAAATGCAATTCAAAATTTGTATAACGACTGGAACAACATCAACATGCCTAAGATACAGAAGAGAAAAAATGTTGGATCAAACAATAATTTAGAAGCAATATGCAGATGGTTAAGCACGGAATTTACAGAATCACCACACTGAGTCAGAATAATAAAGTTCACTTGGTTCTGCAACTTTTACGGTCAGTTGGGATTGATGAATGGGTGGCTTGCACTAGTTCTTGACAGGGCGTGGTCAGGTCACAAAAGGGGACCCATGAGTTCTGAGCATTGTCAAACCCACACCATTTAACACAGTATGACCAAGATCCATTAATGTACTTTTTGTGCAAAATCTTCTCAATCTGGTACACTGATTGGGGTACAAGAGAGTCCTGAGAAGATGCAAGAGACTGAGAAGTTCCAGAAAGTCCATCTGGTTGAGCAGGTAGAACAGGATCTGGCAGATAAGGGTCAGTACCATGAGGTGCTGGTGTAACTGGAGTCAAATTGTCAGTAGGAAGTTCAGTTTCCAAAAGTATTGCAGGTTCCAAAGAAGCTTCATGACTTGGGGGACTGCAGTCATCAGGGAGGGAATCATACAAGTACCCATGCTTCAACCTGTTGATGTGAATGTTATTATGTATCAGCTTTCCAGCTGACTTGCAGTGCAAGCAAACATGAACAGGGAGAAGCTTTTCCACAATATAAAATGGCCCAGTCCAGGGGCAAAGCAGTTTATTGGTGGTGCCCGGAACAAGGACAGGTGAATACAAATATACAATGTCCCCCACAGAAAATGAAGGATCATGACACTTGGCTGCTGACATGTTTTGCATTGCCATTTTTCTCTGTCCCAGTGTGTCAATAACAACCCATCTGGCCAGTTCAAGCTGTTCCAACATGGATGATGAAGGAGGAAGCTGACTTTGAGACTTCTAGCAGAGAGAGATCTTTATCCAGAGGTGTTCTTGGGTGATGTCCATGAACTAGAAAAAATGGGGTATTCTCTGTGCTGTCGACACAAGGGCTGGAGTTGTAAGCAAACTGAATAAAGGGAACAAAATTAACCCAAGTATCATGAGTCTCATCCAGGTACTTGGATAGTGTGTTAAGAATGGTTGACATCATTCTCTCACTTTGTCAATTGCACTGTGGATGGTAACTGGTTGCATGAGTCTTTCTGATGTTAAGAAGGTTGCAGGTTTTTCGCACAATAGTTGAGAGATAGTTAGTGCCTCTGTTTGAATGCAGGTATGCTGGGGTACAGTGATGGCAAGTGATTGTATTGAGGAAGGTACTTGACATTGTAGCAGCTTTAATGTCTTTTAGTGGGATCAGTTCCAAGTACTTAGGTAGTCTACAAAAACAAGAATGTACTTGTTGCCAGAGTCAGAGCATATAGGCAGGGGGCCAAGAATGTCTGTGCTGACTCTTTGGAAAGGTTCTGGGGCTACAGGCATTGGAATGATTCATGCCTTTGTTGGTTTGACACGAGGCTTTCTTTGGAAGCAGGGTTGGCAGGATTTGACAAAATGGACAATGTCCTTGTTCATGTGAGGCCAGAAGAAGTTAAGCCTTGTCTTCTTGAGAGTTCTGTGGATACCTATATGACCTCCAGAAAGTGGAGAGGCATGAGTGGATTGAAGAACTTCGGAGGCTAGAGAAGCTGGCACAACTAACTGAACACAAGTTCTAGTCATGCGATGACCCTTGCTTTCCTTGGTCCAGATGTGAAAAAGCACATTGTCATTAAGAGAATACTGTGATGCAAAGAATTGTACATCATGGCGGTGTTTCTTTTGTTGCTGTAAAGTTCCAGTTTTGAGATACGTGATGATGTCTGTAAACTGAGGATCAGTTCTTTGTTGAAGTTTAATCGTCACCAGGGAGATATCGGTGTTGGAGGTTGTAAGAAACTCTTTGGCTGCTTGCAGTAAATGAGGATTGGTGCTTTTCTCTGTAGAAGCAGTTGGTAGCAGCAAAGCAACTTGAGGTGCTGAAGGAGTGTCCACAGGGAGCTCAACTGTGGAGTGGAAAGGAAGAGCTTGTAGGCAGGCTTCTTCATCTGGAGAGGCTGCTGTGGAGGGATACCATCTCCAGCTTACAGCATCAGCATTGGAGTGAATTCAACCTGGTTGTTATTGAATTTCAAAACTGTAGCCTTGCAGTATGGCAATCCATTGGGCAAACTTTCGTACTGGTTCTTTCATTTCGAACAACCACCTGAGGGCAGAGTGATCCACGATAGCTGTGAAGGAGGAGAAGGGAAGGTAACAATCAAATTTCTTTACAGAAAATACCATGGCTAGGCATTCTTTTTCTGTGATGCCATAGCTTTGCTCAGCTGAAGAAAGAGAGTGCTCAGCATAGGAAACAACTTGTTCTGTTCCATCTTGAATTTGATACAGCACAGCACCCACTGCAAAGGAACCAGCATTTGTGTAAAGCTTGAATGGTTGGTCAAACCTGGGATAGGCCCATACTGGGGAAGAAATAAGTTTTTCTTTCAAGGTTTCAAAGGCCTCTTTGCATTCGGAAGTCCATATGTAGTCACATTCATTTTTTGTGAGAGCGTACAGTGGAGCTGCAATCTTCGCACAGTTGCAAATGAATTTTCTGTAGTAGCCAGACAAGCCCAGAAAAGCTCTAAGGTTTTGAGATTTGTAGGTTCTGGATAGTCTTTTATTGCAGAGAGCTTATCTGGGTCTGGCAAGATGCCTTGTGAACTGACCACATGTCCCAGGTAATAGATTTGATGCTGAGCAAAGCAACATTTCTTTGGGCGAAGTTTGAGGCTGGCTTGCCTGAGACATTCAAACACCTCTTTCAGATGCTGGAGGTGTTTTTAGAAAGTTCTTCTAAAGATAACAACATCACCTAGGTAAACTAGGCAAGATTTCCAAGACAGTCCACATAATACAGCTTCCATGACGTGTTGAAATGTGGCTGGGCTGTTCCAAAGTCCCATAGGCAGACATTTAAACTGGAAAAGTAACAAGTGGCAGCACCAGATTGTGTATGGGTGAGAAGCTGGATCAATAGTGACTTGGTAAAATTGACTCTGAAGGTCTAGAGTGGTGAAGTAAGCCAGGCTGGCCACACCAAGGCTCTCTAAGGCATCCTCTGTGGTAGGTAAGGGATGGGCGTCCTGTACTGTGTAGGCATTGAGCTTTCTGTAATCCACCACAAACTGATACCCTTTGTCCTTCTTTATTACCAGCAAGCAAGGTGCACCCCAGGGACTTGTTGATTCCTCAATAATGTCCTGTTCAAGCATGCCTATGATTAAGTCCTCCAGGGCTTGTTTTTGTTTGTGTCCCACTTTGTAGGCTCATTGACAAATTGGCTTTTGGTTGGGCTGCACCTCAATGGTGTGTTGCAGAATATTGCAGCATCCGAGTTTGTTATCAGGGCCGACAAAGACATCTGGATAGTTCTTCAGAAATTCCAGAAGTTGTTGTTTCTCTGTTGGACATGCTGGAAGTTTTGAGGCAGATAGACGGTGACTGAAGGGCATTCTTTGTGAAGCTGGAGTGGTTGTAATGGTACTGACAAGACGAATGTTAGAGGAACCAGGCTGAGGTTTGTGCAGATGCTGAAGCTGGTCCTCTAAAGACAGACAAATAAACTTTATGATACTGGCACCCTTTGAGATGACCACTGGCTTGGTGGGATTTCCTTTTTTGATGAGTAGCAAAGAAAGTGAAAGCCAAAAAGATTGCATTCAGGCAATACAAAAAGACACAGGCAGAAGGGGATAGGGAGAAGTACCAGGAGAAGCAAAGGGAGGCAGGGAGGTCAGTAAGGGAAGCCAAAGCTCAGACAAAAGAGCACATTGCAAAATCAGTGGGTAGAGGGGACAAAACCTTTTACAGGTACATAAGTGAAAAAAGAAAGACAAAGGGAGGGATAGTGAGACTGAAGGGGGAGGATGGGGGCCACGTGGAGGATGACAACAGCAAAGCTGACATATTGAACAGGTATTTCTGCTCAGTCTTTACTGAGGAAGAGGAGGGTAATGGGTCTGAAGGGAGTACAAGGGGTGAGAATGGTGCAGAAATGGACACAAGTCCCTTTACACGAGAAAGGGTCCTGAAGGAACTGGAAGTAATAAGAGTTGATAAAGCAATGGGGCCAGATGGGGTGCACCCCAGGGTCCTTAAAGAACTAAGAGAGGTGGTGGCTGAACCTCTGGCTATCCTGTTTAGCCGATCACTGGAAACAAGGAAGGTACCCAAAGACTGGAGGACAGCAGATGTAGTCCCCTTATACAAAAGTGGGAACAAAGAGGAAGCAGGGAACTACAGACCAGTCAGCCTCACCTTGGTAGTGGGGAAGATCATGGAAGCACTACTGAAGGAGAGATTGGTGGAACATCTGGTTGTCAATGGACTACAGGACCCAAGGCAGCATGGTTTCACCATGGGAGGTCATGTCAGACCAACCTCATTGAATTTTTGACTGGGTGACTAGGGAGGTGGATCAGGGAGGCAGTGGACATGGTCTATCTGACTTCAGCAAGGCCTTTGACACTGTGCCACATAGAAGACTATTACACAAACTGGGGAATATGGGTGTGGGCAGGACAGTAGTGTGGTGGGTAGGTAACTGGCTGGGTGGCAGGACACAGAGGGTGGTGGTAAATGGCTGTCACTCCACAGAGAGAAGAGTGACCAGTGGGGTACCACAGGGATAAGTGCTGGGACCGGTCCTATTCAACATCTTCATCAGTGACATTGCGCAGGACCTAGAAGGCAGTATTTCACTGTTCGCTGATGACACAAAGCTCTGTAACAGAGTAGACACACCAGAGGGTGTAGACAGAATGAGAAGCGACCTGCAGAAACTTGAAGAATGGTCAGGGGTTTGGCAGTTGAAATTCAATGCAAAGAAGTGCAAGATAATGCATATGGGGCACAAAAAACCCTGGCACAATATATCAGTTGGGGGGTGAGGATATATAGCATGCACCAAGCAGGAAAGGGATTTTGGGGTTATCATCTCTGATGACCTCAAGGTAGGGAAACAGTGTGACAAGGCAGCAGGTAAAGCAAATAGGATGCTGGGATGTATAGGCAGGGGCATCACCAGCAGGAAAAGGGAGGTCATAATTCCACTATACAAGACACTAGTGAGGCCCCACCTGGAGTACAGTGTACAGTTCTGGAGACCATACCTATGTAAGGACATAGACAGGGTAGAGAAGGTTCAGAGGAGGGCAACAAAGATGGTGCATGGATTGCATCACAAGTCCTATGAAGACAGATTGAAGGAACTGAACATGTACTCCCTGGAGGAGAGGAGGGGAGAGAGGGGATATGATAGAGACATACAAGTATCTTACAGGGAGGAACAGGGTGCAGGAAAACACTATTTTTAAGTGAAAAAGATGTTCCAGGACTAGAGGGCATGGGATGAAGTTGGAGGGAGGACGATTCAGAGGAAACATGAGAACGAATTTCTTCACAGAACGGGTGGTGGACAAGTGGAACACCCTGCCAGAGGAAGTGGTGGGGGCTGAAACAATCACGGGATTTAAGAATGCATGGGATAGACATAAAGGAATTCTGGAGGTCAGGGGTAAGAGGCAACAGACTTCTAGGAAAACAAACTGAACTTACAAGCTCAAATGGGGCCGACTGGGTGGGCCATAGGCCCTTATCTGCTGACACTGTCTATATATCTATGTATCTATGAGTGCAAAAGAGTTGGGTAATTTTCTGTTATTTAGTCTGCTGCACTCTGGTTGCTTGATGGAGCTGATTTTCTTTTTTTTTGTATGCCCCAACTGTCCTGAGTCCTCTGTTTAGGTGATGCCCTCCCCAGTAAATTTTCTTTTTGTCTCCCAGGTTGTGCTTTGATCACTCACTTTTCTTGCCCCCATTTATTTTTTGTGCAGATTTAGTGCTTTGCCTGCCCTTATGTTTGTGTTTGCCCCCCTCCTTCCTTGCTTGCACTATTACTCTTCCCTTTTGCTACAGAATTCTGCCCCTTCTGTACATGTAGCACATGTTTGTGCAGTAGGACTGCCTCAGATTGCTCTGGTAGGCTGCTTCAGATTTAAGCAAGAATGTATTGTGCCAAATGGCCTCTCACACTATTTGCAAAGGGTGCAAACAGAAGACACAGGCACATATTTTGTCCTGCGCAAGACTCATCAGTGTGCCTCATCTGTATCACACCACCGAGGAAATGAACCTGGGTAGGATGAAACAATTTCATGGTGATTTGCATACACATCCCATGATGCTTTGCATTATGGGATATGCATGATTTTGTATTTCTTTGAAACTTGGCTTTACTACCAGTGCCCTTTGTGGTAACCCTAGCCTCAGTGCTTCTGCACTGAGGTTCTTTGTCTTTTAGCTTGTTTTTTTTTGGGGGGGGGGTTGGGCTCACCATGACCAAACCCCTTAAGATCAACTTAGGGCTCTGGTTCATTTAGCGTGGAATGTGATACAGACAAAACACACTGATGAGTACTGGGTAGGATGAAACACGTGTCTGTACCTTCTGTTTGCACCCTTTGCAGATTTTGTAAGAGGTCCTTTGGCAACATGCATTCTTGCTTAAAGGGGCACTGTCTGATTCTAATTGCCTTTTTATTGCTGTTGAAGGGTGTCTGGTGGCCAGGCAGCATCTTTAAGCTGACTCCTACATGATTATGTGCTTGATTTTCCATTCAGGTGACCACAGCATGATATGTAATGTTTTGTTTTTATTTTGGATGGGTCACCCACGAGTCGCGGCTCAGCTCAGTTGCGTGCTCACCCCCACGGATACAGTGATGCTTTCCATTGCAAGGGGGACGAGCAGGCACACTCTGAAAAATGGGAGTGACTTCTTTACACTGGGTAGTCCGAGAGCTGCTTGTCTGAAGGGACTTGAGTGACAGATCGTGTGTATAGCAGAGCAGGCAGGCAACAGATTCCCCCTCCAAGGTGAGACTGACAGAAATGATGTGTTTTCACTGAACTGTGCAATGTTTTATTCTGAGAAGGACTAAAATTAGTTGCTGTTTCTGTCAGCTGCTTTCAGTGAAGATGGAGCTCTGCCTGTGATTCAGTTGCAGGGGTTCCACACTTGTTTTGAATCCAGCCATTTGAAATCATTGGAGGATGAAATGTAATGAACAGATTGCATAAAAGCTAACAAATGTGTTTAGTCTGGTGTCAGGTTTGAGTTTGGGAGGGTGGGTGTTAGGGAAACTCTAAGGCCTCATCTCCCAACTTTTGCTGCTTTGACCTGAACTGGAGCATTAATGAAGTTTTTTGCAACTTATTTCTTTACTTTTTGAGACAGTATAGCAGTTCCCATATGATACTGCTTGAGCACAGGTTCCTTTGGACCTTGTGCTCCCATCCCTCCGTAGATGAGTATATACAATATATGTAGCTATGGAATTACTGGGCCCTCCATTTATAGGGCAACAGTGATTGAATTGTCAGCATAGCCTTCTTATTACTGCACCTCATGTACCCGGTACAGAAAATTCTTCAATCCCCACCAAAACGTAATTCTGTGCAACTGCAATGCCATTCCGTGCCATAGGTGAGAAAAAAAATTTGGGGCAGGATTTGAAAAATGACAGCTGTGACATACATGAAGTGTGGTAATAAGAAGGATATGTTGAAAATCTGGGGTCAAAATATAAAAAATGTCAAAAGTTACGAGCGGGTGCCACAAAATTGCAACAAATGTTCATAACTTTGTCATTGTTTCATAGTTTGACCCCAAATTTTCAACATAGTCTTCTTATGACCCTACCTCATAAACCCCATGAGTGAAAATATTCAAATCCATGCAAAAATGCCATTCTGTGCCACAGGTGTGAAAACACATTTTGGACAGGATGTGAAAAATAACAGCTGTACTGTTCAAGAGGTGGAGTGAAATAATGACAATGTTGAAAATTTGGACTCAAAATATTGAAAATTACCAAAGTCATGTGCTACATAGAAAATACAAGTGAACGCTCATAACTCAGTCATTTTAAATAATTTTTTCACCAAATTTTCAACACGGCCTTTCTGGGACCCGGCCTCATGAACACTGGTGGTAAAATTTTATTTGTTCCCAAAAGGTGATTTCATGCAGTGGCCGTGAAAGCACCTTCTGGGCCCAATTAATGAAATGACAGTGCCAGTGCTCATGAGGTGGGGTTCTAAAAAGGCCATGTTGAAAATGTGAAAAAAATGCCTAAAAATGGCAACGTTATGAACGTAAGTTCAAAACACCATTGAAAGAAAATATAGGACACTTACCTTTATTTCTCTGTTCACGGTTCAGCTTTGAAGAGTGCAGACATGTCTCGGTCCACAGAAGATGACAGCCTATGATCTTCAGTGGTAAGTGTCCACCTGGACAGCTGGTTCTGATCCCTGTACAATATTTTGTTGTAAATATAAGAAATTAATGTATGATGGACTGTGGCAGAGGGAGGAGCTGGCTGCTGAAGCTGACACTTCAAACCCCGCAGGGATAAGTTCAAAGGACAGGACATTATTAAACTGTAGATATCTGGGGTGCAATTATCTTGTCAATTTGCTTTGATCCCAGTAAGTGAAATTAACCATTCATGGCATCCCCTGGGAAATCCTTTGATTTTGCTCTAGGTGTCATAATAGAAAGAGCATGCATGTGTTTTTGGTATCAGCCCAGGAAACCAGCTAATTTAATCTAAGAGACCTTTGATGTGTACATACCAGAGCTCAGACCGAATTAAGGAGTCAAATACACTTTTGCTTTGAATACAGTGACTTATATCAAAGAGACTTTGATGTGTGGGTAAAGCAAAGCACAAACTGGTTCTGACCAGTCAAACATAAGAAGAGATTTATTATGTCATCTGTTATTTTTTTTAAATACCTTAGTAGGCCATCTTGGTGTTATAATAAATATAGATTTTGTTACACCAAGGCGGAGTTTGGTGACCTCAGCGAGAGGTCCGGCTCAGGACTGGTTTTAAAACATACTGAGAAAACCTTGACAGAGACTTTCATAATTCTGACTGAGAGAAGAGGAACATCAGAGCACTGAAGTATGGACCTTAGACAAAGATTAGTCTGAATGTTATTATTTGTAGGAATCTGCACTTTTACCTGTTTGTTTGAAGGCTGTATGTGTTGGGATATTTTGTTCTGTAACATTTTCTGTTTTCCTATTTTAAAGTAAAGATATATATTTTAAAACGGAAACTGCCTGGAGTGCCTTGACATTTCTTTTTCATTTAAGTGAAGCTTTTAAAGGTTACAGTTAGCACTGTGTATGGGCTTATTTTGTTATACCAAACTGGGAAACGAACAGAGTTCTCTAAAGTCTTGCATAGAGTGCTAAGGGTTCATTTTGTAGACCTGGTTAGGTGCCTGTAGGCAAAGATATCTGGCCCCCCGAAGACAGAATAATCTGAGCCTGATAATTGGGTACGCTAGGTTATCAGTTTGAATCCCTCTAAAACTTGAGACTAAGGTGACTCGAACCCACAAAAACAGACAAGAGGGTTACCATGTTCTGTTCACTGTCCACAAATTATACACTCAGAGGTTGGCACTTTGGGAGTAGAGGACTGACCGGTTGAGCGAATCTGTGATAGTAAGTATAGGGCAAGGGGGGATGAGGTGGTAGGTGCTCAGTGGAGAGTTGGGATGGGGAGGGGGATGGTGGGGATGGCAAGGAACCTTTTTTTCTGGTGTTAAAAAAAGTTGTTGGAGCACTGTTTTCTTTATTTCAGCATATTCCATAATAGGAGGGTGGGGGTGCCCCTAGACATCAGGGAATAAAATTATGAGGATGGCACAACAGGCTCAAGGTGGAACAACATGTTACTGCAAAATACAGACTAGGCATCTGAATGTCACCTCACCTAGCTGATCCATACATCTACAAAAAAACATGTATTGATTAGATTCCATCAAAAAGGCCAGACAGAATAGTTAATTCACAAATCTACCCAGACTTGCTTTGTTACCATAGCCCTACCTATTGCACATGTACTGTAAGTACAAAGCTGCAAAAAGCTCCACATGCTTCATCAGAATCCCTGCATATAAAACTGCAGAGATACTGAAACATTACAAAACATAAAGTGGAAGAATCAATCTGGGATGGACCCCAACGCATCAGTACTGCATGGTCTTATTCACTAGTCAGGATTATGTAAAAATAGTTTCCCACAAAACTCACCAGAGTCAGAGGGGTCAATACTAATGGATCACCACAAGACAACTGTTTAAAGGGATTGATATAAAGCCTAGTTTACCTACAAATCAACACTCAGTTTAAACAGACTGGGAAGCTAATAGGTGCCTCAGGAATTCTGCAGTGAGTCTAAGAGGAAAAAAAGGCTACCTACTACCTCAGACACTGGGAGACAAACAGCATGCCTTCCAAAGTCATTCACTGGGTATACCAATTCTCTTTTAGGAGAAGATTGAACCCAGGCTGCAGGCTGTAGTTCAATGCTGAACTAATGTTTTTTTTCTTTTGTTTAATGAGTTTAATTATAACTTTTTTTATATGTCTCCCAAGTAGTCACCAGTCAGAGGTCGCTGTCTCAAGCTTGCTGTGATATGGCAGCTGGCTTTACTTACCTGATTTTTTTCAATAAACAGCTGGGAAGATGGATCCTCCAATGTAATTTACTGACTTGCAACTCTCCAACACACAAGACTTGTTCCATCCTGGCATCCTGAGTCCTGCTGATTGGGTCTTAAGTGGTAAAACCCATGGTCCAGGTCAGTGGGGTTGGAAAAAATGCTCAAACCACATAGCAGCTTACTGCCTCATTCTCTTCTTTCTCTGGAAGCAGGTAGACTGTGTAGCACACAGGTGGCACATGAAACAGACCCAGAGCCAGGAGGATCAAATTTTAGCCCCAGCCCCATCAAAGGAGTTAAAAGCAGCCAATTGGAGATAACAGTCAGTGAGTGATCAGAGCATAATTGGGTCTCACAACCAATTAGGGTCAGCCTCTGTGAAATCTCATCTGGCAATGATCCTCCAAGGCTCTTGGCTGTCAATTTTCCCTCAGTTTAAAATGTTGCTGTCAGCCAGCCTGGTGGTGCTGAGCGTTGAGGAGCTGGACACCATACCTTGCACCACACAGTGACCCATGTTCAGGAATGGGCACGGGCCGGGGGTCGGTAGGGGAGGAGAAGGATTGAGCCTCTGATGGACTGCACTCCTTCTCTGGGTAGGGGGCCTCTCAGTGTCAGCACCCATTTGCCCCCTGGTGGAGGCTGGGGGAGAAGGCACCATGCTGCAGTTAAAGAGGAGTTTGGGGCAGACGCTTGGAAGAAAGCTCACATGGATGCGTGCATGCTCCTCTCCGTTGGCATCATTGCATGCCCCCTGGCTCCAGAGAGAAAATCTGAGGAAAATGGAATGGCCACAGCACAATGGTGAAGGGTACCTCACAGTCTCCGCTCCCAGCTAGCCATGGCGCTGACCCAGTGAAATTTGGTCCATGGTAGGGGGTTGAGTGAACCCCGCCAACTCCACTGGGGGGGTAAGCCCTGGAGTTTGGGTCAGTGCCGGCTGGTGGACACTGGGGGATGGGCTGGGGTGCCCTCTGGAGAAATGCTAGCCAAGGTGGAAAAAAGAGAGAAAAAAATGTTGCTGCTATGTCCCCTGTATATTTAAAAAAATTAAAATTGCCTTCCTGTATCCTGTTTTGAGACCCTAAACCCTGTAAAATGTGTGAATCCTCATACATTTGGGGGCACGTCAGGTGATCAGAGGATGGGGGGTGCCACTAGACATCAGGAAATTGAAAACAAATTACAGGCAATGGCGATCAGAGGGTGGGAGCACCACTAAATACTGGGGAATTAAACTATTATTATAGGGATGGTGATTGGAGGGTTGAGGGTGCAACTAGACACCAGGGAATTGAAAAAAAATACAGGGACAATGATCAGAGAGTGGGGGTTGCCACTAGACACCAGGGAATATATGGGACAGTGATCAGGGAGTGAGGGGTGCTACCAGACACCAGGGAAAACAAGGGGGGCTTACAAATGAACAAACACTGCAGCTGGCAGTAGAAGTTCAGCTGTGGCTGCAGAACATAATAAAATCCATTGTTCTCATACACAGAATGCGGCAAAGGGCTCCTCTCGCTAAGCTTGGCTCCCTGGATTTCAGGTGCCAGAAAAAAGTATTTCTGGCCCTAATTCCTTAAAACAAACACCAGAATCTAGCTCAACAGTGCCCGTTTAGCTAGGTTCTGGTATTTGATTTGTAATATCTCAACATTTTTATGCATTTTCCACGCACTTGAGTTGGTGGAAAAGCAAGATGGCTGCTGGTGAAAAAGGATTTTTCTTCACAAAAAGGATTTGTTCCTCACAAAAAGGGAGTGGATCTCATGAGAATGAATCCTTTTTGCTAGATCAATTCCTTTGTCAATCTTTTTATCTCTAGCCTGGAAATTGAACTTCCCATAGGAAATAATGGGAACTTAACTTTCCAACAGATTAATATTTTTGCACCAAACAAGCACTGGCAGTTCTGTTACCCAAGTTCTGTCTACCATAAAAATCACACCAAAATTCCACACCATCTAGGAGCAAGGTGATGAGGAAAAACCTGCAAAAAGTGATGACTTTAACTTTTTGACACTATCTGCATCTCAGAATCCTCATATCCAACTTTAAAGAAACTTGCCATGTCAATAGATCTACCCCAAAGGACAGCACATATTAAATGTTGTGAAAATCCATTGATCGGTTGCAAAGTTATTAAAGTGCAGAATTTGAGGTTTAACATTAAACAGGCTTCTCAACCCTAACTACACCCCTGTAATATATACATATATATATATATATATATATATATATATACATATATATATATATATATATATATATATAAAATAAATGTTACAGGGGCATGATAGGGTTGAGTCGGCAGTTCAATGTTAAACCCAATTTTTTGCACCTTAACTTTGCCATCATTTGTCTAATGAGTTTCAAGATGTTAACAGTTTGGTGATGGTATCTTGTACAGTTTTTGAGATACAAATGGTCAAAAAAGTGACAAAATCTACATTTTTTCCACCTATACTTAAATTTGAGTATTTTTCCTACCATGAACAGGCCAGGCAATATGGAATTTCCTCATGAAATTTTCAGGGATGATGGAGCCTGTGCCAAGGGTGTGCCTTTGGATGGTTTGGCAGAAAAACATACAGTTTTTGAATTGTAATGATATTTGGGGATAATGTTCAAATTAGAGTGATAAAAAGTTTCACTGATAAAAAAGTTTGCAAGTGCATCTGCATGGTTTAATATTACTACATCAATAATGCAACCTAACCTGTTCCTGCTGCACCTGCTCCTTCTGACCCTACTGGCATCCCACACTTCCAATATATTTAAATGCCCACTGCAACAACCTCTGATTGCCTGGTTGATAGCTCCTTGCACAGAAGTGGAATGGTTACCAGTAGTCTCAGCTGCAACAACAATCATCTCTTCTCCCAAATACTAGGATACACGAACATGCTACTGTGCCCAAAGTCGACCCTACCATCAAACTATTTCTCCCTGTTCATACTATTGAGAGCCGGGTCACTACAGACAACAACTAAGAATAAGTATAAGGGAAAAAGTGCATGTAGCAGTCACTGCCGATATCTTAAGGAACTCCTAAAGAGACTAATACTGCTACTTCTGCTAATATCGGGCAACGTTCACCCCAACCCTGGACCACCCCTAGCTACCCCCAAGGAACAATGTAGAACAGGAAGCCTCTCACTAGCTAGCATCAACATCTGCAGCCTTATCAAAAAATGAGATGCCCTCACTGCCTGGACAGCACAACATAGCCCAGATGTACTATCTGTAGTTGAAACTTGGTTATCTCCAATTATCCCTGACACTGCTGTGGCAATACCTGGGTATACTATCCTTTGGCAGGATCGACTATCCAAAAAAGAGGGCAGCTGTGCCCTTTATCTTAAACATTCTATGACAGGGCACGCCCTGACCCTACCCATTAATGGAGATGAGCTTCCGGTCCTTGCTATTAAAGTCATTCTTGGGGCCCATAACAAAGCTCTGACAATAGCCTCTGTATATATTCCACCCAAACTTACAACAACAAGCCGGAACCCATTCCTTACCTGCATCAGTAGTCTAAAGCTTAACTCAGAAGTTATATTGCTAGGGGATTTTAATGTCAACTGGCTTGCCCCCAGTGCAAACAACTACAAGGATACCTTGGCAGCTACACATTTTGCACAGCTAGTTACCTCACCCACTAGGATCACCTATTGAACAGGGACCAGTACCTTATTGGATTGGGTTCTCTCAAATTGCCTGACCATACTAGCCACACTACAGTTCTCCCTGATGCCATTTGTGACCATTCCCCAGTCCAGTGCACATGGTCAAATAAATTCAATAAACCCCCCGTGAAAACTGTCAACAGTCGGATGCTAATCAAGGGACACCTTGCACCACTTAAAGCACTCCTGCGACAACAAGACTGGTCCCTGATTGACACCGCTCTGGATGTTGATGCTGTACTTCAATACTTCATCTCAAAGTTCAATGCAGCGTGCGATATCCATGCCCCCTTTAAGAAACGCAAAATTAAAAGCCTTGACAACCCTTGGATCACAGGCAAACTCCTAGACCAGCTAAAAGCTCAGTACCTGCTATGGGCTTGTGCTACAGCCTCTGGCAACTAAGCAGACTTTCAGGCATAAAGGGCCACCAGGGATACCTGTACCACAGCTATCCACACTCAAAAAGCCAGCTACTACTGGCGCACCCTATAAAACTCATGGTCAGATGGAAGGAAATTCTGGCAAAGTCTCTCTGAAGTGATAGGGAAAAAGTCCAGATCAACTCCTAATATGCTAAAGGTTGAAAGCAGCAACACCCTGGACCCCACCACAATTGCCAATACTTTCAATGTGGCATTCACTGACCTCAGCCATGTGCTTCCCTCTAACTTCTTTGACACCAACCAAACCACGGCCTCTCAGTATCAACAGACTCAGGAGACAAATCATCCCCATTTCTATTTCAAGGCCATTACTGAAAGGGATGCCAAAAAATACCTCCTCAAGGTGCTCGGAAAATCCAGATCAAGTGGGGACACACTTGACTTGAAGCTCATCGCCCTCACCCTTAACGATGTTCTGCACCCCCTTACCAATATTATTAACCAGTCCCTCATGCTCTCCCAGTTCCCGTTTAAGTGGAAGTCTGCCCTGGTGACCCCAATACTCAAGTCTGGGGATAGGACATTACACTGTAACTACAGGCCCATCTCCATCCTACCCCCTTTATCCAAAGTTCTTGAAAAAAATCACCGCAGATCAATTGGTGAAGTACTTGGAGAAATACAACTTGCAATGCCCACAGCAACATGGCTTTCACAAAGGACATAGCACCACCTCTGCCCTCCTTGAATTTACAAGCCACATTCATCTAGCACTAGACCAAGGACAACTTGCTGGTGCCACCTTTATAGACCTCTCAAAGGCCTTCAATGCAGTCAACCATCCATTACTACTGGAATGACTTGGCAACTTAGGGCTTTCTCATGACACTTTACAATGGTTCAACAGTTATCTTTCCAACCAGTCACTACAAGTTAAGATTGTTGACTCCCCTCTCCTCCAAACTACCTGTCCAGGCTGGTGTTCGCCAAGGGTCAATATTGGGACCCCTTCTTTTCAGCATCTTCCTGAACAATTTCCCTTCTGCCTGTGATGAAAACATTATTCTGTATGCTGATGATGCAATGATTTTCTCTAAAACCCCTCCCTCTTGGAGAAACAACTGCAGGAAAGTTTCAAGCAAGTTGAGGCCTGGTTCGTCTCACAGAAACTAGTGCTAAATTACAAGAAAACAAAGACTGTACTGTTCCATGGCACACATAACAAACATAAACACCAAAAGCTGGCAATCAAAAAACTGCTCTTGTGAGACCCTGGACCAGATGCAGACTTTCAAATACCTTGGTGTAACCCTGGACCCTACTCTGTCCTTCTCCAGCCATATCGATTCTGTGCCAAAATCTGTAAATATCTGTATAGGCCTTCTGTATAAACATAGACACTGCCTGACACTGAACTCCCTTAAGCTAGCAATACACAGCTCTATTTTCTCCATCATTGATTATGGGCTTATTATCTATGGAGCAGCTACAGCTACAGCACTACAGCGAATTCTTACAGTGCTGAATAGGACCTGCAGGCTGCTTACTGGTGCTGCCCACTGTACACAAACCTGCGACCTCTATGAACAGTCAAACTGGCTACAACTTCAGGGAAGGATTACTTTCCAAACCTGCCTATTAGCAAAAAAGTCAATGATGGGACTCATGCCCCCTTGGGTTCAGTCTCTCTTAAGCCCAGCCAACCACCCTCATTACACAAGAAGCTCTGACATCTATTCTCTGGCTATTCCCCACTGTTGCACTGCCCAAGGCCAGTGATCTTTTGCAGGTAGAGCCCCTGAGATGTTTAACTCCCTGGGCAGTGAACTCACCAACTTAGGCATCCTCTGCTTGTTCAAACACAAGCTACGTCAAAAGCTTGTGTCCAGAGCCACCTTTGACTGTTTCTCCTAACCTCCCTGGTAGTCACTTCTGTTCTTTGCACCTCTCTACTATCACCACCTCTGCCTGCCACCACCCTCCCCCCTACCCTTATCTACCCCTGCCTCTCTCCCCAGCCCAGGTCCACCACCTTCCTCTCTTACCCTCCTTCAACTCCCTTCTTCTTGCCCTTTTCTAATCTGCTCACCCCACCCAATGTTGCACTTGTTCCCCGATCCTTGCCTCCCACCTACCTCTCCTTCTACCTCCTTCCCTCCCAGTTACCCCTCTACACCCACTCTCTCTTCCACTTTCCTACGCTACCTGGCACAATTGGCAGCAACTCAGTTTTTTTCCACTCTACCTTTCCCTTTGACAATGCCCTTCTGGCAGCTTTACTTCATGAAAATATTATTTGCTGTGACTCATCATTCTTAAATGTATGCCTGATCATGTTGTTCTAAATGTCATTTATATCACCTGTAGCTTTAGACCAGGTATACCCTGTACTGAACTCTGTATCAAACTGCTTGCCTGCTAACTTCACACAAACTGTACTTCTATTCTTTGTATACTGACGTGGAACCTTAGTAAAAGAGCTACTGGCTCAAAGGTATTTATCCAAAATTCTAATAAATAAATAAATAAGTGTAAACAGGTTGTGATTTACTGTTCATGTGCAGAGAAATACCGATTGTAAAAGATAAATCAACACATCACAAGTGGTCATTTGCATAATTTATCTGCCGTGCTGGAAAAAAAAAAACACTTGAGAAGGCCACCATTTTCTTTTTACTGTTTTAAACTTACAAACAAGGATAGTACATAGAAATTACGTATTAAAAAGAACACCTGAACTTAGCTAAATAGGACCCCTATAGCTAGATTCTGGTGCTTGTTTTGCAAAGTTGCCAGAAATACCTTTTCTGGGCATCCAAAATTCAGGGTGCCCAGCTTAGCAGCAGGAGTCATTCACCCACATTCTCTGTATGAGAACAGTGGAATGTTCTTGACTTCTGCAGTCACAGCTGGAAGTTGTGCTGTGGGCTACAGTGAGAGCAGTGAAGCACCATTTCCCCAGTGTCTAGTGGCACCCCCACTCTCTGATCACTGCCCCCATTATTTTGTTGTCCCAAGGAAGACCATATCATTTGTTCACCAAGACTCCAGAGACCCCAAATCCTAATGCTTTTTCCTTTTGCTGCTGAGGAGGGGGGATTAGGGTTGGAAACCCTAACACCACATTTCCCTACTTTTGTGGCATTATGTTACCCTAACTGGTGCATTAACACAGTTTTTTTTTAAATAATATTATATATTAGTTGCAAAAAAACTTTGTTAATTAATTGATCGATTGTTTTAATTATTTATAAAAAGCACCTTTCTAAAACCAAGGCACTTGTACATTAAAATAATACAAACATCACAGTTAAAACCATCATAACACCAATATTTAAATACAATTTCAACAATAAATATAAGGTCAATCAAATCAGAGGCAGCATAAATAAATATAAATATACTGCACTAACCATCAGTTGCAGTTCAATTCAGGATAAGATAAACTAAATAGATGTGTTTTTAGCACTGTTTTAAAACTCCGGACAGTCAGGAACTCTCGTATACAATGAAGGAGAGAATTCCACAGGGTCAGAGCCACAAAAGCAAAAGACCAGGCCCCCTGATGATTTCAGATGAATCCTGGGAATCTCTAGCAATCCCTCATCAGTGGATCAGAGAGGACAGAGAGGGTGATATGGATGAAGGAGATCTTGCAATCATGTAGGGCCTTATAGGTCAGTAACCCTACCTTGAAGGCGATCTGCCACTGTACTGGCAGCTAGTGCAGTCCGTGGAGCACAGGTGTTATATGACTGGCCCTAGAGGTACTGGTCAATAATCTGGCTGCCACATTCTGCACTAGCTGCCAGTGGTGGATATCAAATCCAGTAGCTCTAGGTAAAGGACATTACAGTAGTCAAGGCAGGAGGTTATGAAGGTATGGACCAAAGTTGGAAGATTGTCAGGAGGAACCAGATGCTTCACTCGGGCGATATACCTCAGATGGTAAAAAAAGGATTTGACAAGGGCTGACACCTGTGATTTGAGGGTCAGGCCATCGTCAAAAATAATGCCCAGGAGCTGCATCCAATCTGAGGTAGTCAGATGAGCACCCCCGTATCACAGCCCCAATGGTTGTCCAGCTGAAAAACTCACCTCCCATCAATCTGGGTTCACAACCAGCACCTCAGTTTTATCTGGGTTCAATCACAGCCAGCTGGCACTCATCCAGTCCTGAATCTCAGACAGACAGTTATTAAATACTGAGAGGATTACATCCTGTCAGGGCACAAAGGACATGTACAGCTGAGTATCATCTGCATAGCAGTGAAAACTCAGTCTGTACAACCTAATGATCTCTCCCAATAGCAGCATGTACGCTGTGAACAACATGGGTGCCAAAGTGTAACCCTGCGGTACCCTATAGGACAGGGAGAGAGGGGCTGAGGAATAAATCCCAGACACCACTCTCTGAGTCCTACCCTCGAGGAAAGGTCAAAACCATCTGTGGACTCCTTCAGATAGTCCACAGATGAACTGCAGGTGCTCCAATAGTACACCATGGTCCACAGTGTCAAAAGCTGCAGAGAGATCAAGGAGGACCAAGATGGAATGAGTCCTCCGATCTCTCACTACTAGGAAGTCATTTAGCACCCGAACAAGGGCCATCTCAGTACTACGCCTCTTCCTAAATCCTTACTGGGGAGAATCATAGACATCATGGCTGGACAAATGGTCATCCAGCTGCAATGTAACCACCTTCTCAATAACCTTTCCCACAAAGGGTAGGTTTGAGACAGGTCTGTAGTTGGCCAGATAGTCCAGGTCAAGGGAGGACTTGTTAAGGAGGGGTCGAACAACCACCTCCTTAAGGGGATCTGGAAAGACCTCCCTCTCCAGAGACCTCCAGACTATCTTGGTTAGAATTGGGCTGATTTCATCTATGCACCTTACAAGAAGGGGCATAGGGCCCGGGTCCAAACTACAGTTGGTTGGCCGCAAAGTCTGGATGACCCTCATGATGTCTATGATTTCTGGCCAGCTGAAGTCAGACCAGGTAAACTGAGCACCCACCACCTCCTGCCAACCTCCACAATACCCACTAGAGGGGGCTGGACAGATCCCCAACCTGATGGTGGCAACCTTATCTGTGAAGAACTGAGCAAACTCATCACACTTCTCTTGTGAAAAGGCTTTACCAGGCTGGAGAAAGACTAGATTGCACAGTCTTTCCACAGACCAGAAGAGCTGAGCAGGTCAGTTCTACACATCAGTAATCTCCTTGGACAGGAATTCTGCCTTCTTACAGCTGATTGCTGATTGATAGACCATACAGTAGTCCATCAACCTAAGTCTGTCACACTCCAGGCCCGATTTATGCCAGCCCCTCTCTAGCCTTCGCCCCACCCTTCTCAACTCCTTCAAGGTCCCATCAAACCACGAGGATCTTGGGCGAAGAGTGAATGGGTGAACATGAACAGGAGCTATGGAATCCAGGGCCTCTATCACTGCCTTGTTATAGGCAAGTACTAGATTCCCTGGATCAATGCATTCACTTGGAATAACCGATAGATCCAGTACTGCCATTAAACCTTCTGGGATCACACCCTCAAAGGGTGGTACCGGACCATCTCTGTAGGAGCAGGCCTATTGGGGGAGCCACGAAACAGAACTCCATGGTGTGATGGTCAGACCATCTGACTGGCTCCACCACCAAGTCGGATAGCCCCATCTCCAGAAGGAACACCAAGTCCAATGAATGACCATCAATATGAGTCGCAGAGGTAACAACCTGTGCAAGGCCCAATGAACACATTAGTTGGAGGAAGTCCTGACCAAACTGCGAGAGCTCATCGTTGACCCAGGCATTGAAATCCCCCAGAATCAACCATCTGGGGGATCCCAATACCACATTGATGATGACGTCCATGACTTACTGCAGGAAAGCTTTCCCATCTCCTGGTGGATGGTAGATGAGAAGTATCCTGCACCCTACACCTGCACCCATGATACATTCAAAGGTGTAAGTGATCCCTACTGGTACCTCTGTAAGGTCCAGTTCTGATCTAAAACAGATGGCTACACCCCCACCCTTATGATCCAACCTGTGGTGGTGTATCACTGAGTACCCGGCCAGAATAGCTGAAGCTAATAATGGACCAGCATTGTCATCCAGCCAGGTCTCGGTGATGAAAGCCAGGTCCACTGACCCAACAAGATCCACTATTAAAGCGGCCTTGTTCTTAATGGCCCTGGCATTTCATAACGCTGCCCGAATGGGATGGGCAACTAAGGAAGACCGCATCACTTGCCTGCACATAGCAGAACCTTTGGGTATGGGAACAAGACAGGGAGGACCCCTCTCCTGGACCCATTTCACCCCAGGGTGCCTCCTTGTTCTCACCACACCAATCCGCCCACTGCTTTCCAGTTCCCCACAGGCCCAACCCCGCCCCACCCTTCTCCCTCCTAACTATCCCCCCCCGGGCCTGACATATCCTAGATGCTTCCGGGAACAGTGGAGGACAATTGAAGGGGTGGAGATCCCAGAGCCTGGCTGGGGAATAATGCCTGACCATCTTCAGATCTACACAACACATCCTAACAAACAAAACACACCACAGTCTTCAAATCCACTTAAATATTCTCACAATCCATACATCTACATCCAATTTTAAATCTGCACAATCCAGTAACCCTACCCACACTAACTTTCCACTCACACCCCCCAATACCACAACAATCATTCAACTCACAGCCACAACCCACAATAACATCTACCCTCCCCAAACAACCCCCCCCTTCAAAAAATAACAACACACAATACAGAAAAATAATTACAACTAAACAAAAATCTTATGGCAGGATGGTCTGCATCTGTCCGAGAAGGCGACCTTGGTCCTTTGTTAGAAATTTAAATGCTTCAACTATGAGCATTTAAACTGGCCAAGTGGGGAGAACCAGGAGGCTGAGGAACACCCTTCCCCATGGGAACATGCAGGAACATAAGTTGACTACGGGAACAGCAAAAGCAGGCAGGGAAGGGCAGGCAGGTGAAGAATATATAATGAGTGATAAGGGGGGGCGGAGCACATAGGAAAGGACACCGGGTTGGGGAGAAGATGCTGGAGAGGGAGAACAAGAGCAGAGGAAGGGCAGACTGTAAAACATGGAAGGTCATGCTAACGAATGCCCGTAGCTTAGGAAATAAGGTTCCAGACCTGGAGGCCTTGTCAGCAGATGCAGACCTTGACATAGCAGCAATAACAGAGACATGGTACTCTGCTAATCATGGCTGGGAAGTCAATGTACCAGGCTATACTTTGTTCAGGAGGGACAGGGAGGGTAAAAAGGGTGGGGGAGTGACCCTGTACATCAGAGATGATATAAAGGCTACAGAAGTTCAGGGAAGACAGTGGGAGCCTGAGGTAATGTGACTCACCCTGGTGCCAGAGAATGGAACAGCAATACACACTGGGGTGATCTACAGACCTCCAGCACAGAGGGAGAAAGCAGACAGGGAACTGGTGGAGAACATACATGACATGGCAGCTAAGGGTGAAATCCTGCTACTGGGGGATTTCAATATGCTGGACATGGATTGGGCCACCCAGATGGCTGTTTCAGTGAAAAGCACAGCCATCCTAGAATCCCTGCAGGGGGTTGGATTCAGGCAGCTGGTGCAAGAGCCAACCAGGGATAAGTCTCCAATAAAGTCAGTGAGCCGCTAGAACAAGTTCACACCTTCAAGTACCTGGGGGTCATCATTGATGACTCCTTCACCTTCACCCAACACATTGACACAGTGGTAAAGGTGGTGAACACCAAGCTAGGTGTACTCTATAGGCATAAAAAGTATCTCACTCCAGAGGCCCTCCATCTCTCAGTCTCCAGCTCCATCCTTTCTACCATCAACTATGGATTGGTGGTCTATGGTGCAGTAACAGACACTGCACTAAAAAGGATTCACATTGCCCTCAACAAGGCATGTAGGCTCACAATGGCTGCAGATCGAAATACCCACACCTGCTCCTTATACGAGCAGACCAATTGGCTGCCACTATAGACAGAATTATATTCCAAACATTTCTCCTTGGAAAAAAGTTGCTAATGGGTAAAACCCCCCCCATGCATTTTTAGCATCCTAACACCAAGTGCTACCAGCTATACCACCAGAGGCAGGATGAAGGAGGCCCTATCAACACCTTTCTGTTGAACTGTGCAGGAACAGCGTGCTTTCAGCTATAGGGCCCTCCAATGGCTCAATGAAATCCCAGTGCACATTCTAAACTCCCAATGCATCTCGCAAATTCAAAAATGGCCTAAGGCAACACCTTCTTACTAGGACAGTTTGTGACTGCCACTAGGACTCTAGCACCATAATGTCCACTCACCCACACTCTCCTTCCCCTTCCTTTTACCCCCACTCTTCCCCCTTACCCTATCCCTCTGTCTTCTACTCCCCCTGTACCTTTTTCCCCACTGGATCAACCTTATAACCAACCTACTACCACTACCTCCCAACCCCCTAGACAAAGCCACTTATTTTGGCCGCCCACTCTCCCCCAGTCTCCTTTCTCACTCACCTTGACTCCTACTCGGACTTTCGCACTAGGTGTCACACCTCTTTGTCTCCTTCGCTACATACAAACACTGTCCTTCACCCTAGTTGAATGCTCTTGACATTGTACTATCACCATTGGTACTATGAATGACATTGTAACCTTACTGTATACTAGCTACCTACTGTTCGGAGTATTGTATATAAACAGTGTGTTATTGTTGTCATTGTCACTGTTTGACATGGAACCTTTGTAAAAGAGCTCTGAGCTTAAAGGTATGACCCAATTTCCTAAATAAAAAAAAAAAAAAAGAGTAAATTCTGGACTTGGCATGGACCAATGGGTACAGAGTCAAAGAAATACAGGTGGAAAGGCAGCTAGGATCCAGTGACCACCACATGGTGTGGTTCAGCATGGAGACATGGACTCAATCAAGCCATACAACGGCAAGAGAACTAGATTTCAGGAGGGCAGATTTCACCAAAATGGGTAGATGTATACAAGCAGTCCTAGGGAAGGAAGAGATAGTAGAGGTGGTGGAAACACAATGGGAGAAACTGAAAGGAGCCACAGTGGATGTAACAAACCAGTGCCTTAGGATAGTGGCCAAAGGGAAAGAAGAAGGAAACCGCTATGGTTCTCCAAAGAGGTGAGGGACAAAGTCAGGGCTAAAAGACAGAGTTTCAGGAAATGTAAGGGGAGCCAAAGGGAGGAGGACAGGGAGGTGTATCTTGAATGTCTAAGGAAAGCAGGGAAGGCTGTTAGGAGGGCAGAGGCACAGACAGAAGAGAGCTTAGCACAGTCTGTAAACAAAGAGGATAAGGCATTTTATAGGTACATCACTGAAAGAAGAAAAAACGGGGGGATTCTGAGACTCAAAGGGGAGAAGGGAGAGTGTAAGGACAAGGCAGAAATACTGAACAAATACTTCTGCTCAGTATTCACTAAGGAGGGTGTGGATCAAGGACCACAGTTGGGTTGCAGAGGTAATGGGGGGGGAGATGTGAACACCAGTCCATTCACAGTGGAGAGAGTTCTGGAAGGCTGTTTTTGACAGAAGACAACTTTGGTTTCAGAGCAAGATGCAGCAGTCTAGAACTACAGATTTTTTTTACTGACAAATCACTTCTATCTCAGCAGGAGTTAGTACCTGTTTGGATTTAGCAAACAGATACTTTATTAGAAGAAGGGGGTCTCATTTAAGTAAAAAAAAGTGAGGAAGGGGGGCTGTACAAGCTTAACTTACTGAGTCAGAGCAGAGGCTGAGGCTAATTGCGGTGTGGCTTAGCAGTTTTGGAGTACAAAAGCAGCTGTCTCCAATTACAGCTTCCTGCTGTTTTTGACAGGCGAGAACTTTGGTTTCAGAGCAAGATACAGCAGTCTAGAACTACAGATTACTTACTAATTGTCCTCCTTCCCGCCCAAAGCCAGTTCTACTTTCATAGCAACTGGATTTGACTGACAACAGGAACTTCCTGTTTGGCAGTAGGAAGGGAAAGATCACTGAGACACATTAGTTTCATCAACCTTGAAGGAACCTAAAAAATAACTCTTTCTCCCCCCCACCGGCTGCTGGAGGTCTGAATCCAAGCACGAAAGAAGGAGACTACTGAAGACTACAGGAAGTTCCTGTCCCAGAACAGGAAGGGCGAGAGTTGTAAGGGCACATAGGCAGTAGGAAAGTAAGTGTAAAATTACATAGAGGGAGGAGACAGTAAGCATACAAAGCAACAGGAGAGGGGACACAAAATAAGTCAAGATTTGAGTGGTGCAGTGCAATGGCTGTGGGGCAGCAGTATTCCAGGAGACATTCTGGAGGCTGCAATGCTGCCCTGTTTGCAGGCACCTCTCTGGTCTGAGGGAGAAGGTTGCCTGTCTCCAGGCTGACCTGGCTAGGATTCGTGAAACCTCTTCCCCCACCCAGAGACCACCAGGGCCACTACTGTTACCTCAGAGGTTGCCAAGAAAGAGGAGCAGTTGGACCAAGGTGGGCTCAGGGAGGGAGAGGGTGGTGGAAGAGAGGTACATCCCTCTAGTTTTACCTCTCCACAATTCATATGCTGTTCTGGCAAAGAGTGGTTCCTCTATGGAGGCACCTGCAGTGGAGACCAAGGAGGAAGCTGGGAACCTCCACAAAGGAGACCCACGGGGGGTGGCACAAGACCCCACAGGGGAAGGTAACAACTCCTGGTGGGGGACTCGATCATTAGGGAGGTAGAAGTGGGGGAGGAAGGGGATAGGGAGGTAAAGTGCCTGCCTGGTGCCAAGGCTCGGAGGGACAGGAAGCAAATCCTCAGGATCATGGGAGCAGCTGAACAAGGAAGGGAGCGGGATGTCATTGTCCACTTAGGGACAAATGACCTGGCTGTGAATGGGATCAGAGTGATGCAAGAGGAGTTTGTGGAGTTGGGGAGGGGCCTTAGACAAGCAGCATGTACGGTAACCTTCTCGGAGGTGCTGCCTGTCTATGGCAAGGATGATGCTAGGGTATTCCACACCATTGAATTCAATGAATGGTTGAAAAACTGGTGTGGAGCTCAGGATTTTGGCTTCATTGGGGACTGGGGAGCCACCTGGAGGGATGCAGGCTTATACTGGCGCGATGGTCTGCATCTGTCCAGAGGGGGAACCAGGATCCTAGGTGACAGGTTTAAATGCTTCATTGCAAGCATTTAAACTAGCCAAGAGGGAGGCACTGAAAAGGAGCAGGGAAATCCCAGCCTCCCCCCACAAAACACAGTAGTTAGAGAGGTAAACACCAAGGTAGAGAAGTCAGTAGGGAGCAGGACAGGAATAAATGCAGAAAAAGGTGGTAAGGACAGGGATGGGGCTAAAAGGGGTAAGGCCATAAAATAAAAAATGGAAAGTGATGAGTACCAATGCCCGCAGTCTGTGCAACAAGATTCCTGAACTAGTGACCTTGATGGAAGAGGGATGCCTGGATATTGTGGCAGTCACTGAAACATGGTACACAGAGAACCATGACTGGGATGTCAGCATACCAGGATACACAGTCTACAGGAGGGACAGGGTGGGTAAAAGAGGAGGAGGAGTAGCACTCTATAGAAGGGAAGGGATTAAAGCAACAGAACTAAAAAATAAACAGGAGGTTGATGAGTCACTATGGGTCACCCTGGAGACAGGAAATGGCACCACAATCCGCATGGGGGTTGTGTACAGACCCTCATCTCAGGGGGAGGAAATGGACAAGGAAATGATAGAAGGCATCCTTAAAATGACAGAAAAAGGGGAGATATTGTTGATGGGGACCTGAATATGCCAGATGTTAACTGGAGCACCTTTGCTGCAGGCACATCCAAGAGCAGGGTCATTCTTGATACCTACAGGGGCATGCCTCAAACAGCTAGTGTTGGAACCCACTTGGGAGGGAGCAATCTTAGACCTGGTACTCTCAAATGGGGAAGGAGAAAGGATCTCAGATTTAGAAGGGGTAGCCATCTGGGAACAAGTGACCACCAAACAGTGTGGTTCACAATAAACACAGCCATAGAGTCAAGCCATACAAAAACAAGAGTATTGGACTTTAGGAAGGCTGACTTTGGGAAAATGGGAGAGTGCCTCAAAAAAGCACTAGCAAATGGGCAAGAAGGAGGGGTGGAGAAACAATGGGAAATAATAAAAACAGCCATCAGAGAGGCAACAAGCCTTTGTGTGAAGCAAATCAACAAAACAAAATGAAGGAAAAAAACACTATGGTTCTCAAAAGAGGTGGCAGGGATGGTTAAGGAGAAAAGGATAGCATTCAGGAAATATAAGGAAACACCGAAGGAGCAGGACAAAGAACTTTATCAGTTAAAGCAGAAGGAGGCAGAGAAGGCAGTCAGAATAGCAAAGGCACAAACTGAGGAAAAGATAGCCAACTCTGTTAAGAAGGGGGATAAAACCTTTTATAGGTACATTAGGGAGTGAAGAAAGACCAAGAGAGGGATACAGAGACTTAATAAAGGGGAGGGAATGTGGGCAGAGGGTGACAGTGAAAAAGCAGGGCTACTGAACAAATATTTCTGCTCAGTATTCACAATGGAAGAGGAGGGGGAGGCACTTAAACCAAACAAGGGAGAAACTCTGAATAGGGGGGTCTATACCAGTTCATTCATAGAAGAAAGGGTTTTGAAAGAACTCTTGAAACTGAGGGTGGACAAAGCAATGGGGCCTGATGGGATTCACCCAAGAATTCTAAAAGAACTAAGGGTAGAACTAGTAACACCACTGACTACTCTCTTTAACAAATCATGGGAGGATGGGGTGATACCTGAGGACTGGAGGAGGGCAAATGTGATTCTACTTCACAAAAGTGGGAGCAGGACAGAGGCAGGAAACTACAGACCAGTTAGTTTGACTTCAGTGGTTGGGAAAATGATGGAATCACTTCTGAAGGAAAGAATTGTTGAGTACCTAGAGGCCAGTGGGGCACAGGATCCAAGGCAGCATAGATTCACAGCAGGAAGGTCATGTCAGATGAACCTAATAGATTTCTTTGACTGGGTGACCAAAGTAGTAGTCCAGGGAGGGGCTGTGGATATGGTCTACCTAGACTTTAGCAAGGCATTTGACACAGTATCACACAAAAGATTAATATGCAAGTTAGCCAGCCTTGGAGTGGGTCCCAAGCTGGTAGTCTGGATAAAAAAACTGGCTGGACAACAGGATGCAAAGGGTAATAGTAAACAAAGTTCACAGTGAAGAAAGGAGGGTAATTAGCGGGGTACCACAGGGTTCGGTACTGGGACCGGTCCTCTTTTTTTTTTTTTATATATAATCTGTTTATTAAAATTTCCTTTTACACACAATACACATATAACATACAATAACAAACAACTACAAAAACAAACAGACTAACAAATAGATGCAATCGAGTGCGTGTTCCATTATAAACAATTATAGACATACAAGCACAAGTATATACATAAAAAGAGAAAGGGAATCCTATTTCAATCCATTCAAAATACTAAGTACCATTTCAATTTATATTGATATTTATATTGATATTGATATTGATATTTATATTGATATTTATATATTCAGCCCTGTTCGGAACATCATGCTTTCAGAAACACTCAAGGATGCTGAAAAGGGTGACCATTCTCTCAGGAAAGCCTCCTCCCTGTTTCTATCTATCTGTGTCAGCCTTTCCAATGCCAGGGAGCATAGGATCATCTTCCGTAACTCAGTCACCGTAGGCCTAATCCCTGAAACCCAGGTATTCTGGATACAGTGCTGGGCCAATGCAAACAGGAGCCTCATCCATCTGGGTAATGGCACCCACTCCTCCCCACCTCCTACTGCCTCAACTCCAAATAAACATACCGGGGGTCTCAAGGCAGTTGCCCTCCAATTATCCGATTTACCTCTTTGACTACCTCTCCCCAAAACTTGACCAGAACTGGACACTACTAGTGGCAGTGGATATAGGTACCTACCCCCCTGTTATACCTCCGACACTGCGGAGATACCTCAGGGTGTGGTCTATGCACTGCCACTGGGGGCCAATATATTCTATGCAAAAATTTATAAAAGGCCTTCTTGAACTTATTACATACCATTATACCCTCAGGCATACCTAAGGCTAATTGCCAGGTCTCCTTCGATATTTGACACCATAGATCCCTCTCCTATAGGGCCTTTGTGGCACCAGTTAAATCTGGCAGGCTTTGCTTACCATGTTTGGCGACCTTCCCTATGAAACCTTTCCGGTCTTTCTTAGCTTGATATACCATCTGTTCCACCATGTTCAGTTGCATCACTCCTTTATCCCCCTTTCCCAGCTTTCCCACAAATGCTCTTACTTGCAGGTATCTAAATAATTGGGATGTCCCTAGCCTCAGGGCCTGCCTAACCCTATCAAATGTGTTGAGCTCTCCTTTCTCTAGTAAGACTCCCACACAATCAACTCCTCTCCTTTCCCATTCCAGGAATCCCCCATCTTTCATCCCAGGCAGAAAAAAGGGGTTCCTCACTATCGGTAATAATACAGTCTCCCTCTGCACCATGCCTTTCCACCTCCAAAGATGATCCCATGCCTCCAGTGTTTCCCTAACCAGGGGGTTACCACCCCCCGGCTCCCTATAAGGCCGGAGTCCCTTACTATGCAGGTAGGCCATGAGTCTCCCTGGGATCCCCCGCTGTTCTAGCTCTACCCAACTTGTGACTACCGGCCTATGAACCCAGTCAGCTATCCCTCTGAGCTGCATCGTCATATAGTACATGCCCAAGTCTGAGAAGTTGAGCCCCCCTTTAGTCCTATCTGCCTTGAGTCGTTTTAAACTAATACTGGGCTTCTTACCTTGCCAAATAAAGTCTGAGAACCCTTTCTCTATTCTTTTCACATCCCCCATCATTAACCTCACCTGCAACATCTGCATAGGGTATAGGATACGGGGGAGGATGTTCATTTTTATCAGGCTGATCCTCCCTATCCATGAAATAGGGAGTTGCATCCATCTTTTGAGGTCTTAATCATAGGGTGGTAGTTTAACTTATGTAAGTCTTCCCATCTCTGTCCTATCCTCACCCCTAAATACTTAAAGTCAGTCTGAACCACCTTACATCCCATTCGCTGAACTTCTGGGCCAATATCCGGGAACCCCATAATTTCAGATTTCATGACATTAATCTTATATCCTGAGAAACTTGCAAACTTCTCGATAATATACATCAAATGCCCCATGGACCTATGCAGGTCTCCCAAGAACAGTAGCATATTGTCCACATATAATGCCACCTTGTGTTCCCCCCCACCCTCCGAATTCCTACCACTCCCTTATGTTGACGTATCGCTGCCACCAATGGTTCAATCGCCAAGGCGAACAGGAGGGGGGACAGCGGACACTCCTGTCTCGTGCCTCTCCCTAGCCCAAATTTATCCAACAAGCACCCATTTACTATAACACATGCATTTGGCCTAAGCTACACAGCCCTAATCCAGTCTATGAAAGAGTCACCCAGACCAAACCAGGCCATCACTTCAAATAGGTAGTCCCATTCCACCCTATCAAATGCTTTTTAAGCGTCCAGAGAGATCACCCCCATTCTCTCTCGGGTTCGGCCTGGCCTCCATATGACATTAAGTAATCTTCGCACATTTTGATAAGACTGCCATCCCCTAATGAACCCGTTCTGGTCTGGGTGAATCAAACCCGGGAGAATGTTCTCCAATCTGGTAGCCAAAACCTTGGCCAGAATTTTTAGATCCACGTTAAGCAGTGAGATGGATCTATAGGCTGTACAGTCCAGCTCATCTTGTCCTGCCTTATGTATTAAACAGATGTCAGCATTGTAGCATGAGTCAGGTAATACAGAGATCTCCCCCCATCCCAAACACCCTACTCAACACTCCGGCCAACTAACCCCCCAAGATTCTATAGTACTCGACGGGGAACCCGTCCGGGCCACTGGCCTTACCTTGCTGCAGCTTCTGAATAGCCCTTAGAGTTTCCACTCTGGAAATAGGTTGTCCCAGCAGTTCCCTCTGCTCCTCCATTACCCTCTGTAAGTTCACTCTATTCAAAAATTCCCATATACAGTCCTCCTTCCCAGTGTATTCGGCCCTATATAATCGCTCATAGAATTTCCTAAAACAGACCGCTATTTCTCCTGAGCTAGTGCAGACCCTCCCCTCCTCATTCCTAACCCTCAGTAAGCATGTTGAGCACCTACCACCTCTCATCAGTCTCACCAACATGGGCCCTGGCCTGTTGCCCCACTCAAAAACCCTTCTTTGGCAAAAGAACCATGCTTTCCCTGCCTCATCCCTCAGCAATGTGTTGAGAGCTTCCCTAGCCCTTATTAGCAGTCTGGGGGCTTCCCCACCTTCTCCTCCCCAACCCGCTTCTCCAGCTCCTTCACTTGCCTCTCTAACTCCTCCCTGTTGCACCTGTTTTGTTTCTTAATTTTGCTACATAGGCTATTATAGCCCCCCTCATATAGGCCTTCTCTGCTTCCCAAAAAATAGTACTGGAGATCCCCTGTGTAGAATTTATCTCCTCATACAGCTTCCACTGTTTCACTAAATAGTCCCTAAAAGCCTGGTCTTTAATTAGATACATAGGGAATTTCCAGGTTGGGGGCCTATCTTCAGATACCTTACCAGTCAACTTCATCTTTACCATAGCATGGTCTGAGACTAAGATAGGGATGTGAGACATCTCCTTTATCCTACCCACCCAGGACCTGGGAAGATAGATATAATCCAGGCGGGACCAAGTCTTATGGGGGTTAGAATAAAAAGTATATTCCCTCGCACTGGGGTAAACCACCCTCCAGCCATCTACCAAATCCAAATCTGCTACCCCAATCCACCACTGATTCATAGCCTCTGAGACTCGTCCCTTCCCTTCAGAATGGCCGATGTGTGCATCCATAGTCCAGTTAAAATCCCCTCCCATGATAAGTCCAGGGAACTGCTCCCTGATTAACAAGCCCAGCAAAGAGGAGTAGAATTGCGGCTCATACACTGCCAGTGTATATTCGCATCCAAATGTGTCTCTCCCTGCATCAAGCCCGTAACAAAAATATACCTGCCCTCTTTTGGATCTAGCACCACTCTTTTAACCTCAAAAAGCAGGTTTTTATGAAAGAGTATTGCAACACCTCTCTTATGAGAGGAATAGGAGGTGGCATAGCACTTCCCCACCCAACTCCACTCCAACTTTGCATGCTCTGAATCTGTCAGGTGGGTTTCTTGTAGCAATGCCACCTGCGCCCCACCCCTTTTTAAAGCAGTCAGAAGTGTTGTCCTCTTTACTGGGCTTGCTATACCTTTTACATTCCAGGAAATAACATTTAGGTTTACAGTATCAGCCATGTGTCCCAGTACATCCTTTCAATTTCCAGCCTATTTCCACCAACTATTTCCCTGTACATGTCCATTTTACCAGAGCACTTTTTAAATAGGCTTGCAGAGTGTCTTTGTTTTCCACACCATCGATTGCATCTAAAATTAACCCAACTACCTTAACAATAACAACAATTCTGTCTATAATAACATTTTTAACTTTGTGAACTTGATAAACTCCCCCTCCCCAACTCCCCTCCACTCCTCCCTCCCCCTCCATACCTAACATACTCTCTCCCAACTCGTCTCCCCCTTCCCACCCCTACCAACACTAATTGCTAATATAGCACAAGTGTTTTTGAAAAAGCAGACAGAAATACACATCCCTCCACAACTGAGATGCGTGTCTCATCGCTCCCCCCCACAGCCACACCCCACCTCTATTGGTGGTGCCCCCAAGTGGCACAAACAGGGGAAAGGAAAAGCAAGAGACACCAGTCCATAAATCCTACCCACTGCGGGTCTCCATTTACTGCCTTCCCTCACCCTCCACTCCTTTATATTCAGTGGCTCATCATGCCCCCCCGCATTAGCCCGAGGTGCCTGAAGGCCCTTCCAGCACCCTCTCCTACACCCAAGAACCAATTGACACAACATTCCCCAACTAGCGTACCTCCATGATGATATCCCAGACTCTGTGCCCATATGATCCTAGAGCCACCCTGACCCTCTCCTCCTCTCACCTTTGCCTGGTTTTCCCTTCCCCCTCCACTCACCCCTGCAGTCTTCGACACCCCTCCAGGTCTCCCCTCCCTTCCAGCTCCACCCAGCTTCACTCCTGTACATGGATGTTACCCCTGCACCAGCACTGTTCAGTATTTCACCTCCCGCGAAGGGAGCTCGAGGGGGATCATGAGGCAATGCAAGAACCAGGCCCTGTCTGCCCTCCTCCATGCAGGATCTGCCCTCAGCCCTGCCCCACAATAAGATCACCGTCTGCCTCCACCCTGTGCCACCTCACCCAATTATTGCCCACCAGGGCTACCCGAACCACCTGTGAAGGCACAGCCGATCCTGAGAACCCCTCCCTACCCAAAACGGGAAAAGTGAGGACAGTAGCCCGATGGAGTAACCCACCACTCCCTTTGCATCCACGGATCACCCACTCACTTCCCGCCTCCCCAGAAGCATGTAACAGAGAAAGAGGAGAAACCCTCCACCCACCCTCCTCAACCGCTATGTCTCCTATAAAGGCATGCTCCAGTGAGAAGAGCACATCACAGAAATTAGACTGAGAAGGCAAGTTTATACTCCACATTTTCTCCCCCCCATTCCCTCCCCTGCTATTAAGCAGACAGGCTCCACTCTTTTCCTCTCATTTTGTACCACTGCCCCACATCTCCTACAAAGGGGGGGGAAAGCAAAAATAAGCAATTAGGTGAATGAGGAGGCACTGAGGATATGAGGGCTAGGCCACGCCATCAAATGACATGTGCTAAGCCCGCCCTCACCCCTACGTTACAGGAACTGGGTATCCGGACTGGAGGCCCCATGCTCCATGGCCCCATCCTCAGCGAAAACTCCCGGGGCATACGAGGAGATGAGGGCACAAGGGGAGGGAAAAACAGCAAGGTGCTAATACAGCCAGTCACAGACAATCATAGTACGAATAGTTCCATCACCCTCAGGGCTAACAATTGCCCCCTTTCTGTTCCGCAGCTTCCCTCGAGGATGAACAGTCACAGCAAAAACAGTTTTAACATAGTGAATTCCAGAAAGCAAAACAAACCAACAGGAATACAGTGCATAAGAAGGCCCCTTCACAGCCCAGTCATCAGACTCCTAGCCATTCTTTCCACTAGCCTTTCGGCTCACTTTCCTCTTCAGAGCCTTCATGAATTCCTCCACTTTCTCTAGCTCCTAGAAGGAGAAGGTCACCCCTTCATGTTTAATTTTAAGTGTGGCAGGATACACTAGAAAGTTTTCAATCTTCATGCCTCTTAGCTGGGCCATAAGCCCATTGAATGCTTTCTTTTTCTTCAACAGCCGAGCCGAATAATCCTGTGCGAGGAATAATTGATTGCCCTCATAGCTCAGTGAGCCCTTTGCATGATAAGCCTTCAGAGTCACCTCTCAGTCTTGAAAGTTGTGAAACCTCATGATAATCTGACGGGGTGGTTGATCAGCCAGCGGGCGCGGTAACACAGTGCAGTGGGCCCGTTCCAACTTCACCCTGCCATGCTTTGTGTTAAGGCCCAGCAGCTCAGGTAAGACTCTGCTACAAAAGTCCAGGACATCGCCCCCCTCTTGCCCCTCCGGAAGCCCTCTCAATTGCAGGTTTAAGTGTCTATGGTAGTTCTCCTGGTAATCATAGGCCTCCTTGAATTCCTCCAACTCCTTTTGAAGGGCTCTAACCTGCCCAGGCACTGTCAGCACCTCATCCTCCAACCTTGACAATCTTTCCTCTGCCTCTGCCAGCCTGGCACTTTGCTGTGTTTGCTGCTCAAGGACCTCCTGAAGTTTGCAGTCCAGTTTATCTTCCAGCTTGATTAGGCGCAGTTCAAGTGCTGCAATTACCTGGCCCATCAGCTCCTTCCCCAGTGACGTGACCTCAGCTGCTGAGAGTGAAACTAGGCCCGAGTTCTCTCCCACGGGGACCGGCGCACACATATTCCCCGTTTTCCCTGCAGCCCGCTGGTTCTTCGACGGGATGGCAGTCAGAAACTCATCCATCCTGCTATCTTGCACCCACAGTTGTTATCTTTTATCTGCTTAGGGGTAGATTACACTTAATTTTACTGTTAATTAAAGGCTGTGCAGATGGAGCGAGCGAGAAATGTGACCACTCAGTTAGCTGCTCATTAGCGCCCTCCAGTCCTCTTTAATGTCTTATAAGTGACATTGGAGAGCACCTGAAAGGAAAGGTATGTCTCTTTGCGGATGACACAAGATCTACAACACAGCTGATACACAAGGTGGGGTGGAAAGAATGAAAAGGGACTTGACAAGGTTGGAGGAATGGTTAAATATGTGGCAGCTCAGATTCAATGCAAAGAAGTGCAAGGTAATGCATCTGGGAAACAAAAACCCAGGGGAAGAGTACACAATGGGGGGTGAGTTAATAACAACAGCAAAAATCAAAAGAGACCTAGGAGTAATTATATCAGATGACCTAAATGTGGGCAAGCAATGTGAGAAGGCAGTAAGGAGGGCTGGGGATACTGGGATGCATAGGGAGAGGCATCAACAGTAGAAAACAGGACATTGTTATCCCTCTGTACAGACAGTTAGTGAGAACCCATCTGGAGTACTGCGTGCAATTCTGGAGACCCCATCTCCACAAAGACATGGACAGAGTGGAGGCTGTTCAGAGGAGGACAACCAAAATGGTGCAGGGTCTGCACCAGAAGACATACGAGGAGAGACTAAAGCAGCTTAATATGTATACCCTTGAGGAAAGGAGGGAGAGGGGGGACATGATAGAAACTTTCAAGTATCTCAAGGGAATTAACAAAGTACAAGAGGGTAGTATATTTCAGAAGAAGAGATGTGCAAGAACAAGGGGGCACAATTTGAAGATAGAGGGGGGACAGCTCATAGGTAATGTTAGAAAGTATTTTTTCACAGTGAGGGTTGTGGATGCATAGAACAGCCTTGCTGAGGAGGTTGTGGAGCCAGGAATAGTGAGAGAATTCAAGAATGCATGGGACAGGCATAAGGCAATTCTAGTGGGGGTAGGAGGAAGTAAGCTGTTGATTAACTAGAATCTGCAGCTTATCCATCAGGTAGGGAAATGGGCAGACTAGGTGGGCCAAGTGGTCCTTATCTGCCATCAAATTCTATGTTTCTATGTTTTTATGTAACTCACAAAGCTGAAGGTGGATAAGGTCATGAGGCCAGATGGCATCCACCCGAGGACATTAAAGGAGCTGCGAAGGGAACTCGCAGCACCTCTGGTGGCCCTGTTCACAGAGACACTCCACACAGGTGTCATTCCAGAGGACTGGAGGAGGGCACATGTAGTCCCAATGCAAAAAAGTGTCAGTAGGGAGGAGGCGGGACACTACAGGCCAGTCAGCATCACCTCAGTGGTGGGAAAGATCATGGAGACACTGCTGAAAGAAAGGATAGTGGAATATTTGGAATCCAGTGGTGCTCAGGATCTGAGGCAACATGGATTCACAGCAGGAAGGTCATGTCAAACAAATCTAATATTTTTTGTTTGATTGGGTGACTAAGGAACTTAATCAGGGAGGGGCAGTAGAATTCATCTACCTGGACTTCAATAAAGCATTTGACACCATCCCACATAGAAGGCTGATTAACAAGATGGGTAGTATGGGCATGGGAGGCAAAGTGCTGAACTGGGTTCAGAACTGGTTAACAGAGAGGAGACAGAGGGTGGTGGTAAATGGGGTACAATCTGGGGAGAGGGGGTAACCAGTGAGGTATCACAGGATTCAGTACTAGGACCAGTCCTGTTCAATGTCTACATTAGTGACATTGCAGAGGGGCTAGAAGGAAAGGTCTGCCTGTTTGCAGATGACACCAAGATCTGCAACAGGGTGGATACTCCAGAAGGGGTGCAGAAAATGAAGAGGGACCTGGAGAAGCTTGAAAGGTGGTCAGAGATGTGGCAACTGAGGTTTAATGTAAAGAAGTGCAAAATAATGCACCTGAGTAGAGGGAACCCTTGGGAGAGCTACAGGTTGGGGGAAAGGAGCTGACTATCACCAAAGAGGAAAGGGACCTAGGGGTTATCATCTCTGATGACTTAAGGTATCAAAGCAGTGTACAAAGGCAGCAGGGAGGGCCAGTGGTATGCTGGGGTGGATAGGCAGGGGTATCACTAGCAGGAGGCAGGAGATGGTGATGCCACTGTATAAAACATTGGCAAGGCCTCACCTGGAGTACTGCATGCAGTTCTGGAGACCACATCACAAGGACATAGATAAGGTGGAGACTTTCTAGAGAAGGGCAACAAAGATGGTGCAGGGCTTACACCACAAAACATATGAGGAGAGACTAAGGGACCTCAATATGTACTCACTGGAGGAAAGGAGACAGCAGGGGGACATGATTGAAACTTTCAAGTACATCAAGGGCATAAACAATGTGCAGGCAGGGGAGCTTTTCCAATGTAGAAAAAGTACTAGGACAAGGGAGCACAATATGAAATTGGAAGGGGGTAGATTAAGAGGTAATGTGAGGATGTTTTTCTACAAAGAAAGGGTAGTTGATACATGGAATAGTCTGCCATAGGAGGTAGGGGGACAAGCACAGTGGAGGGGTTTAAGCATGCTTGGGACAGGCACAAGGGAAGCCTGAGAGGGGAAGGGAGGGAGTGATGACAAGCAATTGATCACATAGGGTCAGTGGCCACATACAATATATAGGGCCTACTGGCAGACTAGATGGGCCTAGCAGTCCTTATCTGCCAACAGTTTCTATGTTTCTAGGTCCATATATTGTAAAAAGCAGGAGACAGTCACTTAAATCTCTTCAGGCTAAGTAGCAACGGCATCCATCAGAGCTCTTACCTCCTCAGGGCAAGACCAAATAAAAGGCCTCAGACCAAGTCAGCTCTCACCTTGACCTTAGAAAGAGTGCACAGGATTCAGGATTTCACTCTCACTGCCTAGAAAGTTAAGGTCAGACAGGCCTGTCTGAAACAAAAACTCTAACCAATATAGCCAGTAATGGGTTCTAATTGAGTCCTTTCATTAAATCCTATCATGGAATAAAATAATCTTTTTCTCCCTTCATAAAGTCCACACTCCAACAATCCAGATAGTGAAAATTTACCAGATGAAAGCAGGCAGGAATAGTAATCAGGAGCAATGAGAGAGGTCCTCCCCATGTTCACCCAAGGAGGTGATCTCACTGCCCAGATAGACCCACTACTGCGGTTTCTGGCTAGCAGTCTGCCCACCAGCAGGCCCCCCTGAGAAAACCTAGAAAGCACTGATATACCACATCTGCTCTCCCAGCTGACCTGAACCAACGTCTCCCATCATGGAGCTAACATACAGTGGTTGCCTTCTAAACAAAATTCGAACAGACTGTCTCTAAAACTCCCTCCTACCTTCCAAACCTGCATATGCTCCAAAACAGTTACTGGAAGCCCCACCATGCAAAATCCACCGATATAAGGCACTGATGATGTTCTGACCAGAGGTCCAGCTAAAAAAGATCTGTGCTTGGTGTTCTGGTGAGGCTACCTTCATTCAGCAGTTCCCCCATGAAAGATCTTCCTTCCAGGCACTAAGAACACCCAGAAACCAGAGACCACACCAATCCTCAGCACTCCAGCTTGACCTCGGGATACAGAGCAAGCTGTAATCAAAGTTGAAAAATGAGCAGTGCTATGAATCCATGATTCCAGCAACAGGCAGATTTCCAAACAGGACACCCACAGATTCTAAAAAATGGCTTCACTCAATAAAACACCGGAGGTAAGTTCAAACTGCTGACCCCCAAAAATGCTGTGCCTGCTCTGACTGACTCACTTCAGATCCTAACTAGCTAACAAAATAAATGGACCATCGGCAGAAATTTAACAAAGCTTAACAAATGACAATACAACTTTAAAGTAAAACAAAAACTGCCGTGCTGCTGTACCTCCTACTGATGGCTAGCCCAGTGTGGCCACCATCTTGAATCCATACACCCTGGAACAGGGTCTAATTTGGATCAAAGTAACAAAAGTTGGGAAATGAGACATTAGGGTTTCCAAACCTAACACCCCACCCTCTCAAACCAGGCAAGAGAGCAGATGTGGGATGTGTCTTGGGCATCTCAAGTCTAAAATTCACCCCATTCCATTTGTAAATAAGGTCTGATGTGTAGACTTTATGAGAATGGGGTGAACGTTAGGCTTCAGAAGCCCAAGGAAAACCCCACACCTGCTCTCCTGACTTGGTTTGCTGGCCAAGGCACCTTAGCTTCACCTGAGCTCTTTCCTTCTAAGACTGCTTGAAAGGCAGAGTAGAGAAACTTACCAGAGCAAGGGAGAAGGATTAAGACTTAGTTTGGCTAAGCAGATTTACTGTGTGGTGGTGTTTTTATTTTTTACTCACAGGGATTGCTACTGTTTGTTGCTAACATTTCATTGCTTTATTTTTTCTCTGATTCAAATTGTTGTTGCTGGTATACCTTCTTCTGCATTATTACAAGGTGTGCCTACAGGTGTGAGCTAACAGATTACTGCTGTAATCTTCTGATTCAAATTGTCTTTGCAAGGTATATCTTCTGTTACTGCTTTATTTTCTCTGGAGCAAAGTGTTTCTTACAGGGTATATCTTTCTGAAATTATTACAGGTGGTGCTTACAGGTTTTACAGTTTTATCTAACATTAGGATAAGCTTTCAGGGTTACTGCATTTGTTGTTGACTGATTGTTTCTGCTCTTACCTCCTTGTTCTTTCGTCCGTGGTTCTTCTTTTAGGCAGGGAAGGCCCAGCCACCCACCCCATCCCAAACCACCCCACGCTACACTCCTTTTATAGGGTACCACAGTTGTGACATTTCCTGTGGCAGAGCAGGAAGGGGCGGATCAGTGGGGCCTCCACAAGGTGATCTCATTTACAGGGAACTAGTAATTTAACTTGTTATAACAAGTTAAACAAAGCACAATTAAACCATTACTTGCATTTTTTCCTTTTTTTTCCTTCTAATTACTCTGACTAGGTTACAAACCCAGCAACTTATTTGGAATGGATTTCATTAACTGCAGGTACTGTGGAACAATTTTCAGAAGGACAGTCTTACAGGATTTAGGACACTGTCCACATGCTGGGCCTTTGGAGATCTTAGGTCTCAGCTCCGGCAGCATGGGCAGAGATTGCACGCCTCAAATTTCATATTGAAGAGGAAATACATCATAAGAACCACCCGCCATTTCCCCAGCATCCTACAGAAAAACCTCGACCGCAGAGGGTAGTTGGTCCAGGAGGTTGGCAGGTGGTTAGAGGAGCAAATCAGGTGCCATCACTCTCTGCTCTCCAACACATTACCTCCAAAACCATATAAACACTACAAACAGGTATCTGCCTCTATCTCTGAAATCAAATAAAGAGGCAGAAGACACTGCAGAAACAGGACACTGCGGCACAGGAGCTAACACAACAATACTCACCCAAATCAGGAACCAAAACTAAACAAGCACAAAGGAAATCCAAAAACTTCTGATCATAGGAGACTCCATGATTCGGGAGTTGATACCATCTCCAGCCAGGGGTGATGGTCAGATGTCTCCCAGGTACATCAGCATGGACAGACACTGACCGCATTGCTAAAATTGTTCACAAAGCAGGAGAAAACATTGATGTCCTAGTACACATAGGGACTAATGATCTACGCCAGCCGGTCAGTTGTGGAGACCAAGGAACACCTGACTAAGCTGGGTGACAAACTATCATCTATTTCATCCGCATCTCCTTCTCTGAGATCCTGCCAGTCTGGGAGAAGGGGCAGATGGACGGAAGGTCAGAGAAGGGAGATAGGGAGCTAAACCATTGGCTCAAGGACTGGTGCCAGGAAAAGGACACAGATTTGTAGGGAACTGGCAACAGTTCTGGGAGGCGAGTTCTTTAAATTTGATGGACTGCATCTGACTAAAGAGGGAGTCAGTGCATTGGGGCAGAAGTTTGACGTCTTTGCAGAATATTTAAACTAGCAAATGGGGAGAGGGGTGCAGCACCCCATGCGTCGAATGGGAAGAACACCCCTCCCCCCTCAGCTAGTGGTCAAACAGGAATTCAGCGTGTTTGCCGTTCATTTGCATCACCAGGTAAGAAAAAAGGTTTGTCTCCCCATACGATGCAACAGGGGTAATGCCAAACTTCACCCAACAACTAACACACCAAAATCTGGCCAATGGAAAATCATGTACACAAATGCTCACAGCCTGGGAAATAAGATCCCAGACCTGCAGGCAATAATGTCAGAGGCTAAACTGGACATAGTAGCAATTAGTGAGACGTGGTTTACCAGTAACCACACTGGAGACTTCAGTACCTGGCTATGTATTGTTCAGAAGAGACCGAGGGGCAAAAGGGGAGGAGGGCCCTGTATGTTAATGAAAATATCAAAGCTACAGAAATTCAGAATACACATAAGGAGCCAGAAGAACTGTGGGTCACCCTGGAAACAGGAAATGGGACAGCCATAAGAACTGGGGTTGTCTACAGGCCCCAGACCAGAGGAGGACATAGACACATTACTGTTAGAAGATATACAAAACATGACAGCTAAAGGGGAGGTTCTGATAATGGGAGACTTCAACATGCCAGATACAGATTGGTCAATACCAGCAGGAGCATCTGCCAGAACTAGACTCATAGTGGATTCCCTGCAGGGGGAGGGCCTCAAACAACTGGTACAGCAACCCACAAGAGACAGGGCTATCCTAGATCTAGTACTGACTAACAAAGAAGGGATCACAGATCTCCAGGTAGAAGGTCACCTGAGGCCAGTGACCATCACATGGTATGGTTCAATTTGGCTACTACATCTAAATCATCCCATTCCAAGGCAAAATATGGGACTTCAGAGGAGCTGACTTTGATAAGATGGCCAACAGAGTTAAGCTAGCCCTGGCAAAAGAAACACAGGTGAGGAGGTACAGGCAAAGTGGGCAAGCATTAAGGATACAATACTTGAAGCAACATCCCATTGTGTTAGACAGAAAAGGAAGTGCAAAGAAGGAAACCACTTTGGTTCTCAAATACAGTAGCAGAAAAGGTCAGAGCCAAAAGGCTGGCCTTCAGGAAATATAAGGGAACACAGCGGGATGAAGATAGGGAGGCATACCAAACTGCCCTAAGGGAAGCAGGGAAGGCAGTAAGGCAGGCAAAGTCCCAAACTGAGGAAACACTAGACGAACAGTAAAGAAGGTGACAAGACTTTCTATAGATACATTAGTGAAAGGAGAAAGTCCAGAGAGGTATTGCTAAGCAATGGAGAAAAGGGAGCATGTGAGGAGGAGGACCCTGTAAAGGCATCTATCCTAAATAGATACTTTGCTCAGTATTTACTGAAGAGAAGGTAGGGCAGGGCCCACAGTTCAGCATCATGGACACGGGGGAGGGAGGTGAGCACTACTCCTTCACAAAAGAAAGGGTCCTACAAGAGCTTGCTAAGCTCAGGGTGGATAAGGCAATGGGACCTGATGGCATACATCCCAGGGTACTTAAGGAGCTAAAGGAGGAACTAGCAGAGCCATTAGCAGAATTGTTTAGTGAGTCTCTGAGCACAGGAGAGGTCCCAGAAGACTGAGAAGGGCTCATGTGATCCCGCTCCACAAGAGTGGTAGCAGGGAGGAGGCGGGGAACTACAGACCAGTCAGTCTTACCTCAGTAGTGGGCAAGATTATGGAGGCACTCATAGGAAAGGATAGTGCAACACCTGGAACCATAGGGCACAGGATCCAAGACAGCATGGGTTTACAAAGGAAGGTCCCGTCAAACTAATCTTATAGATTTCTTTGACTGGGTAACTAGAGTGGTGGACCAAGGGGAGCAGTTGATGTCGCCTACCTTGACTTCAGCAAAGCTTTTGACACTGTTCCACATAGAAGATTGATAAATAAGCTAGGTAGGCTCGGAGTGGGTCAGAAGTTGGTCAACTGGGTGGCAAACTGGTTGACTGGCAGAAAACAGAGAGTGGTGGTAAATGGTATACAGTCAGAAGAGATGCAAGTCACAAGTGGGGTACCTCAGGGATCAGTCCTGGGGCCAGTCCTATTCAACATCTTCATTAGTGACCTCGCAGATGAGCTAGAGGGTAAGGCTTGTCTGTTTGCAGATGACACCAAGATCTGCAACAGAGTAGATGATCCAGATGGGGTGGGCAGAATGAGAAGAGATCTGGATAAACTAGCAAAATGGTCAGAAGAGTGGCAACTGGGATTTAATGCAAAGAAGTGCAAAATCATGCACATAGGGAAGAGAAACCTGAAGCCACTTATAGGCTGGGAGGAGTTGCTAGCAGTCACAAAGGAAGAAAGAGACTTGGGCATCATCATCACTGATGACCTAAAATCATCAAGCAGACCTCTAAAGCAGTAGGTAAGGCTGGGGGGGTGTTAGGGTGTATTAGTAGGGGTATCACAAGTCGTAAGAGGGAGGTAATAACCTCTGTAAAGACATTGGTTAGGCCCCATCCTGGAGTATCATGCAGTATTGGAGGCCACACCTTCACAAGGACATTAACCAAATTGAGGCAGTCCAGAGAAGGACAACCAAAATGGTGCAGGGACTGCATCAGAAGACATATGAGGACAGATTAATGGAGCTCAATATGTATACCCTTGAGCAAAGGAGGAGAGAGGTGATATGATCGAGACATTTTAAACACCTTAAGGGCATAAACAAGGTGAAAGAGTCTAACATGTTTAAATATAAGAAAATAGCACGACAGAGGACACAGAAGAGAGGGAAGCCATTAAGGGGGAATGTGAGAAATTCTTTTCACAGAAAGGGTGGTAGATGCATGGAATGGCTTACCACAAGAAGTGGTGGCAATGAATACAGTGCAGGGCTTCAAACAGGCATGGGATAGGCATAAGGGAGCAATACAAATGACTATGAATAGATAGGTCACTGACAGAGCAAAGGCCGATGGCACATTTATAAGGTAGAAAAAGAAATGGGCAGACTGGATGGGCCTTGCGGTCCTTATCTGCCCTCAACTTCTATGTTTCTATGTTTCTAGTTTGGGAGGGTGGGGTTTTAGGGTTGGAAACCCTAACACCTCATTTCCCAGCTTTTGTTGCTTTGACCCTAACTGGAGCATTAACAATGTTTTTTGCAACTTATTTCCTTACTTTTTGAGATAGTATAAGAAATCCGTTCCAAAACACCATTCTTCACCATAGGTGCGAAAACATGTTTTGGACAGGATATAAAAACAAATTACAGGGGCCGGCCCAGTGGCGGAGAGGGCTGAGATGCTGGCATCTCACCTTGAGCCATGCCGGTGACCTGGGTTCAGGAAGGGACTCAGGATGCCAGGGACTGGCAGGGAAGGAGCGGATTAAGCATCCATAGGACTGCTCTCCTCTTCTGGAGTGGGTAGAGGGATGGCGTCTCTCTGCAGCATCCCCCAGTGGAGACTTGAGGCACTGCAGATGCAATGTGGGGAACGTCACCAGAAAAGTGGAAATACTGCTCCATGTTCAGCCAGATGACAGCTGCCTGGTGGTGTGAGGTCATAGAATGTCCCACGGAGCCATCCATCTCGGCATCACCCTGGGGCCAAGTAGTTGTGCTGGTCTGCCCCCTCGGAGGACAGGGACCCCCCCCATGAAGGGTTACGTCAGGGTTGGCTGGCTGCGATGTGAGACGGTGGCTCAGGGGCGCGATGGGTCAGATCCATGCCTTGGCATAAAGCCTGAAGAAGTGGCTAGGGTGGAGCACGTAGGGGATAAAGCAAAGAAAAAAAAAGAAAGCTGTACTGTTCATGAGGTGGTGCAAAGAAATGGCTATGTTGAACATTTGGAGTCAAAATATTGAAAATTACCAATGGTATGCATGTGCATAGAAACATTTCAATGAACGCTCATAACTCGGACATTTTGGGGAATTTGTTTCACCAAATTTTCAACATGGCCTTTTTGGGACCCCACCTCATGAATACTAGTGGTGAAATTTCATTATTTAGTCCTAAAAGGTGATTTCACGCAGCAATCGCAAAATCACCTTCCGGGCCCGATTAACAAAGTGACACTGCCAGTGTTCATGTGGTGGGGTCCCAAAAAAGCCATGTTGAAAATCTGGTGAAAATATTCCTAAAAAAGGCAAAGTTATAAACATAAGTTCAAAACACCATTGAAATACATTATACAGCACTTACCTTTATTCCTCAGTTCACGGTTCGGCTTTGAAGAATGCAGATATGACTCAGTCCACAGAAGATGACAGAATTCAACATTGGCTGGTAAGTAGAGGGTAAGGGGATGTGTGGGGAGGTGGGTGCTCAGTAGGAGGGTCGTGATGGAGGGAGTGGGTTGGTGGTGATGACAAGGGACTGTTTTCTTTGTTTCAGGTTAAAAAAAAAGACTTCATGGGATGGTTTTCCTATTGCAGGTACAAGAAAATATTAACAAACCATCTCGGGACACTGGGAATGGTTTCCTCAGTGTCCCACACTGCTGGGGGGCCTCTAAATGCCAATACAGGGATAGGGACCCTGATGTCAGCTACATTTAATAAAATAATGGGATGCGGGGGGCATCCGACATGGGGTGGGCATCCTGGTGTTTGATAATATAAAAATAAATAAATAACATAGGGAGTAAAATAAAAATAACAGGGATGGTGATCAGAGGGTGGGGGGGTGTCATTAGACACCTTGACTAAGATAAACATTACAGGTAGGGCGATCAGAGTGTGGGGAGTGCCACTAGATACCATGAATATAGATTTTTTTAAAAATCCTTTTTCCCCAACCAGTTTCCTTTCTCACGATGATGGAAAAGGAATCATGGAAAAGGACTTAAATAGCTGTAAAAATGTTCAGAGACCATGGGAGCTATACAAAAATACACAGTGAAGCTCATCAGCTCCTGATGAATGAGATCCATGTTTGGATGTCTGTAGAAGACATCCCCGGGCAGAGTTATGACAATTTGTTGTGTGAAGAAAGAGAAAACAAGATGGCAGTTCATGAGAAAGGATTTTCTTCTCATAAAAAAGGATTGGCCCCGCTCACAAAAGGATCCTTTTTAGAGAGGCCAAATCCTTTGTCGACCTTTTTACCTCTATCCTGGAGAGTGATCTTCCCACAGCAAATAATAGGAACTGAAAAACTGAATAACTTTGGAACAGATTTATACTTTTTCACCAAACAAAGCATGGCAGTTCTGTTACCCAAGCTGTTTCTACCATAACAAGTTCACACCAAAATTCCACACAGTATGGGCACAAGGCGATGAGGAAAAACCTGCAAAAGGTGATGACTTTTAAGGTTTTTGCATATCCAGATCTCAGAATCTGTACATCCAACTGGAAAGGAAATTGCCATGTCAAGAAATCTACCCCATAAGACAGCGCATACCAAATTTTGTGCAAATCCATTGATCAGTTGCAAAGTTATTAAAGTGCAAAATCTGAGGTTTAACGTTAAACAGGCTGCTCAGCCCATACATACATTTATTTATTATACTGGCACGGTAGCATCAATTTAGAAAATGGGCTTTTTATTTCCTGGCATCTGATTGGTTCATACCCCTGATGGGGGGGTACATTAACTTTTAGTAGATGCCCAGGAAATAAAAAGTACCAGCCCCAGTGCCTCTTTACCCACTCAGATATCCCTTTGCCCACCCTGCTTCCTCACTGGCAGAAAACACCCAGTCCAATTTGACATCAGCGCCATTTTTCTCTCGCTAACTGAGAGACTCTGGCCCTCCCAATACCAGCTGCCTAATTGTTTAACACATAACCTCATCTGGGCTCAAGTCTAGCTACATTTATTAATTAATTTATTTTTAATTTTATTACAGTACCTCCAGCCTCAGTCTCCAATGAAGCAGCTGCCATTTGTCTCAGTCAGTTACTGAGGGCCCACCCCCCCATAAACCCATCCCACAGCACCACTGCAATCCTTTGGTCCCATCCACAAAATCCAGCCATTCTTTATCAACTGTTTCAGTCAATAACAAAAAAAGCCAAGTTGGAAGTGCTAGTCTTATGCAGCTCCCGCTATTCCCCCATTCATTACCCCAGACAGCGATCCCTGCTTTGCCTCCCACCCACAAACAGTGCAATCCTTATCAACGACAACTCCCACGGTAGTTGCCAACCAATAGGTTCGCATGCAGAAAACACATGGACACCCACCATTGACACCCTCCATAATGAGACAAACTCTGCCAGTATTGCCACAGTTCTTCTAAACAGAGCCAAAAAAAGTGTTTTCTATCTTTTTAAATGTGTAGCACTATCACGTGGTGTGCTCGGTGCTACTCACAAATACAGCACTAGGTAAAACTCTGTCTCTGGCTCACCCGGACTCCAATCTAGCTCCAGAAAAACATTTATACATATGTTTGTTTCTAAAACAAAATGCAACTACTCTTAAATGACATTACATATAACTTCTGCAGTCCATTTCTCCGATCACATTCCCACTGCCAGCCATCAGTGTCCCAAAGCCAAAACATGAAATATTCAAATTAAGGGTCTCCCAAAGCAACCAAAAAAAAAAAAAAAAGAATGCAAGTGAGCTGTTGGGGGGTGGGGAAGGGTATCGATGGTTCAAGCCAAGGAGGGACGTGTTGTACTAAGCAGCAAGAAAGCTAGGAAACTAGTGTGTAATGCTGCAGTGCCCTCTATTGGTAAGTATTGGTTAGTATACCAGTAGAGGGACTACTTTACTTACAAAGCAACTTTAAGTTAATTTGTAGTCATTTTTTAATTTTTTAATTCTTAAATGGTACACAGAAAAAAACAACTTTACATTTAGCCCATTTTCTAAGCACACTAATACCCTTCAGAGTGGGCTGTATGGGCAATATCAGATCTTCCAGGGGCTATAAGGCCCTCCACCTGCAGTGTCGGGCCTCATTATGCCCCTGGGTGATCCGGAATTGCCCAATACTGCCCACTCTGTTGGGTATTATTGCTTGCATAGTTTGGGTGAGAGGCAACTTCTATGTTAAAGCCAAATGTTTGAACCTTAATAACTTTGGAACTGCTCAAGGGATTTGCACACAATTTGACAAGTCTAATCTGTAGGGGTAGGTCTCTAAACTTTCCAAATCCTGTATGAATCCATTATGTGTTTTTTGAGATATAGAGTGTCAAAAAACAGTGAAATCCAATTTTTTTTTTACTTTTTTTCTACAGCCATTTCTCTGAAATGGCTTTAGGTTGTGGTCTGAAATGTTCAGGGTAGAAAGCCTTCGGTTGGTCACGTGATGCTAGCATGAGAGCGGCTGCTCGAGTGTGGGCTCTTGCTTCCCCGATCGAAAAAGCCCAGATTTATCTCCTTTTAAACTATCGAGGTGAACCTAAATCGAGAGTCTCAGTTGAGGCTACACAATTTTGTACCGGGTTCCCGAGATTGCCGTTAAATTCCAGCCTATAATGGAAGAATCAGCCCAAGAACTAGAGGCCAAATGGCCCTGTCGCAGCTTGTCTCCAGCAGTGCCCGAGGAGAGTTTAACGCCCAGCCGTATCTACTCGGATTTGACTACGATAAAAGATGCCCTCTTTAAACTAATAGAGGAGGTGGCAGAATTCAAACCAGCGCTGACCCAGCTGGCCAGAAGAGTTACAGACGCCGAGGCAAGAATTTAGTCCGTAGAGAGAAAGTTGGAGCGTGATGGGCCTGTTCTGAGCAACTGCAGGAAAGCTATCAATAAATTAGAGGATCGCCTGGATGACCTAGAAGGGAGGAGTAGGCGCAATAATTTAGTCCTTCTGGGTCTCCCTGAGGGCGACGAAGGAACCAACGCGATTATCTTTCTGCAAAAATTTTTAAAGGCAACCGTGGGATCCTCTCCGAACGGCCCAGAGTACATAATCGAAAGGGCCCACCACTCACTCCGGGCGAAGCCTTCCGTAACTGATCCCCCGAGGCCTCTGATATTTAAATTACTAAATTATCTCGATCGAGAGTATATACTCAAAGAGGCAAGGAAGCTCTCAGCGATATTGTGGGAAGGGAAGAAGCTAAGATTGGTCCCAGACTTAACGCTAAAAATTCGTCTATTAAGATCAAGCTTTCGTCCAATTACCTCAAAACTTTGGGCTGCAGGGATTAAACACAGAATGCTCTACCCGGCCAAGCTGGAGGTTGTTCTGAAAGACGGCATGAAACGCTTTGAGCTACCCGAAGATGCCTTGAAATTTTTGAAGATGACCTTCCCAGATCTCTTCGCTAAAACCTGAACTCTTTACTAGTTCTAGGCTGCTTTTATTGTTTGGTTACCTTGTTTATGCTTATGGTCTGCAATAGGGGTAGCTGAAATGAGGACTCTACAAGTTATCAAACTGTACTTTGATCGATTTGTAGGCTCACATAGATTCACGGGGGTCTTAATTTTCCTATAAAGTATCAGCTACTGTTTTTCCTTTTTTTATTGCTCTTTATTTTTCTCCTTCCTTTTTCTTTGAAGTCCACATTTTGTTTTTCTGTTATGATATTACGCTCGTATATAAAAGAGAGTGGCTACCAGCTATTAGGAGTTCACAGTTTAACACCGCTTAGCACCACTAGAGGGAGCTCCAGCTCTAGTTTGGCTTTTATCACTGCTCCATAGGTTCTTTAGCGGTGCAAACTCTTTGTTATTTTATAAAGAATATGTTTGCCAATCGTGATGTAACACATGGTGACCACCTTATTTCTATGTTATAATAGGGGCGACCTAAGTTTTTACTATTAGGCTACACAACTGGGGATATCTTAATGCTCATAAGATGTGTTTTATGAAGATCTGTTTGTACTTCAACTACTGGGTTTTTACCTCGTTTTTGTGAGTAGCCTCTGCAGTTGCAGGATTTGATTTTTTGGGGTTTCCCCTAAGACCCTACACGATAGTTGATTTTCCTTTTTTTTTGTTCTTTGCTCCGTTTCTTGGAGCTTCTCAAAAATTCGTTAGGGTGGTTATACGGTGGAAGCGTGGTCACTGGGTTTGGGTACTCACCTCTGTTTAACTTTAAAAATTGTTATCACTACAGGTTTAAGATTGGGGTGTATAGTTTATGGGCTTACTAATTCAGGTGATTTATTGACAAGTTGACTAGGGGGGGCGGCCTACATTAGCATGCATCATGGGCCATAAAAGTGGTGGTGGCTTGGTGCCTGGTTTATAGAGGATGACCTGGGGGGTATGGGGTTTGGGTGGGGATTCTTACTTTTGGTATTTTGAATTATTCTGTTGGGGTGGGTGAGGCAGCTTCTAGAATACACTGCAGCAGACTTTGATAACTGTGCTAATGAATAGCAACCTGACGTTTATGTCTTGGAACATTAAGGGGAAGAGACAACAGGAAAAAGTACATTATTTTAAACCATTTAGCGAATTTCAATCCTGCGATTGTGTTTCTCAAGAGACCACATGTATCCAGATCAATTGGGTTATTTCAGAAGAAATGGGTGGGGCAGGTATTCGGCGCGGGGTGTTCATCTAAGAAGCGAGGGGTGGCTATTCTGGTGGCTAAGGGGATACCATTTTTTTCATCTGAGATTATTTCGGACCCTGAAGGTAGATTTATTTTAGTGGTGGCCACACTAGGCGGTTTAAAGTTGGTGGTTGGCTCGATTTATGGTCCCAATATAGAAACGCCTTCCTTTTTCATGAATTTAGCTATGGTTTTGACCCCTGTCTTAAACTTACCTATAATTCTGGGGGGCGATTGGAACTTAGTCCAATCTAACATGCTTGATCGTACCCTACAGAAAGGAACTCAGAAATCCCAAGCCCAAAGAACCTTAGATGAATTTTTGTCTTCTCTGGGGGTGGTGGACCCTTGGAGGTTGTTCAATCCACTCGCTAAAGAATTTACCTTTTTTTCTCTGGTGCATAGGAGCTACTCTAGGTTGGATTATTTTCTGGTGAGTCAACAAATGTTATCTGGGGTAGTAGAGGTTGATATCTTAGCTCGAGTAATTTCGGACCATTCGCCCATAATCCTGAAAGGTCAGTGGTCAGCTCTCCCCCCAAGATCCCATTCTTGGTCTCTGAATAACAACCTGTTAGCTGACGTTGGATTGGTGAGATGTTTTCAGGTTTTCCTAATCAACTCTATATCTTCCAACTGGAGCTCACTTCCAGCAACGGACAAGGTCTGGGCAGCACTAAAGGCAACATAGAGGGGGGAGCTTATTCGCGTTGCCTCGGTCCGTAAGAAGAAAAGGTCTGCTTTCTTGGCAGACTGCCTTGACAAGATCAAGGACCTGGATAGTAAAGGGGCAAGTTCTCGCTCTCATTCACAAGAGAAAGAGCTATCTATCCTTACAGCCTCATATACTAATACCCTCAGAGATTCGGTAATAAGGGCGGCTGCTAGATTGAAGGCTACTATATTGGGCAGGGCAGTAAAGCCGGTAAATTATTGGCATGGCAATTGAAACAGCGTGCTGCAGCTAAATGGGTTACAACTCTTAGACACCCTAAGATGAATGCCTTAATCGCTGACCCCGAGGGTATTTTAGATCTATTTCACGACTACTATAGGGAGTTATACACTTCCACTTTTCCGAACCCTAAGCAGGAATCCATTATGAAAGATTTTCTTGAGAAGATTCCTTTTCCGCAACTCCCAGCCAATTTATTTTCTAATCTAGAGGCTCCGATCTTAGGCAAAGAGATAGTGGCAACTATTGATGCGTTGAAACTAGACAAAGCGCCCGGGCCCGATGGGTTCACGGCCCTCTTTTACAAAACCTTTAAACAACAACTAGTCCCTTTGCTTCAACAAGTATATAAGTTTTGGCACGACCAGGGTATTTATGAACATTCACTTTTGAAGCTAGGATCATTTTCTACCCAAACGGACAAACCCCAGAAGAAGTGGGCAACTATAGACCCATTTCTCTGTTAAATATTGATATAAAGATTTACGCAAAAATCCTGGCCAATAGATTAAAAGGTACCTGGGTTTAGCTCTCAGCCCAGAACAAGCGGGTTTGTGGAAGAGGCGCTCATCCAGCGGACCATTTTAGGAAACTTTTTATTTAATTTCGCGTCCGAGGATCCGAGCTAGAAGCTGCTTTGGTTTCCTTGGACGGAAAAGCATTCGATAGAGTGGACTGGGATTTATGTTTGAGGTCCTGGATAAATTTAGCATTCCAAAGAAATTTATAGATTATATTCGTGTCTTGTATACCTGTCCCTCAGCCAGGGTTCAATGCAATAACCTTATATCGAATGTTTTTCCTCTTCTTCGGGGTACCCGGCAAGGATGCCCACTTTCTCCGTTTTTATTTAACCTCTATCTGGAGCCTCTGATAAGGGCCCTGAAACTCGATAAACAAGTACAGAGTATTAGTCTGGGTGGCCCTGATTACAAATTATCTGTGTTTGCTGATGATTTGCTCTTACATATTAGGAATTCGAAAAAATCTCTCCCTCAGATATTCCAGGTTATTTCTAGCTTTAGCCTTTTTTCGGGGTATAAACTAAATATGAATAAGACTAAAGTTTACTCATTGTCCCCTATCCTCCACAAAGATTGGTGTGCTTCCCTGGGCCTTCAATGGCAGAAGTCCTCGCTGTTATATCTGGGTATCCACATCTCTAAGGAACTGGCTTCCCTGGCTAATCTTATCTTTAGGCCATTAATAAAACAGGTCAAGGAAGATCTGGATAGATGGGTCAAACTTCCGCTGTCATTCTGGGGCAGAGCTAATGTAATAAAAATGATGGTCCTGCCGAGACTGTTTTATCCTTTGGCCAATTTAAATATTTACCTCCCTAAGTCCTTCTTTAGGCCCATATATACTGCCTGTTTGGACTTTTTATGGCAAAACAAGCCACCTCGATGGGCTTACGCTAAACTTACCAGGGCCAAGAAGGCGGGCGGATTGCAGCTCCAGGACTTTTACCTTTATTATCTAGCCATACATGGACTAAGATGTCTTCAGTGGACCAAGACAGCGGATGTTGTCTCGGATCTCCCCTTAGGGTTCCAGTTAGACCGTCAAGTAATTAGGGATTTTAATTTAGATTTGCAATCTTTCCCTTATATACCCTGGTCTAAGTGTCCCTATAAACTCAGAAACACCCCATTGGGCTGGGATATTAGGGCTCTTCACCAACTTTATTCCCTATTAAATATTCCTTTTAGAAAAGACTTATCACAACCTTTGCTAAGGAACCTAACATAGTAGTAGTCTGAGACCTATTGTGCATGCTATAGGTAACATAGGCCTAGCAGCAGGAGTTCATCTCAGGAAATTCAATAAGCTCTCCCGGCTTTGGTAGAAAAACTGAGAGTAGGCCAGAATGATCTGCTCCGGTTATATCAGGTCCATCGGAGTGTTACTACATTTTTAGGAAAGGGACCTTGGGTTGACTCAGCAGGGACCTACTTGAGGAAGCTCAACGAGCAGATACTGGCTCGTAAACCGATCTCTAAGTTATATAGATTGATATTATCAAGGATTACAGAGAAGGTATCCTCTTCGGCTTATTATTGGGATGCCAATGTTGTAAAGGGATGGTCTGCAGAGGTTTGGGAAAGAGTGTGGAGGGACATTTATACTTATAGCAAGCAAGACAGATTGAGAAACGTTCAATTTAATATTCTGCACGACCTTTACCTATCCCCAGCTAAGCTCTCTCGGATCCATCGATCCTTTCCATCAGCCTGTCCCAATTGTGGGACTCCTCTGGCTACAACTTATCATAAGCTTTGGACTTGTCCTAAGGTTGTTAGATTTTGGGCCTCTGTTAAACAATGGATTTCTCTGTATTGTAAGATTTCAACCTTTTTTAATCGAGAGGTTTGCGTGTTGGGTAGATACGACAGAGTTCCTACAAAGTCTCTGAAGTGGCAAAGTGCTTTGGTCTCTTTGGTCACTAAGCTCCTCATTCTCAAGCACTGGCAAGGGGCTTGGGAGCCCTCTCCCAGAGAATGGTGGGATGAATTTTTGTTGGCACTCTCTGCTGAAAAAGCAGTAGCAGACCTTTTTGGTTCTCTAGATAAATTTTATGGATGCTGGGGGGAAGTCTGGTCAGCTCTAAAATTAGATCCTGTATGGGGCAAAGTGAGTCGAACAACTTAGTGTCCTCCCTAGTTTAATTGTTGCCCAGTCATTGTGTGTAGATTCCCTCATTTTTAGTTTCTGTCTCTTTTCCTGTTGTCTCCCCCTCTCTGCGTAAGATACCTACGAAAGGAACTCATAGCTGTTATCTAAAACTGCTGGATTGTCTAGGCCCCATTATTATAAAGGCTTACAATGCTGCGGATTATGTTCTATGAAGGGGCAATTTCTTTTTCTTTCCTTTTTTTTCTCTTCTAGTTAGTGCCCGTTATGGAAGCTGCCCCACTTTGTGGGAAGGGGGTCATGGGAGGGTCATTGTTGTTTCATAATTTATCTTTCTTGTTTTTTTCTTCTTCTGGTATTGTGATTTGGTCTTGTTATATATTTTATGTGTGTTATATGTTTTGTTATTAATAAAAAAAAATAAAATTATTTGCAAAAAAAAAAAAAGAAAGCCTTCGGTCACAGATGTGCCTGTTGAAGGTTTAGTGAAAAAAATATTAACCCATTCAACAGTTATTAAATTTTTTATTTTCCCATTATTTCCTATGGGAAAAGTTCAGTGTTCCGCATGAAAATAAACTTGTTTTCGCAGGAGGTGCTGCATTTTTCCACGTAGGGTCACATACAGCCTACTGTGTTTTCGCAGGAGCTCCCTTGTTTTCACAGGAGCTACTGTTATTAGGCATGCAGGGTCACATAGAGCCTGCTTTAGTTTTGCAGAGCTCTGTTGTGTCTGCCATCTTGTTTTTCCATTAGCGGGAGACTTAAAATAAAGTGAAAACATGTAAAAATGAATGTAGTACAAAAACAAATATCAGAACTTAGCTAAATGGGACTCATTTAGTTACATTCTACATGTGTCTATATGTAAATTGGCTATTGATCCAGTTAGTAGAAATACATATGTAACTATCAGGTTTTCAACATTAGTAAGAATGAAATATTATGCTAAGTGAATGATAATATAATTACACATAAGCATTAGAAATATGTCAGTAAGCATTAATTCTTTAAGTATGCTGTTTATTCTAGTGATAGCATGTGTGCTTTTTTCACGTGCTTTCACGTATTTTAGTAGGGTGATTCTGACTGATGTAATTAATTGTGATGAATTATTGTTGCTAGTTATGTGGGTCACTCTGTATGCACGAATAGCTTCTTGTTAAAGCGCATATGCGTGAAACGTTGACATTTGTGGTGGGGTTATATGGCTTGTTTTATTGGCAATTTTTTTGCATATTAAAGCTTTGCATAATTTGCACAAATACCTCCTGAGTGTGGTTACCAGTTTGTAAAAAAAATAAGTGTGGAAAGCGATTGGTATGATGCAACTTGTGTTTGAAGCGGCCCTTTCCTTTGTGTCAATGTACAAATTAATGTAGTACAAAAAACTCATCAGAACTTAGCTAAATGGGACCTGTTTAGCTACATTCTGATGCTTTTTTCTTCATTGTGGCCAGAAACACCTTTTACTGGGCACCTGAAATCTCGGGTGCCAAGCTAAGCGACAGCACCACGTTACCCTTCTTCTCTGTGTGAGAATAGAAGGGTTTTCTTGACTTCTGCAGCCACAGCTGGAACTCGTGCTGCTGACTGCAGAGTCAGCTGTCATTTTTTCTCTGGTGTCTAGTGGCACCCCCCACCTGCCAATGACTGTTCTGTAGTGGCATCATGTCTACTTATCATACCCTGGTGTCTAGTGGCATCCCCACCCTCCCATTGTCATATATTTTTTATTTTATTAATGTATTCTGATAGTGGGATGCCCACTACCGGTGTCAGATGCTCCCTGACCAGTCCCTTCTCTTTTTATTAAAATCGACAATGGGGGGCCCAATCCCCGTGTCCATAGTAGAAGCCCCCCTTCCTAGCAGTGTGGGACACTAGGGAGCCCACTCCCAGTGTCCCTTGATAGTTTTTATACCTTAAAAAAGGAAAACTGTCCTCCAACATCTTTTCCTTTTTTTAAACCTAAAACAAAGAATATGGTCCCTCGTCATTGCCCCTGATCCCCTCCCCCCTTCCCAACCCTCTCACTGAGCACCCACCACCCTGTACCCCCCCTTTGGCTTCATTGAGGACTGGGGAGCCACCTGGAGGGATGCAGGCCTATACTGGCGTGATGGTCTGCATCTGTCTGGGGGGGGACAGGATCCTAGGTGATAGGTTTAAATGCTTCATTGGAAAGCATTTAAACTAGTCAAGGAGGAGAGGCACTGAAAAGGAGCAGGGAAATGCCAGCCTCCCCCCACAGAGCATGGTAATTAGTGAGGTAAACACCATGGTAGAGAAGTCATTAGGGAGCAGGACAGAGGTAAATGTAAAAAAAGGCAAAGGCAGTAAGGACAAGGATGGGACTAAAAGGGGTAAGTCCATCAAAAAATGGAGGGTGATGAGTACCAATGCCTGTAGTCTGTGTAACAAGATCCCTGAACTAGTGGCCTTGATGGAAGAGGGATGCCTGGATATTGTGGCAGCCACAGAAACATGGTACACAGAGAACCATGACTGGGATGTCAACATACCAGGATACACAATCTACAGTAGAGACAGGGAGAGTAAAAGAGGAGGAGGAGGAGGAGGAGTAGCTCTCTATGTAAGGGAAGGGATCAAAGCAACAGAACTAAAGAGTAAACAGGGAGTAGATGAGGCACTCTGGGTCACCCTGGAGACAGGAAATGGCACCACAATCTGCATGGGGATTATATACAGACCCCCATCTCAGGGGGAGGGAATGGGCAAGGAAATGATAGAAGGCTTCCTTAGAATGGCAGAAAAGGGAGATATTGTTGATGGGGGACCTGAATATGCAGTTGTTAACTGGAGCACCTTTGCTGCAGGCACATCCAAGAGCAGGGTCATTCTTGATGCCCTACAAGGGGCATGCCTCAGACAGCTAGTATTGGAACCCACTTGGGAGGGAGCAATCTTAAACCTGATACTCTCAAATGGGGACGGAGATAGAATCTCGGATTTAGAAGTGGGTAGCCATCTGGAAACAAGCGACCACCAAACAGTGTGGTTCATGATAAACACAGCCAAAGAGTCAAGCATACAAAAGCAAGAGTATTGGACTTTAGGAGGACTGACTTTGGGAAAATGGGAGAGTGCCTCAGAAAAGCACTAGCAAACAGGCAAGAAGAAGGGGTGGAGGAACAATGGGGAGCAATCAAAACAGCCATCACAGAGGCAACAAGCCTTTGTGTGAAGCAAATCAACAAAACACAATGAAGGAAAAAAACGCTATGGTTCTCAAAAGAGGTGGCAGGGAAGGTTAAGAAGAAAAGGATAGTATTCAGGAAATATAAGAAAACACAGAAGAAGCAGGACAGAGAACTTTATCAGTTAAAGCAGAAAGAGGCAGGGAAGGCAGTCAGAATAGCAAAGGCACAACCTGAAGAAAGGATAGCCAACTCTGTTAAGAAGGGAAATAAGACCTTTTATATGTAAATTAGGGAGTGAAGAAAGACCAAGGGAGGGATACTGAGGTTTAATAAATTGGGGTGGGGTGGGCAGAGGGTGACAGTGAAAAAGCAGGGATACTGAACAAATGCTTCTGCTCAGTATTCACAAAGGAAGAGGAGGGGGAGTTACCTAAACCAAACAAGAGAAACACTCTGGATGGGGGGGGGTCAATACCAGTCCATTCACAGAAGTAAGGGTTCTAAAATAACTAGTAAAACTGAAGGTGGACAAAGCAATGGGGCCTGATGGGATTCACCCAAGAATTCTAAAAGAACTAAGGGTAGAACTAGTGACACCACTGACTACTCACTTTAACAAATCATGGGAGGATGGGGTGGTACCTGAGGACTGGAGGAGGGTGGATGTGATGATTCCTCTTCACAAAAGTGGGAGCAGGGCAGAGGCAGGAAACTACAGATCAGTTAGTTTGACCTCAGTGATAGGGAAAATGATGTAATCACTTCTGAAGGAAAGAATTGTTGAGTACCTAGAGGCCAGTGGGGCACAGGATCCAAGGCAGCATAGATTCACAGCAGGAAGATCATGTCAGACGAATCCAACAGATTTCTTTGACTGGGTGACCAAAGTAGTAGACCAGGGAGGGGCTGTGGACAAGGCCTACCTAGATTTTAGCAAGGCATTTGATACAGTCCCACACAAAAGATTAATATACAAGTTAGCCAGCCTTGGAGTGGGTCCCAAGGTGGTAGCCTAGATAAACAATTGGCTGGACAACAGGAAACAAAGGGTAATAGTAAATGGAGTCCACAGTGAAGAAAGGAGGGTTACTAACGGGGTACCACAGGGTTCAATACTGGGACCGGTCCTTTTCAATGTCTTTATAAGTGACTTTGCAGAGGAACAGGAAGGAAAAGTATGTCTCTTTGCAGATGACACAAAGATCTGCAACAGGGTTGATACACAAGTAGGCGTGGAAAGGATGAGAAAGGACTTGGCAAGGTCAGAGGAATGGTCAAATGTATGGCAGCTTAGATTCAATGCAAATAAGTGCAAGATAATGCACCTGGGAAGCAAAAACCCAGGGGAAGAGTGTACAATGGGGGGTGGGGGATGAGATACTGACAAAAACAAAAATGGAAAGGGACTTGGGGGTAATCATATCAGATTACCTAAACGTGGGCAAGCAATGTGAGAAGGCAGTAAGGAGGGCTGGGGGGATACTGGAATGCATAGGGAGAGGCATCAACAGTAGAAAACAGGAAGTTGTTATCCCTCTGTACAGACAGTTGATGAGACCCCATCTGGAGTACTGTGTGCAGTTCTGGACACCCCATCTCCACAAAGAATAGACAGAGTGGATGCTGTTCAGAGGAGGGCAACCAAAATGGTGCAGGATTTGCACCAGAAGACATACGAAGAAAGACTTAAGCAGCTTAATATGTATACCCTTGAGGAAAGGAGGGAGAGGGGGGGACATGATAGAAACTTTCAAGTACCTCAAGGGAATCAACAAAGTCCAAGAGGGTAGTATCTTTCAGAAACAAAGATGTGCAAGAACAAGGGGGCACAATTTGAAGATAGAGGGGGAATGGCTCAGAGGTAATGTGAGGAAGTATTTTTTCATGGAGAGGGTTGTGGCTGCATGGAACAGCCTTCCTGAGGAGGTCATGGAGTCAAGAGCAGTGGGGGAATTCAAGAATGCATGGGACAGACATAAGGCAGTTCTAGTAGGGGGTAGGAGGAAGTAAGCTGTTGGTTAACTAGGATCTGCTTCTTATCCATCAGGTAGGAAAATGGGCAGGCTAGGTGGGCCAAGCGGTCCTTATCTGCCGTCAAATTCTATGTTTCTATATTTCTGTGTTTAAGCTTACCACTGGAGGTCCTGGGCTGTCATCTTCTGTGGACCGGGACACATCTGCACTCTTCAAAGCTGAACTGCAAACTCAGGAAAGTACAGGAAAAGCACGTTTGTTATTATACTTCTTCTGTGGTGTGGGGGACAAGGCACAGGGATGGGATGTCTAAGTCCCTGAGTTTGAGACTAGCTTCTCCATATTTTTTTTCTCGACCTACAATGAAAGCGAAAAAAAAAACATGGAGAGCCTGGGCTCAAACCTATGACCCTCAGTATTCCATCTCTGCGCTTTGTCCTCCTCACCACAGAACAAGCACAAGTACAAATGTGCTTTCCTGTAATCAATGGTGTCAATGCTAGGCATGTTTTATTGCAGTGGATGTAGATACCAGGTGGTATAGCAAAATAGGCTATTTTTGCACATACCACATTTTCAAACATTACCTATCCACTTGCCGGCAAACTTGCAATATTGATAGACGCAAGCCACCCCCCTTCTCTAGCAGTGTGGGACACTGGAGAGCCCACTGTGCATTTGCTTCTGAGGGTTTTATGTCTGGCTCAGACACTGCCAGTGTCTTCCCCCAAGTAGTTTTTTTCATGAAATAAATAAAAAAAATATCCCTCTATGTTTGGGACTCCAAATCCCCAAGAATCTTATTTTCTATCTTACCTAAACGCCAAGGTGGATTTGTCCTTCCTGATTTATTTTCTTATTCTGTAGTTCAGCTGCAGATAATTTTTCTTTGGCTTCATAAACACTATTTTACTAAATGGAGGGCGTTTGAAGTGAAAGAACAGGACTTGTTGAATCTTTTTCGTATCCTCCTAACACACCCCAGCATCCCTCTGGGGGATATCACTGACAACCACTAAACCTGTAACACATTAAAATGTTGGAGGTCATGTCTGAATTCTAAACAGTTTAGCTGTGTTTGACCTCTGCTGTTCTCTTTACCCTGCCATCAGTTTTCCAGCCAGTTAGGCTGCATCATGGCTTCCTCAGATGAGTAAGGGTGGGAATAATTACCCTTTGGCATAGGTTTCAGGATGGCTCCCCCTCTGTCTTTTGAGGAACTGGGGAACAGATATGGTTTGCAGCCTCGGGATCATTTTCATTATGTGCAGGCACTTAACTTTATTAGACTGCTCCCCAAGCCTCTTTATTAGAAGGATTTAATGCCCAGATTATAGATGTGCTGCAGAAGGCGTTGGAAGGTTCTGCTCCCTTAACGCACATGATATCCTATATTTATAAGGCACTGGCAACCTTAAAGGGGGATTCAGTGCAATCTGTGAAACAGAGATGGGCGCTGGATCTAGGACCTAGTATCATAGACCCCACCTGAGATCACCATATTCAGTTCTTACACTCCATCACAGCTTCCTATATGTGGAAGGAATTTTCCTGGCAGCTGACAATACGATTTCTTAGAACCCCCACCATACAGACTAAATGTCTCTCAGGATGGGAAGCAACCTGCTGGAGGGGCTGTGGCTACTCTTGGGCTACCCATAAGCAAATATTTTGGAGTTGTAGTGTTCTGCAGCCCTTTTTCCGTGCACTACAGGCTGCTTTGACAGAGATATTTGTGATCCCCATACAGCTCTCGGTGGAGTTTTTTCTCTTTTCTGATTTCCTGAGGGGCTTCGAGACCCCGCATCTAGATCTCTATTCCACATCTGCTTACTCACTGCCAAAGAAAAATAGTACCAGAAGATGGCTTTCTGTGGTACCCCCAACTATACATGATTGGCAGGACTTTATGACTGAGGTATACCATATGGAGCGACTGATGGCCCTGACATGCCATGGTAGGGAACAGTTTGAATTGTTGTAGAGAAGGTGGGTCTTGTACGTAATGAGATATAAACCTAATTTTGTTCCCCAGTAGGGATGGTATGATATGCTTGTGAGATGACAGCGGGAGGGAGCTAATGAATGGGGGTCAGGACCCCCAGTCGATTGACATAAATTTACTCCTTCACAAGCCCCCTTCAGGTTTTTTTTAATTGTGGCTCTTTCTTGTTTTCACCTTTCCATAAGCTATCTGTGAAGTGAATTAACTGATAATATTCTTATCTATGTATTTCTTTAACATATCTTTCTTTGCAGCACCCCAACCACCTATTTATTAATTCTAGATTGTGTACAGAGGTACATTATGTCTGGCTATATTTATTTTATCTGTTTACTCTTTGAATGTTTGTGAACTGTTATGTGTTAAGCTTGTTGTCTGTGTTCTCTTTAAAAATGATTCTTAAATAAAAAGTTATAAAAAGGAGAAAGAACCTCAGCAGTCTAGTAGCGCCCAATTCCACAGTGATCTCCACTAACAAATGAACTATCTCTAACAGTTTAGTAGTACCCCCATGATAAATCACCATTGTGGAGTACAGAGTTAAGCGTGGGGCTTAAGGTTAGCTGCCGCCCCTTTAACTAGGAACAGTAATGGGCAGCCAGCCATGGTCATGTGTTATGCTAATTATTTTCCAGCAGGGGCTAGGAAACCCCAATTCCCTGTCTAGCCAGAGTCTAGTCTTTACCTTGTGCCAATGAGATGTCCCTGCTTATGCTCCTGAATAAACCTTATTTTGTTTATTATTTTGTGCATCCAACTCAGTTTGTTCAGTACCAACAGTCGACTATTGCAGAAGCACCAGATGGGAAAGCAGAATGCTGGAGAAGGTAGGGGGTCCAGTGGAAGACTAAATACCAAAACGCCACACATAGTGGAGAATGCAGCCCTTCTTCTGCCCAGACCGCCATCTGCCTGCCTGTGTCGTTGGGTACCCCAGAACCATCAGCCAAATGTGCCTGAACTGTTTGCATGCTTAGAAAATTCACCCTGGCAGCAGAGAGGAAAATAAAAAAAAATGAACTGTAACCTGTTTAAATTCACCCTCCTGCAATCTGTCTCAAAAAATCTAAATGTGCCTGAATGTAGACACTGTTGTTCAGCAGCAGTCTACAAATTTGTTTTCAAATCTCCACAAGCCCACAGAGCTGCAAGCTGCAACCCCTAGCTCCTACAGTGTGGCAGGCCCTACACAGTCTCTCTCCCTGGGACATCAGTCAATTCAAAAAGGCACCAAACAAAAGTGAAATCATTCCCCCTGTTCCAGTCTCTGGACCGCAGCACCAGCAATCACAAACTGTATCAAATCTGCTAACCAGCAGCTATATGCCTGATTGTCCTGGTTACAATTTAAACTATGGAACCCTGTACCCTCCGAACTGCCAATTACTATCCCAGCAGCTCACTCAACCACTCTGGGTTTTCACTTAAGCTTCTCCTTTGCCTCTCAGTTGCCTAGGGAGGATTATGCACCGACAAAGACAGAGCCATCAGGGAATTAAATTACATGCATCCTGCTGCCATAATCGATCAGGAGCTCCCCACTGACTGGCCTACTTCCCTCCCCAATGGCTGCAACTCAGCGCAGAACAACCACACCTGTTTCAGCCCCCTGCCTCTTATAATGCTGCCCCCGCTCATCACATTCTGCTACTCTGCACTTCCAGCCGCACCCCGCAAGTTGTTGTGCTCTACTGCTGCCATGGACTACATGGCTCAGCTCCTCCTGTACGGGCCTTCAGCCTTGCAACCCAGCCAGCTCCATTATCGACCACTCCACAGACATGGACTACAAACCGGAACACTTTCCACACAATCACGGCTCTGGTGCACCAGAAGCCTTCCCCACAGCTGCTCTACATTAACTGTGGCTTTGAGATCTGCTCTCACAGCACTGACTGCATGGAAGCACCACACCTTCCACCAGCTACACAGAGCCTCTGGTATCACTGGGCCACAGGATGCAATCCATTCTGGTTAGGCAACGCTACTAAGACCACGGCAACAATAATAAACAGCAAAGGAGCAGTGAGTAAACAAACATGGATAAATGGAAATAAGATCACAACGAGCCTTCTGCTCCATGCTCACCATGCTCCAAGCCCAAGGGAGACATTCTAATCTCAAAGGGAGCACAGTAAACAAAATGGGAGGGCAGCACAAAAGAAAATAAAACAAAAACAAAAATAAACAAGGAATGCAGGGGACACCAGAATGCTAGACAATAAATAAAATACTGTCTGCCCTGCAACGAGAGCACCCTCCCAAGCTCCAACTCAAGGGCTAAGCAGACATACACAAAGCACAAACCCGGGGGGCAACAGCAGAGTAATAAATACACCGTATACAAGCAAGGGGGAGGCGTAACAGAATCAAATCATATAAAATATTGGCATTTTCCCCAGCATTTCCCACTCACCACAGAAAGGTCGGAAGCTCACCAAAATTTTAGCAGGGGAAGAGGCCTGCAGCCTGGCAAATTGCCATTTCACTCCCCGTACAGCAACCTTATGGCAAGGAGCCTCCATTTTGTAAGCAAACAGTAACAAAAGCAGTGGCCTTGCTTCCCCTGGTGGTGTTACCTTGCTACAGTCAACCAAGCACTGAAATTACCTCAATTCAAGGCAAATGAATGGGTTTCAGTACAAGTCAATAGCAAACCTATACAATTAAAGAGACAGTACACCAAATAATTTTTCTTGTGATATAACTTTATTTAAATAACAGACAACACCAAAGTAGACTGGGAATTGTTTATTAAGATGTCCATTGATGAAGATTGCTTACAGATAACTGTACTTTTGTGTACAAAAATATTTTCTCTCGGCAATTTATTTCTTCCAGAGATGCCTCTTTTATATATGGTAATCACTCCTTCTTATTCCTACAGCCTTCGCACATTGAGGTGTAACCCCCCCCCCATAAATAGGGGTCCCCAAAAGCCTTCCTTGGGTGCGCCTAAATGTCCACTGCCTGGTGATGTTCTGTGTTCTAACCCTTTAAAAGTAATTGCATGTGAGTGCCTTATTAGCCTCCGTGCCTGTCTCCTTAAGAGCTGCCAATCTCGTAGTGTATAGTTGATCTGGGTGGGGGCTGTGTTCCTAAGCTCGAGTCCCACCTGGGCTGCCAGATAATTGCCCCATTCTGCCATCACTAATTGCGCAGAGGAAGCTCTGTTAAGTACTGTAATTGTTTGCTGATTATCTGCTTTCTTAATATCGATACAGTAGTTTGTCTAACCTGCCTTCTTTGCAGCATGGACTTTTTCTGTTAGTCACCACCATCTTGGTTCTGGACTGCCAGTATGCACCAGTCAATACCTTTGGGGGCCCTAAAATGAAGCCTGCCCCAGGTGTCTTGTGGGAATTAATTTCTGTAGGAACTGTAGTTTTCTCCCTTTGGCGCCTAAATGGACATAGAGGGAGAGCCCTTGCTGTGCCAGACAAAGGAATCAATGAATCAAACCTTTTGGATCACTGGGAAAGTCCCGAGCTGCCTGCAGCAGTGGGTCACTGTGAAATAGGAGTTGAGAGTGAGAGGAGCTCGAGCAGGGGAAATCAGCAGGAATGCTGTGTCTGGTCTGCCTGCTACCATCTTCCTGAGTGAAGAGACCGTAAGCTTAGTATCAGACGTCATTCGAACCTGTGACTTTCTGCCTGATTTGTGTCTAATTTCACCTAAAGAGGACCAAAGACTTGCTGTTGTGTGATCAGCCTGTCAGGACTTCCACCACAACTGCAGAGTGTACGGTTTGCGTAGAAAATCCTGAGAACTGCAACCGGACTGTCATCCGAACTGTGGTGCTTCCTTGCCTTTACTATAAGTGTGTTGAATGCGAATAGTGGGTCCCGATTTGGTTCCCCACTGCTTAAATGTGTCACATTTGCTGGAAGCAGTGTCCAGTAACTCTGACCGGAAATTTCCTTCAACTTGTCTGGACCTCAGCACCACGGCCCTGATTGCCACTCACGCTGCAGAGAACCACCCAACGAGAGACCTACCTGGGGATTCGACTCCCTGCTCAAAATCAATGAATAGGAATGACACCACAGTGAATCGTGTGAGCCCTGCTTCTCCTGGCAAAACAGCACTTCATCCCGAGGTCTCCGCTTCATCCCTCCTGCAACCTGGTCTGTGTATTGTGAGTAAATTGCAGGGTAGCATCCTGCAAGTACCTCCTAATCAAAGTGTGTCATCTGATTTAATTGTTTTGAGTGATTGTCATGAACTGAGCCCTCCTGCTCCGGAATACAAATATTGGGTTAAAGTGCATGTTGTGTTTTCTTTTTCCTAAGGGCCCCAACAACAGCTGCAACGCCGGCCTACCCTGGGCAATGCTTCAGGCTAGCCTGTGACTCCAACTGGGTACCCAGAGTGTGTGTAACTGTGATAGGGGATTCTTAGAGGCATACATGTTTAAACCTGATTTAATCAGTAATAAAATCAAGCACCAGATTATGCCCCTTCCTTGTTCATGCACCCAATTAAATCAGATCTGAATCTTTTTGCACTTAAACTGTTTGTGGTATACCTCTGTACAAACAGAATTGAAATACTGTTGGTTGTCGTGGTAAATCTTGTTTTACAGGGGGTCTCCAGGGCTGGACTAGCTGCTCCTGGTGGTAAGTGCAACAAGTGTGGGATTAAATCTATTGCCAGGTGTTAATTGCAATTGTGTATTCAGTGAACCATTTAGGCCACTAGAGGGAAAAGAGAGGGGTAACAGTGTCCCGGAGGGCTGTACCCATGGCAGCTACACTACCACTGATCCTGTCCTTCAGGTGGATGCACCCGTTCCTAGACCTCAGGCCCCTCACCCTGCTGTCAGTCACGCAGGTAGGGGTAGTATCCCTTGGGGTAGTGCCACCTAGGGGTTACAGAAGCATAGCTCCTCACTGCCCATGATGCCCGAGGCAGTCGCCACTTCAAGCACTGGAGCATCCAGTGGGCTTTCTTCACCTCCCTCAGGGGCATGGGGCAACAAAATTGAAACCATCCTGCATGACATCCAGTCAGCCATCTCAGCTCAAGGGATGCCCACTATGCAGGTCATTCAGGATGACCTCACCTATATTAAAGCTATTTCCCCACAGTCCATGATCCACTCCAGCTTACAGTCAGTACCCTTCTCAACACTACCTCATGAAGACACTGTTGATGGCTCAAGCAATTTCAGGCCTGGATTGCCTTGCATGGGTGGACCGACCCTGTGCACATTTCCAATGCCTTATGCTTGTTTCCGAGAGAGACTGCCATTTCATGGTTCAACACACTTCCAGTGCAAGTAAAAAGGGACATTACAACCCTGTATACCACCTTCAAGGATCATTTCCTACAAGCACACCATCGTGGCTCTTAGAACAGCAACTGTGGGAATGCACCACACAACCTTCTGAGTCCCTAGAAGCCTTTATAGTGGCCATTGAGTCACGGTGCAGACACCTACAGAAGTCAGAAAAGGACCAAATCATTACCTTTGTATGGGGCCTCCTCCCTCACGTCCACATGTATGTCAACCAACAGAAATCAACAACTTGGATGGACACAATTCAAGCAGCATAACTCACAAATGAGTCTCTAGCCATGTCTCTGCCCACCACTGTGCAAACGCCCCAATCCTCACAGTTAACTGTACTTGCAACCTGTGTCCAGCAGCAGCAGCCATCAATGATAGAGACACTCACCAACAGCTTACACTTCAATGCTACTACAGCTTCCCCTGCAAACACTGTTAATGTGCTGTGACCACTTCGACCGAGACCTGAGCCACCCCCTGTCTCCAGGAGAACCAGTAACCTGTCAGTGGTGTGGATTCAGGGGACACATGGCTGCTGTCTGCCACAAGCTGTTAAAATACCACAGCAATCAAGAGAGCCAAGGGCACCCATCTCAGCACAACCAGCAACGTGGCCGCAGCTACTCCCCGGATCAAAGGTACACAGCCACTAACAGCCTCACTGACTCTCATAACTCAAACAAACTGCACCCTCCAGCTGCTAAGTCAGGCACAATCTTACCTAAGGGAGCCAAAGTTCCTGTCATCAGGCCATCCCTCCTTGCAAACTACATCCCTGTCACCACTGGGAATTGGTCCACACATGCCTTGGTTGACTCCGGAGCAGAAACCTCTGTTATCCACAGCAGTATACTAGACAATCCAGCTATTCATCACATACCTACTGTTGCTCCAGCTGACCTAAAGTAAATCATCACAGCAAGCACTGCTACAGTACCTATCACAGACATGGTCCATCTTAAGCTCTAGGTTGACTCACAACAAGCTACTGTTAAATTCTACCTAATGCCTGAACTTCAACCAGAAGTGATTGTTGGCCTGAACTTTCTCAAAGCGTACAAAGCCATCCTAGACTTTGCCTCAATCAAACTGTCACTAGACCCCCAGAGGCAGCTCACAGCTATAGACTCAGTCATTGTACCTCCTAAGTCAGAGATGGTTTTAATTGCCAAGATTTGAAGAGAACCACTCCCACAAGATGTTGTTGGCTTCATCATGGGATCCTCAGCTCTAAACTCCTCAGGTCTCCTTCCAGGGAACAAATTGTTTGCTGTGCATGGCAGCTCAGTATTCCAAAAATGCTACAACTTCACAGATGAGCCAGTGGTCATCTCAAAGGGTGCCAATATCAAAAAGTTTGTTTGTCTGTCTGTCTTCAGGGGACCAGCTTCAGCTTCTGCATGAACCTCAGCATGGTTCCACTAACATTCATCCTGTCAATACCATCACAACCACTCCAGCTTCACAAGGAATACCCTTCAACCAGTGGCTATCTGCCTCAAAACTTCCAACATGTCCAACAGAGAAACAGCAACATCTGGAATTCCTGGAAAACTACCCAGACATCTTTGTTGGCCCTGATAACAAACTTAGATGCTATGATATCCTGCAAAACACCATTGAGGTGCAGTCCAACCAAAAGCCAATCCTTCAGTGAGCCTACAAAGTGGGACACAAACAAAAACAAGTCCTTGAGGACTTAATTGAGGACATGCTTGAACAGAATATTATTGAGGAATCTACAAGTCCCTGGGGTGCACCTTGCTTGCTGGTAGTAAAAAAAGACAAAGGGTATCGATTTGTGGTGGACTACAGAAAGCTCAATGCCTACAAGGTGCAGGATGCCCATCTGTTACCTACCACAGAGGACACCTTAGAGAGCCTTGGTGCAGCCAGCCTAGCTTACATCACCACTCTAGACCTTCAGAGTGGATTCTACCAAGTTACTATTGATTCAGCTTCAAGTCCATGCACAGCCTGGTGCTGCCACTTGGGACTTTTCCAGTTTAAACGTCTGCCTATGGGACTTCAGAACAGCCCAGCCACATTTCAACGAGTCATGGAAGCTGTATTACATAGACTGTCTTGGAAATCTTGTCTAGTTTATCTTGACGATGTTATTGTCTTCAGCAGAACTTTCCAAGAGCACCTCCAGCATCTCAAAGAGGTGTTCGAACGTCTCAGACGAGCCAACCTCAAACTTCGCCCAGAGAAGTGTTGCTTTGCACAGCATCAAATGCATTACCTGGGACATGTGGTCAGTTCGTAAGGCATCTCGCCAGATCCAGATAAGCTCTCTGCAGTAAAAGACTATCCAGAACCTACAGACCTCAAAGACTTTAGAGCTTTCCTGGGCTTGTCTGGCTATTACAGAAAATTCATTTGCAACTATGCAAAGATTGCAGCTCCACTGTACGCTCTCACCAAAAAGGGATGTGACTACCTATGGACTTCCAAATGCAGAGGCCTTTGAAACTTTGAAAAAAAAAAACATATTTCATCCCCAGTATTGGCCTATACCAGGTTTGACCAACCATTCAAGTGTTATACAGATGCTAGTTCCTTTGCCACCCTCTCTAGTCTCCAAAGTTCTTCAATACACTCATGCCTCTCCACTTTCTAGAGGTCATATGGGGATCTACAGAACTCTTGAAAAGACAAGGCTTCACTTCTTCTGGCCACACACAAACAAGGACATTGTCCATTTTGTCAAATCCTACCAGCCCTGTTCCCCAAAAAAAGCCTCCTGCCAAATCGACAAAGGCACACATCATTCCAATGCCGGTAGCCACTAAACCTTTCTAAAGAGTCAGCACAGACATTCTTGACCCCCTGCCTACGTGCCCAACAAGTACATTATTGTTTTTGTGGACTACCTAAGTACTTGGAATTGATCCCACTAAAAGAAATTAAAGCTGCTACAGTGGCAAGTGCCTTCCTCAATACAATCATTTGCAGTCATGGTACCCCAGCATACCTGCATTCAGACAGAGGCACTAACTACCTCTCAACTGTTGTGCGAGAAACCTGCAAATGTCTTGACATCAAAAAGATTCACACAACCAGTTACCATCCACAATGCAATGGACAAAGTGAGAGAATGATGTCCACCATTCTTAACATGAGCACACGACTGAGCACCAGACCGACTAGTCCTAGACTACCCAGAGGACCCCATTTGGCAGCTGCTATATGCTGAGCGACTGAGGAGGAGTTGCTAAAGCAGGAGCTGTGATAAGCTTTTATTTACTTAGAAAAGGTATGCCACCTGTAAAGTAAACCTTACCTGTCTAATATTCACAGCTCTTTCCAAGCCATCTTGTGCTGCTCAATTCCTGTATCCCTTTCTCTGCCATCTCCTTTCCTCTTCTGTAGGCTGGAGTGCTGGAGGGAGTAGCTTGCCCCAAAGAGGTCTGAGTAGATAGCACCACGGGGTGTGATTGTCCGTGAAGGAGACCAAAGTGCTCGGCCATGGAGAATCAGAGGAGACTGCCCGGTTCACGTTTGCTAATTTTCTTTACTCGGAGTCCAAAGATTATTGATGTGGAGGAACTGGAATAATTCTATAGTGCTGTCATGGAACAACTGAGGAGTAGAGTGGTTTTAGAAAAGGAATGTAAATTTAAAGTAGAAGTTATGAGAGAGGTAATTGGAAAATAATGAAAAGGAACAATAGAAGTGTGTTAGGTTTGAATGTGTGTATGTACTAAATGAGAAGTGTGTGTTTAATTAGTTTGGTGCTGGTGTTGCTCAGAGGTGATTTTAGCACTCTGTTAGCACTTTTTGCATTTCAGTGTTTGTCCTGATGCAAGATTTTAACATTTTAGCATTCCAAATTAAAATTAAAGCTAAAACGTCTTTATTTTTCACGCGCTTCTAACAACCAGTCACATGACCTGATTCTATCAGATGCAAGCTTTGGCTTTCCTGAGTAGATTTGTTCATTCGTCAAGTAAAGCAGTGGGCTGCAGGTTGCAGGTTCTCCCTGCATGGCAATTACCTTTCTTCTTAAGCGTCCTTCTTTTGAAAGTTGTGGTGTTTTCATGGAGTCAGCACTAGCTGTTAAAAGGGTGTGTACTGATATTACTAAATTTTGATATTTCTAATGGTAAATGGTAATCCAGCATAGCCATAGCCGTCTGTTATTCATCACCTATTGGATTCCTCAACTTGTGCCTTACAGATGCAGGACATGTTATGCTGGCGTGCTGTGTCAGTGAAGCTGCAGTGTAAAGTGAAGATGGAGTAAGTTTATATTTTACAAACAAACAATTAATTATCAAGTGTTTTAACTTAAGGACAGTGCATTTTAAGTGAGAAGGTGAGTAAAGATTTTTTTGTAGCAGTAATTAGGCATTTTACTTATAGTTTAATTACAGTTACCTATTCTATTAGAAAACTTCTTTAACATTTTTAGATTTCGGGTTGCCAAATATACTGTTATAGAGCACACTAGTCTACTGTAATTTGTTGTAATTGTTTCACTGAGGTCTGCCTACTTATTGAAGTTATTCTTTTCTCTTGGTTGTTTTAAGTGCCTTTTGGGATGTAAAGTGTATCTACATATAGTCTACGCCAAAGGAGTTATTTGATAGGTCACAAAAGATTTTAAGAATATTCAAGATCCTGCGAGGGAATTGTGGATGGACTTTGCACACAATCCATTGAATGGAAGAGTGCTGAAGGGTGGGAAGGCTTTCCTGAAGAGGATTCCCTGAAAAACTTTACAAGAGAAAATATTACAGAAGGATTTTTGGATCTCAGTGAGTTCGGACTTAATGAACTCTTAACGAATTTTAATGAACTCTTATGGGACTACTATTTAATAACTTTCAGTGCCATTTAGTGTTTTTTTCCGTGGATTTAATTGTCACAAAGTATACTACACTAGATAACATCACAGCCTTATTGCTGTTAGTGTGTGTTTTTGCATGCTGGTAGAACATATTTATCCTAATAGTATTGTGCTTTACTCTTTGCTTGCACCCTGGGTTTGCACATTTACTTGGCATTGGTTACCTGCTTTTTGTTATCTGTTGTCCGTTTATTTGAATAAGTAGGTAAGCTAGAAATTAATACTCGCTACAATAAGAATGGTTAAAATGAGAAACCAGAGATTGACTATTAGTAATCCTTCACCTTTACTTGAAATTTCAGCTAAAAAACCCAAGAGAGGGAGAAGGCAGATTAAAATAATAGAAATCTGGAAAAAAGGAAACTCAAATAATGGTAACCTGTGAGGCGGGCCCATGAGGAAGGGTGCCATCCGTAATGGTGACTCCTTCCCGGTGCAATCCCTCATGGTGATGGGAGGGTAGGGCGACCGGATGAGGGGGTGGGCGAACTGGGTGACAGGATGTGGGTATGTGTACGCATGTGCAGGGGGGAACAAGCACGGCGAGCATGGGCTGGGAGAGGATGGAGGGGCTGTGGGGGTGGCACTGTGGTGGATGGCTGAGCTGCGTCGTGGCATTGGGGGTTGGCTAGTGGTCAGGGTGGGTGAGGTACTGGTGTGATTTTATTGCACCTGGCCTGAACATTAATTTTTTTAATGTTTTCACCCCCCCGACATGCACCTCCCTGGAGTTGAGAATCCTTAAGTAGGGGTGTGGGGAAAAGCTCCTGTGAGGGGGTGTGAGGGCCTAGCCCCCACAGAAAGCATTAAAAAAACTCTGCTAGCACCATTGTCCTGTGCACCAGGGTTGTCAGAGTGCCGAAAATCTTTTTGGCACTCTGACTGTGCGATAATGGTGATCACCCTTAGGTGTTCGCCATTATCACATAGACCCCAAATAACATAAACAACTTCTGCACTCGGTTACAAGAACTCAGAGTCAGCTGAATTTGTCAGTTGTACCTATGGTGGAAGATTCCCCCAGGTATAAGGGCTCTAATGTTCTAGAAATAAAAGATGATCATATTGAGGGAGAGCAACACATTGAGCATGCTGAGCAGACTGTTAACGGCACAGAAATGCCGTCGTGGCAGAATGATAGCAAGGCTGGCTGAGCAGACTGTTAGCAGCACAGAAACACTGTCATGGCAGAATGATAGCAAGGCTGGCTGAGCAGACTGTTAGCGGCACAGAAATGCTGTCATGGCAGAATGATAGCAAGGCTGGCTGAGCAGACTGCTAGCGGTACAGAAACGCCGTCATGGCAGAATGATAGCAAGGCTGGCTGAGCAGACTGTTAGCGGTACTGAAACACCGTCATGGCAGAATGATAGCAAGGCTGGCTCCTTAGAAAGCAGTCTAGAAACCCCCCCCTAGACTTTGGTGTAATAGTTTCTTGCCTGAAAACAGCTTAGAGAGTATTAGACATGATACGCTGACAAGCACAATGAACACCAGAGACTAGGAACTCAAAGGTGTGTGTGAAGATTTGCAACAAACAATAAATGGTCTTAGAGCTCTAGAAGAGAAAATTAAGGATGCAAATGTTAGCTGTTGTGATCACTGTAGTCTTAAACGTAGCTCATGTATCAGAGAGACTCAGGAAGGGAATCTTGTTCCCCCACATGTTTTTTAACCCTAAGCACCTGAGCGAGGCACTGATTGCATTGTTGAAGGACCCCAGTAATGCTTTTCTTATTATCATGGAACAACTGATAATAAATGAAGACATAATGGAAAATATGAGGATACATATTGCCCTTAATGAAGTTAAAATAAGTCAGGTTCTTGAAAGAATTGTGCAGAAACAAGATCTACCAGAAAATAATGTAAGTAGTGACAATATTCAGTTAAGACCTGCTTTTAGTACAACTGAAATACCAGGTTTACCCATTCACACAAGGTGTAAGAAAAAGAGTAAGAATAAGAGGAAGAAAAACAACAACAAAAAAAGCAAAAAGGAAATATCTTCTAAAGGTGATAAAAGAGATGAGAATGTGGAGAAAGTGAGTTCAGATGAGCACAGAATGAGGGAGAAGTATGTGGATAGTAAGGATAATGAAGGAAAGCTAGTTATTAGTGATACTAGTGAACAGTTAGTTAGCCCCTCTGGTCTAGCTAGTCAGGCTGTTCTCACTTCTGAGCCAGTTCAACAGTCTAAGTTAGCGTTACAACTGGCAACACTAGAGCAGGAAATTGCTGGCTTACATAGGAACTGGGTGTTATGAAAAACAGCACACAAGGTGTAAGTGTAAAACTGGAGAAAGAGGTGTTAAAGGATTTGAGAAATAACAGAGGAATTGATGATGTTGCCCCAAATGAGGGTTTATTGGGTGATGACCTGGATTGTATACCAATAATTAGACTATATGGTCCTAATGCATGGGACAGCCTAGAGAAGACAAATTTGGAATTTCATGTAATAGCTTATCTAAATAGGCAGCTGGACAGTGTGGTGACAGAGGCAGATATTGTGAAAATCAAGAAGCTAGCTATATATGAAGCAGCCATCACTGATTTATAGTTTGCCTCACCAAGATCTGCTAATTATGTATGGATCAATAGACAAAATCAAGGTACTAAAGAAATTTTACGATTTTATTCTAATAGAGAGAATTGCAACAAGGTAGCTGATAGTACAGATAAGGAAACTGATAAAATGTTGACATTTTTTGGAATGAATCCGATGGCTGATGAAACAGACATGAAGCTGTCCCAGGCATTAAGTGATTTATTGACTAACTTTCTAGAAATACCAGTGGAAAAAATGGTGACGATCTGTGCAAGACGTTTGCATGAAGGTAGTCAAATTGACACAATGGTTAGTAATGAAAGACTGGCTGATCAGTTGTTAGCACAGTCAGCAAAATTGAATAATTTGGGGCTTTACATCATTGATTCCATGTTAAGTGTGGAAACCTCTCGGTATGATCTACCCAGCGCTGTCATAGACAGCATAAAACACCCATTGGCCAATAGATTCAGAGTGTTGGCAGGTTATAATGATGTGTGACTACCTCTGAACTTAGTTTGGGGCTTAGTGAATATAATATTTGTTTTATATCTTGTAACATAGCAGGGTGGCAATCACTCTGTGCTGATGAAGATAGTTTATTGTTCCTGACAAATCATGAGGTAATTTGTCTACAGAAAACTTGGCACAATGAAGATTCGAATATTATTTTAAATGGTTATGAATTCTTCAAGGCTACAGGCATGAAAAATTAAAAGCTGGGTCAACATTCTGGTGGGATTATCACACTAATAAAACTTGGTATTTTCCAGAAATCCTTGTTGTGGAGGACTTTGAATAATTTTTTTGTTGTTCTTGTACAAAGTAATAGTAAGGTACTTTGACTTATAAATTGCTACTTACCTCCAGAAAACTCTTGTTACTTTACCAAGAGGATTTGGTATGAGCTTCCAGATGTTTTAAAAGAAGTACAACAGAAATTTCCTAGGGCAGAAGTATTATTAATGGGGGATTTTAATGCACAAATTGTTTTTTTTTTTTTGGGACAGGCTTGTAGAGCACCCCTTTTTTCCTTGTAATTGTGTAACAAATCAATTAAAATCTTGTCAATCTAAAGATAAAATAATTAATAAAAACTGGAAAAGTGTGGTTGAAATATTAAAGGAAAACAATATGTATCCACTTAATGGGAGAGTTTTGGGAGACCCTGAAGGAGATTTCACTTTTGTCTCATCAGGAGGTGCCTTGGTAGTTGATTTTGTCTTCTGGTCCGGACAGTTGGATTTTTGGCATAATTGTCAAGTTCAAATTAGAGCAGAAAGTGATCATTATCCTGTTATCTTGGATGCTCAGGAAAAATATGAAAAAATACAAAACAATGATAGGGCTTGTATAGCTGAAATAAGAGCCTCTTGGCAAATCATTTGGAAGTATGATTCTGAGACTAATATAAGCCCTATAATACTGAGTTCTATAATAGCACATCCTCTGGTGTTACTTGAAACTAAATGTTGGGCCAAAATTTATAAGCAGTTTGAATCACTTCTTGAGGAGATAAAAGTGTCACTGGAGACTCCATGCAAGAAAAAAAATAACATGATTGGGGAGACTTGGTTTGATTCTGAATGTAGAAGATATAAATCAGTAATTAGGAAATTAAGTAGAGTATATAACAAGTTCCCTTCTAAATCAAGATTAAAGGAATTAAATGAAAAGAGCTTGTAAAAATTGACTATGGGAAAGAAAAAACTTTATTTTGAAGAGAAATGGGGGAAATGCTAAGGGCAGTGCAGGATAAGGATTCAAAAGCTTTCTGGACCTTAGTCTCTAAAAGACATACTACTTTTAAGGGGACTATTGATTCCTACATTCCTGAAGAAAAATGGCTTGTACACTTTAGGAAGATTTACAGTATTTTACACATGATGAATGTGAATTTGGTGAACTTTTGGGACAGTCTAATAACCAATTTAAACCAGTTACAATGGATGACATTTATCTGGCTATTTACACTTTAAAAAAACAAAAGGTGGCCAGCCCAGAAGGAATCCCCCCAGAGGTGTACATTACGGAGACTCTATCTTGGTGTCACTTTATGACAGTATTCTACAATAGATGTATTACTGAGAAAAAGATATCCTGATTCCTGGAAGGGTGCAATCATTGTGCCACTGCAGAAGAAAGGTCGACTAGATGACCCTAGAATGTATAGACCCATCAGTTTACTCAACATCAACTTAAACAATTTTTGTAAGATAATTCTACAATGGTTAGTGGCAGAAGTTGATAGAACTGGAGGCATTTCACCTTGTCAAGCAGGATTTAGGGAACATTTCTCAACCCTTGACAATATCTTTGTACTTTATCACTTTGATGAAAAGAAAGTTAAACTACAGAGGCAAAAATTGTCTGTTACATTCGTAGATTATAGTACTGCATTTGACAGTATGTCAAGGGAGATTTTGTGGCAGACCCTTTTAAAAAGAGGGATAAATCCCAATTTAGTTAAAATTATAGTACAACTATATGCTAACAATTGGGCCAGAGTTAAACAGTTTTCTGAGGCTTTTAAGATCAGTCAAGGTGTTCAGCAGGCTGTGTACTGGCCCCTCTGCTATTCTCCCTATACATGGAAGGTATACTATCCCATAGCAGCTTCATTGATAAGGATTCCCATAAAATTAAGAATTATGCTGTCCCTATACTGGCTTATGCTGATGATATTATATTCTTGTCTTTAACAAAGATGGGAATGAAAAAAAAAACTGGATTATATCTATAAAGAATTAGGTTCCATACAATTAACGATTAATATAAACAAAACAAAAATGATGACTATTGGGAGTTTGAACTGCAAAGGAAATTGGTTTATTGGTCCTAACAAAGTGGAAGTGGTGTCAGAATATGTATATCTGGGTGTAATGATACAGCAAATTGGAAAATGGAGTAAACATAGTGTGAGATCCATTAAGAAATCTAAAAAAAAATAGTCAACTTAAACAAATTTAATTATACATACGGTGGAATGACAGTCAGACCCCTGGTTCAAGTTATTCAAGCAAAAATTGAATCACAGTTGTTATATGGCAATGACATTTGTGATATAAAGGACCCTAATAAATTATTGAGTCCTTTGTACAAATCTTTAAGATATATTTTACGGGTAGGCCATTCATGTCCTTCTTCATATGTAAGGGCTGAATTGGGGCTAGTTAGCATTACAGCACTATTAGACGTGAGAAAAGTTAATTTCTGGATCCATGCTATAAATAAAAATGAGGATTCTCTAGTTAAAAAATGCTTAAGAGAAAAGGAGTTCTAGCAGAGTTTAGGGTACAAGTTGGGCTATTGGTTAAACCCCATTATGCTTATTTTGGAGGAGTACAAGTTGTTACACCTAAAGAAAGCTGTCAATAAAGGCATTTTGATCAGCATGAAATATAAAAAATACATTAAAAAATAAAATAATTGGAATAGGGAAGACTTGAATTTGATCTCGAGTTTTGATATTCTAAATGGTTTGCTTCAAACAATTATAACCACAGTTTAAAAAAATATTTAGATATATTAACTGACCCAGGACTATGAGCCAACTTTACTCTTTATAAATGTGAGCAGTTTTCCAGTAGTGTTCTGGATTTTAGATACAAAAAAGAAGGAATTACTTCTGAGGATTGTGATTGTGCGGGTGGTGGCAAGGAAGATTTATTATATGTTCTATGGGAATGTAGATGGTACGAAAAGTTGTGTGCAAATTGGTTAGGTTCCTTTTTAAACAGTATCTATTTAACAGCTAGACTAGAACTAACAAACATCTTGTTCCATATAAAAGATGTTCGGGCAGTGGAAAGGCTAGACAACTACCTCCAAGCTATTAGGAAAGTAAAGTGCAAAATAAAAGTTGCATAATGTGTACTAGGATATGAATGTTAATTTATTTCTTCTCCAGTATCTAAAGAAAATGAATTATTTATGAATTTTAGTATGTATGTATGTATGTTATGTTTTGTAATGTATAAACATTGTGAAGGTTTTTGAACCATACAATAAAACATAGACTTCTAGGAAAACAAACTGAACTTACAAGCTCAAATGGGCAGACTAGGTGGGCCATAGGCCATAGGCCCTTATCTGCCGACACTGTCTATGTATCTATGTAACATGATTCATTGATATTGATTGATTGATTGATTCTTAACACACTATTCAAGTACCTGAATGAGACTCACAGCACTTGGGATCATTTTGTTCCCTTCATTCAATGTGCTTACAATTCCAGCCCTTGTGTCGACAGTATAGAGTACATACCATTTTTCCTAGTCCATGGACATCACCCAAGAACACCTCTGGGCAAAGATCTTTTGCTGCTAGAGGTCCCAAAGTCATCTTCATCCTTCATAATCCCAATGTTAGAACAGCTTGAACTTGCCAGATGTGTTGCAATTGACACTCTGGGACAGAGGAAAACTGCAACGCAAAAAATGTCAGCAGTCAAGTCTCACGATCCTTCATTTTCTGTTGGGGACATTGTATATTTGTATTGACCTGTCCTTGTTCCGGGCGCCACCAAAAAAATTGCTTTGCCCCTGGACTGGTCCCTTCTACATTGTGGAAGAGCTTCCTCCTGTTCATGTTCGCTTATGCCACAAGTCCAATGGAAAGCTGGTACACAGTAAAATTCAAATCAACAGGCTGAAACATGAGTACTTAAATGATACCCTCCCTGATGATCCTAGTCCCCAGTAATGAAGCTGCACTTGAACCTGCAATACTTTCTGATGCTGAACTTCCTGCTGACAATTTGACACAAGTTTCACTAGAACCCCACAGTCCTGCCACTTATCTGCTGGATCCTGTTCTACCTGACCAACCAGATGGACTTTCTGGAACTTCTCAGCCTCTTGTGTGTTCTCAGGACTCTCATGTACCCCAATCAGTGTACCAGAGCCAGAAGATTTTGTGCAAAAATTACATTAATTGATCATGGCCATATCATGTTAAATGGTGTGGGTTTGATAGTGCTCAGAACTCTTGGGTCCCCTTTTGTGACCTGACCACGCCCTGTCAAGAACTAGTTCAAGCCACCCATTCATCAATCCCAACTGACCATAAAAGTCACAAAACCAAGTGCACTTTATTACTCGGACTCAGTGTGATGATTCTGCGATTTCTGTGTCTTAACAATGCATATTGGTTCTAAATTACTGTTTACTCTAACAATTTTTCTCTCCTAGCTCTAGGAAAAGATATATTGTTCCAATCATTACAGAAAATTGAATTGCATTTGGGTAATAGGTGCTGCGCCTCTTCTTCCATGTCTTTCTTGTCCCTTCCCCGCACCTTAGTGATTGTGGCATGGCCAGCCTCAAGTGCTATGGTGTCCCCTCCTTCCTTTGCATTACACTGACTGTGTAGTTCAGATTCTTTCCTCCCCTTCCCTGCAGCAATGTATTGTAGTTTTCTATTATTCAATCAATCATCTTCCATTAATGTCTCCATGATGTTGATAAATGTTCATATTAATGTTTAATAAGTTAATAATATTTGCAAAGGTTTTGATAATTTTCACCATTGTTTGTTGCATAACAATGTCTTTACTTGTTTGAGTGGTACTCACATTTACAGTACCCAGGGTGATGCGGAGTACAGAGTCTAGTAGTACCCCTCCCTGCAATGATCTCTGTTGATGAATGAAATAACCACAGCAGTCTAGCAGCACCCCCTCCCACAAAGAGCCCCATTGATGAATAAATCATACTTAGTAGTCTGGCAGTACCTTTTCCTCCTCCTTGGATCCCTGATGATGAATAAAATAACCCAGGCACTCTAACAGTACCCTCTCCCATAATGATCCCCACTGATGAATGAACTATCCCTGGCAGTATAGCAGTACCCCCTCCCACAATGATCCCCACTGATGAACAAACTTTCTCTGATACTGTAACAGTACCTCCCTCCCACAGTGATCCCCACTGATGAATTAACTATCCCTGGCAGTCTAGCAGTACCCCCTTCCACAATGATCCCCACTAATCATAGGAATCATACTAACATACTAACATACTATTTGCCAGCAGATTAGGCCTTATGGTCTATCAAGTCTGCTCGAACCTAGATCCTTAGTTGGGTGCCGAGACCCTCCCATCCCTTGTGCTCCAGAAACCCCTATCATCCATCCCCACCCCCCCGGGACAGGCCATCATCTGATACATCCACTTTCTGTGTCTGTCCCACCCTCTCTTAAAGCCCTCCACTGTGGATCGCTGAACCAGCTCACCAGGCAGAGCATTCCAAGGGTCCACCACCCTCTCAGTGAAAAACCTCCTCCTCTTTTCCCCCTCACCCTTCCACCTTCCAACTTCAAACCATGCCCTCTGGTGATGCCTCCCTGCTTTAGTCTAAAGATCCCCTCCACGTTTACCCTATTTATTCCCTTGAGGTACTTGAAGACCTCAATCATGTCCCCCTGTCTCTCCTCTCCTCCAATGAAAACAGGCAGAGCTCCTCAAGTCTGTCCTCGTAAGTCAAATCCCCTAGCCCTCGTATCATCTTTGTTGCCCTCCTCTGTACCCTCTCCAGGAGCTGTATGTCCCTCTTCAAGTGTGGTCTCCAGTACTGTACACAGTACTCAAGGTGTGGTCTAACCAGTCCATTGTACAGCGGCAGAATCACTTCCTTGCTCCTAGAGGTGATCCCCCTTGCGATGCATCCCAACATCCTGTTTGCCTTGCTAGCTGCTCTCCTGCACTGCTCAGAGTTATTCATACATGTATCCACCATGACCCCTAGGCCTTTTTCCCTGTTGGGCTTCCAGCACCTCCCCTCCCAGGGTGTACCTGTGTTTAGGGTTTCCCGACCAAGATGCAACACCTTGCACTTGGTGATATTGAAATTTAATTTCCATGTGTGAGCCCAGCTTTCCAGGGTGTCCAGGTCCCTTGCAGGGCCAACCTCCCTCTTCTCCCTCAACTACTGCTCCCATCTTGGAGTCATCCATGAAGAGACTCATTTCACCCTATACCATCCCTGATGTCGATATGTATGCATTAAACAGGATTGGACCCAGGACCGGAGCCCTGTGGTCCCACTACCAACCTCTGTAGGGTTTGAGAGCTCCCCACAGACCACTACTCTCTGAGTGCGTCCAGCTATCCAGTTTTCAATCCATCTGACCATCAAAGGGCCTACTCCTAACCCCATCAGTTTCTCCACCAGACCATTGTGGGGACAGAGTCAAGCCTTCTGAAGTCAGAATAATACATCCACAGGCTTACCCTGTCCAGTTCTGATGTTACCCATTCATAGAACTCCACAAGGTTGGTTTGACATGATCTACCTAGCACAAACCCATGCTGCCGACTATCCAGACCTCCACCTCCCCAAGTAAACCCCAATCGTTCCTTTAGTATACTCTCCATTAATTTTCCCACCACCGAGGTTAAACTGATGGGTCTATAGTTTCCTGGTACTTCCTTCGACCCCCTTTATGGATTTGGTACCACATGTGCCTCGCCAATCCCTAGGTACCCTCCCTGTCTCAAGTGACCTGTTGAAAAGCTCCGCCAGGAGTGCAGCCAGTATGTCCGCCAATTCCCATAGTACTCTCGGATGAATGCCATCTGGCCCAGGAGATTTGTCTTTCTTTAGGGCCTTGAGGGCAAACCACACCCTTTTGGTGGGGATGGCATCATCCGTCCCCTCCACCTTACTGGTCTTTTTATCTTTATCCAGATGTGACACCCCTGGGGTACCTTTCCCTCCTTTTTGCTCCATTTCTGTTGCTCCCCTGATCCCACTCCCTGCCGCTTCTATCCCTTTGTGCCTTGCTTTGTAGATATCCCATCCCCTCCTAGTGAACACAGAGGCAAAGTACTCGTTAAATACCTCTGCCTGGTCCTCGCCTCTTCCACCCACCCTCCTTCAGATCTCAATCTGCTGAGATGGCCCTTAGTTTTCTCCGCTCCCCAATGTGCGGAAGAACCCTTTTCCCTCCATGTATCCCTGTGCCAGCCATTGCTCTTTACTGGACTTTGCTCCCCTCACCATATGGTGACTTTTCTAGATACAAGCTGGTACATTTCTATCCCTATCCCTCTTGTTGTTTTATATTTTTGTAAGCCGCCTTCTTTTCTCCTGACTGCTACCTGGACCTCACTGGACCACCAGCATGGTTTATCGACCTTGCTCCTACGTTTCAACTTAGCGCAGATCCTGACTGCCTCATGAAGTCCCCATTTTATGACCTCCCATCTCCTTTCCACACTTGTCATTGAGGTAATCCCCTTCAAGTGATCCTTGAGAATATTTCCCATGCCCATAAAGTCTGCCCCCCTGCAGTCCACTGCCAGTGTCCTAGATCTCACCCCCCCCCAATGCTTATTTGAAACCAGACAGTATTGTGGTCACTCCCAGTCAGGGGGTCCTGTACAACCATGTCCCTTACCAGATCCCCATCTGCCAGAACCACATCCAGGACATGCCCCTCCTTGTGGGCTCCATCACATGCTGTGTTAAGAACACATCCTGGAAGCCATCCAGCAGCCTCTGCTCCTTGGCCACCTTAGAGGACATGGTTCCCCAGTTTGTACCTGGCATATTAAGGTCCCCATCAACACCACTCCTTCCCTTTTGGTCCACACTGGGCAATGATGTTGTCAGAAAACCATCCTCTAGAACATCACTCGTCCCGGGGGGCCTATATGCTACTCCCAGCTTGACCTTATCTCCTGCTGGGGATCGTAAGGTGACCCATAAGGCCTCCACGTTTCCCTCTGCCTCTTCTACCATAGCAATTTCTATGTCATCTCTAATGAACATAGCCACTCCACCCCCTCTGCCCTCCTTTCTATCCTTCCTAAGCATAGTGTACCCCCGTACATTTAGGTCCCAGTCATGGTTTTTGCTGGCCCACGTTTCCGTGACTGCCGCCACATCCACCCCCTCGAACAGCATGGCCTGGAACTCTGGCAACTTGTTTCCCAAGCTCCTGGCATTTACTAACTAACCCCCACCCCTTATCCTGATCCTTTTGTTGAACCCCACCCAGATTCCTTATGCTTCCATCCTCCCCTGCTCCTCCTGAAACCTCCACCTCAGTCTGTTTCCCCCCTCCCCTTGGGCTAGAGGCTACTCCCCTCATCTGGAGGGAGGCTTCTAGTCAGCCCTCCCTTATCCCTTCCCCCTTACAAGTTTAAACCCCACCTTTCTTGTATAGTCAGCCATCCCTGTTTAAGGACTTCCTTCCCTAATGGGGCAAGATGAAACCTGTCCTTGGCATATGGTCCTTATCCTCCCAAACTCCATTCCAGTTCCTATTTTAACCCATATTCTTGCCCACTTCCTGAGCCATTCATTAACCTCTGTGAGCCTTATTTTTTCTCCACTGGGGCCTTTGGTACTGGCAATATCTCCGAAAGGAAATGTTGCATCCATTATCCGACAGACTCTGGCAAGTTCTTGGAACCTTGCTTGGATTTCCATAATGCTATTTCCCTCTAGATCATTAGTTCCCAAATGCACCAAATCCGGTTTCCCTCCACAATCCTAACCATTTCATACACCATGAACTTTGCTCTGTGCACTGTCAGCCCAGAGATACTCACTACCTTCACCTGGCTATGGCATCCATCCCCTGTCCCTCCCAATGGATACCCTTAATCATCGAGTCTCCCAGTAACAGAACCTTACACCGCCATCATCCTTATGGTTACCTCCACTATGCCTCTCAGCCCCTCCCCACTTTATTCATGATCGCAATTTCATGGGAGTCTTCCTGCCTTATTAGAGACCCCCTTGTCACCCTCCCTTTCTGCCTCCCTTGCTATTTTGCCCACTTAACTCAAACCTCCTCTGAATAGGTTGTCCCTTTAACCCTCTCTTATCTGAACCATTTATCCTGGCCTGATGGTTCCCTTCCCCTTTCATCCCCCCCCTTGTAATAGTACCCCTGTCTCCAGAGGCTCTCTGTGGGTCCCTTTAGCTAGGGCCCCATCCTTGGTACTGACCTTCCTGCTGAAGGGGCTCCTCTCCCCACCTCCTTGTCTCCCAGTTTCTCTCAATCATGCTCTCCTCCCTCATGTCTGGAATATGTTGCATCTCCCCATTTGCTTAACATATATTTTCCCTCTCCTCTGGGACTATGTCTATCCTTTCCATAGCTGTTCTGTGATGCCCTATGGGTATCCGACTCCCTCCCCGGCCTCTGTATAAGTTTCCTCATTTCACCAACCCCTTCCTCCCCATCTAGGATGCTTAGTATCTCAAATTTATTGTGACACTCTATGTCAGCCTCCATCAAGTAACCGAGTTTCCTGACTGCATCTCTAAACTGACCCTCTTCTTCCTCTCTTGCACTGTTCACCTTAGGAGCTCCTTCCCACAGTCTGCTGTTTTAGGCTTCCTTACAACAGCCCCTCTGACTCTTCCCCTCCAGTCTCCTTGAATTCAAATTTTCACCCTGTCGCTTTCCCTTAGCATCAACTTCCTATCTAAGGGTCCTCTGTCCCTAATATCCCCCTTCTGCTTGCTGTAGCATAATGTCCTGTAATTTCAGGCGTTGCCCCAGTCTCCCCTCAGCCCCACCCTTCTGCCCATATCCACCCTTATCCTTGGACACCCCCAGCTCCACAGCTTACTCCTTAACCAATAACCTCACTCCTGATACAAGATAGCTGTCTACAGAGTGGGCAGCCTCCCTTTCTCAGGCCCAATTTAGAATTATTGCCATCCACAGCCTGTGCAGCCTAAGCCCCTTCTGAGATGCCTGCCATGGTGGAATATGGCCACCCTGATTATCCTCCTCTGTTTATAATAGCACACACCTTTTCTCAGTCCCTTTCCCTGGAGTACAGTTTCTCTCTATACTGACTGTAGTTATTTACAAACCCAATTTCAACCCACCAACAAAGTTCCCAAGTCTCACAAACACATCACAGTCAGTATGTGTTCAGTCCCACTAACAGTGTGTGTAAGCAGACACCAGGTACCGTGTGATGTCACAGGCCCACCAACTCCTGTTGCTTCAAATTTCAGTCCCAAACAGAATACTCCAGCCCTTCAATCCCAACCCCCCAGTGGCTTTTCAGTATTGAAGAAGCCTACAAAACAGGGTGGGTGGGAGGCTCTTACCAAACACTAGGCAACAACACATTTAAATTACCTTCTAATTTTCCCTGCCAAACATCTATCCCCAAGCCTACAATATCACAGCCAAGTATCAGTTCAAATTCAAGGTAATAATTTTTAACACACAGAACTAATTTCACTTACAAACTATTCAAATATTTCAGTTTAAAACAAAATATAACTCCTGGCCTCTTTTCTACCAACCTGTTGCTAAGCTCCCAAGTGAACAATGAAAGCCACAGTAATTCCTGTTTAAAGACAAGTTAATTGCAGCTAATGTTCCTCCCCAAACACCAGGCAAACAACACATTTAAATTACCTTCTAATTTTCCCTGCCAAACATCTATCCCCAAACCTACAATATCACAGCCCAAGTATCAGTTCAAATTCAAGGTAATAATTTTAACACACAGAACTAATTTCACTTCAAACTATTCAAATATTTCAGTTTAAAACAAAATATAACTCCTGGCCTCTTTTCTACCAACCTGTTGCTTAAGCTCCCAAGTGAACAATGAAAGCCACAGTAATTCCTGTTTAAAGACAAGATAATTGCAGCTAATGTCCCTTCCCCCTAACACCAGGCAAACAACACATTTAAATTACCTTCTAATTTTCCCTGCCAAACATCTATCCCCAAACCTACAATATCACAGCCCAAGTATCAGTTCAAATTCAAGGTAATAATTTTTAACACACAGAACTAATTTCACGTACAAACTATTCAAATATTTCAGTTAAAACAAAATATAACTCCTGGCCTCTTTTCTACCAACCTGTTGCTTAAGCTCCCAAGTGAACAATGAAAGCCACAGTAATTCCTGTTTAAAGACAAGTTAATTGCAGCTAATGTCCCTCCCCCAAACACCAGGCAAACAACACATTTAAATTACCTTCTAATTTTCCCTGCCAAACATCTATCCCCAAACCTACAATATCACAGCCCAAGTATCAGTTCAAATTCAAGGTAATAATTTTAACACACAGAACTAATTTCACTTACAAACTATTCAAATATTTCAGTTTAAAACAAAATATACTCTGGCCTCTTTTCTACCAACCTGTTGCTTAAGCTCCCAAGTGAACAATGAAAGCCACAGTAATTCCTGTTTAAAGACAAGTTAATTGCAGCTAATGTCCCTCCCCAAACACCAGGCAAACAACACATTTAAATTACCTTCTAATTTTCCCTGCCAAACATCTATCCCCAAACCTACAATATCACAGCCCAAGTATCAGTTCAAATTCAAGGTAATAATTTTTAACACACAGAACTAATTTCACTTACAAACTATTCAAATATTTCAGTTTAAAACAAAATATAACTCCTGGCCTCTTTTCTACCAACCTGTTGCTTAAGCTCCCAAGTGAACAAAGGAATGTTACTGAGCTAAATGGACTTACGTCCTATATGCTCACCACTATCACTTAATTTCTAATCTGATTCAAATACCTGTCCCATTTAGATTTAAACTCAGTAATAGACTGACTAGCCACAACCTCCAATGGCAATGTATTCCAATCATGCACCACCCTTTTATTAAACCACCATGTACTTCGTACTTTATTACTTTTAGCGGCTGTTAACTGCATTGGATGGGACCTAGTATTATACATACTACTATTTACTTTTAACCCAGCAATGTCCCAAAGATCATCACTTTGCCAAGCTATAAACCAAGCACATATCCCACGCTTTCTCGCTCCTCAAAGTACATATTCAACTCCATCAATCTAGTTGCATAATTTTTTCTACCATATTGCAGATAACTCTTGTTGCTCTTTTCTGGACCGCTCTAAAAATTGAATCCTGTTTTTTAAAGGGAGACCACCTGTGCTCCATACTCCATAATAGGCCTCACCAGAGAATACAGAGGCATAACAACCATCCTGCTTCTGGATGATACATGCCTCAGTATGCAATTTAAGATTTTATTTCCTTTTTGGCTATATTCTGACAATGTGATGAAAATGTAATATTACTAGATACTGTTATACCCAAATCTCTTTCCTCATTTGTTATTTTTATTGGTATATTTCCTAATTTGTAGGATAATTTAGGTTTCTATTGCCCAAATGCATTTGAAACATTTATCTAAATTCAATGTCAATTTATATTTTTAGTCCACATATCAATATTATCTATTGCATCCTGTAAATTTGAAGTGTTTAATCTAATATTCACTTCTGCTCCAATCCTACAATCATCAGCAAACTTTTGCATCCATACAGATTTTTGTTTTAATTGAGTACGATACATAAAGATTGAAGAGACAGGGGCTAATACCGATCCTGAAGGCACCCCACTAGTCACTCCCCAAACTATCAGACTGTTCCCTCTAATAATCACACACTGATTTCGATCATATAACCAGTTTGAACCCAATTAGTTATATACAATTTATACTCAGATTTCTCATCTGTTGTATCAACTTCGTAATGAAACCTGTCAAACGCCTTTGAAAAATCAAGAAACAGCACATTGACAGGGTTACCTCATCTAATCTATCCATAACGAGGTTATAGAAGGCCAACATATTCTGTCTGGCATGACCTACCCCTACAAAGCCATGCTGAAATTCATCTGTAAGACAGTTTGTCTCTAAATATTCTTGAATTCTATCCTTTAACACCCCTTCTAAAATCTTTGATGGTATGGCAGTAAGGCTAATGGGTCTATAATTTGCAGGATCCATCTTATACCCTTCATATATATTGGGACAACAATTGCTGATCTCCAGCATTCAAATTACCTCACCTGTGTTCAGGGATTGTTGGAATATGTATGTTAATGGGGGAGCTATTGTCTCAGCTAGCTCCTTAAGTACTCTTGGATGGAGTCCATCAGGACCTGAGGATTTAGTCGGATCTAATTGTACTAGCCGTTCTTTAATTTCTGAATAAGTTATTAATATACTTTCTTTTGGGTCAGGGTCAATTCTTTTAATAGGATGTAAGATTTTATCATTGGAAAAGACAGTTGAAAAATATTTATTTGCAATATCTGCCATTTCTTTGTTATCAGATGTACTATCTCCATTTGCTTTTCTTAGTGGGCCTATAGTCTTGGAATTCCCTTTTATATACTAATATAAGCATAGAAAGCCTTTGGATTTCCCTCTACCCTATTAACTAAACTAAATTCATAATCAATTTTAGCCTTCCTGATTTGTTTTAATTTGATTTATTGGTTGTATTGATTTCTGGTTTTATATGATCTATTTGTTTTCCATTTTTTATAAAGTTTATGCTTTTTGTTAATTAGTGATCTAATTTTGTGAGTCCACCACTGTACTTTATTATTTCTCCCAGTATACTTTGTTTTGTGGGGATATGTTCTAATTCTTGCTGTTTTATTTTTGTGAAAAATATATCCCATACTTCTTGCAGAGGTCTGTCACCAAACTCATTTCTCCATTCCCATTTTGATAAATTTGCATTCATTTTATGAAAATTCACTTTCGCGAAGTCATAAATAATGGTTTTACCCCTTTGAATTGATACTGGTTCAGCCAATTTAAATTCTACTATAAAGTGGTTGCTTGTTCCTAAAGCAACAGTGGTCTTGCACTCACTCAAGATGTCTCCCATATTTGTCAAAACTATATCTAGTATATGTTCACCCCTAGTTGGCTCTGTTACACACTGAACTAAGCCTATTTGATCACAAACAATTTGAAATTCTCTCTCAAAAGGGTGTTACCACATAAGATGTTCCCCAATCTATTCCTGGTAGGTTTAGATCACCTAAAATTAATACCCTGTCTGATGGATCTAGGGTCAACATGTGATCTATCAAACTCTTATTATGTTGTGAAGTAGATGAAGGAGCTCTGTAAATTAATCCTAAAATGATTTTTGGAGCGTGTATTGGTAATAGTTTGATCCATACTTGATCCACCATATCCAAGGAGGGTACCATTAATTCTGACTTTATACTATCTATTATATACAAAGCCACCCCTCCCCCTTTCCTATATGCCCTGGACTTCCTATATAGTGTATAACCACCGATATCCTGACCCCAATCATCGTTTTTCGTCCCACCATGTTTCTGTCACAGCAGCTATATGTACATTGTTAGAAGCCAAAATATAATATAATATAAATATAATATAATATATAAATATAATGAATGAACTATCCCAGGCAGACTAGCAATGTCTCTTCTTTAACCCTGTTGAGCAATAAAATAATCCAGGCAGTCTCACAGTACCCATCTCCTGCCCCAATCCCCATTAATAAATGAAATACCATTGGCAATCTAGTGGTACTGCTCTTCTGCCCCAGTCCTCACCGATGAAAGGAATAACCCTGGCAGTCTAGCAGCACTCCTCTTCTGCCCTAATCTCCATTGATGAATGAACTATCCCTGACAGTCTAGCAGTACACTCTGCTGCCCTGTTCATGAATATAATAACCCTGGCAGGCTAGCAGTGCCCACATCCTGCCATGATCCCTAATGCTATAAAATAGATGTATAGCTCTGATAGTCCACTGGCCCATCCCCCCCAATTGCATTACCCATACATCACAGCACCTGCCCCCCAGGCAGAATGTTACAAACTCCTTGAATCATTCGGCACTCACCATCCTTTATCTTTCACTGGGCACCATACCCACCTAAAGGAACCTGATAGTGGGCAGGCTGGAAGTTAACATCTGGCAGAGACAATCCTCTCCCCACCTCGACTGGTTGCATTCTGAATGAATGAGGCTGCGTGTGTGCATACAATTACAAACTCTAACAAGAGCCGATAGGGCTGCAGGTGCCAAATTTAGTGTAAAAAGATTGAAAATTACAAGCCTGCATATGCAAAATGTAATCTTGGCTCATAAAGTTGTTGTGTTTTTAATATTTTTACACCACATTGTCAACATAACATTGTTATGACCCTGCGTTATGAAGAATTGCAGAAAACATTTTCATCTTTTGGCCCAAAGGTGATTTTGTGCAGGGACTGCGAAATCAACTTTTGGGGTGTAAAAACACATTTTAATCAGGAGCTGAAAAATGACAGCTATCACATTCATGAGGTGCAGTACAGAAATGGCTGTGTTGAAAATATGGGCTAAAAATATTGAATATTACTGAAGTTAAGATCCTGGCGTTTGCAAAATTCAACATAACCTCATAATTTAATGCAGCTTTGAAAGCCGTCTCTATGATACTGCTAGTGAAAATACTGGAATAGAGAAGGAGTTTCTGCAGCTGCCAGACAGAGACACTGGCTCTATTTTTGGGCAGAAAATGGTAAAAGTAATGCTAAAGTACTATAATAATAATAATAATAATAATAATTTTATTTTTTAAGCGCCTTTCAAAATTTCTAGACACTGTATAAAGTTAAAACAGAATTCTTAGACAACAAATACAAAAATAATAACACAACAGATCCATGTGATTATACGTTACTGGTATGCCTTAAACCACAAAAAGGTTTTAAATGCTTGTTTAAATCCCCCCACAGTCGTGCACTCCCGAAGCTGATGGGGTAGAGAATTCCAGAGGGAAGGGGCCCCAAACATAAATGCTCGGGCCCCAGAAGATTTCAAAATCACCCTCAGAATCTCTGGCAACCCCTTGTCAGCCAATCAGAGCTGTCACACAGGGCAGTAGGGAACAAGAAGCTCTTTTAAGTAGTCAGAGCCAAGTCCATGTAGGGCTTTATAAGTCAGTAAGCCAACTTTAAAGGTGATTCACCACTGAATTGGCAGCCACTGCAGATCGCGCAGCACAGGAGTAATATGCAGGGACCAGGAAGTCCCCATCAGGAATTGTGCTGAAGCATTCTGCACTAGCTGCAAGCGGTGGATATCAAGCCCAGGAAGCCCTAAGTATAGGGAGTTGCAGTAGTCAAGGCACGAGGTCACACAGGCATGGACCAACGTGGGCAGATTGCAGGATGGAACAAGTTGCTTGACCATGGCAATGTTCCTAAGATGATAAAAGGCAGACTTGATGACTGCTGACACCTGAGATCGAAGGGTCAGCCCGTTGTCAAGCACCACCATCAGGTCCCGGACCCATTCAGAGGTAAGAATCTGGGAGCCCCCCAGAAAAAGTCCAGAGGGCTGACAAGTGCTCAACCTCTCTATCCGGTGACCCGGGTCCACAACCATCACCTCAGTCTTTTCCATGTTCAACTTTAACCAGCTCAAATTCATCCAGTCCCGGATTTCAGTGAGGCAGTTATTAAGTACTGAGAGAGCACTATCCTGGTCAGGTGAAAAAGACAGGTAGAGATGGGTATCATCAGCATAGCAGTGAAACCTGCCCATACTGTCTTACAATGTCTCCGAGGAGCAGCATATACACTGCAAACAACATGGGGGACAGCACCAAGCCCTGAGGAATCCCACACGACAGAGGGATTGAGTCTGAAAAAAATTCCAGACACAACTCTCTGCATTCTGCCAGTGAGGAAAGATGTAAACCACCTGAGAACCGTACGTCAGGCCACAGATGAGCCTCAGGTGCTCAAGAAGCACCCCATGGTCCACACTGTCAAAAGCTGAGGAGAGATCAAGGAGCACCAGAATAGAATGGTTTTTCTGATCTCTCACCAACAGCATCCCCCACAGAGCAAGTCAAGAGGATCTCCGACCTGATGTCGGCCACTTTATTCACAAAAAATCAAGCAAGCTCATCACACACCATTTGCGAAAAAGCTCTTCAGAGCTGCAGACAGGTTGGGTTGCACATCCTGTTGACAGTTCAGAAGAGTTGAACTGGTCGATTCTGAGTGACAGAAATCTACCTGGACAGGAATTCTGCCTTCTTACTGGAGATCACTGATTGGTAGGCCTGATAATGCTCTATCAATCTAAGGCAGTTGGCCTCCAGGGCGGATTTCCACCACCGCCTCTCTAACCTTCGATCTAGTCACTGCAGCTCCCTCAAAGACCAATCAAACCAGAGGGCCTGAGGGCAAAGTGGGAGAGGACGAACATGGACAGGAACAATCAAGTCCAGAGCTGAGGAGATGGCCTTATTATAGGCCAAGACCAGGATCTCTGGACTCGAGCTGACCACAGAAAACTCCGAGAGGTCAATCACTTCCACTAGGCCTTCAGGGATCACATCCAGTAAAGTGCAGTAACTGACCATCTCCACAGAGGCAGGCCTATGAAGGGGGCACAAAAGTTAAACCTCACAGTGTAATGATCGGACCAACTGACAGGTTCCACCCCTAAATCAGAGGCATCAATCCCCAGGAGGAAAACCAAGTCCAGAGAGTAACCAAAACTATGGGTAGCAGAGGTAACAATCTGTCTGAAGCCCAGAGATGTCATCAACTGGAGGAAGTGCTGTCCAAAAGGTGAGAATTTGTCATCAATCCTTGCGTTGAAGTCACCCAGAACCATCAGTGTGGGCAACTCCAATGCCATGTCAGCGGCGAAGTCCGCTGCTTCCTGCAGGAATCGCTTTTCGTCACCTATCCTACAGCCCACACCTGCTACCACAGTACACTCAAAAGACTCAGCCTCCTCTACTGGTACACTAGTGAGGCCCAACTTGGTCTGGACAATCTGCATAACATCCACGAACTCCGGCAGATCAAAGGTACTCCAGGAGACACGAGGTGCAGTGACTGAGCACCAACCAACAGCATCCCCCACAGAGCAAGTCAAGAGGATCTCCGACCTGATGTCGGCCACTTTATTCACAAAAAATCAAGCAAGCTCATCGCATGCCATTTGAGAAAAAGCTCTTCAGAGCTGCAGACAGGTTGGGTTGCACATCCTGTTGACAGTTCAGAAGAGTTGAACTGATAGATTCTGAGTGACAGAAATCTCCCTGGACAGGAATTCTGCCTTCTTACTGGAGATCACTGATTGGTAGGCCTGATAATGCACTACCAATCTAAGGCAGTTGGCCTCCAGGGCGGATTTCCACCATCGCCACTCTAACCTTCGACCTAGTCACTGCAGCTCCCTCAAAGACCAATCAAACCAGAGGGCCCGAGGGCAAAGTGGGAGAGGACGAACACGGACAGGAACAATCAAGTCCAGAGCTGAGGAGATGGCCTTATTATAGGCCAAGACCAGGATCTCTGGACTCGAGCTGGCCACAGGAAACTCTGAGAGGTCAATCACTTCCACTAGGCCTTCAGGGATCACATCCAGTAAAGTGCAGTAACTGACCATCTCCACAGAGGCAGACCTATGAAGGGGGCACAAAAGTTAAACCTCACAGTGTAATGATCGGACCAACTGACAGGTTCCACCCCTAAATCAGAGGCATCAATCCCCAGGAGGAAAATCAAGTCCAGAGAGTGACCAAAACCATGGGTAGCAGAGGTAACAATCTGTCTGAAGCCCAGAGATGTCATCAACTGAAGGAAGTGCTGTCCAAAAGGTGAGAATTTGTCATTAACCCTTGCGTTGAAGTCATCCAGAACCATCAGTGTGGGCAACTCCAAAGCCATGTCAGCGGCGAAGTCCGCTGCTTCCTGCAGGAATCGCTTTTCATCACCTATCCTACAGCCCACACCTGCTACCACAGTACACTCAAAAGACTCAGCCTCCTCTACTGGTACACTAGTGAGGCCCAACTTGGTCTTGAAACAGACCGCTACTCCCCCCCTGCGGTCCAGTCTCAAGCAGCGTATCACCGAGTACCCAGCTGGAATTGCCACTTCTAATGAAGGGCCAGCATTTTCATCCAGCCAGGTCTTGGTGATGCATGCCAGATCAGTTGTTCCAACAAGATCTGCAATAATTGTAGTCTTGTTCTTAATAGATCTGGCATTACATAACACCGCTTGAGTTGGACGGGATTCAAGAGCCACCCCAGCTACTTGCCCACCAAATGAAGTGGTGCCCTTGGGTATGGGGACTAGACATGAAGCACCACATTCCAGGCTCTATTTTGCCCCAGGGTGGCTTCTAGGCCTAAAAACCCCAATGTGAGAGACCCGCTCATTCGCTGTCTGATGCTCCCCACCCCTACCACCCCTCCTACGCACAACACCCAGCGCTCGACAGCACTGGTAGATAGAAAACTACAGAGGTGCGGGGAAAAATGGGCCAAGGTTGTGGAGAGCAGAGGGTGAATAACGCATGGCCAGGGGGAGATCCTACACATTCCACAAGCTAACAACAATCAAAAACGCAGAGCACAAGCATCTAAACAAATAATAACTAAGAAAAATTCCCTTCCACCAACTCAACAATAAATAAAATAAAAACCCTGCAACAAAACAAGTTAAAACATTCCGACGCTACAGAATAGCTCCACTAGAATAATTGTTCTTACCCAATAAACCCCAAAACATTTATACCTCCCACCCACAAACACAAAATTTTAAATAACTAACTTAAAAGACAGCAGCAAGTAAATAAGTATCTTACAGAGACTCTCCAGCTGTGAGTTATGAATTGATAAATAAACGAAAAGATAATGAGTCTTGAAGGGGGTCTCTCTCCACCCCCTAACAATGAATTAAATTTAAACCAGAAAACATGGCCCTCTCACTGCTATATTTTTTTTTCCAAACAATTTTTATTTAGTTTTCCAAGAAATATACATATAATGAGTCTGATCACTTTAAATAAAGTAATGCATATCTTTCCATACAGATATTGTGATTTTACAATATTCTTAAGAATAATCATGAGACTACTGTCCCTGCAATACATTTGCATGGGTACATGGTAAAAATTCATTAGTAACCATAGTACTACCTAAGAGCATGACAAATAATATTATTACTGTAATAAACATAAATACTGAAAGTAATAACTCAATTCTTATTTAACCAGTAAAAGAAGGCTGCCCAATCTGCTTCATATTTATACAATGTCTTATTATTGAGATGGCTAATTCGTTCATTGATGGCTATCTTTGCTAATGAATTGGTCCATTCCTGCAGGTCTGGAGGATGTGTATCCTTCCAATGTAGTAATATAAGTCTTTTAAAGCACAATAGAGCTACCAACAACCACCTTTTTTCCGGACTTGACAAAAAATCTAAAGTCTCCGTATTTCCTAAAATAAATATCCCTGGATCAAAAGGGAAATACCTTTGTAGGATGTCTTTGCAAGTCCCCCAAATCATTGCCCACCCTGAAATTAATGTGGGACACTCCCACGGCATATGGAGAAGGTTAGCTTTCTTCACCTTACATCTCCAGCAACAGCTATCTGAGGAGACACCCCATACATATAGTTTGTCCGGAGAATAATACCAGTTGTGTAATATTTTAAATTGTACTAAACGACCTTGTAGGTCCATACTGGATTTGTATGTATTTTTCCACATCAACTTCCAAGATGATTCATGAATGGGACAGTCCAGGCAATTCTCCCATCGTTCTTTGGATTTACTTGTTAAGTCATTCCCGGATTTATTTAATAATTGATATAGTTTCCCACCTCCCCCTTCAGTGTTTGCTAATGTGACTATTTTTTCAAATTCTGACTAGCTGGAGGGGATTAAGTTATCCTCCATCGAAGTCTGCAGTGCATTTCTTAACTGTAAATAAAAGTAAAATTGTGTGTAAGGTAGACCATATTTGTCTCTTAGTTCTGAGAATGACCTTAAAATCCCAGTGAGTGGATCAATAATATTTCCTATTAGAAGAATCCCTTTATTTTCCCATAAGGAATTAGTTAACAATTTTCTTTCCCATTTAAGATTTGGATCTCACTGCTATATTTAAAACAGATTAAATAATAACTCAGGAAAAAGAGATAGAAACATAGAAACATAGAATTTGATGGCAGATAAGGACCACTTGGCCCACCTAGTCTCCCCATTTTCCTACCTAACAGATAAGCTTCAAATCCTAGTTAACCAACAGGTTACTTCCTCCTACCCCCACTAGGACTGTCTTATGCCTGTCCCATGCACTCTTGAAGTCCCCCACTGTTCTTGACTCCACAACCTCCTCAAGGAGGCTGTTCCATGCATCCACAACCCTCTCAGTGAAAAAATACTTCCTCACATTACCTCTGAGCTGTCCCCCCTCTATCTTCAAATTGTGCCCCCTTGTTCTTGCACACCTCTTTTTCTGGAAGATGCTACCCTCTTGGACTTTGTTAATTCCCTTGAGGTACTTGAAAGTTTCTATCATGTCCCCTCTCTCCCTCCTTTCCTCTAGGGTATACATATTAAGCTCCTTTAGTCTTCTTCAGATGTCTTCTGGTGCAGACCCTGCCATTTTGTTCCCTCCTCTGGACAGCCTCCACTCTGTCTATGTCTTTGCAGAGATGGGGTCTCCAGAACTGCACACAGTACTCAGATGAGGTATCACCAACTGTCTGTACAGAGGGATAACAACTTCCTGTTTCTACTATTGATGCCTCTTCCTATGCATCCCAGTATCCCCTGCCTTCCTTACTGCCTTCTCACATTGCTTGCTCACCTTTAGGTCATCTGATATAATTACCCCAGGTCCTTTCCATTTTACTGTTGTCAGTATCTCACCCCCCATTGTGTACACTTCCCCTTGGTTTTTGTTTCCCATGTGCATTACCTTGCACTTCTTTGCATTGAATCTGAGCTGCCATACATTTGACCATTCCTCCAATCTTGCCAAGTCCCTTCTCATCCTTACCACTCCATCTTGTGTATCAACCCTGTTGCAGATCTTTGTGTCATCTGCAAAGAGACATACTTTTCCTTCCAGTTCCTCTGCAATGTCACTTATAAAGACATTAAAAAGGACCGGTCCCAGTACTGGACCCTCACGGTACCCACTAGTAACCCTCCTTTCTTCACTGTGTATTCCATTTACTACTACCTTTGCATCCTGTTGTCTAGCCAATTTTTATCCAGGCTACCACCTTGAGACCCACTCCAAGGCTGGCTATCTTGTGAATTAATCTTTGTGTGGACTGTATCAAATGCCTTGCTAAAATCTAGGTAGGCCATGTCCACTGCCCCTCCTGATCTACTACTTTGGTCACCCAGTCAAAGAAATCTATTAGATTTGTCTGACACAACCTTCCCATCGTGAATCCATGCTGCCTTGGGTCCTGTGCCCCACTGGCCTCTAGGTACTCAACAATTCTTTCCTTCAGAAATGATTCCATCATTTTCCTACCACTGAGGTCAAACTAACTGGTCTGTAGTTTCCTGCCTCTGTCCTGCTCCCACTTTTGTGAAGAAGAATCACATCTGCCCTACTCCAGTCCTTGGGTACCACCCCATCCTCCCATGATTTGTTAAAGAGAGTAGTCAGCGGTGTCACTAGTTCTACCCTTAGTTCTTTTAGAATTCTTGGGTGAATCCCATCAGGCCCCATTGCTTCATCCACCTTCAATTTTATCAGTTCTTTCAGAACCCTTTCTTCTGTAAATGGACTGGTATCAACCCCCATTTTCGGAGTGTTCCTCTTGTTTGGTTTAGGTAACTCTTCCTCTTCTTCCTTTGTGAATACTGAGCAGAAATATTCGTTCAGTATCCCTGCTTTTTTACTGTCACCCTCTACCCACATTCCCTCCCCTTTATTAAGCTTCAGTATCCCTCCTTTGGTCTTTCTTCGCTCCCTAATGTACCTATAAAAAGTCTTATCCCCCTTCTTAACAGAATTGGCTATCCTTTCCTTGGTTTGGGCCTTTGCTATTCTGACTGCCTTCCCAGCCTCTTTCTGTTTTAACTGATAAAGTTCTCTGTCCTGCTCCTTCTGTGTTTCCTTATATTTCCTGAATGCTGTCTTTTTCTCCTTAACCTTCCCTACCACCTCTTTTGAGAACCAAAGCGTTTTTTTCCTTCGTTGTGTTTTATTGATTTGTTTTACACAAAGGCTTGTTGCCTCTGTGATGGCTGTTTTGATCACTCCCCATTGTTCCTCCACCCCTCCTTCTTGCCTGTTTGCTAGTGCTTTTCTGAGGCACTCTCTCATTTCCCAAAGTCAGCCCTCTAAAGTCCAGTACTCTTGCTTTGTATGGCTTGATTGTATGGCTGTGTTTATCGTGAACTACACTGTTTGGTGGTCACTTGTTCCCAGATGGCTACCCACTTCTAAATCTGAGATTCTTTCTCCATCCCCATTTGAGAGTACCAGGTCTAAGATTGCTCCCTCCCGAGTGGGTTCCAGTACTAGCTGTCTGAGGCATGCCCCTTGTAGGGCATCAAGAATGACCCTGCTCTTGGATGTCCTGCAGCAAAGGTGCTCCAGTTAACATCTGGCATATTCAGGTCCCCATCAACAATATCTCCTTTTTCTGCCATTCCAAGAAAGCCTTCTATCATTTCCTTGTCCATTCCTCCCCTGAGATGGGGGTCTGTATACAACCCCATATGGATTGTGGTGCCATGTCCTGTCTCCAGGGTGATCCAAAGTGCCTCATCTGCTCCCTGTTTACTCTTTAGTTCTGTTGCTTTGATCCCTCCTTTACAAGAGAGCCCTCCTCCTCTTTTACCCTCCCTGTCCCTCCTGTAGATTGTGTATCCTGGTATGTTGACATCCCAGTCATGGTTCTCTGTGTACCATGTTTCTGTGACTGCCACAATATCAGGCAACCCTCTTCCATCAAGGCCACTAGTTCAGGGAGCTTGTTACACAGACTACAGGCATTGGTACTCATCACCCTCCACTTTTTGATAGCCTTACCCTTTTAGCCCCATTTCTGTCCTTACTGCCTTTGCCTTTTTACATTTAAATCTGTTCTGCTCAATAACTTCTGTACCTTGGTGTTTACCTCACTAATCACCATGTTTTTGTGGAGGCTCAGTTTCCCTGCTCCTTTCAGTGCCTCCCCCTTGGCTAGTTTAAATGCTTGCCAATGAAGCATTAAAAACCTCTCACTAGGATCCTGGTTCCCCCCTGGACAGATGCAGACCATCGCACCAGTATAGGTCTGCATCCCTCCAGGTGGCTCCCCAGTCCCCAATGAAGCCAAAACCCTGAGCTCCACACCAATTTTTCAACCACTCATTGAATTCCCTGGTGAGAAGTGCCCTAGCATCTCCCTTGCCATAGACAGGCAGCACCTCCGAGAAGGTTACCGTATGCGCTACTTGTCTAAGGCCCCTTTCTAACTCTATAAACTCCTCTTGCACTGCTCTGATCCCATTCCTAGCCAGGTCATTTGTCCCTAGGTGGACAATGACATCCAGCTCCCTCCTCATGCAGCTCCTCCCATGATCCTGAGTTGCTTCCTATCCCTCAAGCCGTGGCGCCAGGAAGCACCCTTCCTCCCTCCTCCTTCCTCCCATTTCTACCCCCTAATGATTGGGTCCCCACCAGGAGTTGTTTCCTTCCCTGTAGGGTCCCATCCACCCTCCTGTGGGTCTCCTTTGTGAAGGTTCCCAGCATCCTCCTTGGTCTCACTGCAGGTGCCTTCCAAGCGGAACCACTATCCACCAGAAGAGCGAATGAATTGTGGAGGTACAGCTGGAGGGATGCAACTCTGTTCCACCACCCTCTCCCTCCTTGAGCCCACCTTGGTCCAGCCTCTCCTCTTTCTTGACAACCTCTGAGGTAGTGGCATTAGCCCTGGTGGTCCCTGGGTGGAGGAGGAGGTTTCACGAATCCTAGCCAGGTCAGCCTGGAGACGGGCAACCTCCTGTCTCAGACCAGAGAGGTGTCTGCAAATAGGGCAGCATCGCAGCCTCCAGAATGTCTCCCAGAACACTGCTGCCCCACAGCCATTGCACTGCACCACTCCTATCATGTCTTATTTTGTGTCCTCTCTACTGTTTCTCCGGATGCTTACTCTCTCCTCCCCTTACAACTCTGACCCTTCCTGTTCTGGGACAGCAACTTCCTATCTTCTTCAGTAGCCTCCTTCTTCCTTGCTCAATGTCAGACCACCAGCAGCTAGGGGAAGAGAGTGAGCTACTTTTTTTTACTTTAGGGTTGACAAAACCAATGTTTCTCTATGATCCTTTCTTTCCTACTGCCAAACAGGAAGTTCCTGTTGACAGTCAAATCCAGTGGCTATAAAAGTAGAACTGGCTTTGGGTGGGATGGAGGGCAATTAGTAAGGAAAAAGGCTAGCCACAGGAAGTTGTAATTTGGCTCACCTGCTTTTCTAGTGTCTAAACCACACCCCCAGGTAAGCTCTCTTTCCTCCTACTGGTTTAGCAAAGTCACCTGATACAGTACCTTTCCTGCACAGAACACACACTGCCTTTCTTTCTTTTCTTCTTTTTAACCCTAAATAAGACCCCTTCTACTTCTAATAAAGTTATCTGTCTACTTAATCTTAACTGACACTGACTCCTGCTGAGATGTAAGTTTTAAATGAACAAGAAAATGTAGCTTCTTTTAGTTAGCTGCTTTCTGCTCTACAAGCAAGGCTAGCAACAGGAAGTTGTAATTTGACTCACCTGCTTTTCTAGTGTCTAAACCACACCCCCAGGTAAGCTCTCTTTCCTCCTACTGGTTTAGCAAAGTCACCTGATACAGTACCTTTCCCTGCACAGAACACACACTGACTAACTTTCTTTCTTTTCTTTCTTTTTTTAACCCTAAATAAAGACCCCTTCTACTTCTAATAAAGTTATCTGTCTACTTAATCTTAACTGACACTGACTCCTGCTGAGATATAAGTTTTAAATTAACAAGAAAATGTAGCTTCTTTTAGTTAGCTGCTTTCTGCTCTACAAGCAAGGCTAGCAACAGCTAGATAGACTCTCTCACAGCCTATCCAAAATGGAAAAAAAAAATCCTTGATGACAACTGTAGAAAATCCATGACAGTACTTTTTTAAAGGACTTCTGATATAAATAAGTATTTCTTGTCACAGACCTCCAATGGGTTATATTGCCAACCCCATAAAACCACCCCAAGGAGGTCCCTAGAGCACCACCAAATCTCTCTACTTAAGAAGTGGGGGCCATCGGACCCCTGTCCATTAGCCCACTACTACTCCAGGAACTCAGAGAGTACACCCTATGGTTAGCACCCCTGACCTCACCAGAGAGAATGGCTGCCCGATGCCTGCCTCAGGGTTAGTCAGTTCGGCTAACCCTTGCTAGGCCTCTGCAATTAAAGCTTTCTCCCAAATACTCAGAGAGGGCTCAGGGAAACCAGTTCACAGCCTTCTTTCCCCAACCAGAACAGCCTCACCATACAGGGCAGTGTCCAACACTTCTCACCAAGTCAAAATCCTCCCAGTCTCTTTATGCGGCAGTCTGGAAAATTGGTAAATTGGTAAATCCATTTAACAAAGGTGGCTCTCGGAACAGATTTCCACCCAAGACTTCTTCAAAAACTCCAACAACTTTACACACCACTTGCCCGGGCAATCAGTCACCGAGAAACAGAACCGGCAATAGTTCCAAAAAGCACTCAGATCTTCACTGCATCTTCACCACCTCTAATAAGAAACCCCCTAAATTGCATGCGCCCCAACAAAGAGTGCAATGCATGCCACAAACTGCGTTTCACAAAAAGATGGTAGGTCGGGTCACAGTTCTTGTAGCAAAGGCAGAGACTGACACTGAAATAATAATAAAACAAGCCCAAAACAGAAATTGGAGCACCCAGAGTTTCCCCTGAAAAGTTACTACAACAAGCGCTGAACTCAATTCACATGAGGTTAGCACAGCACATCAAAGTCAGCATCCATGACTACAGTTGTATGGTCTTAGAAAGACAGAACATGCAAGCTGCAACCGGACAAATGGCTCCAGCACCCTCCTAGATGTAATACTATAGAACTGCCCTCATAAAATCCAGGATATCAACATCCTCCCCGACTCACTTAGTGATCACTCACCTGTCCGCTGTCACTGATCATCCTCCATACCAAAACCTGTGTCCCAGGCCACCTTGTGCCAGCGCCTACACCCCAGGGGTCTCAGAAAGCTAAAACTGCATCTAGCACAGTTAGACTGGTCCCCCATCTGTCACACCCCTGATATTGACTCTGCCCTAGACCTCTTCACCAATGCCTTCAGCAAGGCCTGTGACCTTTTCACCCCACACCAGAATCAGTACTAAAAAACAAAATGCCACATGAATCTCACCATCCCTTATCCAAAAACTTAAGCATAGGGATAATCTCTGGCACATCTCAATCAAATCAGGCAAGTTGGCTGATAGACAAGCCTACAATGTGGTGCATAATCAGTGCACCTGGGCCATTAGATGGGTCAAGGCAGAGCACTATCAGACCACCCTCACATCCACCTGTGGTTCCATCTGGACTTTCTGGGACAGCATGAAAGAGCTTAATGGGAAGACCCACTCCCTCCCCACTGTCAATGGCACCATCAATACAGACCCAACTCGCATAGCTGATTGCCTCAATACTACCTTCTCTGTCCTAATCTCTGTCCTCCCGAACAACTTTTTTGACCCAATCCCTGCCTCTATCCCCCCTGCCTTGGATCTCCCTCCTTTCTACATGCACACTATATCCCCCACGTAGCCAGGCCGCATCTGCTAAAAGCCCTTGATAGCAACAACCCCAGCTGTGACCCCTAGACTCCAGGATCCTCCCCCCGGTCCTGGATGTCATCCTAGTCCCCCTTACAGACCTACTAAACTGGTCTGTATGCCTCAGTCAGTTTCCCAGTGCTTGGACATCAGCCAAAATCACCCCTATACATAAGAGTGGAGATCAGTCCGCACCTAACAACTACTGGCCAATCTCTATCCTCCCCCCACTCTCTAAAGCCCTAGAAAAAATAGTGTCTATTCAACTTTCTGAGTACCTGGCCAAATATGACATAATGTGCCCAGAACAACATGGTTTGCGCTCAGGACACAGTACCACTACTGCTCTCCTGGAGTTCTCTCAATACCTGTACTCTGCTCTTGACTCTGGCAACCTTTCCAGCGCAGTGCTCATAGACTTCTCCAAGGCTTTTAACACTGTTTGTCACCCCCTCCTGCTCAACTCCTTCCACCATCTTGGCTTTTCCGCTGGTGCCCCTTGCCTGGTTCTCCAGCTACCTCTCTGCTAGATCCCAGCATGTGAAGATAAACTGATCCCTGTCCAATACCCAGCCCATTCGTTCCAGGGTACCCGAGGGCTCCATTCTGGGCCCTGTACTTTTCAGCCTCTACCTCAACACTATCCCCAACTCCTGCACAGGAAAAATGCTCCTCTATGCCAATGATGTGGTTCTCTTTGCCTCCCACCCTGATCCCTCTTCTCTCCAGGTATCCCTCCAACCAAGCTGAAAAGTGGTTCCTCAACCACTGACTCATCATTGACCTAAAGAAGAATAAGTCAATGCTTATCTCCCATCACCAAAACAAGGCCAAGAATGCCCCCCTCTTCATTCTCCCCAGCACTCTGTAACCACTGGAGCAAGGGACCTGTTACAAATATCTAGGCATCACTTTTGACTCAGCTGTCACCTTCCACACCCACATCAATGCCCTATCCTCCACCATAAATTCTCAGATAGGCCTACTATACCATAATAGAGATTGCTACCCCCAAGCTGCCCTCCAGCTGGCCATCACCTCTTCTGCCCTGTTGCTAGTGGACTATGGCTTGCCCATTTATGCTGTGGCAGACAATACCGCCTTGACTAAAATCCAGCTCTCAATCAATAAGGCCTGCAGGCTCCTGACTGGAGCCCCTAGCCGCAGTCACACTTGCCTGCTCTACTCCACCACTAACCTGCTCACCTTTGAGGAGTGCCTGCACTACCAGACCTGCCTACTCACCAAAAAATCTCTTCTAGGGCTCTCCCCCCCAGGGTCTCTGATTCCCTACAGCATGCATCCTTGTCTGTTGCCACCCATAGCTCTGTCAAGGCCACCTTTCTGGTGCCCAGAACCAAGACCTCACTAGCTCAGAGGTCCTTCCATTACTGAGTCCCTGCTTGGTTCAACTCCCTCCCACCCTGCATCACAGACATTGCAAACATTGGTCCCTTCAAAATTGCCCTCCGGAACCATCTCTTCAACGCTCATTGCTGTAGATGCACCTAATTAATCCCACTGTGGGATCCTCCTGTCAGGCCTCCCTGACTTGACAACATCCTCCGGACAGCCTAGCCTCCCTCCCTCCCACCCCACCCCTTCCTGCCTCCACCCTCTCCAGGTATTATCTAGGTATGTCCAGGGCTGTACCCCAATGTAACCCTTGGGCACCTTGTATTTGACTGTAACCTATTATAAGTAACACTATTATGTAATCTATGTGTACTCTATGTTTAATGTTCTGCACCTGTACTGTTCTGACTGTAGTAACCACACTATGTAACTCTGTCTACCCCCTGCAATGAGGTGCCTTTGTAAATGAGTCCATGACTCAAAGGTTGTAAATCTGACTTTTCTAATAAATAAATAAATAAATAAAATAGCACTGTGCTGGTCTTCTGAACCAGTCATTATGTAGTTTACATACTTGTACAAAGTTTTAGTATTTTTTTTTATCAACTATTCTTTTGAATTACTTAATAATGGTTGACTCATCACCTTTATAGTACAACAAATGGAAAATATTCCAGTTCAAAGAACACATTAATTTTTCATTCTATAAACATCTAGTAATAAAAAAATTCACCACTTGTAGTTCCTTGCTTATAGATGTACTGATAATTGTAAAATAATAACTCTTGTGTTTGTGCATATAGGCCATGTTCTAAAACATGTAGATGTACTTTACTAAAGAGGTAGGCAGCAGATCGTAGCAGAAAAAGAAGAAGACATATTTTCTTAAAAAACAGTTTGGTAAAGCTGAGCTTAAAAGAGAGTATTAAAATATAACTTCATATGAATTCACATTGAAACATGAAACATATTTGGTATACATATACCTTTTATTTGCATTTTACTGATGTACAGTATACTCAAACGTATGAGTTAAAGAAACATATCCCTTGTAACACAATAAGTTTTTCAGTAAACTCATATATGCAAGCAAATGTGGCAGCTGTAATTCCCTAACAACATCTCACATACTATTATGGACAACAGAAGAACCAGTTTAATTGAAAGAGGAAACATCTGGATGACATACATTAGGTGCTTCGTCCTGTCCTTTTTGTTAAGTGTAGTAGAATGGTTGGGAGTCTCAGTCGACAAGTGGTAGCATGCTCTTCAGGAACTAAATATCTAGATAAACACAGCATCTGGTTTAAAATAAAGTCAGTCTGAAATAGTATCGATTTTGAAGTTCAACGGCCAACTGATTTAAGTTTTTATCTATATATAACAGAAGATTCAATTATTAACATTTTATTTTTATTGGTTAAAGTGCATGAATCTGTTCTTTATTCTGTGGTACCTAGTGATCCTGAAAAGAGAGTAACTGCCTGGGGTTAGTGCTTTTTAACTCCAGGGAATCAGCCTGTCCCCAGCCTGACTGCCAAGAACACCAAACCATGATGTGTTTTTTTTGGGGGGGGCGTGGCACCCTATGAAAAGTTTGCCAATCCAGGGTGAGGGGGGAGCCTTCCTGAGCAGACAAGATGCAGAACATGACTAGAGTGCTGACCATCCTATATCACATGATTTTTTTCAAGATTGCACCTGCCTACTTCTCAGTCAGTGGCAGGGAAACAAAAGCAATAAGCAAATCACAATTAAAGATCGAAAAGTGGTCAAAACCTTATGAAAATTTAATTCTAGTGTCTGTAATCATTAGGTTCCACTCCATATGCAAATCTTCACAGCACAAACATTACATTTCCTTATCAGAAATGTAAGCAGCATCTACCTGTACAATTTATTACTGTGTGTAGCTCTTGTCTGAACCTCATGTATAATGCTCCCTTTCTCCCCTTCCCCGGATTGCACCTGGAAATGAGCCTTGGCTCTGTGTGCCTCTCCGGGTTACCAACATTAAATAAATAAATAAATCTGACATAATTCATAAATTAAAAGCAGAAAGCAGATTGATTTTTTACCAGTCTTACTAATAATTATTTGGAATATATTTTGTAAAAAATCATTTATGATGCATCAGTGGGACAACTCTAATGACCTATTTTATTACGTATAACATTTCAGTATATACTAAATTCTGGAATATATTATGCAGGAAAGAAGCAAATTGTATTGTATGGTAAAAGCCCTGCCAAGAGACCTTGCATCTCCTGCTTAATAAGGCTGTTATTCAAGCAGACACAGAGCACTCTTATTTAATAAACTTGGCAATCCTACCATGTCCGAGGGCTGTGAGTATGGGTGTCTCAGCACATTAAATGTGCAGCTACGTCTTAGGGCTAAAAGAACGTGCCTCCTCTTCTTGAATGTGTGTGCAACTATCCCTGCACAAGTGCTCTGTCAACATATATCTGAACACTGTGAATGTGAAACTGGCACTGATCAGTTGGTCCTATATAACTGAAGGTTGTGAGTGTGTATCACTGTACCTCTGGTAGTATTAATTGTGTATAACACCAGAACTAGTACCCCAGCCCTATATATCTAAATACTGTGAGTGTGAATCATGCACTAGGGAATTGCTCTGTGCTACTGAGGTCTGTGTGGCAGTATCTCTGTAATCAGATGACTGTGTGTGTGTATATGTGTGTGTGTGTGTGTGTGTGTGTGTGTGTGTGCATGGGTGTGTGTGTGTGCATGTGTGCATGGGTGTGTGTGTGTGTGCACGTGTCCGCAATGGTGTGTGTGTGCAAGCCTGCATGCATGCATGTGTGTGTGTGCGTGCATATGTGTGTGTGTGAGTGCATGAGGCTGTGTGTGTGTGTGTGTGTGTGTGTGTGTGTGTCCCTCTTCATAAAAGAATTTATGAGTATCCATAAATATTTCAGTGGCTGTGATATGCATCATTGTACAGCTGCAAGCTGTTTGTATCCCTGAGAGCTGTTACTTAGACTAACAGAATGGTTGGGAGTTGAGGTCTAGGGAGTTCACACCGAGCTGATCTATCAGGACTTCCTTGTCTCCTGACATATGAGCAGTTTTTCCAGTTGCTAAGAGTGGATGTCTAAATATTTTTAAAGAAAAAATATGTAGGGCTGTTTTACGTAAATGTAGTAACCCTGTATGAAACCGCTCTCTCACTCTGCACTGAAGCAGTGTTTACCTAGCAAGATAATTAAAAATTATAGTATAAGGTGAAACTATTAATCATATTTCATTTTCATGCATGTGTGTGACTAGCATCTAGAAGTACGTGAACTGTAAAACTTTGCAGTGAGGGATCAACTGAATGGAGCCTAATTTGATAACATAGGTTTATAATTTATAGTTGTTGCCTGATTTAAATCTCATATAATCTCAGACGACTTGAAGGTCAATAAGCAGTGTGAGAAGGCAACATTGAAGACCAACAGAATGCTGGGCTGCATTGGGAGGGGAATCCTAAGCAGGAGGAGAGAAGTATTACTACCATTGTATAGATTGATAGTCAGACCTCACCTGAAATATGGAGTTCAGTTCTGGAGGTCTCACCTCAGGAAGGACATTGACCGGGTGGAAACAGTACAGAAAAAGGTGACAAACATGATTCAAGGTCTGCAGTACATGTCCTATGAGGAAAGACTTGGGGAACTAAATATGTACTCCCTGGAGCAGAGAAGGGGGGGGACATGATTGAAACATTCAAGTACATAAAAGGCATTAACAAGGTACAGGCACAGGAACTTTTTCACTTCAAGAAGGGCTCCAGGACCAGGGGACATGATCTCAGGCTGCAGGGAGCGAGGTTCTCTACCAACACCTAGAAGTTGTTCTTTTCAGAAAGAGTGGTGGGTGCCTGGAACAGCCTGCCCCAAGAGGTTGTGGGGATCAACACTGTGGGGGGAATTCAAGAATGTATGGGATAGACACAAGGGGGCCCTGACTACAAAGAGCAACTAGAGTGTCAAAACAGATCTAAAACAAATGGTTAGAGTAGATGGACCTAGCGGTCTCCGTCTGCCGTCAGTTTCTATGTTTCTATTGAAAATAAATTATGATAACCTGATAAATGATAAACCTGAATGATAAAGAGACAGCATGAGGTTAATATTCAGTGCAAACAGTTCACTTGATTTTAGAGTTGGCAGTTTGGGGTTTGGATGTCTGAACGCTCAGGTTTAATTTCTGAATCTAAACGGCAAGCACCCAGAACTGTTTTTTTAGCAGGTGTGTGTGAAATCCCTTTACAAATCCCCACGTTAATGCAGTCACTCATGTATAACGGTTTCTTGGGTCTCGAAGAGGCATACACATGTCTCATAGACAGCTAACAAAAGTGACACCAGAGCTTCAAAACCTACAATTCCACTTAACTACACTGACATCAACGTGTGGATGGTTCCCAGCTGCTCTGACAACAGCTGGTAACTTCAATCAGACTGTTACTTAATAAAAAAAAATAGTTTTTTTGGCTGATGGTACTGAAGAAATAAAAAGATACTCTGGAATGTCCAACCCTTGTTTTAAATAAAGAAGAAAGAACCAGATCATGTGCAGTTATGTGACATTAAATGTGAAGTATGTCTATGTTGTAAACTGAAGATAAGCATCTGAACTCAGTGGTGACCCCTTTAAAAATTTGGCTAGATAACTTCCAGATGGGAAACCCCCAAGGCATTCTTAAACAACAAAAGTAGTGCCTCCACGGGGGTTGGGGATGGCGACAATCATTCTTAAAGGAGAAGTCCACCCAAAACTTGAAAAATATATGTTGTGCAGTGTTTTAATTTGTATGTGAAGTTCGAGTGTTTCCTTCCCTCTGACTGGTATTAGGAGTTTTTCCTAAATTAGCCTGCTAGCTTTATGCTAGTTTAATGACCCCTGGGGATCTTCATCCCTGACAGCTTAATTGCATTTCTTGTTCCCACAGTGCATCTTGTCTCATGTGACAGTGATGTAAGACAGACTCAACATTCAGTACACACATGCTGAACAAACTAAATATCTTGGAAGCTTTACAAGCTGCACAAAAATTACCAGCAGAAAAGTTTTTCAGGACAGTAAGACCTTTACAATGAAGGTGGTCACCAAGCTGAATTCTACAGATTTTGAAGTATAGCCATCTCTACTGTTGTGAACTGATTTTAAAGCAATGCTTTCTGCTGGATTTATGGTCTCTGCTACATCACCATCACACGAAACAAGGTGCATTGTAGGACAAAGGAATACAATTAAGCTGTTTGATATGGAGATCTCCAGGGGTCGTAAAACTACCCTAAAGCTAGCAGGCTAATTTAAGAAAAATTCCTAATACCAGTCAGAGGGAAGTAAACACTAGAACTTCACATACAAATTAAAACACTCTGCACAACATATATTTTTTCAAGTTTTGGGTGGACTTCTTCTTTAAACAAGAAAGGTAGTGCTGGGGAGGGGGGTTGGGGCTGCTACAATTAATACAGATTGCAGATTTATTCGTGGCCAAGATAATAATTTCGATAATGACACATTGGCATGTTAACCTAAAGTATGTAAACTGCAGGAATTTGTAGGGTTGCTGCTGCCCCCATGTCAGAAAGGAAATCTGCTCAATGACATAAACTACAGGCAGCAAAGAAACTAAAACCTCGGCTCTTAAGACTGAAATTATAGCCAAAAGAGAGGTCATCTCAACTGTATACACAGCATGAATAATTTAAAAAGGAACCTAAGTAAATTTTTGAATGGGCCAGATCTAAAGATTCCCATTAGTCCCAAAACTTCACTGATGCAGACTTCAGCAAAGGGCTGGTTTCGTTCCAGAAGTGTGTCAGGAAAAAATAAACAGAATTTTGGAGGCTTACTTAAGAACCCTCACAAAAGCAACAGCAAAATAAAAATAAGCTGAATTAGTGAGTGTTGTCACTGGCCCCGACAGCTTTTTTCATTTTTTACGTTGGCTTGCCGAGCTTGCACACAAGTCAACATCTTGTGGTAGTGCAGATTTGGAGGCGCAGCTGCTGTTGGGCGAATGCAGGGCACGCATCAGTAGGTGCATCCCTCATTCCCCAATCAGCCTGCATGCCCCATGCATGCTAATGTGGTGAGCACATCTAAGGAAAGGTCCACTGCAATCCGAGCAAAGCTCATCAGACGCAGCGGACTCTTCCTGCATGCTTGCCACATGAGCAGCATGACGGGTGGCTGCCCGCCCAATGACCGACTTTGGGGGTGCCCAATCCCCCAGTGGCTTACTGTGGCCACACAAGCAACCCCCATTTCCTATATGCCAAAGGGGGTGCCCAATCCCCCTCGGTTCTTGCGTCCCCCCCACTTTTATTGTGTGCTGATGGGGGAGCCCACTCCCCACTGGCATAAATCAGCCACCCCCCACATTTCCTATATGCTGAGGGGGTGCCCAATCCCCCTCAGCTCTTGCCTCCCCTCTGCCTTTCATTGTGTGCTGATGGGGGTGCCCAATCCCCATCAGCATAAATTCACCCCCCCATTTTCTGCTGATGATGGTGCCCAATCCCCTGTCAGCTGCAGCACCCCCCAAAAAAACAGTTAGGTGGCATGCTGGTAGCCCACCCCAGTGTGTCACATCCCCTGAAAAAAGAAACTGTTCTGCAATGTAATTTTTTCCCCTGTAACAAAAAAAGATCCCTCATAGTCTCCTGCCTCCCACCCGCACTCCACCACCCACTGAGCACCCTGCCTCCCCACACCCCCACCCCATACTTACCCTCCGAGTCTGGCACGACGGATCTTCGGTGGACTGGGAACACATCTGCACTCTTCAAAGCCGACTGTGAACTGAGGAAATGCCGATAAGCTGTATAATGGAATGAATAGGGTTTTTTCAACTTTGCTGTATATCTCAGGCATTTGTTGGAATTTTGGTACCAAATTTTCATCATGGGGTTTTTGGGGCCCCTCCTCATGAATTCTATCACTGTCATGGAGTTAATCAGCCTCAAAAGGTGATTTCACAAAAAGGTGATTTCACAGTCACAGAGCGAAATCACCTTTTGGGACCCATTAACAAAATGACAGTGCCAGTGCTCATGAGGTTCATAGGTTCATAGATTCATATGTTGTATCAGAGCATAGAAGACATAAGTCCATATAGCTAGCCAGTTTGCTAACAATACCCATGTATGCCTTTATTAATTAAATAAGAATCTTGCCTGTTTTTAAAGGTATTCATAGTAGGACTTAACACTACTTCGTTTGGTAGTGCATTCCAAATTCCTGTTGTTCTTATACTAAACCAGTTTTCCCTTCTTTTAGTGTTATATTTATCTTTATACAATTGATAGCAATGCGTCCTGATATCATAAGTTTGTTTCCTTAATTTTATATCTAGTTGCTCCCTTAATTGGTCATCACTAATTGCTCTAAATATTTGGCACATGTCCCCACATAATCTATGATACTCCAAAGAATATAGTCCAAGTGTTTCTACTCTCTGTTCATAATTCAATCCCTGAACTTCCTTAATGCCCTTGGTTGCCCTTCTCTGCACCCTTTCCAAAGCAGCAACATCTTTCCTGTAACCTGGTGCCCAAAACTGGGCACAATACTCCATATGTGGGCGTACCAATGAGGTGTATAATGGCAGCAATACTGCCTTTGCATGACTTGTGATATGCTTACGTATACAATGTTGAATTCCACTTGCCTTCCTTACCACCTGGGTACAATGTAGTCCAAATTTTAGTTCATTGTCAACCCTTACTCATAGATCTTTTTCATCTTGTACTATCCTCAACTCACTGTTACCTAGTTTGTATTTATAATGCGAATTATTCTTGCCCATATGCATAACAACACATTTATCAATATTAAATGATGATCTCTTGATATTTGCCCATTCTTCCAATTCTGTAAGTGCTGTTTGCAAGATAGTGGCCTCATTAATATTGACTGAGTACCCCAGCCGTGCATCATCCGCAAACTTTGCTAGCCATACTCCATTATTTACATTCATACTAGCAATATATATATTGAAAAGACATGGTTCCAACACCGAACCCTGAGGTATCCCACTTGACACCTCCGCCCACTCTGAGCATGCTCCTCTCACACATACTGCCTGCCTCCTATCCCCCAACCAAGTCTCCACCCAAGAAGAAACTTTATCATGTACTCCCATTTCCTTGAGTGCTCCAATTAATTCCACATGCGGCACCTTGTCAAATGCTTTTGCAAAATCAAGGAAAATAACATCGACCGAGTTGCTTGTATCCAAGGCTTTGTTGACCCTGCCATAAAATTCGAAAAGATTTGTCTGGCATGATCTGCCCTTAGTAAACCTGTGTTGTGACCTATCAATAATACCCTTGCTACTCAAAGAGTCAAGGATATGATCTTTGATTATAGTCTCCAAGATTTTTCCCAAGACCGAGGTCAGGCTGATTGGGCAATAATTTTCAACTTGATGAGATCCTTTTTTATATATTGGTATGACCAGTGCCTGTCTCCAATCAGCAGGCACTTCTGATGTATCCAGGGATTTTTGGAAGATGTACGCTACTGGCCCAGCCAATTTTTGTGCCAGTCTTTAATTACTCTTGGGTGGATTCCATCTGACCTCATGCTTATTAGGATTTATATCCTGAAGCTTTTAGCTACATCAAGGATGCTTTAATGTAATGCTAGATCGCTGTGACATATTTTGCTGTTTCGTTGGTATATGTTGCCCTTTATTAAAGACTAATGCAAAATATACATTACACAAATCTGCCATTTCCTGATTATCTGAGGTTAAACGGACAGCTGGATCTTTCAAGGATATAATGTTGCTATTGTTTCCTTTTTTAGAATTAATGTATGAATAAAAGGATTTATAATTATTTTGTACTTTGGTTGCTAGTTTGTGTTCGTATGTCTTTTTTGCTAAGGTTATTGCTGCTTTGGTTTTTTTTTTAATGCTCTTTGTATAGCTCCCAACAAATCTTGTTATTACTCTTTTTTGCCTTCAAGTATGCTGTATTTTTTGCTTAATTAGTTTCCTAACTGGGGGAGTCATCCATAGGGGAAGTGATTTTTTAAATCCGTTATATTTCTTTTTAATTGGTACATGCCTATGGACCAATGTGCCAACTATATTACTCAGTGTACTCCACATTTCTGATACTGTTAAGTTAGCAAATTCTTTTTGCCAGTTCCAAGCTACCATCTCATTTTTCATGAACTTAAAGTGTGTTTTATCATACATGTGGATGATTGTACTCCCTTAGTGATTTCCCAAGTTTCCCAAATATTCAAAGCTGACCATGGCATGATCGCTTGACCCCAATGGAGGTAGTGTTATACAGTTATGAATGCTATTGCTCATATTGCTTAACACCAAATCTAAAATGTTATTCCCCCTAGTACTATCAGCTACATGTTGATCTAATCCAGCCAGACTGAAAATCTCTAAATATCTGGTTTCCATGGGTGTTAAAGTTTCTAATGTATTCCATTTAATTCCCAGGAGATTGAAGTCGCCCATTAATATAGCATTTTTTGCTGCAACCAACGGTTTAGTAAAATCTAATAATATAAGGTCATCAGAGTTAACAATGGATGGTGGTCTATACACTAACCCCAAGTTAATAGTAAGATCATTGGGTGGTGAGATCTTAATCCATAATATTTCTGAATTACCCCACCTATCTGTTTCTATATTCTCCAATGTTATACTATCCAAAATGTATAGTGCTACCCCACCCCCTCTGGAAGATTTTCTGTCCTTTGTGTATAGTGTATATCCAGTAATTTCCCTACCCCAGGTATCTTTATCATTCCACCAGGTCTCAGTAATAGCACATAAGTGTATTTGGGAAGTTTGTAATATTAACTTTACTTCGTCCATTTTATTCGTTATACTTCTGGCATTAACTAATAAAAATTTCCAGTGTGTTTGTGTATCTTTGTTTGAGATAATGGACTTGGGTTTTGAGTTACCCCCTTCCCCTTCTGAAGGCAGTTTAAATGAACATCTACAATGTATCTCAATTTTTGGGCTAGCACTCTTTTACCATGTTTATTTAAGTGCACTCCATCCTATGCGAACAGGTGAAAGTCCCTAAAATCTTGCCATTGATCAAAGTAGGCATGCCCTTCCCTGTAACACCACCTCTTTAACCACCAGTTAAGTCTCTGGATATCATTTTTTAACATATCATTGGCCCTGGGGACAGGTAATAGTCCTGAGATTATCAAATCGCATCCTTTATTGCTCAAGTAGGTGCCCACATAGTCAAAGTTACTCTGAATTTCAGGTATTCCAATTTTCCCTACATCATTTACTCCTATGTGCAATATTACAACAGGTGCAAATGTATTTTCCAATAAACCTGGTATCAGCTGTTTGATGTCCCTAGTGCCTGCTCCTGGTAGTACACTGACCATAGCATATTCGTTTCGATTTTTGCATAATATATTGTCAGTGTTGCACAGCATTGAATCCCCTATGTACAATAAATCCCGAGGAGCCTTTTTTTGTATCCTGGGATTAATTATATTTTTGCCATCTTCCTGAGCTGTACTAGTGTTAGTACAAATTTTTTGCTGTACCTCAGGGATCGTCATGTCAGGAAATTGGAGCTTTTGCTCGCTAATTTCTACTGGTGCAAGAGCTTGATACCTATTAGGGGTAAGTATATTTGAAGAGCCCCCAATATTCCTTCTTCCCTTCTTACTAGTTTTTGATTTATCAACTAGGCTCCATTCCTCAGCTACTTGTATACCTGGGCATGCTGCTAATACGTCTGTTTCATGTAAACCTGCTTCTACTGCTCCGTCTGCCAATGAATCAATAAATTGTTCCAATGTTGTGTTTTCCACCTGTGTTTTAATCCTCTGTTTTAGTATATCAATTTCTAGCCGGAGTTTCTCTATCAACAAACACTTCTCACATACATAGTCATTTAAGTCTTCCCCTGATTTAAACATTTGACACTTAATGCAAACCATTTTAACTGTTAATCTTACTTGTTGCAATATGTAACGCTTAATGTCTAGCCGTCCAGCAGACACAGCCGACATGCGCTGACGTGCGTGTCTCTGCGCGCATCTCCCCACGCAGTGATGCGTGCCTTGCTCACTGCAGAGGTGAGTTATATAGCCCCTGTGACCCAGATATGACTTCCGGGGTCGTGCTGTCCTTCGCTAGCAAACTAGCGAATTTTAAAACAATATTTTGCTTAAAAGCAAGCCCCAAGCACTTATATGTGGCCAGGAGGTATATTTGCACAGGCTTCAATTAAAATAAACCAATTTTGACACTTTTGTAGTTTGAGGTGTTACTCAGTAGAACTACAGTGCCCCCTTCCTACTTCCTGCTAGTAGGGCTCCAATAAAAGGTATGCAGCATTTTTTTTGCAGGAATAACACAAGAAGGCTATATAATACTCAGTTTACACCCTCTACATATACAAAAAGGTATATTTCTGATAGTTTTAATGAGGTGGCATCTCAAAAAGCCTATGTTCCAAATTTGGTGGAAAAAATCCAACAAATGCCTGTTTACGAGCGTGCGTTGCGCAGTTGCTACGCAGGCTCGTAACTTTTGCATTCACAATATTTTAATGCTGTATTTTCAGCATTGTCATTTTAACACCTCCTTGTGTGAAAGAGTACAGCTGTCATTTTCACATCCTGCCCGAAATGTGTTTCGCACTTCGGCGCACAATAGCGCAGTAGCCGTGGGAAATCAGTGTGTGGGCCAGATTATGAAAATGACAGTGATGCAGTTCATGAGCAGAGGTCCTAAAATGCCTATGTTGAAAATTTGGTGATGATACGCCATAAAATGACTGTGTTATGAGCGTGCGTTGGCAGATTGCACGCACGCTTGTACCGCCATGCATTTGTGATATTTTCACTCTGGATTTTCACCATTTCCATTTTTCCACACCTCTTGATGAACAGTACAGCTGTCATTTCACATATTCTGCCCAAAATGTGTTTTCACACTTCCGGCGCAGAATAGCGTGCTTTTCCTGGGCTGTAATTTGCACTGTGTTATTGGTCCCATTAAATCACTTCTTGGGACACTTTGAGGAAATAACAGTGACACTGTACATGAGCAGAGGTGCTAAAATGCCTATGTTGAATATTTGGTGCTGAACGCCCATATGTAGAGACTGACAGGTGTCAGGGTTGTGACTTGGGATTGTCGGACGTAATGCTCATGTCATTCCACCCCCACCCTGCAGCCAGTGACAATCATCAAGATGTGCCTTGGATGCTCTGGCTCCAAAGTTCACCCCACTGTCCTATACTGCACCCATCTCAGTGTATTTTCTTATGGAATGGGGTGAGCGTAAAGCCCGAAGACCCCAATGCACACCGCACCACTTGTTGGTGTCTGCAGGATAAGGAGAGGTGAAATGGCATGAGCACTATGGCCAACACCCAAAGGGACACCCCAATGCCTGTCAGTCTCTGCAGGGTGGGGGTGGGTTGACATCAGTTCAATACTTCACTGCCATTCCTATTATGTGTCTCTTTAACTCCTGCACTACCAATGCCAATGCCAGCAAGACAACATTCGGCATTGACAAATGCTTGTTTATACTCAGTTTGATCTCTGTGTGCAGGCACAATTTACCCCTGAATTGCACCTGAAAATGAGCCCTGGCTCAGTGTGCCTTTCCCAGTTATCAACTTTAAATAATTAAATAAATTAATAAATATATGGCCATGGTTTTAGTACAGGGAGCGATGCCACTGTGTATTGGTATATGGTGTCTCCTACATAGAAGAAAGTGCTGCATTTAAGAGTGGAGTTTGCAAATGTTTTGAGGAACTTTAGTAGAGAAGATTGTCTGCTTTACAACACAGGATTTGTTTGTAGTAAAAGGACCCATAAATAACTCCATTTCTAAAGGGTAATTTTACTACAAACAAATCCTGTGTTATAAAGCAGACAATCTTCTCTACTAACTTTTCTTCAAACATTTGCAAACCCACCTCATAAATGCAGCACTTTCTTCTATGTGGGACACCCCATAAGTAGTACACATGTATACTAACTGTTAAAATTTGATATCAAAAAATGACATACGATTGATTCCCGGATATGGCGCAATGTCCCACCCCTTCTGCTTTCGGTGTGCACCAGAAATGATGCAATGTCCCACCCCTTCCACTTCCCATGTGCGGCAGAAATTATACAACATCCCGCCCCTTCCGTGTGCACTGGATATAATGCACCCCACCCCCCATTTTTTCACCTTTGTGCGCCAGATATGATGCAGCCCCCCCTTCCATATTGTGACGCTGCTATTGGTGGAGCAAAAGTTGTCATGTTTAGGCTTGCCCAGGACATGTCAGAAGCTGTTTTGTACATTTTAATATGTAAGTAAGTAAAATTGTATTTATAAAAAGTGCCCTTTCAATGCTCAGAGCGCTTTTACAATGAAACTACAAACAATACAATAAACATATTAAAATACAAATGATAATTTACTAAAATGACTCCTGTGCCAGTATGCTTTATATCGATATTGAATGCATACAGCTGTTGTTCCCTTACAGTTTTCATATGTTTATTTTGTCACAGCCTAAATGGCTTATTGTAGTTCAGTTATGTTTTCCCTGTTCATTTTATTTCTATTTTTAATAAATTGAGAGGTTCTTTAATAAATGGGGTAAAACCTCTGATCAGATGCTGCCTTTACATTGTTTAAAATGTGTGCTTTTGTATTTTGAATAAAAGGACAAAACTTTTGATCAAGTGCACAACGTTTAAAATATGTTGGGCAGTATTGTTATCTGTTTCAAAAAATGCTGCTTTGCACATTTTAGTATGCTTTGTATCAACATTAAGGCCCAGATATTCAAATCTTTGAGTGGTGCGCAAACCATTTGTACGGGTTTAGCATGGGATTAGCATGGGTCTGTCATATTCAAAAGGCCAAATAGTGTGCGCAAACTGCATTAGTGCTGGGCAAACAATAATTATATGCAAGGGGCAAAGTGAACATGAATACAGGCGCTATGAGATATTCAGTGACTAGCGCCACACTAAGGTGTTTAGCGTGACTTAGCGTGACCCATAGCGCAGTACAAAGTACCACCCAGAAAAAGCTGGTCTTAACCCTGGGCAAACAGCTTTGTGTGACATTATTGCTTTGTGCAGAGTTTGCGCGGGATTTGCGTTGCTTGCACGACCCTAACATATGATTATGACACTTAGAAAATGCCAGACATGGAGGACACATGCTGCTCACTGATGGCACCACCATGATGCCAGCAGCTGCCACCAGTCCCAGCCAAGCACAGGCAGTAAGGGGTGATCCAACCCACAGGGGGCATCATGGTAGTGTGGCCATACAGCACGCACCTGCAAACCATATGTCTCTGGTGACCAACAGATACCAGCACACACACATGCAGCACTGTGGGTATGGTGGCCATTGAGGGGCAGGTGTACGGGTGGCCAGACCTCACCACAGCCCAGGTGTGGCCACAAGGCTGGGACACATCACGCAGTGCACATGGGCCAGAAGTGGGAATACCCCACCACCTGTGTGCCTGTCGGATCTTACGTACTCCCCCAGCCACATACTGCACAACTGTACAGATACCACAGCACACACAGCCAGTCATGTATATGTCACTGTGGGCATCCCATGCCACAGGTGTAGCATCTGTGGGTCACACAACAGCGTAACAGTACTGTCCACTGTCAGTAATCACCTGCAAGCTGGGCCTGTCACTGTGTACAGTGCAGTGGCCATCACTGCCCTATTTACCATAGACATTGCTGTGTCCCACACAATACCACCCCCCTTGCTATTGTAGTGTCTGCTGTGCACTGTAGCATGACCTACAGTGTGATGGTTGCATGCAGCACCACCGCCACCTGTGCCTATGCTGTGCTGTCCCCTGGGGTACGATATGCTCTGCTATGCTGTACTGTTCACATGTAGCCTGCAGCTATCATCATACACTGCCTGACTGACCTACAGCTGGAGCTGCTGTCAGGCCTGGCCAGCCCCTTTACTTCCAGACTGACCTACAGGTGGAGCTGTGGGACCCTGCAGTAAAGCTGGGCAAACTGCATGCAAATCAGGGCATAATGGGATGCTAATGTGGCTGTTTGCCCAGAGACAACCTAAGTAGGCTCATTTGCATGTCACTTTTGAATATGGCAAAGTTTAGCACCAGACAGACGTGTTTGCACCGGGCAAACAGCTTAGTTCTGTGCTAATCCCACACAAACGTGTTAGCTCCATGCAAACGGTTCAGGGTATATTATACTGTTTTGCACACTGTACTTTCCCATAGGCTGCTCCCTACAGCTGTACTGGGTCCATGCATTTGCTGGAACACACATTGGCCACATTGCTGTACACTGTGTTGCTGGTGTGGTCTGCACTTCCTGTTTGCTATATTCAGAGCTGTCTTATTTCAGGGCTACATTTTTCCTGCACTCCCAGCCCAGTTTGTCCAGCCTCATTCCCATGCTATATTCAGAGGCTGTTTGTCCTGGGCTATTCCTTTTGAATATAGCTTGCTTTGTGCTCTGGGCTAACTTTGCCCACTGGGCAGTGCTAATTTAGCCCTGGAGCAAAGTTTTGAATATCTGGCCCTTAATGTCTACAGATGATGTCCCCTTACAGTTTTCATATTTTTAGTTTGTCAATGCCTAAAAGCCTTTTTTTTTTTTTTTTTTTTAGTTGTTTAACCAGGAGTAGCACACTAAGCTGAAAGCTTTTTTTACAGATGTGACCTGGGAGCACAGGGAAGTTAAGTGACTTGCTCAGGGTCACACAGTATGCAAGTGAAAGCTGTGGGATTCAAGCCCATGTCTGGTCTGCTGAATGTCACCAGATTTGCAGCTCAGAGCCTTAAACCACTGCGCTATACTGCCTCCCAAAAGACTAAAAATCTTATAGTGGTTTAGTTAAGTTCTCCCCTACTCATTTTATTTTTTAATTTATTTTCCTTCTTTCTATAACCATCAGTCTCCACACCCCAAATGCAAAATGTGTTTAGTGTGTAATGTATCCTTCATTATTTTACTTTTTAAAAATAGTTGCACACATTGTTTAAGCAATTCTCTTTTTACAGGAAAAGCATTGTTTTACAGGTTATCAGAAAGTACATGTCTTTATAACCGGCTCTTAGGTGTATGCTGATATTTATTTTATGTAAAACTATAAGATGTTTTTCTTAAATGTGCAGGTCTTGAAATATTATCTTTTGAATTACTTTATTTCAAGACTTGAATTTAAAACTCAAATTATGGTGGTCTGGGGGCATATGTCATGCTTGAAATTTATCAGTTGAAGTTATCTGTTATGCCCTGTGAAAGACAGGGCTGTCCACTGTTGCTTGGGACCTATGTTTGGGTGAAATCTGTTATGTCCAAACTGATAGGACAGGACTCCTGACCAGTTTAAACAGTTACCACTTTATATATAACTGCACAGTAAAGTCCTCGTCTCTTCACGAGAATAACAACTGTGCTGGCTTAAGATATTCCATAGGCCTATTTGACCATTAGAGTGGTCACACATACACACAAACACACACACACACACACACACGTACATCTGGAAAACTGTGACCAGCTGAATTATGAGCATGTCCAGCACATGTCAATTATTTTACCTTTGTAGCCAAAGTTATTACATTCATAAGCAATAAAATGTTATAATGAGAGTGTCTCTTTTGTTAAACAGCATGATGGTTATTCTAAAATTAGTCTATACAATAAACCTTACTGTAAATGTTTTTATTGGAGAAACACACACACTCACTTAAGTCTGTGCTTTAACATTTGTAAATATGTGTGAGAAGTGTTGTATTATATCATAGTTTTATTTCTGGTTCTTAAATAATTAAGTTTCAGAACAAACCCTCGTAATGTTTCTTTCCATTTAAAACAAAGGCCTTATTTATTTCAGTGGAAGAAAGTTTGAATTATTGTATCTGCTTCTGTTTTACTCTACATAGTTTTTGCTTTAACATTTGCAAATATGTATTAGAAGTGTTATATTATATCATAGTTTTATTTCTGGTTCTTAAATAAATTAAGTTTTGAAACATCCCCTCTCAATGTTTTTTTTCCCATTTAAACAAAGGCCCCATTCATTTTAATTGAAAGAAGTTTGGTTTAATTTATTTGCTTGTGTTTCACACAGTTCGTGCATTAACATTTGTAAATATGTGTTGTATCATATCATAGTTTTATTTCAGGTCATATCTGTTTTAAACCATTTTCTTCTAAAATATATTTGTGCTTCTACTGGCCAAGACCACCCCCAAGTATTTAAATGTAATGATTACTAATCAATGATCTTCGAGCCCTTCATTGGTCTATGTTACACTGGTTCTCGATTTCTGCCCGTGTCTGGGGGCGTGTTTAGATTCTTTGTACCTCATAAAAGTCGACACATTAGCTCACAACTTCCTGTTTACTGACAGTGAACCAGTGTCGGTAAGACTTTTGAATAGTTTAAGTTTTTAAAAACTCTTGTGGCATAGATTTTAAAATGCTTAATTATTTTGCAAAACAGCTTTCTCAGGTTGGCTTTCATGATCTTGTTTTAGAATCAAAAGCATCACAAGAAGGTGGTGGTAAGTGCACTTTAATCTGTTCTTGTTTAATATTTTAAGTTGGGAAAAATGAAACTTATTAAACTATAATATAGCTTTTTATAATGTAGGTTTGCCAGCCTTGTCTGTATCAAGCAATCATTCTGCAGTGCCTCATATAGCTTTACATGGTATGTCAAATTAAGTTTATCAAGCATGTTATTAGCATTTAAATGTTATAATTGTGTGTATATGGGGGCAATTATATAGTCTTATTTTTTTTGCCACTGTTGCATACACTTGTAGTGGTGAATGGTAATGTATTTACTTTAAAATGCTTTGCTGTTCATCATGCAGAGAACCACAGTCTATTTTACAGATGGAACTATGACTAGCAATAAGCTGCTATGCTTTACCTTTTGTGCATTTATAACTATCACTGTATGCTGTGAGCCAGGGCTTTAAACCTCTAACAAACTGGTTTATTAAAGGTCTGAACTTTGTAGAAAGATGTTTTACATTTTGCTACTAAAACATAAAAAGCTTCTAAAATGTGCTCTTTAATATGTAAAACTGTAAAAATAAATTAACAGCAGTATATACAGTAATTACTGCAGACTTATAAACTTTTTATTTTTGTAATAGAAACGGAGCAACTGGAGCAGTCATCCAAAACTACAACACTAAGGAATGAGAACTAAAAAGCAGGTACGTTGCAGTTAAAGTAGCCAAATCTGTGGTCCTACATGACCAGAAGTGTTTACAGTTTTTACAATGCAGGTTAATAATGGGGCAGATGTGTTAAAGATTGTAAATTAGCTGCGGTGCTTTTTTGTGAATTTAGTAGGCCTCCTTGTAAGAAAAAGTATACTATATAGCCATGTTTCTAAAGTACACATTAAGAAGATTTGGTGTAGCAATGACCCCCCAATCCCTTACTGTTATTTATAGTTTTAAATCAAGGGTGTTTAATGCAGCAAATTATTTAATATGCCTACATTTTGCATGTTTTTATTGAAGGTACCAATCAACTAAAACAGATCAAAATACAATAAAGGAAATGTATATCTGCCATGAAATGTACCTAATATATAATCAGCCTGCAAAATACAGTACTATTATAAAGCAGCATACATTACAGGGGCTATATATTTATATATTTTTTATTTAACGTTTTCTAGATAATATCAATTTTTAGCCTCTAGAAGCAGTATTTCCAAAGCATGCAAGAGGCCACCAGATACATTCAAGATTATGCATAGGGAGAGGCATCACCAGTAGAAAACAGGAAGTTATTATCCCTCTGTACAGACCCCAACTGGAGTACTGCATTCAGTTCTGGAGACCCAATCTCCGCAAAGACATAGACAGGATGGAAGAGGAGGGCAACTAAAATGGTGCAGGGTCTGCACCGGAAGACATATGAAGAGAGAGACTTAAGGAGCTTAATATGTATAGCCTCAAGGAAAGGAGGGAGGGGGGGACATGATAGAAACTTTCAAGTACCTCAAGAGAACCAACAAAGTCCAAGAGGGTAGCATCTTTCAAAAAAAGAGGTGTGCAAGAACAAGGGGTCACAATTTGAAGATGGTGGGCAGCTCAGAGGTAATTTAAGGAAGTATTTTTTCACAGAGAGGGTTGTGGATGCATGGAACATGTATGGATGGAGGTTGTGGAGTCAAAAACAGTGGTGGACTTCAAGCATGCATGGGACAGTCATAAGGCAATTCTGTGGGGTGGGGGTAGGAAGAAGTAGGCTGCTGGTTAACTAGGATCTGCAGCTTATCCATTAGGTAGGGAAATGGGCAGAGTGGGTGGGCCAAGCGGTCCTTATCTGCCATCAAATTCTATGTTTCTATGTTCTATGTTTCTATGTTATCTAGACAGAAAGAGAGTCTTCCTGACCAGACAAGACTGCTGCTACCTCCAGTGCCTACACCCCCAACAGCAAACAAAAGGGATGAGAGCTGTGCGAAAACTTGTTCAGCCCTATTCTGAGAATCTTTATGGACAGACCAACCACCCCCACAAACAGAAGTGAAAAACCTGAACACTGTTGCCGTATAGGTATTGGGGGTAAGCATTGCTGCAAACATAACAATAAGCAAACTCAAACACCTGTAGCATTAACCAGTGCCCTGCATAGTGTATCTGCAGAGCTGTCACACATTACATCACCTGCTGTGTGTGTGACTAAAGCTGACCCTGTAATTACACCTGCAATTTTGACACCCCAAAAAGTGTCACCACAAGAGCAAAACTTAACTGGTGGCACCCTTGTATATACATACAGTTATAATTTAGATAATTTTTGCATGCCTGTGGTGGTTTCTTCACATGTGATGTTGCTCCCTGGTTGCAGACTAACATGTGAAATTTTTAATAACACATTTAAAGGGGTCAGCTTCACAAAAACAAAACCATCATAATACAAGATTTTAAACTGTAGATATACATTTTGGCAGTTGTTTAAATACCAGAAATGGTGAGCACTAAAAAACTAATTAAAAAGTTAGCCTGTAGTGGTGCAAACATTTCTACTACACAAAATAACTGTAATAAAATTATTGATAAAATTATACAATGTGTGCATGTCATTAGAAACACGAGGTGTAATATAGTGAATCAGTATATTAGACCTAATAGTCTTCAGGTGAAGCTACCTCTGGCTGGAAGCTGCAACACTGGACTTAAGATTTGCAAGAAACCGAGTTGTGCTCACAACAGAGGGAGGTGAATCTTACAATTTACAATTGTCTTTGGTTTGAAGCAGATTCCTTAGGAAAGTTAATATTCTTCAGGTGGAGGATACTTCTAACTGAAGGGTGAAATAAGGAACTTAGAATTATCAGAAAATGCAGTCTTTCAATCAACAGAGGAGGTGGAGCTTGCTTTACTTTTGTTACAATTGTTAAGATTTTCAAGTGCAGGAAGAGTTTCAACCCACAGGGCTGAATACTGTTTTCTGTCTGCCCTTCTGCACAGCTGATGTGTTTTGGGGCTGACTGCTTTCAGAGCACAAGTCACCAGGCTGTTTTGGGGCTGGGGAGGTTTACCTGAGTCTGACTTGGATGTTTGGATTTTTCTCTGTTTGACTAGCAGGGTATTTTCTCTGTCAAATTGTCATGTAGGGCATCTTGCTGACAGAGGCACTCTCATGGCCCAGTAGGTCAGAGCTTTTAGCTGATTGTTTCATGAGGTACAGTTTAGGCCTGAACCCTTCCCACCTCTCACCCTACCCACCCCTGGAAATAGTTCCTTTATACCTGGGGTTATGACATCATTTCCTCAAGAGGGCATGGTGCATATCACTGTCATATCCTCTCTAGCACACTGCACTGACAATATAAGCATACACATTATATAAACACATATATTTCTATATAACAGAAGAAAGGGTTCTGAAAGAACTCTTAAAACTGAAGGTGGACAAAGCAATGGGGCCTGATGGGATTCATCCCAGAATTCTAAAAGAACTAAGGGTAGAACTAGTGACACCACTGACTACCCTCTTTAACAAATCATGGGAGGATGGGGTGGTACCTGAGGACTGGAGGAAGGCTGATGTGATTCCCCTTCACAAAAGTGGGAGCAGGGCAGAAGTGGGAAACTACAGACCAGTTAGCTTAACCTCAGTGATAGGGAAAATGATGGAATCACTTCTGAAGGAAAGAATTGTCGAGTACCTAGAGGCCAGAGGGGTACAGGACCCAAGGCAGCATTGATTCACAACAGGAAGGTCATGCCAGATGAATCTAATAGATTTGTTTGACAGGGTGACCAAAGTAGTAGATCAGGGAGGGGCTGTGGACATGGTCTACCTAGACATTATCAAGGCATTTGACTCAGTCCCACACAAAAGATTGGTATACAAGTTAGCCAGCCTGGGAGTGGGTCCCAAGATGATAGCCTGGGTAAAGAATTGGCTGGAGAATAGGACACAGAGGGTAATAGTAAATGGAGTCCACTCTGAAGAAAGGGGGATTACTAGTGGGGTGCTGCAGGGTTCAGTATTAGGACCGGTCCTCTTCAATGTCTTTGTAAGTGACATTGCAGAGGGACTGGAAGGAAAAGTATGTCTCTTTGCAGATGACACAAAGATCTACAACAGAGTTGATGCACAAGGTGGGGTGGAAAGGATGAGAAAGGGACTTGTGAGTTAGAGGAATAGTGAAATGTGGCCAGCTTAGATTTAATGCTAAGAAGTGTATAACACCTGGGAAACAAAACCCAGGAAAGAGTACACAATGGGGGGTGAGATACTAACAATAACAAAAATGGAAAGGGACCTGGGGTTAGTCATATCAGATGACTTAAAGGTGGGCAAGCAATGTGAGAGGGCAGTAAGGAGGGCTGGGAGGATACTGGGATGCATAGGGAGAGGCATCACCAGTAGAAAACAGTAAGTTATTATCCCTCTGTACAGACATCTGGTGAGATCCCATCTGGAGTACTTTGTGCTGTTCTGGAGACCCAATCTCTGCAAGGACATAGACAAGATGGAAGCTGTCCAGAGGAGGGCAACTAAAATGGTGCAGGGTCTGCACCAGAAGACATATGAAGAGAGGCCAGTGAGCTTAATATGTATAGCCCCCGAGGAAAGGGGGGCAAGATAGAAACTTAAGTACCTCAAGGGAATCAACAAAGTCCAAGAGGTAGCATCTTTCAAAAGAGGGTGTGCAAGAACAAGGAGGCACAATTTGAAGATGGGGGGCAGCTCAGAGGTAATGTAAGAAGTATTTTTCACAGAGAGGGTTGTGGATGCATGAAACAGCCTTCTGGAGGAGGTTGTGGAGTCAAAAACAGTGGTTGAATTCCAGCATGCATGGGACAGCCATAAGGCAATTCTAGGGGGTGGGGGTAGAAAGAAGTAGGCTGCTGGTTAACTAGGATCTGCAGCTTATCCATTAGGTAGGGAAATGGGCAGACTGGGTGGGCCAAGCGGTCCTTATCTGCCATCAAATTCTATGTTTCTATGTGTAGAATTAGAAAGGCTAAAAAAATTTTGGCTACCCGTAACAAAATGGAGCAGCATCAGGCATCACTGCAAAAACACAGGGCACCACCACAGAACAATGTGGTATCTGGGTCTGCCACACCATGCTGTGTGTGTGATTGTTGTGCAAGTTCCCCGTGTAAAAAATCTCCTGAGTGCCAAAGTAGCGAGTGTGAAACTGAGTGTTGTATGTGTGAACAACGTGGGTAGGGGCAATGTGATATTTCTCATATGCACACAGATTTGACAGACAGTGAATATTTTATGAGTCCTACACAAAATAGCACCCCTGAAGACCTACAGACAAGAGGCGGTGCCATACCAAGCCATGAAGAAGACAATTGTAGACAGGAAGGTCAGCAGTTAATGGAAGAGGGTCTAGCGGATGGAACCTGTCTATTTAGAATGAATAAATGAATATGAAGTACCCAGAAATAATTTCAGTGGTGTTGAGTATTGCCAGCAGTTTCGCTTCACCAATCTAGACAGTATAACATCTATAGAGCAATACTATTCTGCCATCCATACAGCTGTGCAGCAGTTGTTGGACAGAATAAGGCCTGCTTTATGTAGTAATGATTTTGTACAGCTACATTTGGATTGTGATAGTTTAAATGACCCTGTGTTTTCATTATGTAGAAACACCCAAGAGTTAAATGCTGATGAATTTTTAGAGCACATTGCAAATGTATTAAACAGCAAGATGGAGCTGTGTGCTAATGAGACATTAATATTGGTAGTCACTGTTGTGAGAAATGTGCATGGGGGAGTTTCCAGAGATGTTAGAAGTGTTTTATCTAGCCATATTATCAAGCAGAAAGCAAATCATCTAGTTAATTTGGTGAATCAAAATAATACATTATGCTTTTCCAGGAGTGTAGTGGCTTTGCTATACCCTCAACTAGTTGACCAACAGATATTAGCAAAAACTATAGATTTGCAAAGCAGGGTAGGGCTGTCAGAACAAAGAATGGTAGATTTGAGCCATATACATCTATCTGAGGCAGAGCTAGATGTGACCATCTTTGTTTTTTTCATGAACAAAGCTGGTGTATGGCAGAGGTTTCTTTCATCTCCTAATAAACGGGCAAAATCTGTATTTATTCTTTTACACAAAAACCATTACTATGGTATTAAAAACCTCAAAGGCTTTTTTGGGGCCAGAGATGTATGTGAGCATTGTAATGCCCTTTTCACACACAAAAGTTCACACGTGCTCTAACATGAGCTATGCATGCAGATCATGCAGGTTGTAGTAAAGTACAAAGTGAGGTGGTACAGTGCCGACTGTCGTAAATACTGTAGCTCCACAGACTGCTACAGACGGCATAAACTGGCATACCCTGATTGTCATTTATCCAAATTGTGTGCATCACGTGGAAAACCTCGGGGTGAGAACCATATTTGTTTCCAGCCAAAGTGCCATAATTGTCTTACAGCTGTTCACCCCTTTGAAACTCACTTATGCTACATCCAGCCCTTAAAGTCATCACCTTGTTCAGCTAGTTATGTATATTATGATTTTGAATGCATGCAAGATGTCAGCCCAGGTGACTCTAGACATATTCCAAATTATATCTATGCCTTTGAAAGAAGTCGAAAATGGGAGTCTGAAGGCACTAACTGTGTTGCCCAATTTGCAAAAAAAATTATCCAAAAAGGGTTTCAGGACTACACTTTTGTAGCTCACAATTCAAAGGGGTATGATGGCCACTTCATTTTAAACCAGCTTGTAAAAGAAAAAATGTAAGTGGAGTTACTGACTCAGGGAGTAAATTGATGTCCATAACTGTAAAACGGCTAAATATCCGATTTATAGACAGCTTAAATTTCCTTCCAATGAGACTTGCAGCAATGCCATGGGCTATGGATTTTGAGGGAGTAAAAGGCTACTTTCCACACTTTTGTAACAAACGGGAAAATCTGAATTATGTAGGCCCTATGCCACAACACAAAGATTATTGTATAGACTACATGATGGCTGATGAAAAAAAAAGTTTTTGGAGTGGTATGAAATGCATAAAGATGATGTACTTGACTTTAAAAAGGAATTATATCGTTACTGTAAGGCAGATGTGGAGTATCTAAAGCAGGCCTGTGAAATGTTTCAAGATGGTGTTGAGCAGATGTTTCAAGATGATGCAAAGAAAAGAGGTCAAATTGACCCCTTTCAGTACATCACTATAGCATCTGTTTGCATGGCCATGTTTCGGTTTAAATTTTTAGAGTCAGACAGCATAGGGATTATACCCACTGACAACTATCACTTTCAGTGCAAGCATTACTCCACACCAGTCATACAGTGGTTGATGTGCATCAGTAAACAAGAAAACATTTCCATACAGCATGCAATAAATGGTAGGGAAGTACAGGTAAGCTCTTATTTTCTTGATGGTTATTCTGCAATAGATGGTGTCCTCACAGCCTTTGAGTATTTAGGCTGCTTTTATCACAGCTGCCAGGTGTGTTACTTTGAAGACCTGTTTAACCAGGTGCTTAACACAACCTTCAGACATTTATATTACCTAACCATCAAGAAATTAAACTGTCTCAGACATGAAAAAGGTATGCATGTTAGGATTATGTGGGAGCATGAATGGAAGCAGTTGGTGTGTGACAATCCACAGGTGCATGCTTTTCTGAAAGCAACCCACTTTCCAGAGCCGATGGACCCCGTGAATCACTTTATGGGGGACACACAAATGCACTGCATTTATATTATCATGTACAACCTGATGAGAAAATCCATTATTATGATTTTACCAGTTTGTATCCCTATGTGAACATAACCAAGACATACCCCATAGAGCAGCCAGTGGTCATATAAGAAAATTTATGGATCTCAGACATTATTTTGGACTTATTAAAGCTAAAGTGTATCCACTCAGTGGCCTCTTTTCCCTGTACTGCCCAGCAGATAGGTGAAAAGCTAATGTTTACACTGTGTCGCACATGTGCTGAGACAGCACAACAGTCACAGCCTTGTACCCATTTAGATGATCAGCGATCTCTGTAGGGTACATAGTGTTCCGAGGAATTAAATTTGGCTTTAGAGAGGGGGTACAAGGTGGCAGAGGTGTATGAAGTATGGCACTACCCAAAGAAATCTGACAGTCTTTTCACAGAGTATATTAAATTACACCTAAAGGGGAAACAGGAAGCTTCAGGGTATCCAACTTGGTGTACTACTGATGTAGAACGTGAAGCATATATCGATCAGTATTATGCTAAGGAGGGTGTTGTTTTAGAGTCAGAAAATATAGCATACAACCCTGCAGAAAGACAGATTTCAAAGCTGATTTTGAATTCATTGTGGGGAAAATTTGGTCAGCGACCCAATTTGATGAACACTGCCATTGTCAAGGATGCTGAAGATCTCTTTCAGTATCTTTTAACAGATCTCTACCACGTATCTGGTCTGTATTTTATCAATGATGATACAGCATCAATATGCTGGAAATATGCTGAAAAACACTATGCTAATTCTACAAACATTAATGTTGTTATAGTGGCCTTTACCACAGCCTATGTCAGACTTAAACGTTACAGTTTACTGGAAAGCCTACAGGACCACTGTCTGTACCATGACACAGACTCTGTCATATTTGTTATCAGGCCAGGCGATCGGGATCCTCCACTGGCTGACTATTTGGTTGATGTGACCAGTGAACTACTACCTGATGAACACATTGTGGAGTTTGTGTCAGGTGGTCCTAAAACATATGGTTACAAACTGACCAACGGCAAAATTTGTATGAAGTGTAAAGGAATTACGCTTCATGTGACAAATAATGAAAAGGTTAATTACAGCTGTCTCAAATCACTAGTTGACCATTTTGTCAAGGATGGGGGTACGAAAGAAGGTGTTGGGGTACAGTCAGTCAGTAGAGGATTGAAAAAAATTGTGCGGAACAAAAAAAGCATCACTATTGAAAACAAGCCAGAAAAAAAAAACTTTCAGGGTTGTATACAACAAAAGGGTTTGAACTGAGGATTTTAAAACACTGCCTTATGGCTCCTAACCATGGTATGGATATACGCTTGGAGCACCCATTTTCCTGTATTCTGGCGGGTCCATCAAACACTGGAAAAAGTTACTTTATTAAAAGCATGCTGGATGCAGGTCTCAATGCTTTAACTGAATTTCCAGAAAATATTATCTGGTGCTATAGTTGCTGGCAACCTTTGTATACAGAGTTATGTGGCAAATTTCCTCAGTTGAAATTTATAGAGGGTATTCCTAGCACTCTACAAGATGATGAACTATTACCTCCCCAAAAAGTAAATCTTTTAATTATAGATGACTTAATTGAAACAGCATCTGAAAATTGTGAGATTCAAAAATGTTTTACTCAGTACTGCCACCACAGAAATGTTAGTATCATATATGTCACACAGAATGTGTTTGTCCAAGGTAAAAAACGCTGGACCATAAATTTAAATGCAAATTATATAGTATTATTTAAGAACCCCAGAGATAAGCTACAGGTTAGTACACTGGCTCTCCAGATGTATCCTGGAAAGATGACATTTTTTGAAGAGGCCTTTGAGGATGCAACTCACAAGTCCTATGTTATCTTTTGGTCTACTTAAAAGCCTCAACACCTGAATCTTCCCGCTTAAGGTCTGGCTTGTTTTCCCCTGATTTACCTGTTGCATACACCATGAAAAAAAGAGTGTCACAAATATAAGAGATGTGACAATTGTTCATTGTAGCCAGATGTTCATAGTATTGAGACATGTCAGCACGTCTGAAAAGAAACCTTGCATTGCTTAAGCTACTGGTGAAGGGGCCACCACAGCAAAGAAAAGCTATACTGTGTTCAGCCTCTGATGATTTAATAGCGGCAATTACTGAGGTTGCACTCAATGCTACTAAAGGGACTATACCTCTCACAGTTTACCAGATTAAGATGTTGAAGAGGAGATGCAACATTATCAAAAAATTAAGTAATAAAAAGCTGTCTGTAAAACATAGAAAAAAAAACTTGTAACACAGTCTGGGGGATTTATAGGCACCTTGCTTAGTGTTGCTATACCCTTTTAACCAGTCATTTAACAAGCAGGTGAATAGACATGGATTACGCACAAAAAATGTATTTAGTACCACAGCAGCAGCTGGACTTGCTAAGAGGTCATCCACCCCTTGAAGAGCCATCGAGAAAGGTTGTGGAACGACTGCTGGATGCTGAAATGTGGGATGTTCTTCTAAGGACTGACCTCTCTGAACATGAGAAGGCTAAAGTATATGAGAGTGTGCTGCAATGCTACCTCACAGTTGTACGCCAAGGGGAAAAAGATGTAGCAAACTTGTCTTTATCTTTGACACCACATGAGCTAGTGCAACCACACAACAGCATGGCAAAACCACCTGGCACCAACAATATTTACAATGACATATTACAAGCTGTTTCTGTGCATGCAAGAAAACACACTGAAATATTGTTAAACAAACACAAAAGGTCTTTTGGTGTTACAGGCTGGAATGATCGTGGTGAATTTATATATCACAGTGTGCCTGTTGAAGGGTCTCATATGTATGACTTAGTCGAGGCTGTTACTTCACAATGACACACATCTGATGCTAAAAAACCTATGGGGTGAGAACATTTTATCAGAGCTACACACAGATACACAGATACACAGAAATGTGATGGCAGAGAAAGGCCTCATGGCCCATCTAGTCTGCCTAGCACCCTACCTCCCCCCTTCTGTTATGCTTCCACCCTCTTTTCCCAACCCCTTAAATCTATTCCAAACCCTCTTGAACCCCTCCACCATTTTAGCTGCCACTACCTCCTCTGGCAGCTTGTTCCAGGCCTCCACCACCCTCTCCATGAAAAACTGCCCCCTTACATTACCTCTGTATTGCCCACCTTGCAGTTTGAGGCTATGTCCCCTCGTGTTCGCTCCCTTCTTCAATTTGAACAAACTATCAACCTCCACCTTATTTATTCCCTTCAAATTCTTAAAGGCCTCCATCATGTCCCCCCTCTCCCTCCTAGTCTCCAGAGGGTACAAATTCAGCCCTCTCAATCTTCTCTCATAGGGTACATCTCTTCGTAGGTGAGGCCTCCAGAACTGCACCCCATACTCCAGATGTGGCCTGACCATGGTTCTGTATAATGGCATTAGCACCTCCCTCTTCTTGCTATTAAAACCCCTCACAATGCAGGACAACATTCCATTTGCCTTTCCCACCTCCCTGCTACACTGGCTGCCCATCTTGAGGTCACGCGATACCATAATCTCAAGGTCCCTTTCTGTTTCCTTCTCCTTAATCACCCCCCCAAGGGAGCAAGTTTCTCCTCCTATTCCTCCTCCCCAGGTGCATCAGTGAGCATTGTTGTGCATTAAACTTCAATTTCCAGGTGTCAGACCACCTCTCCAGCCTCTCCAGGTCCCACCTCATGGCTTGCACCCCACTAGGCAAATGCACCCTATTGCAGACCTTTGTATCATCTGCAAACAGGCACACCCAGCCCTCCAGACCCTCCAGTAGGTCACTAACATAGATGTTAAAGAGTATTAGTCTTGGCGTAGCCCTGTGGCACCCCACTGGTCACCGTAATTTCCCCTTGGATAATGATACATTTACCACCACCGTCTGACTTATTCCCTTCAACCAGTTTCCCACCCACCTGGTGATCCTGTGATCACCCCTAGTCTGTCCAACTTATGCACCATTCCACCATGTGGAATGGTGTAGACTTATTGAAATCCAGATGAGGCCATGTCCACCACTCCTCCCTGGTCCACTATCTGTGTCACCCCATCAAAAAACTCTATCAGGTTAGTCTGACAGGACCTACCCTTGGTGAAGCCATGCTGCCTGTCATCCTGCATGCCATTCATCTCCAAGTATTCTATCAACCTGATCTTAAGTAGTGTTTCCATTACCTTCCCCACCACTGAGGTAAGACTAATAGGATGGTAGTTTCTGACCTCATCCTTCCACCCCCCTTTATGTAGTGCGACCAGCTCTGCCTTCTTCCAGTCCATTGGCACCACCCCTGTGACCAAGGACAAGTTAAACAGCCTCACTAGATGCAGCGCCAGTTCATCCTTCACCTCCTTGAGAACCCTTGAATCAGGCCCCATTGCCTTGTCTACCCTAAGTCTACCCAGCTCTTCCCTTACTCCTTCAGCTGTGAATTCTGCCACACCCACCTGCCTGTGGCTGTCACCCTCCCCACCCTGTCCTGGTCCCCTACCCTCTTTTTCCTCCTTGAAGATTGAGGTGAAATAGCTATTTAGTGCCTCTGCTTTTTCAAAGACCCCTTTCAGTATTGTTCCACTTTCCCCCCTTATCCTTCCAATCACATGCTGTGCCCTCCTCCTTTCTCCAAAGTACCTAAAGAAGGTTTTGTCCCCCCTTGCATGCTTCACTATCCTCTCCTCAGTGGCCTCCTTAGACCTCCTTATCTTTTGCCCAGCCTCCTTTCTTTTTTCCCTGTAGGTTTCCCTGTCCTCATCCTTTTGTGTCCTCCTGTACCTCTTGAATGCTGTAGTCTTCTCCTTGACCCCTACATCCCACCTCTCTAGTGAATCATGGGGTCTTTTCTATCTTATATTCTTTCTTTATCCTTCTTATCATGAGTCCATGGCTTAAATACTCCTCTCTTGATGGCTGCCCATAATTCCTCCACCCTGCACATCCCCTATCCTCTAACTTTCTTCCCTAACTACCTTCCTCATTCCATGAAAGTCAGCCTTTCTGAAGTCCATTACCTTGGTTTTCATCCTAACCCTCTCCCTGCCCACTCTCACCCTGAACCTGCCAGTCCTGTGGTCTCTGGTGCCAAGCTCTTCCCCCACCTCCACCTCCTCCACACTATCCCCATTTGTGAGGACCACATCCAACAGGTTTATACCCCTAATGAGCTCACTGACCCTTTGCTGCAGGAATATGCCCTGAAGAACCTCTAAGATGCCCCTGCTCCTTGTGGAGGTTGCTGTCTAGGCCTCCCAGTTGATGTCTGGAAGGTTTAAGTCCCCAACTAGCACAATTTCCCCTTTCCATGCCATCCTCGTTACTGATTCTACAAAGTCTCTATCCCCTTCCTCCCCCTGCATAGGAGGCCTATAGACTATCCCAACATGCAGGTTTTCCCCGTCCCCTGTCTAGGGTGATCCACATTATCTCTGTTTCCCCCTCCTCATCCTGCCCTTCCATGGCCCCAACCCCTTCCCTGACATATAATGCCACCCCTCCCCTCTTCCCCTCCCAGTCTTTCCTAAACAAATGATACCCTGGGATCACCGTCTCCCAGGTGTGGTGCTCGTTCCACCAAGTCTCACTCACTGCTGCAATGTCTAGGTTCTCCTTCATCATGGTGGCCTCCAATTCTCTCATTTTATTCCCCAGGCTCCTGGAATTTGCAACCAAAGCCCTCCAACATGTAGCCCCATCCCGTCCTTCCCTGCTGCTAACTGTTCCCTTGATGAATGTTGTAACTTGGGCGGGAGGCTGATAGCCTCTCTGCTCTGCCTCATGTAAGGATGGCCCTGTCCTTAGCCACCCCACTTATTTAGTTTAAATTGAACTTCCTTGCCATGAAGTCCCCCAGTTTACTCTTTAGTGCAGCTGCCCCTGAAGAGCTCAGGTGTAGCCTGTCTTGGGCATACAGCTCCTCCTCCTTTCATGTAGAGCCCCAGTCACCTATCCAGCTGAACCCCATCTGACTGCACCAACCTTGTAGCCAATTGTTGAATGCCCTTATCTTCTCCTTTCTGGGTGTGCTCACTCTTGGTACTGACAACACCTCAGAGAAGGAAATGGAAGAAAAAACAGTGTTGCTCCTTCAGAACCTATTGAGTTCCTCGAACCTTGCCTGTACCTCCATCAGACCATTTCCCTCCAAGTCATTTGTGCCCAGGTGAAACACCAGATGTGACCTTTCATCCTGCTGCTTACCCCAGCAAGGAATATGATACCTCACCTCCAGCGCCGTCATCTCTGGCATGCACTGTACCCATACTGCATTGTTTTTTGCTCCCTTCCTTCTCCATTTTAGCCCCTTAATTATTGAGTCCCCCAAGAGTGCCACCCTACTGCCCCCTGCTTCCTGGGTGTCCTTTTGGCCTCTATCTTTGTGTCACAGGGTTTGGCTCCCTTTGGACTCCTCCTCATGTTCCATCCTGACTTAGTTTCTTCCCCTGCTCATCTTTTGTTCCCCATCACCTAACCTATCCTGATTTTTAACCACACCCAGCATCTGTCCCTCTTCACCCTCTCCCTTTAACCTTTCTTCAGACTCCCCCCCCCTTGTACCTCTTCATCCCTTGTACTTCCACTTGGCTTCCTTCATCCCTGCAAACCCCTCCTGCATCACTGCTCAACTTCACCTGACCCCCCTCTATCTGCTCCTGGCCTTCCCCCATCTGCATCACTGTGCGAGATTGTGCCAACTGTGCTTGATCCCCCTCCAGCTGTTCCTGTCCCGCCCATCTTTGCAGAAGGTTTTGAGCACCATACCCCACTTGGGGAAGTCTTCCTCCTCACCATCTGCCCTGTCTGCATATTTCCCCTCTCCTGCACCCTGCCCGGTGCATGCCCCACCCTCCTACTGCAGCTCCTGCCCTGCAGGGTTTCCTCCCATTCATTTTCAGCCTCCCAGGAGCTCAACTCCAGCTGTTCCAGTGCTTCCTTCCTGCCCCTTTTCTTATGCCACATTTCCCCTAGTGCCACCATCTGATGTGTCCCTAATGTGCCCGTCCCCTCCTTCACTCCTTTCCCTGCATGTGATGTGCCTGCACCTCCTCCCCTTCACTGCACCTGAGATCTCCCCCATGTCCCCCAGCTGCTCTGCACCCCCTTCTCTGATGGCCCTGACGATCCCTTCCCTCTCCAATGTCATTGACTCAAAATATCTAGGAGGTGCAAAACTATTGTTACTTCTGCCCTCTAGCCCATTTCACCTATGCCTGCATTGTCCTTCACACTGGGCACCGTCTGCCTTTTTCTGAGCCTACTGTCTTCCACTCCTCCTGATCCCTGGCTGACCCCTTTTCTCTAGCTACAGGCATCATTTTTGTACCTCTAGACTTCCTGCTGTCAGTTCCCACTGACCCCTTTCTCAGTGGTGCCTAACATCCAAAGCAGGTCTTTGATTCAGAGTGCTAAGAACAACCTCTCAAAGGTTCTGACAGGTGTTTCTACAGCACTAATACCTGAAACCCGCACACCATCACCTGTGGCCAAAATAAGGAAAAACCCTTTTAAAAAACTGGCATGGTTGATAGTGTAATGTCTTGGATAAGGCACCACACATTTCTGGTAACATTGAGTTTTTGTAAATTTTGTATAAATTATGTACATGTTGACATTAATTTTGCTGTCACATTGTAAAAAATAAAGACAGTCTGATGCATTGTACAAATGGTTGTGTTTTATTGTCTCCTTACAATAACAACAATCAGTAATTATACTCTATGAAAGTAAACTACATTTGTTAGCTATAACATACAGCATGCTTTATTTCGATATCTTCTAGCAGTAATAGCACTGGTTATAATCATAATGGGAAATTACTGACTGTAGACTAAAAGAAAAAGAAGATTTTAACCTTTTAACAATTCTCCATTGATTGACAAATGCATAAACCTTTTGATCATTTGACATTAAATTATCAGAATACAACTTAACTACATCATTAAAGGTTGCACCTTTGCACTTATGATGAAGGAAAAATATACAATGTTGGCCACAGGTCACAGATGTTATATCTTGAACCTGTTTAGGGTTAAATAGTGTTTCTGCCACATTTCTCCACAAAAAATTAACAATTGCTGGTGGAAAAAAATGTAAAGTCTGGAGGAAAACCATAAGAGTCAAAAAACTCCCCAGTAGTATGGTCAGGAAGATAAATAGCTAACCAGGTTCACCAGGCATAGACTGGGGCTGTGTATTCACCACTAAAGAAGCTGGCACACAAGTCAGTCTTTCTGAAGGTAGTTGATCACTTGCAAAGACCCTGAAAAAACTGTGTCTGGTAAAAGAGTCTGCCTGGAGAAAGGTATCCAGTTGTTGAGTGTTCATATTTAATTGAAGTCAAACACGACGTTTCATCTTTGATTAATTTCTATCACATTATCAAAGACAGCATACACCAACATATTCATAGTAGCTGATAGAGGGTCAACAAAATGTATTTCAGCTCTCAAATTGCCAGAGCGGATTAATGAATAATGGTCACCACAACCTTGGTCAGGGCTTAGGTCAAAAGCAAATAATGTCTACCCCTGACAAAAACCTATACAGTCTATCAGCAATGGGCTGTCTTTCATATGTTTCTCACTAGCATGGACCAGGTTGATTTATCCTCTGACAGCATTACCATTTGTAAAGTTAGGTTGCAGTGGTTTAGCAGGAACTTGTTCACCATCCACATACAGGGCTATAAAGTTAATGTTAAAATGTTTAAAATTCAATGGATTTTTATTGTACACACTGCTGAAAGCATCATTATCAACAAACCCTATCACCAACAATTTTGGTATCTGCCCCAGAAACAGATTATTCTGGTTACACACACGGCTGCCCCCAGATATACTAAACACTTTCATGCTAACACTGTCAATAGGGTACTTTGCATTAGCAGCTTGTAAGCCTGAGCATGGCCAATACGTACAGCTGGTGTCATTTTTACCCTATTTACATAAATGGATGCAGATTTAATTTGTAGTTTATAATCTTCATCTGCATCACCACTAATTAAACAAAAATTGTTCTTGTTATGAATGAGTTTAATTTTAACATCCATGCCATTCAGGAGCAGGTTTTCTTGGAAGAAGAGGTCTGCATAAATTGGTCCAAGCAGTTCTACACTGTGACTCTCTGCTGTAAAAGTTGCATACTTTTTAAAACCCTCATTGGGACTATTAAGAGTGGTGTTCTCATGCTGCCCTGGTGTGTCCTTATAAAATAATCCAGATGAAAATTGGGTAATTAAGCAGTGACTCGATAATTGCTCTGTAGGGGTAGCAATTACTCTGGCTAATCAGCTGGTCAAGCACCACTATATCCACCTGGCTAAAGATGGTTGCCAGGAAGTAGTTAATTAAACTTACTCTAGCTACATCATCAATGTTGCTACCATCAGCCTTAGTGATCTTGCACAAAAGATATAACAAGGTGTCGTTTAGGTCGATATGATCTTCACCATGACCCGCCACATAAAATTCCAAGGGTGCGTTATCACTTATAGCTGACAAGGGTGGGATTTCAACATACAGGTTTTTCTCTATACTGGTTTGGGTTGGTGGTAACACGAAAAGGTCTAATTCTGACTTTCTGCATTCTTGAGACATGCAGTGTACCAGAGCCATGGCTTAAAAAAAGTCTCTTTGACTGTTAGTTTTACGAGGTTTTCTCTCCTTGCACTTACGTTTCACAACTGTTCTTTTCTTTTGAACAGGCCACCTTTTAATAACACTTTCATGGACCCCCAGTAGGACCATTCTTCTCTTCTTATTGGGCCTCTTGTAAACAACCATTTCTGCCCCATCTTGCTGTTGTCACAGATCTGGAGTCGTGAAGGAACTCACAACGTTTCCCACGACATCTTTTACAATATTTTTAGCAGCTGTTTTAAGGTGCGGTTTTACTGTTTGGAAGTCTTTTTGTAATAGTGGTCCAGCTTTTCTAAATAAAGTTCTAAATATACCACCTATACTAGCACCATACATAACAGGGGCACCATGAAAACCAGATAAGCCATGACCGGCTTGTGCTTTATAATAGGCTACATAAAGGTTTGGGTCACTGTACAACTTTTGTGACATGGTTGTCATTTAGAAAGTGCCTTTAACAGGTCAAAAATGAAGCTTCACAATCACCTTGCCAAACAAGAATAACACATTTTTGTCTTGATCATTCTTTATCCCAATACTTATTGTGTCAAACTGTTATTTGCTGATTGGTATATAATCCGGTTTATCATAGCGGATGGTTATGATTGCATTATTCTTATCAGATAGTTCCACACACCAGAGTAGGGGCACGTGACCATCACCGACTCTTTGGTGTTCAATAATGTCTGTATATACATACAGTGTGTAAAAAACCCCATTGATGTCAGCATAATATGGTCCTGTGCTTGCTTTTAGTTGTGGTATACGATGTGGTACCCCCAAAATACGAGCCAGATTATGGCACCACTAATGTTGCTAAATTTTGTTTTCTGTTCCCGACTGTCATATTCTAAAAACATACCTAGTTGTACCCGGTCCAGGGCCTCATTGATGGCTGCCATGACATCACCAACATTGTGATAATAACCTCTGGCAATTGATAATGGTAATAATGGCTTAGAAGTTTCACATGCTTGAAATCTCCCATCTTGTTGTGTAATATTGTCCCAAGTCCTTGAGTATTGTATTTTTGACAAGCCGACTTCTCACACCCTTACTAAATTGATAGGTTTCATCAGTTTCACAGTATATTCTGAAACAGTATTTTTGGGAAACATTTCAAAAGATGCATTGCTGGGCAATGTAACATAAAACCCATTCTCAGACATTGTTTTACCAATAATGTCTTCTCTCAACTGATGTCATGCAAAACATGGGAGCACCCTTATAATTTTACATTTTTCAGCTGTTTGGATTCTACCCAGCTGTTAAATTTTGATGGCCAGCCTAGCCATTTTATTAAAACCAGTTTTTTTTCCCTTGTCTTTTCTGTGACACTATTTTTTCAACCCTGTATACATGGTTTGCAGTATGTTCGACTTTTACCAGTTCTTGCTCATAAAAATCACCTCTTATTTCTTCTCCATCGTAATCTTTTAATTTGTAAAAATGTACAGGCTTAGGTATACATTCAGAAATAATAAATATCTTGCTTGAAAAGTTTTGCTCATAACCTTTTTCAAATGTTTTCTTAACTCTAGAAACCTACACATGATCACCCACATAAAATTTAAAAGGCCTTTTACTCTGAGGCCCAGATATTCAAAGGTTGTGCCATACGCCAACAGGGTTCTTGTCACGCAAGTCAAAACTAGTGCCATTTTGTGATATTCAGAAGGCAGTTGCGCTTCGAAAACATGCTGAGCAACAGCGCAATGAAATGAAGGCATGTGCAACCGAAGGGGTTGGATCCTTGCATAAAGACCGCAATGCGATATTCAAAGACTTGCGCAATGTGCAATAGCGGCACAGCCGGAAATTGAGCACTAGCGGAAATGAGCCAAAATAAAAAGGCTCAAGGAAGCAGTGCAAGAATGCTACCAGGCTGCCAAGTGGTGGAGAGAGAGAGAGAGAGAGAGACACTGACAGACAGACAGACAACAAAGGGCAGGCAAGGAAAGTGTGTCCCATAGTCTGTAGAGGCCAGCGGGGGGTGCCCGGTGCAGTGGAAGTAGCAGTCAGGACAGTGGGGGTAAAACAGCAACACCAGCCGGGGGAGGCATAAGCCAGGGAGATGGACAGTGCCAGTTTCCACATGGAAGCCATAATGAGGGGGGGTTAGAATGCATGCTGCAGGGGGACGTGGCCGTGGAAGGGCCCATCGGCGGTACGCCCTGACAGGCAGTACCGTGCCCGCATCAGCTTTGAGCTGTACACAGATGTAGAGATCGTGGGCTGGTACCACCTGAACAGGGCAATACTGAGACAGCTCTGTGAGCTGTGCAGTGATGTGATGCAGGCACCCTCACGACGGAGTCACGCTCTGTCAGTGGAGACCAAGGTGACAGCCTGCATGTGCCTGCTCACCACAGGCACCTTCCAGAGGCCGACAAGGGACAACACAGGCATCACACAGTCGGCCACATCATGCATCCTCACCCAATTCCTCAGCGCACTGCTACCACATGCTGCGGAGTACATCCATTTCCCCAGCACTGCGGCAGAGCATACAGCAAACATGCAGGAGTTCCACAGGGTAGCATGTATGCCTGGTGTGCTAGGGGCCATAGACTGCACCCATGTGGCCATCCACACGCCACCTGGCCCCGATGGCCATGCATATCGGAACAGAAAGGGATCCCCTAGTGTCAACTGCCAGGTGGTGTGTGATGCCACTGGGCGCATAATCAATGTCTGTGCCACACACCCTGGTGGAGCACATGATGCCTTCATATGGTATCAGTCTGCACTGTGCCATCGATTCAAGAGTGGGACATCCCACAGGACATCTATTGGTGAGTACACATGTATGGAATGCAAACTCTGGGCAGGGTGGGAATGCCACAGGTGCCATGGTAGTGGCACACAGGAGATGGCCAATATGGACCTGAACATGACACTGATCTCCACTATCTCCACACAGGTGACTGCAGATACCCACTCCATCCCTGGCTGCTCACACCGTGCCGGCGCCCCATGACCCCAGCACAGCTATGCTATAATGAGACGCATGCCGCAACACACAACATAATAGAGTGGGTGTTTGGGATGCTCAAGGCACGCTTCCGATGCCTAGACACCTCCGGCGGTGCCCTACAGTACAGCCCCCAAAAGGCCTGTGGGATATTCCTGGCCTGTTGCATCCTGCACAACATGGCCAAAGACCATGGGATAGCCATACAGGTCGAACAGGGGGACAGCGATGGGGACACCAGTGGCGCCGGTGATGATGGTGATGAGCATCCCCCCAGGATGGAGGGACCCCTGACTGATCCGGCAGGCCCAGCTGCACCGGGACACCATCACAGAGGAGCACTATGCACAAAACAGGTAAGTCAAGGGGATATGTGCAACCAACACTGTCCATGCGCAAACCACAGGCACACAGGGGAACACACCAGGGGTGCATGACGGTCAGGGGAGTGGAACGGTCCAGGCATACAAACACACCATCAGGGAGGGGTGAGCACTCATATGGACACACACACACACCAGGCACAGAGTGTACATGGGCAGATGCACAGCACTGCAGAACTGACATTGCTAACACACAGCACCACCGACCACCCCCACCACCCGTACTGTCCAAGCACGCTGTGTCAGAACCTGGGCACCCTTGCACCTTGGTGTAAGTGCAATGCAGGCATCATCATGCACACGCACCTGTGGACAGCAGTTGGGAGGGTGTGCAGGTGGTCCGTGTGTCGGCGTGGTGAGCAGAGCACCCAGCAGTGCACTGCCCACCATGACACACATTGCACACATGGCAGCACCAGACAGGGCCTGCACTGGGAGACAGCTCAGTCATGTAACACTGTCCCACAGCCACCGCAGATGCATGGGCAGCCCCGCCGTGACCCAACAGCATGGGCAGGCTGAGCAGGGGCCACATGGGGTGGCACTGTTGCACCACCAGGGGTCCCACTGCATGAACGCGACCTTGCCCGCGACAGGGTCTGCAGCATGCCGAACAAACCTGCACCAGGGGTGCTCGGGATGCCCATAGCAGAACCCGCATCGACAGGCCTGGTGTCGCATGACGCCGGAATGGGGAGTGAGAGTGCACGTGTGGGATGTGCGGTACAGGGGCACCTGACTGTGTGCCCAATGCGTCCACGACACAGACCACTGCCTGGGTCAGCCTGTCAATGGTGGTGGTCACATCCATCCGCATACGGACCAGCTCGGCTCGGTCCCGAGCACACTCCCTGCTGTGCCGCTTCACGGACACAGACAGTGCCTCCACGGACCTTGCAACCCACCTCTGCAGCTGTACTGATTCCTGCAGCAGGCAGGTGTGCTCATCCAATGGGTACTGTGCCCCAACGGCATCCTGACCCCCAGGGTGTGGACGGTCCTGATGCACAACACCCCTTGAGGGTGGGCGCTGTTCGCCAGGACCAGGAATGGGCAGATCAAAGGGTGGCGGACATGTGCCACTGCTTGACACTGTACCCCCAGACCTGGTGGGTGACTGCTGCTGCTACCCCTCCAACTGCTGTGTCCCCGGGTCCACTCGTTCCACCGCTGTGCTGGCAACAGTGCCAGACACCTGCACAGCCACCGGTGCTGCCCCATGGGTGCTGACAGGCACAGTCTGGGACCGTGCCAGCATGCTGGTACACAAGTTGGAACCAGACAGGCCCAGGGGCATGTGCTGGCCTGCCGTGTGTCCGTCATGGGACACACAACCATCACTGCCCATTGCAGGCCTTCTATCATCAATGGTGCAGGTACGTGCTACTGCCATGGTCACAGTGTGCTGGCATGCTTGCATGCCAGACTGCTGAGACACAGGCTGTGCACCCCCCGCACCCATATCACTGACACCAGAGTTTGCGGCCCAGCGTGCATGCTGCTGCTGCAGTGCCTGCTGGCTGGTGGTGGAGGAGGATGGACCCTCCTCCATGTCCAGCAGGTCAGCATCACTGTCTGGACCCACCACCACCATCTCCTGAAGATGAACAGGATCTGTAACAGAAAGAGAGTACATGTGAGTGCATGTGAACAACTGCCACCCCAAACACCACCACAATGTCATACCGTGCAGTGATGGGCTTCCACCTGTCTGGAATCCTCCGCCTGGTACACCCTCAATGGCGCTCGGCTGCATGGCTGCGACCAGTGTCTCCTCAGTTGGGGTCAGCTGCAACACCACTGGCGGGCCCCTGCCAGTGCCAGCACGTGCCGCCCTGAAGGCTGCCACCTTCTCCTTCAACCTCCTGCGGTCTGTCCCCATCTTTTTCTTGCATTCCTGCATGGAGCGCTGGTGGCTTCCGTGCAGGTTAATGGCCCGAGCTACCCCCTCCCATGCAGCCGCACGGGACTGAGGGATGCCCCTCTGTCCACTCAGCACTGGCTCCTCATCCAGGTAGGCCTGGAAGAGAGCCTCCATCTCTGCTGCTGTAAAGTTGTGCCTCCTCCTATGCCCACCGTCCTCACCCTCACAATGACTCTGCTCGGTCATGGCGATCTGTATGGGTGTAAGTGGACACCTGTCACTGTGCAGTCTACAGCATTTTCCCATGGCCATTGTCCAGAACATCACACAGCATGCAACTCACCTCTCACCTGCAGTAACCGAATCTGGCCAGCGCAGCCCAATGTCTCACATTTATAGTGCAATACATGCAAATTAGGAGTGGAGCAACTATAATGACATGCAAATCACGCCACTGTGCCTTTGAATGGCTGATCAGATGATTTGCATGTGTCAGCTGAATATCGTGAATCTGCGCTTTGCGCAATACGGATGAGTCGGCTGAGCCAATGGCGCAGATCTGTGACTGTGTGGTACACTGCATTGCACATGCCCAGATAGCTTACACAGGTGTCTGTCGTGCTGCTGACGTGCTGAGCGCGATCGGCAATTCAGACCATGGCCACCATTGTGCCAGTGGCGCTACAGCAATGGGCACTATATGGCGCTGTGGCACTACTGCACAATAGTCCACTGTGGCACTGGTACGCAGCTGGTCAGTCGTGCAGGATGCCTATACATCAGATGGCACTGTGCGTAGCCTTGCGTCATTGCCCATGACCTTGTGTATGACCTTTGCCCCCTGGCACTGTTCGCCTGCCATGTGTACATCCCTATTGCGCTGTCTGGGGACAGCGCTATGTGAAGTGACGGCTCTGTTCGAACAGCGCGATTGGAGCCTGTGGTGGTCTATTGCGCAACATCTCTACGTGGGGTTATGGCGCAGTGGGGCACCATATTGCCTGCTGTAAAGTTGGTACCATGGCTAGGAGGAGGGCGGTGTCCTGGAGCCAACTTGAAGTAGCCAACCTGGTGGCCCTAGTAGAGCCCCACTATGGGGCACTTTATGGTGAGGCACCCCTCACCATTGCAAGAACTCAAGTATGGCAGCAAGTGGCCACTGACCTGGTGGGGGTCACTGGACGGTGCTGGTCTGCTGAGCAGTGCCAGCACCGGTACAGTGACCTCCGCCGGAGGGAGTCGGACATCTTGGCGAGGCTGCGGTCACATGTCAGGTGGGGCGTGGTGCCTAGGCCAGGTGGGTGTACCATCTATGCACCTGTATTATCTGTAGGGGTGTGTGTGTTTTGGTGGCTGTGCATAGGTGATGGCTCAGCCTCGGTTGGCTGTGTCAGTGTGTGCAGCTGTGAGATGAATGGGTATGGCTGTGTGGGCAGGCACTCTCACTGGGGCAGGGAGCAGTCTGCTTTTGAGTCACATTGATGTTTGTCTCAACATATGTCTCCCACAGGCCGTGATGTGAGGATGCGGGCCCAGGTTGATGAGGGCCATGCCAGGGACCCGGTGCCAGCAGGGGTTGCACCCCAACAGCAGCAGCAGCGGCAGCAACAGCAGCAGCAGCAGCAACAGCAACAGCGGCAGACAGAGCTGCTTGAGCAGTGTGAGTATCATGACTTCATCGATGCTATTGCATGCTGGAGGGGGGAGACCAGTAGCCCTGCACAATACAACCATGCAGGAAAGGGAGGTCATAATTCCACTATACAAGACACTAGTGAGGCCCCACCGGAGTACAGTGTACATTTCTGGAGACCATACCTATGTAAGGACGTAGAGTGGGCAGAGAAGGTTCAGAGGAGGGCAACAAAGATGGTGCATGGCTTGCATCACAAGTCCTACGGAGACAGGTTGAAGGAACTGAACATGTACTCCCTGGAGGAGAGGAGGGAGAGAGGGGATATGATAGAGACATACAAGTATCTTACAGGGTGGAACAGGGTGCAGGGAAACACTATTTTGAAGTGAAAAAGATGTTCCAGGACTACAGGGCATGGGATGCAGTTGGAGGGAGGACGATTCAGAGGAAACATGAGAAGGAATTTATTCACAAAATGGGTGGTGGACAAGAGGAACACCTTGCCAGAGGAAGTGGTGGGGGCTGAAACAATCATTGGATTTCAGAATGCACGGGATAGACATAACGGAATTCTGGAGGTTAGGGGTAAGGGGCAACAGACTCCTAGGTAAACAAAGTGAACTTACATGCTCAAATGGACAGACTGGGTTGGCCATAGGCCCTTATCTGCCAACACTGTCTATGTATCTATGTTTGTATGCACGACACAGGTGACATGCATCACTGTCCAGTATCACAGCACGTCTGTGTATGCGTCACGGGTGGTCCAGGCGTGCACTGGGCACATAGCTGTGTAACTGGCATTGCACCACGTTGCCACGTCACTTGCCAGCCTTGTTTGTGCTGTGATGGACATGGGCAGTGTGTGTGTGCAGTGGTGCACATAGCTGGTGGCGCCTGTTTGTGATGGCCATGTGCATGTTCACTGTGGGTGGGTACGTGCCATCACAGGTGCGGGACATTGGGCTATATGGCTTGCAGGTTGGGTGGTGTTCAGGGTTGTGGTCAGTCACAGCCATTGACTGTGTTCCCATTTTCCTAGGCCTCGAGGTTCTCCTGTGCATTGGGAGGGATGTCTGGGGCCTGAGACAGCTGCTGGCAGACAACCAGGCCATCCTGCATTCCATACACAGACATGGCCTTCGGAGGAGGCGGCATGGGACGGGCCGACATCAGCCAGAAGATGGGCGGCCGGCGGGCCCATAACTTATCTTACCCTTCCCACTTCTCCCATCCCTACCACCCTGCCTTCCCTCTCCAAGTTTGTCATCCCTACCCCTTGAACACCCCTACCTTGTACCCGTCCCCCCCTTGTAAATAGTTTTTATTGTTCTGCTGTTTATCTCAATATACATTTCTATTTTGATACGAATAATGTGTTGGTCTCTGATTTGCAGCTGGCTATAGGTGCTCAGTTGCAGGGGTGTACATGCCATCTGGGATGGTATGGTCCTGGGTATGTGTGTGTGTGTGTATGTGTGTGTGTGTGTGTGCATGGGGAGGTATCTCCGGCATGGCAGTGACTTTCTGTTGGTCTTGCCATCTGCTGCCACCCACTGCTGGGTGCACAGGGTGTGTCTGGCTTGTAGGCTTCTGTGCTGCACAGGGTTGACGTGCGCTGGGGGGGATGCATGGTTTCCTGCAGTGCCAGTCACTGCACATAGGTGGTGTCTTGGGGTCACAGCGCAGGGTGTGCTGTGCATATGGGGGGCTGATGTGCACTGTGGTTGTCAACCCCCTGTGTGTGGCACTCTCAGCTTTCCAGTGGTTGTGCTGGGGTGTCATGGCCCGCTATGCTTTGTTGGCTTGTCCCCATGGGCCAGTAGATCATCCGTCACACCCCAGTGATGCTGTGCTTGGGTGTGCAGGTGTGGTGTGGTTCTGCAGTGTGTTCCTGTGCCCATGTGTGGCATGGCTGGCGGTGGGCCCCAGCCTGCCTCCCTGGATGTGCAGTTCCATTGCTCTGGGGCTCTGCTTGCGCTATGGCACCTCTGGAATGCTCAGCTGGGCTGCTCTGGTTTAGCCATAGCGCAACATTTCGGCTCAGCTTCTCCTTCCTGGTTGCGGTATGGCGCAGTATGTGTGATATTCAGATGTTGGTTGCTTGCGCAATTTGTTCTGCTCCATGTTTGAATATCGCACCTGTTGCGCATTTGCGCAACTGGTTTGTGCTTGCTCCTGCTGTTGCGCTCATTTTGATCGCAGTTTGAATATCTGGGCCTGAGTGTAAGATCACCATATAGAATGTTCCAAACATGTAAAGAATTGGCTGCTGTCACATCGTTGGGCCTCATTTTGATGGACCGGTGATAGCTCTGATTATAGGCCATTATTAATGCTTGTAATACATCTATGTACCTATATGTGTTAAATGCTGAAAAATATCTCCACATTTTTGTTTTTAATGTACGGTTAAATCTTTCCACCATACAAGCCTTAACATCATTTGATGTTGTAAAATGGTATATGTTTTATTCTTGTAAAAATAATAGAAAATTAGCATTAACAAATTCAGTCCCTTCATCTGTTTGTAATTTTTTAGGCTTGAGGCCCTCTCTGAGTAACATCTTAAAAGCCTCTGTCACATCTCTTCCAGATATTTTAATAGGGCATCAATAACTGTTAGAATAAACCAGAAGCCATCATTGTCTTTTGAAAGACTAGACATATCGACCAACTCAAGCTGCCATTGTACATCAGTGTTGTTAACAACCACTCTGTTTCTAAGAAATCGCTTCCTCACAGGTTTGTGCATAGTGTAGGCATCTTGTAAAGACAGCCACCATGTTACCTGAGTGTGAGTAATTCTTTTTCCCTGTTTTGCTGCAGCACCATGTAGTCTCTGAACACCTCCTAAGTTACCAGGTGTATGAGGTTCATAATATATTCTTTTCAATAATTTCTTAACCATGACCGCTGTTTAGTAATACAGCTGGGACACCAGTGTTTTTTTTTGATGTGAACATTTTATTATGAAAGACCACACAATGGCCTGGATATTCAAAAGGGTTGAGCATAGTGCAACAGGGATGCACCATACACAATCTACCAATGCGTCCCGGTGCGATATTCAAAGGGGCAAGTTGTGATGCGCAGCTCACAATGCGCCGGGGTGCATCAGTAATGTATGCTGCACAAGTGCAGGGGGTGTGCCCACGCATATGCTGCACATCCCGATATTCAGCCCAGGATGTGCAGCACATATGCTGGCACAACTCCACTTTGCGCTGTTCAGGGGGATGCAAAGATGTGCCTGGTAAAACCAGGAACAAGTTCTGGCCACCCAAAGGTGAGCTTCCATATTGCAGGGTGCAACACAGCAGCCGCCGGCCGTGGGTGGCCACCTGCCCACCCAGAACACTGTCCACATGCTCCCTACCCTGGGAGCAGTGTCCCCCCCATCACCCGATCATGGGCATAAGTAAATATATATATTCCCTGGTGGTCCAGTGGAAACACTCCATCGCCTGATCGTGGGCATAAGTAAATATATATTCCCTGGTGGTCCAGTGGAAAGCCCCCAATTCCCGATCACGGGCGGAAACAGCACTAGATACTCTGGTGGTCCAGTGGTACTGCCCTCCCCACCCATCCACTGGGGTCCCTCGCCACCCAGCATCCCCCCATCATCAGTGGGCAGCAGCACCCTGTCCACATGCCACCCAGCCATCCGCCGAATGACAATGTACAGTATGGTCTGTATGTTTATTGGTCCACTGTGTGGACCAATGGGCATGCAGAACATACTGTACTACACAGGCCTGATATGTGAAGGAACGCATTCATTTACATATCAGGCCTGTGAAGGAAAGTATGGTCTGCACACCCATTGGTCCACACAATGGACCAATAAGCATACAGACCATACTGTACCCTGTCATTCGTAGGGCAGCCGAGTGGCGTGCGGGTGGGGTGCTGCTGCCCGCTGATGATGGGGGGTGCTGGGTGGCGGGGGACCTCAGTGGGCAGGGGGGGAAGGGGGTACCACTGGACCACCAGGGTATATAGTGTTGTTTCCACCCACAATCGGGCGATGGGGGACTTTCCACTGGACCAACCGGGGAATTTATATTTTCTTATGCCCATGACTGGGCAATGGAGAGCTTTCCTCTGGACCACCAGGGACTTTGTATTTACTTATGCCCATGATCAGGCAATGGAGGCCTTTCCAATGGACCACCAGGGATCCTCTTTCTACTTCTGCCCATGATCAGGTGATGGGGGGCTTCCACTGGACCACCAGGGAGATTCAATCTACTTATGCCCACAATCAGGTGAACGGGAGTGGGGACCACCATGGGACTGCAGGGCGTCGGTCCCTGACGGCTGCAGCCTGGCAGGGCACCAGGCGCATGTCACTGAGATCAGTGCACCACATGCAAATGGGGCCATAATGACATGCAAATGGATCCATTTGCACTTTGCATGCATAATGGCCTCATTTGCATACCCTGTGCTGAATATCATGGATGATGCACCTAGCACAACTGCTCTTGTGCTGGCGCATCCCCCTGCTCCCGTTCCGCCACTTGCGCTGGTGCAGTGCCACTGCACTGTGTGCAGTGTGTGTGCCCTCAGTGCCATGTTCAATGGTGCTGAGCCATGGCACAGCACTGTTGAATATCACCTGGTCCATGCCTAGCACAGCCCAGTTGCGCTGTGCCCAGGCTTGCGCCCCTGCCTGGGGCAGTCTGAATATCCAGGCTAATGTATACATCAAATTATATAACAACACAGAGTATGTGTTAACCATTGTGATAAACTGATGTTATACTGCATTATAAATATTACAACAAAAAAAGCCAGGCCTTGTTTTGCTGTGTAACAAGAAAATTGGATGTAAATTCAATTACATTGCTAACATCTTCCTGTCTTTGACATTTTAAACTATAACAACAAATGTGCAGCAGTATAGCGCTGTGGTTTAAGGCTCTGTGCTGCAAATCTGGTGACATTCAGCAGACCAGACCTGGGTTTGAATCCCACAACTTCCACTTGCATACTGTGTGACCCTAAGCAAGTCACTTATCTTCCCTGTGCTCCCAGGTTGTGCCTGTAAAAAAGCTTTCAGCTTAGTGTGTCTCACCTGATTAAACAACTAAATAAATAAAATATCAACAATGTAGGTCACAGCTATCAATACTCGGCCGTGAGAAACCACATCCATTTTTTCAAATATTAGTGGTAGCACATTTTGAATAGTTTCTAACACATTATTACTTAGGCACCTGCTCATGTTTCATTATTTCACACCAGTGTACATCTTTTTTAATGTCACTCATTAAAATCTATATGAACTGAAGTTTTTCAGTTTACAGGGTTACATGGAGTTTGAGCAGCATGGTTTGAAATTTGCATGGTTATCAAAGTCTGTAAAAGATTTTCTGTTTTCTGCTTTTCAGACATTCTTTGGTGATTTCCCCACAGGGTAGCCATCTTAACAGTTCTCACCATGCAGCACTGTGATCCTCGTCAGAACTCCCAGCATCATACAAGTACATATAATATGGCGCAGTGGGCTTTTAAAATATTTTTTGCAACTTTCTGATGAAACCACTTCTTCAACAGCACTCCGTAGTGTTACACTCAACTGTTCATACAGTGTGTCAATTCCCCTAGCAATACATGGCATCTCTTTAAATTCAGACAAAGTGTCATTTATAGCTTGTATTGAATCAAAATAGGATGCTGTGCACCCGAGTTTCCATGCTGTCGATTCGACTAGTAGCTTGATCTGACACTGGCGCAACCTGTCACAGACTTCAGAAAAAGCACACTCCCAGTACCCCTTCTCTGGTTCATATAAACAACTATGTCTTATCTGCGAGAGGTGTTCTGTGGTGCATCCCTCACAGTTTATCTTCAAGTCCTGAGCCATCAAGTCTTGCAGTAGCTGTAGTAGAATACCGTTTATCAGGTCCAACGTAATACTCTTTTCAGGTGGCACTTAAATTGCTGCCATGGCCACATCAGGCTTTTCATCAGGGCATTTTTCAACCTTTGGTTCTTCCCACTGTTCATCCACATTAACACACTTATGATTATCATGCAGACCAAGTCTCAAGAATGATTCAATCAATTCAGTCGTAACAGAATCCTCCGGTGTGGCACTAGCAGGTGTTGATAGGCTAGGTTCATCCATTTTGCTGTTTTCCTCAGGCAATCCACACACACAGGTGCAAAACATAAACCAACTACAAAGGAACAGTGCAACGTGCTTTTATCAGCATAACCCTTCTAACATGTCTGGGGCTAGCCCAGACAAGCCAACTTTCGCTCCGCCCATAGCTGCATCACAGCATGGAAGGGGTGGGATTGGGTGCTGTGTCATTTCTGGGGAACAGGGGCATGAAAAGGGGTGGGGGTGCTACGTCATATCAGGCACCCACATGGAGGGGGGTGGGACATTGCATAATTCCTGGTGCACACGGGATACAGAATAGGTGGGACCATTGCGTAATTTCTGGAACATGTGAAAGAGGCAGGGCATTACGTCACATCCTGCCATCAATCAAAAAAGGGCGGGACATTACATCATATCTGGCAATCAATAATACGTAATTTTTTAATATCAAATTTTGACAGTCAATATACACATAAACTGCTCCCATATCCCACCACACAGCGGCACTGCTCCCTGCACTGAAACCACTGCAATGTAAATCATGTCTGTACACAGACATCGGAGTAAAATATAGGTCAGATCAGCCACAACTGTTCTCTCCATCAGAAATAAACAAGTTCAAATAAGCGACACTGACTAAAGTAAAGAATAGCCTGAGCTGGCATGCAGCATGCTTGAAACAGATGCATCAGAATGTATGCGAAATTCTCGACAAGAAACACAGACAGCTACACATAAAATCAAACTGACTACAAAAAAAGTCTGATGGGATGCTTCAGGGCAATACTTTGACACACTGTATCCAAATCTACTATTTCCCAGTTACCACGACTGGGGAGCGTGAGTGAAAGTGAAAGGGTAACCTGTGAAATCTTATAAATTTCACTTGAACTCCTCAGCAGTCTGTGTAGCACCAAAACCTTATTACCAAGGACTCTGGTTTTCCATTTTTACTGGTAACACTTGTAAAAATCATTGAATCCTGCTTGGTTTGCAAATTTTGAATTCTTATACCGGTGCCTCACGGAAATTGCATGTCACTGCACAGAATCTCTGAGATTTCAACATCTTTTTAAATTTTTTGTGTTGTCTTGCACATACACAAGCAACATCTTGTGATAGTAGGAAAAATGCAGAAGTGTGTCAGTGTTGACAAATGCGGGGCATGCTTTAGAAGGTGCGTCCTCATTCTCCAGTGAGCCAGCATGCTAGCGCTGACACAAGTTTATGCAAAGTGATACAAACATGAAAGAAATGTGCTGCTGTAATTCTAGACAAGCTCGTCATGCAGCGGCACAGATGACACACCTCCGCTACGTGCCTTGCCTGGTGAAACATTTCAAATAAACATGGCGGTGGCTCCTGCCATCCACCACACAATACTAAAAGAAAGCCGACCCCAATGTGTCTAACATTTGTTTTATTTAACCCGTAAAGAAAGAAAACCATGTCAGCCTGGTGGTGCTGAGGGTTGAGGCGCTGGATGCCACACCTCACACCATGCCGGTGACCCAGGTTCAGGAACGAGCCTGGGCAGCCGGAGGTCAACCGGGGAGAGAGAGGATCAATCATCTGTGGACTGCTCTCCTCTCTCTGGGGAAGGGATCTAAGGACTATTCGGTGCAACAGCAGCCCCCAGTGGAAGCTGGAGGACATGCGCATGTCGGGCACCATGCTTAGAGGGAAGGAGTTGCAGCAGACATCTCAGACGTCATTGCATGTCCGAGTTCCGGGGTGGGGTAGGCTACAGGAAGAAATTAGAAAAATCCCCTGACTACAGGGAGATGATGGAACCATCAGGGGCCTGAGTCCACATGTCCAGAGCTGGCTGCACTGCCCGACACAAATTTGGGGACTCTGGAATCTCTCTGAGGGTCCGGAGAGACTGGAGTCCTGACTCCGACATAGTAGCTCGGGTAACTGTGGTTCAGGTGGGAGGTTAGGACACCAGCACCATGTGTGGACTCCCAAGAGATGTCCCAAGATCAGGAGTAAAAAACAGAGTCCACAAAAACCAAAAAGAAAGAAAACCATCCCGCGAGGCAGTGTCCTTTATGTTTTTGTTTTTTTGTTCCTGAAAAAAAGAAAACGTTCCATTGTCCGTGGCAACCCCCAACCCACACCCACCCTCTGTGCTCTCCAACTTCCCAACCCCTCACCCCATACTTACCTCTGAAGGGCTGGTGCTGTGATCTTCGTGGAGCGGGAACATGTCTGTGCTTTTCAAAGCCGACTGTGAACTGAAGAAATGCCGGTAAGCTGTATAATGGCACAAATGGGAGGGGGGTTCAACTTTGGTGGATATCTCAGTCATTCTTCTGAATTTTGGATCCACATTTTCAACATGGGGTTCTTGGGACCCCACCTCATGAACACATGCACTGTCATCTCATTATTCGGTCCCAAAGGTCATTTCGCAGTCACTACATGGAATCACCTTTTGGGACAGAGTAATGAAATGACAGCACTTTCACTATTCATGGGTGGGGTCACAAAAAGCTATTGCAAATTTGGTGAAAAATTCAAAAAATGACAGTGTTATGAGTGATCATTGCGCAGTTTCCACACACGCTCATAACTTCCACAATTTTTAATATTTTCACTCAGGATTTTCAACTTTGTCATTTTTTCACATCTCCTTATGAACAGTTCAGATGTTATTTTTCATGTCCTGCCCAAAATGTGTTTTCACACATGTGGCACACAATGGCGAGGTCATGGTGGGAAATCAATATTCAGGACAGAGTAACAAAATCACAATGACACTGTTCATGAGTGGAGGTTCCAAAATGCCTATGTTGAAAATCTGGTTAAAAAAAAATTCCCAAAATAATTGCATTACGGGTGTGTGTTGAGCAGTTTCTACGCACGTTCATGACTTCACCAATTTTTCATATTTTCACTCCAGATTTTCAACATTGCCATTTTTTTACACTTCCTCATGAAGAGTACAGCTGTCATTTTTCACATCCTGCCCAAAATGTATTTTCACGCCTGTGGTGCCAAATGGCGCAGTCACTGTGCAAAATCACCTTTTGGCTAACGAACTGATAGTGTCACTGTTCATGAGGTGGGGTCACAAAAAGCCCATACTGAAAATTTGGAGTGAAAATATCAACAAACACCGGGGCATTAGGGTTTCCAACCATAACGCCCCACCCTGTAGAGACTGACAGGCATCAGGGGTGTGACTTGGGATTGTTTGCTGTAATGCTAATGCCATTAAACCCCCAACCCCTCCCTGCAGCCAGTGAAAGGCATCGAGGTTTGCCTTGGACTCTTCAGTTCCAAAGCTCACCCCATTCTCCTGTACTGGATCCACCTCAGAGTATTTCCCTATGAAATGGGATGAGCGTAAGGCCTGATGACCCCAAGGCACACCATGATACTTGTCAGTGTCTGCAGGGTAGGGTGAGGTGAAATGGCATGAGCATTATGACCGATGACCCAAAGGCACACCCCAATGCCTGTCAGTCTCTGCAGGGTGGGGATGGGTTGGCATCAGTTCACTACTTCACTGCCATTCCTATTATGCATCTCTCTAATTCCTGCACCACCAATGCCCATGCCAGCAAGATAACATTCAGCATTGACAAATGCTTGTTTTATTTTCTCTTTCTATGTCCCCTTCTCACAGCATCAATCTCCATGTTTCAGAGATCTCTAGGCTGGGTATCCCCTATCTTCACCCCAGGTAATGCTCACAAGCTCCTGTGGGTCTGCTCCTATCCTGCCTGGGTTGTACCCCCCAGGTGGGAAGGGAGAGGACCCAAGGTCACCTCTCTACAGTCCCTTAGTGTGTGTCAGGCAGCCCAGTGGGTCCCTCGTGGAGTCTGGTTATGAAGTCTGGGGCAGCTGGGTCACTTCTACCAGTGGCTGATGTGGGGTGATTGTTCCTGGCTCTCTGGTCTCTGTCCCTGAGGGCACCAGCACTCAAGAGGATCCAAAGAGGGTGGGCACATAGAGACATGCACTGCTCCAGATCCTGGCTAGCATCCTCCCCTACTAATCACTCTGCAGCACCATTGCACTACCACCCATGGTCACCCAGGTGGCAGTAAAGCAGCATGGCCTGCAGCCCACCCTCCCTAGAGGAGGATAGCAGTCCTCTGGGTGCTTGGTCCTACTCCCCTGGCCAGACCTCCAGCAACCCGTATTCTTTTCTGACCCTGGGTCGCTGGCATTGCAAGCAGTAGCACTATCACAGCGCCGGCGGGCAGGCCCAGATTTCAGCATCTTAAAATGAATACTGCTGTGCTTTGCATTCTTTCAGCTTTGCTTTGTGTAGTATCAGTAAGAAAACCACCCACACTGCTTTGTTGTAACCAGCCATTCAGTTTCTCCACCCACGCTTCCCACAGCCTCTCCATTAGCTGAGGACTGCTTTCCTTCCTGAAACCACAGTTTTCATTTAGTATGTGCCTAAATGTCTTTTTACTAGTCATGTTACACTGGATGATACAAAAACAAATACAAGTATCAGCACACATGGGCAGGGCCACTTGAAAAGTGTGGGAAAGGTAACCTAAAACTGCAGAGATTTTTTGCAAAACTTTCTGGGAAATTGCTGGAGTTCTACTATAGACCCTGAGTGCTTCACAATAAATCCTTTACTGTTTTCTGCAGCATATATTAGTCAGCATAAACTACTAAATGAATACACTGGCACTTGAATATGTTTTAAATATGAAGAAAAACTTATGTTCCTAACATGAATCTAAAATGGATAAGATGTGTTGCCTCTTCCAAAATGTAAAAACATCTGCCTCATACAGTGCTAGATTCTATTTAGTGAGCCACAGAAAACCAATATTAAATAAATCCAGAATAAACAAATGTTATATGTTTCTAGATGTAGAATAATGAAGCCTGATCAAAAGCTATTTACAGTGCTCAGTCAACTATTCACCTACTTTGGTATAAGAAAAAATATGCAGATGGAGTGGCAAATAATTCAGTTTTAGTAAAATGCTGTAAAGTGTTTAATGTTCATAATTTTCACCATAGGTATTGTGCACTATTATTGAAATCATATAATAAAACATTATATATGGGTGTTATTATGGCTTGCAGTATATCCTAGTGGTTAGAGTAGCAAACAGTGATTGAACTGGGTACATCCAGCAGACCTGAGTTTGATTCCCACAACTTCCACGTTAGTGTTGTGTGAAATTGGAATATTTTGCCGGGCGAAATATTTCACAGAGTTCGCACATTATGCGAAATGTGAAAATTCACCCGCATTTGTGAGTGAAATTTCACCCCCAAGCCGGCAAAATTTCACCTGTGAGCGAAATTCCGCCATTTTTGGCAGAATTTTGCCACTCGCAGGTGAAATTTTGCCATTGTTGGTGGACTGCTCAGAGGGTGAAAATGTGGGTGAAATTACACCACATTTTCACTAAACATTTCACGCAGCAAAATTACCGATTTTGCCACAATTTCACCGATGAAATTTAATTTCACAGCATCTCTACTTCACTTGCATACTGTGTGACTCCAGGCAAGCCACTTAGCCTCCCCAGTGCTCCTGCATCACTGCTGAAAACAGGCCGCTCTGCTTAGTGGGCCTTACTCAGTTTACAAAGAATATTAAAAAAATACCAATACATGTTTACTACATCATAGAATAGTAGTCAGGGTACCATGTAATTTACTTGAGTTTTTCTCGGGCTGCAATGATTTTGTATAGGTAAATATAAATGTTCAGATACATTTTGTGTGTTTTATAAGATTGTTTTTAGGCTTTAGTCAGGTTTTTATTGTATTCTTCGCATGTGAGCATCTATGTTGTAGATTGTTAAGTGCAGGATCACTGTTACCAATTAGCTTATTCAAGTTTATAATCAGCAGGGCCATCCAAAATCCTCAGTTGTTAGAATGAAAACTAGTCTGAATGAAAGTATGTTCACAAGGAAGAAAATGCCTTACTACTTACAAAAAGACTTCACAGTTAGCACCTCATTTAGGTAACTGGGATCACTTGCACCTTTTCTCCCACCTGCTGTTTCAGTCTGTGTGACAACAAAAAGTTTTCTGATAGAATGCTTCAACAAAAAGCAAATGTTAAGTGTTTAAGTGTACTTATGCTTGGCCAGTGGATTTTGAAAGCACATTCAATCACACACAGAAGGTAAGACCCCAGGGGCTGTATGATGCTGGTAGGCAGAGCGGTGCTCAATTCACATCTGAACTCAGACATGAAAACTGAGAGACACCCTTTTCATGGACACCAAGTGAAAAAAAAAGGATCCACATGTCTGGCAGATGCATGATTTTCCATTTGACGGTCCTTCACTAATCACTTGTGGACTTTTTAGGTGAAGACACTTCATTTCAAAGACACAAATTTGGGCAGTTGTCTTTTTTGCTCCTCCTACACCCAGGCCATCCACTCTTTCAGGCCTGCCAAGGCCCCCTACCTCTGCTGCTAAGTCCCAACCACCATCCACTGCCCCTTATTGCCTTGCTACCAGGAACCCTTTATTAGGTGAGCCCCTACCCCTGTGGGAGGCTACCAGGTGAGGAGAATTGCCCTAAAGAGCTTTCTGTGTACCCTGAGCATGACAGGGGTCAGAACAGACACATGTATCTGGGGCTTTGGGCTTATGGAGGGACCAGAAGCCATTCTGTAGTTGGCCAGTGGGTGTTTTCCCATTTTCTTGGGAGTGTGATAGGCCACATGATGTCAAGGTACAAGCCAACATCTGTCATGCTCCCTCCCACAGTGAGGGCTGATGTGCTGCCATGCCTCTGACCTCCACCAGGGGCCAGTAAATGCTGAACCATGAACCCACCCTTCCTCCCAGGAGAAGGCGAGTGGTCATTGGACACTCAAGCCTTCACCCCCTGGCCAGCACTCCAGCACCCAAGTCTGTTCCTGAACCCTGGTCAGTGGTGTCACAGGCAGAAATCCAATTGAGGCAGTTAAATGATAGGAAAAAACAAAGGTAGTCTATCTTTGTGGTGGTCAGATTAATTCATATCTGAGTTCTAACAAGCAAAGAGACAAAGTAATTTGTAACTTGTGCATGTGGGGTGTGGGAGTTGCTGTCACTACTGCATCACCCCTGAGGGATGTGGACTGCATTGTTGCTACTGCCATCACACCAGAGGGGCTGGAGCTGTAGTGCCTCTGCTATCACCACTGGTGGATGGGAAATGTGGTACTGCTGCCATCACACCTAAGGAATGTGGGCCACAGTGCTGTTGCTTCCATCACACCTGAGGGAGGGGGTTATAGTGCTGTTGCTGTTGCCATCACACCAGAGGGATGGGGACCTTAGTGCTGTTGGTGCTGCCATCGCACCTGAGGGATGGGGGCCATAGTACTGCTTCCATCACACCTTAGGGATGGGGGCTGTAGTGCTGCTGCTGCTGCTGCCATCACATCTTGTACATAAAATAACTTTAAACGGGTACAAGAATGGAAGGATGTGCAATGGTGGAGGTCAAAATTGCTAAAAAGCATGTTAGCAGAGTTAAAAATTGCTAAACAAAGTACACAGAACCAAACACTGGTAAAACTGGATTTGGGCTTAGCAGACACCAGTGACAGTAGCATTTTTTTACAATGTGCAAAATGGAATTTACCCTTTCTCAATCCCAGTAAACCAATTTCCCTGCTTACTACAGCAACGTACACCCTGTCTGCTTTTTATATTTCACTTTGTATTCTGGAACTTACTTCCATTGTGGAAATCTGAGTCAGAGTCTCTCCCCCTGGTCACCCCCTTTATAGTGAATGGCAGCTTTCATCTTTTAAATACACTATGAGATGTAATTCCTATTTCTGAATTTGTTTTCTTTTAATGCAGATTACATATTTTCAAGGACTGAACTCCTCAAAATGCAGATGAGGGGGTACACTTTGTAGCGGAGATGCTATTTAATTTCTCTGCCGGGTGTTGGAACCTATATGTTCAGAGATGTTGATAACTCTGATGTTTTGCTTTGTGTCACTTACTTTGAAAGTTGTCCTAAACATAGAAACGTAGAATCTGATGGCAGATAAGGACCACTTGGCCCACCTAGTTTGCCATTTCCCTACCTAATGGATAAACAGCAGATCCTTGTTAACCAACAGTCTACTTCCTCCTACCCCCCACTAGACTTGCCATATGTCTGTCCCATGCATTCTTGAATTACCCCACTGTTTTTGACCCCTCGACCTCCTAAGAAAGGCAGTTCCATGCATCTACAGCCCTCTCTGTGAAGAAATACTTCCTCACATTACCTCTGAGCCATCCCCCCTGTATCTTCAAATTGTGTCCCCTTGTTCTTGTACATCTCTTTTTCTGAAAAATGCTACCCTCTTGAACTTTGTTGATTCCCTTGAGGTATTTGAAAGTTTCTATCATATCCCCCCTCTCTCACCTTTCCTCAAGGCTATACATCTTAAGCTCCTTTATTCTTTCTTCATATGTCTCCTGGTGCAGACCCTGCACCATTTTGGTTGCCCCCCTCTGGACAGCCTCCACCCTGTCTATGTCTTTGTGGAGATGGGTTCTCTAAAACTGTACACAGCACTCCAGATGTGATCTTGCCAACTGTCTGTACAGAGGGCCAACAACTTCCTGTTTTCTACTGGTGATGCCTCTTCCTATGCATCCCAGTATACCCCCAGTCTTCCTTACTGCCTCCTCACATTGCTGGCCCACCTTTAGGTTGTCTGATATGACTACCTCAAGGTCCCTTTCCATTTTTGTTGTTGTCAGTATCTCACCCCCCATTGTGTACTCTTCCCCTGGGTTTTTGTTTCCCAGGTGCATTACTTTGCACTTCTTTGCATTGAATCTAAGCTGCCATACATTTGACCATTCCTAAATGGTTATTATTTCCACTTATTCCCCACATTTTAAAAAGTTGTCATAGGTCTGTGCGCCCCAACAGGCATGATTAGGTGTCTTAGTTACACAGAACTGGCTCCACCTTCACCACTCTGTGTTGGAGCCATCCATCAAGTATTGCTAAGTGTTGGAACATTCCTCCTTCAGCTCATGTGGATAGTTTTAGATTATGTAACTGATCAGGCCTTCCTGTCAATGCCACAAAAATCTAACACACACAGACCTATTCTGTGTGTGTGTGTGTGTGGGGGGGGGGAAGTTAGATTGATAGATTTTATATTAATAATAATAAAAAATGTCAACTTGCATGTGTAAACCCTTAGTGCCAAACCATGTTTTAGCAAATGCTCAGATTCTTTTTTAGATAACCATTCAAGGCAGAATAAATGTAATTTTACCCCTATTTCATTGATTGGAAATTGAAGCCTTGGTCAGCACCTTATTGCTGCCACTTCAGTCTCTCTCTTTCCATAGTCATACTTATACAGAAATATCTTTCTGGCAAACATGGCATGCAGAATATGTGTGTACCTGTGCTTGCTGTATATTTATTTATTTATTTGGTTCTTGTTTACTGGGTAAGTACACTAGACAACAATGTAGCCTATATTCAGGCATGACCCGGGAGAGTACAGACAAGGGAGACCAGAGTCAACATTAAAGAGTATTTCATGATGCAGCATGAGGTGAGAACAAACATTTGAACAGTATACAGCCAGGTGCAGTCATTATCAGTGATGACAAAGAGAAACAGATAACATTACATTAATTATTTTTGCCTGATGATACATCAGTGACTAAACTGAAATGACAAACAGCAAACAAAACTTAAATGAAGTAGCATTATAACAATAGGATTTCTGCTGGGTGTGGGAAACTTTCAGATTTTGTAGACCAGCAGGAAATTAGTAAGTGCCATAGGGAGGAGAAAATGCTAAGAGAGAGGCTCAAGTTGCAGCACAAGTGCAGCAGTCGGATTCTAATAGCTGTGCCCGAAGACCCAGTTTAAAGGCCTTGTGGGATTTGGAGAGTTTGATGTGGGAGGGAATGGAGTTCCAGGAGCGGGGGGGAAGATATGGTGAAGGATCATTCTCCTTTTTTTGTGAGATATCTGGGTATTTCAAGTTGGGTTTGAGCAGATGCCCTGAGGAGGTATGCTTGGGAGGGCTGAGTTAATAGTTCGGCAAGGTATTTAGAGGACCCCATTCTGATCATATTATCAATTGTACAGCCTGAAGAATAGTGTCTGAGCCAGTCTGGGGAGAGCCAATTTAGTTTCGAGTAGAGCAGGCAATGATGGGTAAGTCTGTGAGCGGAGACAGCAAATCTGCATATACTGTTATAGCAGGTGCTCCATTTCTGGAGCACTCCTTTACTAGCTTTAAGGTAAACCTGAGAGAAATATGTCAGAGCTGGGAGGAGAAATCCTTGTGCAATAGCAAGCCAGGCAGCATCATTGAGGGAGGACCTAATTTTAAAGGCAAGACCAGGTTCTGAATAAACTGTCTTACATGTAACCGCAATGTGGAGGTTAAAGTCAAGAGATGGGTCAAGAGTGACTTCTAGATACCTGAAGGAGGTAACTAATTCAAGAGGAGAGTCATCTAGAGAATGTATCAATAAGTCTGGAGTAAGAAATCTGATTCTTGACAGGGGGCCAAAAAGCATAGTTATGGTTTTCTTAGCATTCATTAGGAGCCTGTTCTGTAGTAACCACTCCTGCAAGCAGTTGAAGTCTGCTTGAAGATGTGCTCTTACTGATAAGGGATCTTCACCACTGGAGAGAAGCACCATGTTATCAGCATAAAGGATCAACAAGAAGGAGCAGGGAAGGGAGGGCAAGTTGTTAATGAAAAGGGAGAAAAGTAGTGGGCCAAGAATAGATCCTTGGGGGACTCCAACAGAGGTAGGGGAAAGATTTGAGACGGCAGATTCAATTTGGACAAATTGCAACCTCCCTGAGAGGTAGCTATCGAACTAGGAGATGGTCGACAGGTCAAAGCCAAGGTGGGACAGTTTGGAAAGTAGCAGAGAGTGATTCACAAGGTCAAATGCCTTTATGAGATCAATAAATATGGCCCCAGTGAGCAGGTTCTTATCCATCACTGTAAAGACAGCATTTGTAGCTGAAGTAGTGCAGTTGTGGTGCTGTGTCCTGTTCGGAATCCATGCTGGGTAGGGGATATAAGATTGTGAAGGTACAGGTAATTTGTGACCTGAGTAGTGATGGCCTTCTCGAGAAGTTTATTTAGGGTAGAGAGAATGGCAATCGGTCTATAGTTTGACATATTTTTGGTATCCCCTTTTTTGTGAACAGGGACAACACGAGCAGTTTTCCACAATGTTGGTACCGTTTGGGTTATTATCGAAAGATTAAAGATTCTTGCAATAGGAACAGCAAGGGCAGGGGGCTGCCTGCTTCAAGAAACTTGGCAGTAGCCCATCCGGGCCAGCAGATCCATAAGGGGATGCTGATTTGAGGAGATGCAGCACTTCAGTGGAGGAGACTAATGTGAGATGAAAAGGGGTTGCACCTCAGGAGGAGGTGAAAGAGGTTGGTTGAATTTCTCAGTGTATTCGGAGAGATCCGAGAATTGTGCATTAAGAGCATTAGCAATAGTAGGTAACATTACAGTTTGCGTCATTCAGTGTCATGTCGGTAATGGCCATCTTGGGCCTTTGCCCAATTAAATTTTTGATGTGGTTCCAAAAACCCCTGGTATCACCCGCTGAAGACTGGAGAAGCTTAAGGCAGTAGCTCCTTTTTGCCTTCCGAATATCTTTTTTGCAGGCATTTCTCAGTTGTCTATAATTAACCCAGTCTTCTGATTGCCGGGACTTCTTTGCCAAGGTCCAGGCCTTGTCTCTTTTTATCATGGTTTGAAGGAGGTCTTTTTTTAGCCATTTATTAGGGGAGCCCCTGAAATGCCTTTTTTCAGAGGGATGTGCAGATCCTGAAGGGCAAGAAGCGGAGACATCAGGTATTCAAGTGCAATGTTTACATCATCAGTGTGATAGATGGGATCAGTTGCTTCTATTTCTGGTTTAATCAAAAAAAAAAAGTTGCTATTTAAATTAATGACAGTGCATGATGCATAAGAGTTCCAGAATGATAGGTACCAAAAAATTAGAAGTTGTCAGGAGGTCTAAACCTCACTGTCAGGTTCTTGACAATAATGAGCTTGCAAGGAATCACAGACACGTTGCATAAGAGTAATAAACTTGTTTATTACTGTCAAAAGGATAATCACAGTTGCCCTAAGCAGTTCTTACCAATATGAACTGGGAGTCAATGCTAAGTGTTCCCTATACCTTGAGGATTCTCCGTGTCTCTTGTAGTCACCAAGGTAGAAGACATAATATCTTACATTATATACATATGATAATTACCATGGTTACTGTAAGATAGAAACATTTCTAGTTACAGAGATGAGCCCGATTGGTTACATTAGAGGTGGCTCCTCAGTCCCAGATAACATTATACAATTTTGTAGTATTCATCACTTTGTAAAGACGAAGGAGTACAGTTTGTATATAGCAGTGTAATAATACAAATCATCAGAAGATGGCAATGCTGACTCATATATCATAATCATTACAAGGACACAGGTGTCCTATCATCTTGTAAGCAAGAAATACATATATGTATTAGAAAGTAAAGTGTATAACAATAATGTGCATACATAGCCTGACATCTGCTCTTATATGGTAGATGCCCTTAGCCCTATATGTTAGTATATAACATATACCTAAGTGCTACCTGTCTACGGCGTACCTGTGGGTGTGCCAATTAGGGTGCAGGGACCTCGTGTAACATCCCCCTTTGTTGCCTCACAAGGGGCAACACAGCAAGAGTAAGGAAATGGGCAGGGGAGCAGATGCCATTTACAGACCTGATGCATGAGCATTCTAAAGGAACTCCAACTGCTCACGGTGTTGGCGTAATGTGTGCTGTGGGCAGTAAAGCATAATAATAAGGAAAAATATAAGAAATGCTTGTATAATAACAAAACCTTTAAAGGTAATTTCTAACCAAGTGTTAGTAAGTGCACTATTCATATCACCATCATTGATAAGTGCAAGCACAGCTTCATTTGCTTTGGAGATATTATTGCTGATATGGATGAGATGGGTATCTTTTCTGTCTAAAAGTGATTTCAATGTCAAAGTTAAAGGACCAATGTGTGCATTAAAATAAGGTAAATACTCAGAAAGTGTAAGCAAATAATCAGGGTTACCATCAATAATGTCAGCGTCCATGATAGGGACGGGTGTAATAACTGTGTGCCCAATAATTGACTTTTGATGGGGTACAAAACAAAAATTGGGACTATCAATAGAATATGTCTTGAGTCCGTAAGTATAAGTTTTAAGATTAGTAACTATACAGTACTCACCATCCGAATTATATTGCATTTTAACAGTAGGAAGTCTCCATTTTTGCAACTGTACTGGGCAAGTAAAAGTCTGTTTGGAAATCCATGTTGACAGGCGGGGAGCCTCCTCTCAGTAAGACTGGTAGAGCTGGGAAGCATCTGGAGCCAATATTGAGTCTCGGGAGTTTGTGCCATTAGTGGTGATGTCATTGTCCATGGAAAAGGACCAATTGATACTGTCTGGGGAATAGCCACATACAGGTTTAATAACATCAAATATGTCACATCGACACAAATAAATATACCCTTTCTTTGCACAACAATCAGTGTGTGGAGGAACCCAGGCATTCAGAAGAGAATAAAAAAACAGTATAGGAGGTAAGTCAAGGTGTTCTCTGTAGATGTCTTCATCAAGGTGCCCAAAGGAGTGTACAGTTGCGAGCTTGTTGAATAAAACTGTAATAGGATCAAAGCATGGTAAAGAGACAGTAAAATAAACAAACATAGTATCCTAAATAGAACATTTCTTGGAAGAAAAACAGGGGCCAGTGTTAGGATGTCTGGTCACAAAACCCAAATTTCTAGCTGTGAAAAGTGGAATAGTTAAAGTCTGCAACATACACATAGAAATACAGCTAGAGGATTTACATTGAGGACAGCACCATTTTGAAATATGTCTATCATGTATAATATCAGGAATTCTGCCAGATTCAAGATCACGGAAAATATTATTGATGGTAGTAATAATGTAATAGCCATAGGCCAAGCATAGTATCTCTCGGGCAATGTACTGCTTATCTGCTTCTTTATTGTTCTGTGCAATAAGTGCGTTAATCTTATCTTTAGAATCTGAAAATGCCTTAGCGATATCATGCATATTGTATACAGTATATCTTTCTTCCGGACTAAGGCCATCCACACTATGCAACAAAGGGGGAATAATATAATTTACCAAACCAGTTTGGAATGTCAGTGAATGTGATTTGATAGCAGTAGTGTCGACTTTATTCCAAATAGACATGGCTGTACCAAAAAGACCTGTAACAGTGCCTGTGGCACCAGTGACATCAGAGCAGTCAATTTCACGTCTATTACGTTTATGACTTTGATCATCAGGATTAGGTTTTCATCTAAAATTGCCTCTATGCTCGGTGATGTGTAACCCGGCAATAGGGTCTTGAGTACAAATTTGAAAAGCTGCTAAGCTATTAGATAATAAAGTACTATAAAACAGTGAAGTGTTAGTAGTACGACACATACCAAATTCTTTCATATTCCAGTAAGTCAAGTTAAACAAAATGAGTATATGCATAAATTGTAAGTTGTTAATAAGTGTACCAGGTAAAGCAGTAGCTGTGAGACCACTACGAGGACCAGGGGTGTGTTTTGGACATTCCAAAAGCTGTTTGTCTGTGGGGGGCAACACAGAAAGAGACATGGCAGCAGAGGCTATGTTGTGTACAGCACAAAATTTCCTGGCAGTTTTTAGACAAGGAATTACAATATGAAGGATCAATTAATGCGATAATATTGTATAAACCAGAATGTCTAAGAGAAGTTTGGAGCAAAGACAGACAACCATTTGGGAATAATTTTGTGTTGGGCCAACCATGGAAAGTTCCCTTGGAAAGCTTGGCCAAAGGGAGAATTTGTTCTTGCGACATGGTTTGCTGCTCAATTTGTAGGGTAGATTTATCAGAAGCAACAACCAAGGCAGTGAGGTAGGCATCTGAACCTTCCTGGACAGTAATCAAATTGTCAGGTATATTGATAGAGACTCCCTCTGGGGTAGTTGTAGGTGGATCAAGGTGGTGTAGGAGGTGCTTTACCATGCATTGGATGCAGGGGATAACTCCTGAGATGAGGAGAATGTGGATCAAGATAGTCATCTCATCCATATCTGAAAAGGAAAATCAAAGATTAAAAAATCAGTACTATTCTGCCCAGTGGGATGAGGAAAAGTAGATATACGTCTTTACACAGTTTCATTTGGTTTGCATGTAACCATTTGTCAGTCAATTTATTGTTTTCATGAGTCTAACCTGATAGACCACTGGACTGAGTTTGCTGACAATGGAGTAGGGTCCCTCCCACTTTTTGGAGAAGGAATGTGTGAGATGTGCAAATCTGAGAACCATTACCTGATCCCCAACTTGCCAATCCACTTCTTGTACGTGTTTGTCAAACTGAATTTTGGACTGTTGCTGGGCCTTGCCCATGCAGTTAGTAGCATACAAATGAGTGTGTATGAGGTCTTGTCTAAGTTTTTCCACATACTGATCTACAGACACGCGGTCTGCAGTGGGGATGTGCAGGCCAAACAGTAGATGTTCAGGTAATCTCATGTTTCTACCAGTCATCACCTCAAAGGGTGTCAGCTGGGTGGTGGCTGAGGGTGTACCCCTAATTGCCATGAGGAGTAACAGCAATAGGGAATCCCAATCCTTGGGATTGTCCTCAATGAATTTGGAAAGCATTTGCTTAATCTGTCTGTTGGCTCTCTCTATTTGACCCGAAGATCGTGGGTGATAAGGTATGTGGAACTTCTGATGAACTCCAAGGAGTTCAAGTGCTTCTTTCATCAACTCGCCTGTAAAACTGGTTCCTTTGTCTGAGTCTACCTTGAGCGGTAGACCCCACCTAGAGAAAATCTGTTCCACCAGGATTTTGGCAGTGGTTTTAGCAGTGCATGTTTTAGTGGGGAAAGCTTCAACCCACTTGGAGAAAAGATCAGTTAAAATCAGTATTTGTTGTTTCTGCTAGGTCAAAGGACCAATGAAGTCAATCTGAATGGCATGCCAAGGGCCGGAATGCCTTTGTGGTAGCAGTTTGGCATTTTGTTTAGTTGGGATAGGGTTATTTTGTGCACAAACAAGGCAGTCGTCAATGTACTGTTTGACATCTTTGGTGACACCAGGTCACCAGGTGGTGATCTTAAGCCTTTGGAGTGTGTTCTACACTCCCTGGTGTCCACCAGTGGGGGTATCATGCACTTTGTGCAGAAATTCAGGCTTAAGATGGTGGGGAACCACCCACAATTTGGTGAGGGTGTCATTTCTTTGGTACCAGATGAGCTTGTCTTCAGGGGACAGGTGTAACTTACCTTCATGCCTTCAGTAAGGGTTGTAGGTAGGTAGATTCTCAGTACCCTTGTCAAGGAATCTAAACATATCTTTGAGTTCAGAGTCAGCATGCTGGGCTTCTGACAGGTCCAAGGGGGAAAAGGGTTCAGGTTTCTTCCTGACTGCTGCAATGTGTATGGCCGCTCTGGGCTCTGGATGGTCTATCATCCAGGTGTCCCCCCCTTGGGCCCCTTCCTTTGCAAGGGTGTCAGCAATGTCATTGAAGGCATGGTAGGGGTCATGGATGGAATGAGCCTTAACTTTGTGTACACAGAGCTTGTGTGCAAACTTTTGTGCCAGTGAATAAATGTATATTATGAGTTCCTTGTATCTCACTGGGCTGCCATCAGAGGAGAGGAAAGGAAGGAGTTCTTCTGCCAGAAAGGAAGAAATTCTGTAAGGGAACAACAAACCCAGTTAGAGTCTGTAAAAATGATGGTATCCTCAGTTCCATGCTGGAGGAACTCATGGGTACAGGCCACCGCTGCCATCTCAGCATACTGTGATGATGCTACACAGCAATGCTTAGAAATTTTCACAACATCATTATCTTCCCTCTTCCTTTTTCTGTCTGGATTATGGTTTGAATGCCAATCAACTAAGGGGGAAGTTTTGTTTTTTAACAAGTCACTCACTGTGGATTTTGGAATTCTGAGGTGCGAGCTGAGGTCCCTTAGACTTAGCTTAGGAAGTTTTTCAATTTGCTGAATAAGTTCCACTTTACGAGCTAAGGTCAAACAGGTACATTTCCCACTGGTAGATGGAGTGGCTGGAGTAGCTGGAGTAGTTGATAGAAACTGAGACATGATGAAACAAGAACTGCAGGGTGACACAGAAAACCAAAACTCACTTGAGTGGTTTGCTTTCCTTTTTTATGAATATCACAGATTGATGTCACCTGGAAACAGTTAATTGCTGCTGATTAATTGTTTAATTGGGGGAAAGACAGAACAAGATGACAGACTGACAGTTGCTAATTGGCAGAAACTGAACGGTACATACGGAGCGCAACGCCCATTTAAAATGTTAGTTTTAACATAGACACTGACGCTAAATGGTATTTGGCAAATTGTGATTGTCTGTTACAACCGACTGTCCATTTCAAACATGGACGGTACATTTGGAGCATACTGTATTACCATAAGGATAGATAACTAATACGCCCATCCCTGAAATCTGTTCTCCCTGATAGTAAGAGGCTGAACCATCAGTAAAGACACGACATAGTGAGGTGTTTTCCAGTATTTGTGGGGTAGCAGGGAGGAAAGGACCTGGATCTGGTAGATCAGGTGGCTATAGCGTACAGTCAAGGGGTTCTTCTTGAAAAAGTAGGCCATGCGCCAGCATGGATGGCATTTTGGTTGGGTGGACCTTGTTATCTCTATCCTGGAGAAGAAGGGACCAATGTGTCAGTCTGGTGTTGGAGACTGACCCATCCTTCACTCTGTCTGATAGCAAAAAGGTTGTAGGGGTGTGGTTTGTGTTGATAATCAGTGGGGAGTATCCAATGATATACAGAAAGTGCTTGACGGCCCAGTAGGTGGCCAGAAGGTTCCTTTTGTAAAGGCTATACTTCTGTTCCACTGGGGTCAAGAGCTGTGATGCATATGCAGTGGATCTCAAGGTGCTATGGACCTTTTGGGGCAACACAGCAGACATAGCAATGTCGGAGGTGGCGGATTCCAGATGGAATGGCAGGGCTGGATTGGGGTTCGCCAAAGCTGGAGCTGAGGCCAAGGCCCGTTTCAGTGATGTCACAGCTTGGGTGTGAATGTGGCCCCAATTCCAGGGCACCTCCTTTTTCAGTAATTCATACAGGGGGCGGCCTTCTGAGCAAAATCACAAATAAAATCTCTGGAATAGTTTACCATACCTAGAAACCTTCAAAGAGTAGCCACACTAGTGGGCAATGGCAAATCTTGTAACCCTTGTATTTTCTTCCAGGCAGGGCTTCGGCCTTGATCTGTGATCCTCAGGCCCAGAAAGAGTACTTCTTTCTGACATAGTTGTGCCTTTGCTGGGTTACATTTGAGGCCTTCCCTCTGAATGAGGGTCAGTAGTTCGTCCAAGAGATCAATCTGTTGTTCCTGTGTGGCTGTTGCCAACAACAGGTCATCTACATACTGCAAGAGACACTGGGGTGTAGAGAAACCCTCAAGGGCATCCATCATATGTAAATGGAACAGGGAGGGTCTGTTATGGAATCCCTGTGGTAAGCAGGTTCATAGGTACTGCCTACCCTCAAAGGTGAAGGCAAACTTATATTGACTCTTGGAGGTCAATGGCAATGACCAGAAACCATTGGAGATGTTCAGGGTACTGAACCATTTTCAGTCAGGGGTCAAAAGTCACAGCACATCAGGTGCTGATGCCAAAGTTGGGGCACAACTGGGGGTGACTTGGTTCAGTCTTCTGTAGCCAATAGTAAGTCTCCAGGCATCTGTGGGTTTATTCACAGGCCACACTGGGGAGTTGGCAGTGGGAACACATGTCCTGATCACACCTTGCTTGAGGAGTGATTTTATTGTTTCCCTAAGAGAAGGCAAGGCCTCAGATGGAAAGGGGTATTGCTGTTGCCTCTCATGTGTTGGTCCTGTCACTTCAATGACAGTGTGCATCCTGCCACAGTTATGCTTGTTGGTGGCAAATGCCTCCAAATGCCTTTGTAGAATGGGGAGGAGTTTTGGGAAAAGCTCATGATTCTTGAACAAATCTATGACGTCATACTCTTTATTGTTTTCAGAAATTGTCCCCACCATGTGTGAATCAGGGATCATGATAGTGTGGTATTGTCCATGAATCTGTATCAGTAACATGTTGGCTAGGTCTACCACACAGCCGTGTGGTGCTAGGAAGTCAATTCCAGTTATACTAGGGTGATCATGCAATGCCATCAGCTGAAAGGTGTGATAGGCCTTCGGGTGTCCCAGTTCCACAGGTAGTGGCAGGGAACGATATGCCAGCAACCTAGTTCCATCTACCCCTGACATATTGGTCCTCCGTCCAGTGGGCCAAGGGGATGTATCTGGGTGATCGTCGTGTAATACAGATACAGCCGCACCTGTATCTAGTAGTACTGCCAATAGGGGCCCCTGACCTTGGCCTCAGTGCAGGGCCTTCCATTTGTATCCAAGACTAGCTTGTTTACAATATGGACCAGGGCCTGTAATTGTTAATCTGTACCAGTGGAGACATGGGGAAGCTCGTGGAGCATCTGGGCCTGGTTCCTGTGAACCGCTTCACCATGCTGCACTGATGCTATATAAGGAGCCGCTTCTGGGTTCAGGCCTGAGTAGGCCTGGAAACCTGGACTTCTGATATCCCCACAGCCTGTTGAGGCCTGCTCTCCCAGTTGTATGGCAGCAAGGGCCCGAGCGGGAACAGCATCTGCTACAGAGCGCACTTGCCCGAGGAGTTCTCGGAATTTCCATTTTTTGTCAGCTATTTCCCTATATGAAGGGCCTGATCTTTGTGGTTTGCCCTTATTATTCTTATGGTGTTTCTTGTTTTTGTGGTAGTTCCGGTTCCCACCCCAGGATTGTTGTCATTGTTACTGGGCCTGCTGGGGATGTTGGTTGTCTATAGGGAGGGGCTGTTTCTCTTGGGCCTGCCATTCCACCGTGTAGTGCATTGTGGCCTCTGGAGTAGTCTCCACGGCAGCTACTTTCTTGGAACTGAAGCCCAGATCACAGATGTAGAGTTGATAAACTCTCTGTTTTCCGAAGAATGTCGCCAAACCTCTCCGTGGTGGGATAGGTGGTTGGCTCTACCTTTTCTCTTACTGCAGGGATCATATTCCTAAAGAACAAGGTTTTATATTCAATAAGGTCCACATCTGCAGCTTCTTGTGCAAGATGCTTCCCTGCTCAGTAGACCATCCAGAGCCTTTGGTGGAAAGTCACTGGACTTTCTTTCGCATTATGTTTTACAGGGTATGCGAGCATCACTCCTACTATACCTGGGCTGTGTGCAGAAATTGGTTAAGCTGCTACTTCATCAAAGGTGGTGGTACTGTCTTGGCAGATGGTATCGGGGAGTTTTGCCCACAGTCCAGGATCAATGGTCTGACGTAGGATCTGGACCTGGTTGTCTGCAGCGAGACTAAGCATTTTGCATTTAGCATGCACCTTTTCCAAGTGGCAGCTGAGGTTGTCGGACGGGCTCATCCAACTGATGCTGTCAGCTATTTGCTGAACAGAGTGGGCCATTTGTAGGGGATTGTTGGGCTGATCAGGTGGAGGTAGGTTGCCTAGGGCACCATCCAGGGCTGCCTTGGCCATGGCTGTTGCCACTGACCGAACCATACCATCCTGTGTCCCAGCCTCATGTAGAAGCTGCCTAATTTGGGTCTTGAGAACCTAACATACTAAAATGCCAGCAGAATAGGTCTAACGGTCTTTCACGTCTGCTCGTTTGGTCAGCCCCCACCCTGGGAGCTGACCTTGCTGCCCCCCATGCCTTCTCTGGCTTCTGCCTTCCCAGTTCCAGATATTCTCGCTGCATTGGATTTTGCTTCCAGAACCCTTCCCCTGTACCTGTCCCACTCCTTCTTGAACCCCTCCACCATTTCTGCCTCCACCAGCCCCTAGGCAGCGCATTCCATGGCTCCACCACCCTCTCGGTGAAGTAGCACCTCCTCCCTTTCTCCCTGAATCTCCCCCTCCAGCTTCCACCCATGCCTCTAGTGGCCCCCTCCTCCTTCCTTCAAAGTACCCTGACTGTTCCTCCCCTATTTACCCTTCATGTACCTGAAGACCTCTATCATGTCCCCCGGTCCCTTCTCTCTTCCAATATGTACATATTTAGCTCTTCAAACCTCTCCTCATAGGTCCTGTTCCCCAGCCCCAAATCATTTTGGTTGCCCTCCTCTGGACCCTCTCCAGGAGTTTAATGTCCCTCTTTAAGTGTGGCCTCCAAAACTGCACGCAGTACTCGAGATGCGGCCTCACCAAGCAGTTATACAGAGGGAGTATCACTTCCCTCCTTCTGGAGGTGATCCCTCTAGTGATGCATCCCAGCATCCTGTTGGCCTTGGCTGCTGCCCTCCTACAAGTCTCCGAGTTGTTCGTCTTGACATCCACCACCGCCCCCTGGTCCCTCTCAGCCATCGAGACTTGCAGCATCCCCCCCAGGTATACACTTGGCCCGGGTTTTCTGGCCCCCAGATGCAGTACTTTGAATTTCCCTGCATTGAACCTCAGCTTCCACTTTCTAGACCATCTTACCAGAGCCTCCAGGTCCCTCTGTAGAGCCACCCTCCCCTCTTCCCCATCCACCACCGCCCCCAGTTTTGAGTAATCCGCAAAAAGACTCATCTCACTCCTGATACCTGTCCTTATGTCAGAGAAGTAGGCGTTGAACAGGAGGGGCCCAAGGACTGATCCCTGTGGGACCCCACTAATGACCCTTCTTGGGGATGAGACTATCCCGCCAACTACGACCCTCTGGGTCCAGTCCTGGAGCCAATTGCCTAGCCATCTGAATATCTGGTTCCCACCCCCATTTCTCCCAGCTTATCCAACAGGCCCACATGAGGAACAGAGTCAAATGCCTTGCTGAAGTCTAGAAAGAGGACGTCCACTGGTCTACCCAGCTCCAGGGCACTCATCATCCAGTCATAGAACTCCACAAGGTTTGTCTGACATGATTTTCCTGGGATGAATCCATGCTGTCTATCATCCAGGCACCCTGACTTTTCCAGGCCCCCACAGCCTCTCCTTAACAATGTCCTCCATCACCTTGCCCACCACCGATGTCAGGCTGACAGGCCTGTAGTTCCCTGCCACCTCCCTTGATCCCCCCTTGTGGATAGGCACTATATGCGCCACCTTCCAGTCCTGGGGCACCCACCCTGTACTCAGAGAGATGGTGAAAAACTCCGCCAGGGATTTCGCCAGGACATCTGCAAGTTCCTTCAGCACTCTTGGATGTAATTAATCCAGCCCTGGTGCTTTCTCCATCTTAAGGAACCTGAGGGCTTCTGTCACTCTCTCTGCTGTGATTTCCACTTCTGCTACCTCTTCTCCCTGCTTAACCTTCTCCCCTCCTGCCAGTGATGCCTCCCCCTCTCCCCAGACCCACCGATCAGTAAGGGTCCCCCCATCTCAGTATCACTGTCTCCTCCCATGTATGGTGCAGCACCCCCATTTTCCTTGGTGAAAACTGAGGTGAAGCACTCATTTAGTACCTCAGCCTGCTTCCCCGAGTCTTGTGCCCATCTCTCCCCTGTTTATTTCTTTCAGAGATGGGCACAGTGCTTACTGCAGTTTCGATCATCATCTCTATCTCCTGCCTGTCTTCCACATTAATAACGGCTACCGGTGGTGCCATCAGAACTAGGCCTGGGCCTGCTCCCCCCATCATGGGGGTCACCATGTTGGCGTCGCCCATGATGTGCGTCATGATGTCGATGACATATGACATGAGTTACGTGTGACAGGTGTCCGCCATGTTGTGGATGGTGGGATGGGGTGTCTGGGCCACAGTAGGGGCGTGACTAGGCATTGTACTGTGAGATGTCATCATCTGATACCTCCCCCTCAGATGACGTTGTCAAGGCAGGGGCAATGCCTCCCATCATCTTGACATGTCCAGCCAACACCTCTCACTGATGGTGCAGTTTCACCATCTTGGATTCACCTTCTGCATGATTCACATTTGCAACATTCACTTCCACCTCATCCTGCATCTGTTTTTGAAACACTCTATACGTGGCGCTCAATTCGCAATTGTCCCTAGTAACCACTTCTAAGTCATTACGTACCTGCTTTATCTCATCCTGTATCTCTCCCAACTCACTCAATTGTTCATTTGTTCTGCTTAACAAGTCATTCATTTGCAAAGCCTGACCCTTATCCTGTCTCAAACTTTCACACTCCTGCTTCAACTTACAAAGTTCCTGCTCGCCTGCCTGTGCAGAATGATGCAAAAGGGTTACTGTAAAATAGAAACATTTCTAGCTACAGAGATGAGCCCTATTGGCTAAATTAGAGGTGGCTCCTCAGTCCAAGATAACATTATACAATTTTGTAGTAGTCATCACTTTGTAAAGACAAAGGTTTGCATATAGCAGTGTAATAATACAAATCATCAAAAGCTGGCAATGCCGACTCATATATCATAATCATTACAAGGACACAGGTGTCCTATCATCTTGCAAGCAAGAAATACATATATATATTAGAAAGTAAAGTGTATAACAATAATGTGCATACATATTCTGACATCTACTCTTATACAGTAGATGCCCTTAGCCCTATATGATTTTCGACGACTCCAAGGGGAGGAGAGAGTGGCTGGGGCTGCTTGACTCCCCCCCCACACCAACAGAGAAACTAGCTTCCAGCTCCCCAGACCTACCTAAGGACTTTCCTCGGGGTCGAGGCACCGGCTAGCGCACCACGAACCGGTGGACCTCCCCCGAAGTGCAGGACTCGGGTGGCGGCTTCTCGCTCCACAGGGATCAATTCTCGGTCACTGCTACTTGCTGCAACACCAGACTCTGCCTCTTTTGCTGCCTGCAGTATCCACAAATGGCCACCAACCCGTGCCTTTGTTCCCAGGACCCTGAAGTGGTGCGCAGACTTTTGAAAAACCAGCAGCTCACTGATAGGTGCCTGAGCCAGTGACAACGCTCTCCCAGCCTGATCTTAAGGCTGAGAGTGCTGCCGCCAGCTACCAGTGATTTTCGATGACTCCAGGGGGAGGAGAGAGTGGCTGGGGCAGCTTGACTCCCCCCCCCACACCAACAGAGAAACTAGCTTCCAGCTCCCCAGACCTACCTAAGGACTTTCCTCGGGGTCGAGGCACCGGCTAGCGCACCGTGAACCGGTGGACCTCCCCCAATGTGCAGGACTCCCCTGGTGGCTTCTCGCTCCACAGGGATTGATGTTTCGGCCCTCCCATCCACCCCGTTCCCTCCTCCCATTAAATACTCAGATGCCCCGCCTACTGCTGTGAACCACGGGGTGGTGACTGGTATACCCACGGTAATGCCTACCATACACCCACCAGGTGGGGATAAGCCACTGTACTGTAGCAATATAACAGTCCTCCGACCACATTAGCTTATCTTTTGAATCTCTAATTTGCCCAACTAATCCACCTGTTCACAATAGCTCCATTTTTGAAGTGGTACTAGCTGTCCCCTGCCCCAGAAGCTAATTTCCCTGTGCTAAACAGCACTTCTATCCTATACTCTCTATAACTAAGGGCATAAATGTGGATTAAGGGCATTGAATGAAGTACCTGTAACTGATACATATACTGCTTATTAAAACTGTCTACTGGACTTGCCTGGATAAATGTGTCTGATTAGCTTTGATAGTATCTTTAGTACCTCCTAGATATATTGCTAATTTGACTGATCTTTGACTCTCCTCCCCCCCATCAGACTGCCCCTCCCTACTGGTACGTGCCCGATATTACCATTCTAGACTGCTTTCTTGAATAGGCTGTACAAAAGTGTTTAGGGGCGGTAAGTTACTCTTGAACTGTTTGATATACTGCCAATTTGACTATTTCATAGTCTAGCCCGCTCTTCACCAGCTAGCCCATGCACCACATCAGCAGGGAAACTTGACCAAGGCTTGGGACCTCCCCTCACTTAGCTTCAGTCTGTATCTACACGGGGTAAACAGCATGAGTCCCCCCAAGCCCGGCCCCCCTGCCCCGAGTGTGCCTAACAGAGGGCTCCTCCTGGCTGTCTTTTACATATTATCTCTCCTTTGGACTGATCTTCTCATGACCATAGGTGAACACGACCCCAGATGTCACCCCCCCTCGGGACCTCCCCTTATCACTCCTGGAGGACAATCTCCCCCACCCCAGCAATTTGACAGGACTCCTGCCTGAACATGAACTCTGTAAAAAAGGTGTCCTATATTCCACTCTACTCGCCACCAGGCGAAAGATTAGAGCTAAGACCCTACCCCTGGGTAGGATCCCCACTCTCTGCCTTCTTGCCACCCTCCTGCTCGTGGCTGGGGATGTCAAGCCAAATCCTGGACCACCCACACACAACCTCTTGGTCTCCTCCCCGCTGGACCCCGATTGGGCATCCACCAAGGGATTACGTATTGCACACATGAATATATGCAGCCTGAGGCCTAAGATTCATGAACTTCAATCTTGGCTGGTTAGATACAACCCAGATATTTTGGTGGTATCTGAAACCTGGCTCAGACCTCACATTCTACCTCATGAGGTAGCAGTCTTGGGATATACATCCCATAGAAGGGACAGGCTGGGCAAAAGGGGGGGAGGGGTGTTAATCTACACGAAAGACACCCTGAACACCGTACAGTTATCCCTGAAACTATCCACCTGTACGGATGGCGAAGCAACCCTCGTGAGGATCACCCTTGGACCCTGCAAACACCTCAACATAGGATGTGTTTACAATCCCCCTATGAACGCGAGGATTTCTCTCAAAGCCCCCCTAAAGGACATAGATGAGGAGTTATCCACAGAACTACTCCTACTGGGGGACTTCAACCTAAATTGGGTCCCTCAAGGCAGCCATTCCTCAATAGGACTGGTCCAGAATGCTAACCTTGAGCAGATTATCGCTGGGCCCACCCACATGAATTATAAAACGGGTAACCACACCACCCTTGACTGGATACTCACAAGCAAACCCTCCAATGTTCATGCAGGAGGCATACTAGCTGATGCACTGAGTGACCACTCCCCCATTTTCTGCATCTGGAAAAACCGGGCCCCCAGAGCCCGTCCGCGAATCCTGGCTGCACGTGACTTCTCGCACATGCGGACAGAGTACCTGTTAGCATGCCTTAACAGTATAGACTGGAGTCCCATCAAACTCCTCCTGACACTGGATGCAGCCACTGCCTTTTTACAGGGAGCACTCTCCATGGTGGCTGACCGGCTGGCCCCCATGAAGAAATTCCGTACCAAGAGGACCTGCTATAAGTGGATCACCCCAATGTAAAAACCCTTATGAAACACAGGGACTCAGCCTGGAAGACATACAAACTGTCCTCAATACCAGCTGATCTCACAACCTATAAGGCCCTTCGGAATAGATGTAAGTTGGCCATAAAAGTGGCAAAATGCGAATATGTCACTGACCTTCAGAAAAAGAATCTAGGTAACCCTAGACTCTTCTGGGCCCACATAAATGGGTTTCTAAAGGGCACCGGCAAGGCCCCATGGAGGTAAATGGCCAGCTAACCAGTGATGATACCATCATCGCTATGGCACTCAACCATCAGTTCACCAACTTAGAACAGATTAAAGCTGGTCTGCCTCCCCACCTCCCCGGCCCTCTCGGCCCCCCCATCTCACATGACCATCCCTCCTTCCACCTTAGACTAGTTAGACCTAATGAAGTCCTCCCTCTACTAAAAGCCCTTAAAGCAACGGGACCCGTGGGACCTGATGGCATTCCCTCCCAAATTCTCAAGGAAGGGGCCTCGGCACTCACTAGGCCCCTAACCTGGCTCCTCAACTGTTCCATTGTGGAAGGGGCTATCCCCAATACCTGGAAAATGGCTCACATAGTCCCTGTCCATAAGGGAGGTATGAGGGAATCAACCAACAACTACAGGCCAATCTCCCTACTCTGTAACCTTGGTAAGATACAAGAGAGACTGATTTACGGACAACTCAGGGACCACCTAGAAACCCACCAACTTCTAGCCCCCTCACAGCATGGCTTCAGAACCAATCACGGGACTGACACTGCCCTCATTAAGGTTCTCTACTGACGTGCTCAGAGAGCTGGACAAGGGGAACCCCACAGGGGCAATCTTCATTGACTTATCCAAAGCCTTTGACCTTGTTAACCACAGCCTACTGCTCTCCAAACTGAGGCAGGTCAGATTAGACAGTCACTCCCTGCTGTGGTTTTCCAGCTACCTCTCTGGCAGGTCACAGAGGGTAAAATTGAAAGACGCCCTGTCGGAGCCCCTTCCCCTAACTGAAGGGGTCCCCCAAGGGTCAATACTTGGTCCACTTCTCTTCTCGCTATTTACCAATGACCTCAGCAACCACTGCGGAGAGAGTTCAGTGGTACAATATGCCAACGATGCAGTCCTCTATCGGCCCTCCTCCAACATAGGTGAACTCTGCTCTGGCCTCCAAGATGACCTGGTGTCCCTAGAGGAATGGCTAGTCACAAATAGATGGGTAATCAACCCGAACAAGACCAAGGCCATGCTGTTTGGCCCCAGTCTCGGCCATCGGGACAGAAGTCAACTCCTCAAACTGATGACCACCTCAGGTAAGAAGATTGAGGTGGTCCCCTCCATAAAATACCTGGGACTCACCCTGGATCAGGGGTTCACCCTCAAAGGGAACATTGAACAGGTAGCCAAAAACATCCACTCTAAACTTGGGACCCTGTACAGACTGAAAGACCAGCTGATACCTGCGTCCCGGGTCTCCATTGCTATGAGTGTTCTGTTCCCCTCCCTCACCTACCCAGCCCCTGTAATCCAGGGAGCAGCTAAACAAGAGCTAAATAAATTACAGGTTCTCTATCACAAAGTGGCCCATTTTGCCTCTTTAGCAGGCCCGAGAACCCACCACTGTGACACACTGTCCCACCTTAAATGGCCTCCCAGGGAGGGCAGGCTTCAGTACCCCTCACTCTGCCTCACCCACAAACTTCTCCACTCCCCACCTCCTCCCAGCCTCACTGGACTCATCTCCTGTAAGAGGAACCCTAGGCAACTCTGCATGACTGACAGGACTCTCCTCTCGGTCCCCAGGGTCAGAACAAAGGTGAGGGGGAAGTCATTTTTCCTTACTGACCCCACTTTATGGAACTCCCTGCCACAAGGCATCCAGGAATCCATCTCCGCCTACACCTTCCGCACCAGGCTTAAGGCGCACCTGGCTACCTCCACAAACTGTAATTGTTAGGATAAGTACTCCAAGGTGTTTTTACTCCTTTATTCGCTTGCACTTGTTATACAACTTTAATGTATCCATGTGACGCATGTACCTTGTTGTTTACTATCCCATGTAATAATGTATGACACTTGTTATGTATTTTGTCAAACCAATCACGTCATGATGAATGTAACCCTCGGGTCACCCCTGAAAAAGGGACCTTCAGGGCCCAGCGGGCTCACCCGATTATCAAAATTTAATAAATAAATAAATAAAATATGTTAGTATAACATATACCTAAGTGTTAGCTGTCTACAGTGTACCTGTGGGTGTACCAATTAAGGTGCAGGGACCTTGTGTAACAAAGTAATGTTTATTAAATAAAACAAACATTTTGAATTACCCATAATTGTTTTTAGTTAATGTTATATTTATCTGTAACTCTGCCAAATTATTTTGTTTTTAGACACAACCTCAATGCTTTACAATAGTTGATATTAATAAAACAAAGTGTATTATATCTCTTTTAGGGAAAGGTGGGAACCTTTGGGTTTCAACAGTCGAGATGGAGTCACCGGTTGCCCCGCCTGTTACTTTTTGGGGGTCTGCCTTTTACTTTTGCAGGGGCTAGGGCTTTTTGCCATGCTATATTGCTACATCATTGAATCACTTACTCAGATGATTAAGTTCAATGAAGTGTACTAATCAAATCAAAACATTTCTGTTATCCTTCTATTTTGTCCATACATTCAAGTTTAATGAAGTACAATAGTTAATTTTGCCCAAGTCAAAACTTTTCATGCGCTTCTCCTTATGTAGATATTGACAATTCTGCGTATTTACTTAAATATTTCTACCTGTACGGGGACAGAATTTCATGCTTTATTTGCTTGCTGCTCACTGCCCTGGCAAGTGCATTTGAATGGGGTTCATCATGTTTATCGGATTCTCTGGCACAGAATTCTTCTAAAATATATTTTGCATCACCTTGAATTAAAATTATTTCATAAACTCATGAGCAAATCAGTAAACCATGATCATCACACCACAGAAATTACAAATTCCTCATACAGTGATGCAAAGGTCAATCCTTGCAGAGCCAATGTATTTCAAAATAATCTTATCAAGACGTGCACAAGATGACACTGTCTCTTGCTGAATTCATTGTGCTTGTATAAAGGATTGCTTGATTGGTATGAGGGAGAATAAAAATTAAAAGTATGTAGGTTTAAAAAAACAGTTTTATATTTCAGGAAAGGGGCACTAGAGAAATGAAACCTTGTTTGCTTGCTTTATGAACTGTATTAATTACCATGAATATAGCTATGTAACTAGTTTTGACACCTTATCATCCATTGAATGAAGGCGTTTAGGTCGAGACTATTTTTTTTTTTTACATTTCCAATTTAATTCATCTATTGAATGATGGTGTTTAGTCAGAGCTTAACTGTTTTTACATTTCCAATTTTATTGCCAATTAATTTTGAACTTTTTAAGGTTGCAGCTCCTATCGACAATAATTAATTATGAACGTTTTCAGGTTGCAGCAGTTTTTAAAGACAGTGGGTGACTTTTAAAAGAGCCTTCAGGTCTACAGTTCTGTTAGGAGTCGCTACCTGGGTTGAAATCCTGAAATCCTCCCCTTGTGCCAAAAATCCTCCATTCCTGTACAGAGTTCAGTTTTTAGTTTGAATACTTCCATTGGTAATAATTTCTTCCAGTTCCTACCTTTTCCTGAGTGTGAAACCACCAGGGTCAGTGAATGTCCACTACAGGCTGGGATTTGCATGTATCTTCCATATCCCTGACCAATATAAGGAAATGCTGGAGTTGCAGTTTATGGACTGTAGCACACTGTACGGCAAAGGAAACTCAGAGTGGGCCGGGTGAGAGATTGGTGCAAGCAAAACACCAACAGTAGCAACAGACAGGCAGGCAGAATAAGGATTGCTAAACTGACCCTCCAGAACAGCGGCCAAGCAGCAACTCAGTTCAGGCAGCAGGCAGAAGCAACAGCAAGCAAAACACACAGAATGGAAAGACAAGAGAGCTGAAGGCACTGACACTAGTGATGTCGGGCAGGCTCACACCAACATCAAACTAATGGGTGGGAGTCTCTGTACTTTTTATATTTTGCATCACTTTTTTTTGTTTTTGTTAATTGGTGGCACCAGTCTGTATGGTATGAAGCTAGAGAAATGAAGGTAGGTAGGTAAGAGACTGTAGGTGCTTGGCCTGGTGGCACTGAGGGTTGAGGTGCTGGACACCACGCCTCTCGCTACCCCAGTGACCCATGTTCGGGAATGGGCATGGGCCGCCGGGGGTCAGCAGGGGAGGAGAAGGATTGAGCATCTGGAGGACTTCTCTTCTTCTCCGGGGAGGGGGGCTCGCGGTATTGGTGCCCATTCACTCCCTGGTGGAGGCTGGGGACAGGGCGCTGAGCTGCAGCAGGGGCGGAGCTGGGGGCAGGAGCTTGGAGTTCCATCTCCTCTAGCGCCTTTGCACATCCCCCGGGTCCTGGGGAAAATAAATAAGAAAAATTCACCAGCCCCCATCAATGAGCCAGCTCTGGTGCCAGCCCCCTCTGGCCACCTAAATTCTGCTGTTGACGGCCCCACTCAGGGCATACCCGTGTATAAGGGAGGCAGGTCACCAGAGCCAGGTGAGCCCATTCACAGTGCATGGGGGTGTCTGGCAAGGGAAAAAGAATAATAAAATAAAAGAGAGACTGTAGGTGCTGTCCACTGGTGGAATGAAACTTCAAAGGGTAGGTGACAAAAAAAGAAGAGAAGTATTAAGTGGTAGCAAGCCAAATGGACCACTGCTGTCTGGGCACTTCAGCTGCTGACTGCACTTTATAATCACGCTGTTGTTCTGAGGCAGTTCTGTTCCATCAGCAGGCTTCAAAGGAAAGAGAAAAGACAATTAAATAAGAGAGGAAAAAGGGAGGGGACAGCCACCCCATAGTTCTGACACCTATGAGGGAGGGGGCAGCCACCCCATAGTTCTGATAGTTCTGAGGGAAGGGATCTGAAAGACACAGTAGTAAAGTTCACACCTCGTGTGTGCTGGTGCAGTGCAGAGCTGACATGGAGAAGGGGTAGGAGGTGGGGAAGGGAGGCTCTTATGGACAGATACTTCTATAAGCTAGCTGCTAGATATATCTATAAAATGTCAGCCAGCCATGGGTCTCCTCAGAGACAAGGCCCCATGACATTGTCCCATTTGCCCCCCCCTTACTCCAGCCCTGGAGATGTGCTTGGGAGGGAGGGAGACAGAGTGAGTGGTGCAATGAAAGGAGCTGCTAGCGACATTCTAGTATGATAGAGAGAGGAGTGATGCAAGTTACAGCCATGTTTTTATTTTTAGGAGTTTACTTATGACTGTAGAAGTGCACATGCTGTTAACAATGCCACCGAGGGTGGGAGAGCGAGTGATGTGCAGAATGATTTTCGGACTTTACACAGTTTCAGAAGGATTGTTTAGCTTTTTTTTTTTTTTTGGCATTCTTGTCATTGTAAGAACCCTAGTATGAACATAGAAAAGGAAACATATTTTAGTTTTACTGATCCATTTTCACTGATGTGAGAAAGCAAGAGGCCTGATATGTCAGCATCTGCCTGTCTGTCTATCTATCTGTCTTTCTATCTATCTATCTATCTATCTATCTATCTATCTATCTATCTATCTATCTATCTATCTATCTATCTATCTCCATTTAGAATTGCTCCATCCAGGATGGCCCCATGAAATGCAGCATCTCATTTTCCTGGAGATCCCAGGGAGGATAGCTGCAGCAAGAAGGTTAACGTAATCCAGCAGAAATAGTTACAAACAGGCTATAGTATACGCAGGAAAAGCAGACAAGATCTACAGGTAAGCACATCCTAACAGTAATCAAAACAAGTGAACAAAGCGGGGTCACAGCAAGCAAAGAGCATGAGCGTTGCTATGGAACATGATCACAGTCAGATAGATGGGGATTGTGACCAAAACAAATATATGGGGATCTAAGGTGATTGGAACGACAGGACTTGAACACTTGCAATCTGGACATATTTCCTCAGCTGGAGAGGGAGTTTGTTCCAGGTGTCTGGCGCAGCAAAGGCCTTTCCACCAAATTCACACTTCATCCTGGGAACTGAAAAGGGAAGTGCTACTATTGAACAGAGTGAATATGCAGTGCTTGACTGTGTGAGAAGGACTAGCAGATACTTGGGGACTTTTCCTTGTGCACAGTTATACAACAAAGAGAGCCACTGATAGTCATGTCTGCTTGAGGAACTTGTCCAGCAAAGCTAATCATACAGTAGACAGTGATCGTTAGACCAATCACAGTTGGGGATGAACCTGTATGTCTTGTACAAACAATCCAGTTGTTTTGTTTGCACAGCGGTATATGATATCTCCTTAGTCAGGGAAGGGAGCAGGAAATAAAAGATTACCTGCTTCCTTACATCAGCACTGAGCAGTGTGACGTTATCTACATTATTATTGTATGTAAGTGATAAATCAAGCCAGATTCCAAGATATTGGAATACGTTGACTTGCTCAATAGTGTTGCCATCTGATGTTATGATAGCAACAGGGGAGTAATTTCTTCTTCAAACCCTAGGAATCCCTCACTAGCTGTTTAACAACAGTAGACTCCATAGCAGTACCTTGGGAGGCTGGGTACAGAACCTATTTAGGGAAAAGGTTTTGCAAGACAGCAGTGCCAAAGTTGGCATCTCTTTTGCACTGAATGTCCAAACAGTAGTGCTTTTTAAAGGTGTGTACTGTTTTCCAGGTAGCTGCTTTGCATATATCCTCAATGGAGACACCTTGGATGCTGCCACTGAGGTGGAGATGCCTCTCCTGGAGTGAGCCCTCAGACCCTCTAGTGGAAACGTGCCAGCTTTGCCATAACAGAATTGAATGCAGGCTCCTATCCAGTGAGAAATGGTTCTCCTGGATGCCAGTTTACCTTATCCTACTTCACCATAAGTGGCAAATAACTGAGAATTTGTGGACCTGACATTCTTTGTGTGTTCCATGTTGTACTTCAGATCTCTTTTAACATCCAGACAGTAGAGTTTCTGCTACCGTCTAATACAGTGGTCTGTAAAAAAGCTGGAGAGTGACTGACTGGTTCAGATAAAATTCAGACATCACCTTGTGGGGGAATTTTCTATTAGTCTTCAGTTCTACCTTGTCCTTGTGGGATATGATGTAGTTAGAATCTGTACAAAGGGCTTGGAGTTTGCTCACCCTCCTAATTGAGGTAAGTGCCATCAGAAAAACTGTTTTCCAGGTGACATATTTCAGAGCAGCAGACATCACAGGTTTGAATGGAGCCTCCATCAGTTGTACAATTCACACATTCAGGTCCCAAGAAGGGACTGAATAACTAAAAGAGGCTTTAGGTAAATTAGACATTTAAAAAACCTCTTAAAAATGGCCTTTGAAGCTAGGAATCCATCCTTACCAGCTGAAACATATGCTGACACTGCTGGCAAATGTCCTCTCAGGGTTACGAGTTGGAGGCCCAGGGATTGCAGGTGGATAAAATAGTCCAAAACAGAGGACTAGTTCACCTGAAAAAGATTGAGCTGCCTAGGCAAGCACCACAGTGGAAATATTTTCCACTTAGAAGCATAGGTCTTCCTAATTTTTGGCTTCTTGGAAACCTTGAGCACACATAAGACCTCTTCTGAGAGGTCTAGACCAGAGATCTCTAGTTCTTCAAGTACCATGCTTTGAAATGCAGGGTTCTTGGTTCTGGAAATGTTATCCTGCCCCGAGACAGATTCAGCAGACTGTGATGGTGGGAAGGAGAATTGGTGGTCTGGAGGAGAGGAACAGAGGCAGGGAGTACCACATCTGCCTGGCCTAATCCAGTGCTATCAGAATCATCCTTGCTGGCTCCCTTCAGAGTTTCAGTAGTACTCTCAGCAGAAGTGGACAAGGAGGGAATGCATAAAGAAATTTCCCTGGCCATGAGAGGACTAGTGCATCCTCTGGTACTGTTCCTACTGATGGAGGCCTGCAAGAGAAGTTGGGGAGTTGGTAGTTTTCCCAAGATGCGAACAAGTCCACCTCTGGTGTGCCCCCATCTTCTGAACACTGTGGGGCATACCTGCTTGTTCAGAGCCCATTTATGATTTGCTTGACTGATTCAGCTTAGAGCAGAGGGAATCCTGGTTACCAGGTAAGCCTGTAGGTTGCTACAAATGTGGACACTGTCAGGCATGTAAGCATATACCACGAGGAAAGATCTTTAAACACTGGGGAGGCCACACTTGGAGTACTGTGTACAGTTCTGGAACCCATACTTAAAGAAGGACATCAGGTTACTGGAGGGGGTACAGTGAAGGTTGACTAAAATGATCAACGATATGAAGGGGAAGCCTTACTAGGATAGGTTGAGGGACTTCAACAGGTACTCATTGGAGGAGAGAAGGGAAAGGGGTGATATGATCGAAACCTTCAAGTACTTAAAGGGCATCAACAGGGTTAGTGCAGAGGGCATGTTTCAATTAAAGGGAGAAGGGATTACTAGGGGGCACAGCCTGAAGTTGGTGGGGGGTAGAGTGAGGAGGGAGGTGAGGAAGCATTACTTCATGGAGAAGATAGGGGGATGGAACGCGCTTCCTGAAGAAGAGATATCTCTTAAAACAGTGGAGAGATTTAAAAAGGGGTGGGATAGGGTTAAGGGCAAGATACTAGTCAGTGGGAAGATGAGGGGGGAAGGGGGGCGATGGGTGGGGAGGGAGCAGCAGGAGTCTAACCTCTCTGCTGCACAATCGAGCAAATGCGATAGACCATTTGGCCTGTATCTGTTGGCAGTTTCGTATGTTCATATCCAACTGAAAACATTACAGTAAAAGTGTGAGATTTTGTTAACTGTTCCACACACTTTATAGTGTACATTGCAGTACGTCCGTGCAGCCTACTATATTTTAGTTTATTGTTCTAGGAATTACTACCTTTGAGCCAGAGGCTCTTTTACAAAGGTTCCACGTCAATTAGGTACAGTACAGTACAAAAGGTTACATAGATAACACAACAATTTGTGTTGTGTCAAGAGCAAGAAAACATATACAAATACATATCAAATCACTTGTGCAAAAGGACATGAGATATCAATAATCACATTATTATTACAAGAAAGAGGTGTATGTAGGCAAAACGTTTAGGCCAGCTAAAGAAAGGTTTCTTGAGCATCTACGGGACATCAAAAATGTAAAGCTGAATTCAGCACTCGGTGTACATTTTGAAAGATTTAATAATATTTATCCAAAAGATCTTTGTTTCACTAGTATAGACTATGTGAGACCATAAGCCAGAAGAGGTGATAGGAAACAGATGTTACTCTAAAAGGAATACAGATGGATTTTTACCCTTAAAAGTCTTGTTCCAAATGGTTTAAACAAGGATTTAGATTTATCTGTATATTTGTGATGTATTATACAACAGTAGGCTGTAAAAATGGATTATATGATATGAATTTAATATTTCCATAAGTTTCTGATCATGTTTCTATTCTTTTTTCTTCCACTTTTTCTTCTCTCTTTTGTCTCAGTTTCCTCATTTCATCTTTTTTCTCTCTTCCCCTCTCTCTCTTTTTCATTTCTTCACCCCCTTCTCTCCCCCCTTTTTATTTCTCTTTTCTCTTTTTCTTTTCTTCTCTTTCTTGTTCCCTTCCGTCCCATAATGTATGAATCAGGAACTGATTTTTCTTGCTTGTTATAGAATACTAGACAAAAAGAGTTGGCTCTTCTACTCTCTTTAAGCATTTCTCCTTCCTATTTCAAATGTTAAAACACTAACCTATTTCTTTTAGTCTTTTTTTTATAACTTTCTTTAAAATATTTTGTAAACATAAAACATGTTACATACAAATGCATAAATCATAATTCAACATTTATAACCAGAAAAATATAAGCTTGACAGTTCATAAGCATTAATACTTAGTTATTATTATTATTCTTATAGAAAGGTGTGTTTGAGCTTAAATGTCTGTTTCTTGTCCAGGTATGCAATCAATCTAATATTTCATTGTGGGCTATTCCATATAGTATATTTGATCAATAACCATGGGTATAGTTTAGTGCAAGATAAGGGTTTGGTTACATAGACTCTTGTGAGATGAGTATTATACAGCACCCCACTGTCTCCATAACAACTCAAATTGGTCCTGCTCCTTATTGAGCGTGATACATAGATACATAGATACATAGACAGTGTCGGCAGATAAGGGCCTATGGCCCACCTAGTCTGCCCATTTGAGCTTGTAAGTTCAGTTTGTTTTCCTAGAAGTCTATTTCCTTTATGTCTATCCCATGCATTCTTAAATCCCGTGATTGTTTCAGCTCCCACCACTTCCTCTGGCAGAGTGTTCCACTTGTCTACCACCCGTTCTGTGAAGAAATTCTTTCTCATGTTTCCTCTGAATCGTCCTCCCTCCAACTTCATCCCATGCCCTCTAGTCCTGAAACATCTTTTTCGCTTAAAAATAGTGTTTTCCTGTACCCTGTTCCTCCCTGTAAGATACTTGTATGTCTCTATCATATCCCCTCTCTCTCCCTCCTCTCCTCCAGGGAGTACATGTTCAGTTCCTTCAACCTGTCTTCATAGGACTTGTGATGCAACCCATGCACAATCTTTGTTGCCCTCCTCTGAACCTTCTCTACCCTGTCTATGTCCTTACGTAGGTATGGTCTCCAGAACTGTACACTGTACTCCAGGTGGGGCCTCACTAGTGTCTTGTATAGTGGAATTATGACCTCCTTTTCCTGCTGGTGATGCCCTGCCATACATCCCAGCATCCTATTTGCTTTACCTGATGCCTTGTCACACTGTTTCCCTACCTTGAGGTCATCAGAGATGACAACCCCAAGATCCCTTTCCTGCTTGGTGCATGCTATATCCTCACCCCCAACTGATATATTGTGCCAGGGTTTTGTGCCCCATATGCATTATCTTGCACTTCTTTGCATTGAATTTCAACTGCCAAACCCTTGACCATTCTTCAAGTTTCTGCGGTCCCTTCTCATTCTGTCTACACCCTCTGGTGTGTCTACTCTGTTACAGAGCTTTGTGTCATCAGCGAACAGTGAAATTCTGCCTTCTAGATCCTGTGCAATGTCACTGATGAAGATGTTGAATAGGACCGGTCCCAGCACTGATCCCTGTGGTACCCCACTGGTCACTCTTCCCTCTGTGGAGTGACAGCCATTTACCACCACCCTCTGTGTCCTGCCGCCCAGCCAGTTACCTACCCACCACACTACTGTCCTGCCCAAACAACATGGCTGTTATTCTCTCCATTTCATATATACCAATCAATATGTCCTGCCAGTGCTTCAATAAGGGAGGATCGGGTGAGAGCCAGAGTTTAGTAGTGGATTTTTTGGCTGCTAAAATAGCAATCCTCAATAGCTTTTTTTACTGCGAATCTCTGCACTCTGGGGGGTATTCTGAAAAGAAATACAGTAGTGAGGTTAAGTGCAGTGAGGGTGCTAATATCTGTTGCAGTGAATCTTGTAATTCAAGAATAAAGGGGAGAAATACCAGGCAATGCCAAAAAACATGGGTATCGGAAGCCGGAGAATATCCACAATTTCTCCAGCACTTCGCCCCCATATTGCAAAGATTCTTTGTTTGGGTTGCTGGGGGCTTAAAAAATCTGATGGTAGTTTTCCAAGAAAATTCTTTCCAGGTTTTTGATGCCAGCCCCCAATGTAATGATTGAACATGTCTCTCCAATACTTCCTCTGAAATCTATGCTCCCAGGTCCATCTCCCAGGCCAGTCTTACTGACTCCAGGGAGTCTTCTTCTTCCAATGATCTCAACACTGCATAGAGGGATGAGATCATATGGCACAACAAGGCCCTGTCCTCCAGTGCCAGGCAAATAATATCTATAATTTGAGGAGCTGGTTTATCAGCCCATAAGTTTCCTGAGAGTGACTTTATAAAGTCTGTAGCTTGAAAGTATCTGAATCTGTCTTTAGAGGGGATCCCAAATCGTTGTTCTGAATCTGCCTGGCTCAGGATGGCTCCCCGCTATATGAATTGGTGCATCAGATGTAATCTCAGGCCTTCCCATCTAAGGTATCCCATATCCATTTTAGCAGGTAAGAATTGACCTACATACGGTAATGAAAACAGTAATGGTCTACACTTAGTGAGTCCTTTCAGAGCTAGAATTGTCCGCCAGCAGTGAATGCTAGTACGTGTATATGGATTGATCAAGTTTCCCATTTTTGTGCTGGGTGGGTATGCTAATAGCAACTTATTCATACAGCAGAGATCCTCCTCCTGTCTTTCCAATGTCTTCCACTTAGCATCATACCCATGATGCAGCCAAAATAAAACAGTTCTAAACTGGGCTGCCAGGTGGTAAAATCTTAAGTGTGGCAAGGCAAGGCCTCCCTGTCTTTTTGGAAGCTGCAAAATGGAAAACCTAATCCTTGGTTTTTGTGAGGCCCAAATGTAGTTTGAAATCTTTCGATTTAGATTTCTAAAGTATTCTTCTGGTATCAGGATAGTTTGGGCTAAATAGAGGAACCAAAGTAGCACGACCATTTGGATAGCCTCTATTCTCTATATCAAAGGAAGTGGAAGGACCTTCCACCTCTCCATATAGATTACATAGATTACATAGACAATACTGAGCATAAAGACATTCATCTGTGAGCTCGCAAGTAACACCTAGTCATATCCTTTTATATTCTTCCTTTACAAGAATTTATCTAGCTGTGTTTTAAATTCCTACATTGTGATATCTGATGTTAATTTGTTCATTAAAGGGGAATAACTGAGGTCGAATAATTTCTTATGTGCCAGCCCTATCTGAATGTCTAGATATTTTATATGATTTATATTCCAACAAAAGGGATATTTGGAAAGGATATGAGTAGGAGGGGATAAACTTTATCTCAATCACCTCTGTCTTTGTAGAATTAATTTTTATATCCTAGTTTCCCAAAAGTAATAAGGAGATGCCATAAAGGCTCCAAGGATTGCTCCGGGTGTGTCATGTAAATCAGTACATCACCAACTTGTTCTCCTCTCCTCCCACTCCCATCCCCTTTATTACAGTACTTTGCCAGCTGGCCTGTGCAAGAGGCTCAAGGTATAGTAAAAAGAGCAGGGGGGAGATAACAAGCAACCCTGCCCAGTGCCGCGTTGCAGTTGGATCAGAGTGGAAACAGATCCATTGATCTTAATGTATGCCTTGGGATTAGAATATAAAGCCAATACTATTCAGGTAAACCCTTGTGATAAGCCCATCTTTTCTAGGACAGCCCCCAAGAATGACCACACCACTCGGTCAAATACCTTCTCTGCATCTAAACTTAAAAGCACAAACGCGGAATTCGACCAAGTGGCTTGATGTGTTAAGTGCAATGTTTTCTTTATGTTATCTTTGGTTTGCTTGCCCCGTATGAAGCCCGTTTGGTCCAAATTTTTTTAACATTGGTAGGAGAGACTCTAATCTTTTGGCTATTATAGAAGTAAATAATTTGGTATCGATATTGAGAACAGATATGGGGCGATAAGATGAACAAAATGTGCTGTCTTTCCCCAGTTTTAGTATGCTAGAAATAAAGGGATATCACCAGGTATCTGGGACTCCCTCTCCCTCCTGAACACCATGGCAAGCAGCCAACAATGTAGGGACCAGTTTACTTCTAAATATTTTATAAAATTCCCCCATATACCCATCAGGGCCCGGGTTTTTAAATGACTTCAGGTTCATAATGGAACTGGTTAGTTCTTGTTCTTATATTGGTAAGTCTAATGTTTGTTGTTGCTCTTGCATGAGGCTAGGAAGATCAAGGTTCACCACAAAGGCTTGTGCCTCGACCTGGTCGGATCCATGATCTGGGGTGTATAAGGCTTTATAAAATTTCTGGAAGGCCTGTTTCATTTGCTGCGGTAAATTAACCAGCCCACCCCTCTCTGGGTCTCTGACTTGAGTGATATTAATCTGGGTTTGTCATTGTCTGAGCTGGTGAGCCAACAACCTAGTAGCTCTTGGACTTCCATCGTAGTATTTCTGGTAGATGAATTGCAATGCCTGCTCAGTGCATATGTCTACAAGCTTTTGCATTTGCTCTTTTGTGGCCTGTAACAACAGCAGGACTCCTTATCCCCAGCTGCATGCTGGGCCTGTAAGTCCTTAAGCTGCAGGTAAAGCTGATCCAGCCTCGCCTGCTGTTGCTTCTGTGGCATTTTTTTTTTGGATGGTCCGCCACTAAAAGACCCCTTACCTTCTCTGTTGTCTGCCAGACCCTTCGGTTGCTGCTGGTGAGGACCCCATTTGGACCATGCCAATGACTAGACGGATGCATAAAATAAAGAATAAAGCAAGTTTATTTGCTGTACTGCAGTTGTACTCTTCATGAGCTCTAGACCCAGACTGACAATTTCTGACTGACAGACCAACATGGCACTGCCAGGCAGTGCAACAATTAGACACAAGCAGGTTCTAAGTGATCTTAAAGAGGCGGCAGCTAAACATTAAGCCCCATGCTTAATGTGTGCTTCACATCACCGCCGGCACAGTGAATGTGAGCACCAGTCGAACAAGCAATAATCTATAAACAGTTTCTAAGAAATATTCTTAAGTAAATTTTTAAAGGCAAAAAAAACATTTTCATGCATTACAGGACATTAGATTTCACAAAACAGAACAGTACTCTGCTGCAGGGAGGGGGGGAGGAAAGAACCTGGACTACACTGGGGACCAGTCAGAGTAGCACCAGAGAGGAGGGAAACACAATAGTACTTGAGACTTGGTCATGTCACAAGCACTAAAGTGTGGGGGAAGGAAAAGGGATGGGAGGGAAGGGTAGCAGCAGGAGGATACCCAGAATGCAGGTTCACACTTTAATAACAGTTGCATAAACAGGTGGACTGTCCATTGAAATAGACATTCCTAAGGGGAAAAAAAAATGTTAGTGCAAGTAAATAGTACCATGGCAACAGGTGCATAAGAGACAGGTACAACAAGATATTTACTGCAAACAGCTAAATCAGAAAATGAATTAGTCTCAACACATTTCACTCATTCTGGTAACAAAAGTTCAAGACCTCCGTCGACTTTTCTGGTCAGTGGGAATGGAGGCATGCATGGACTGCACCAGTTCCTGACAGGAGGGGGTCAGGTCATCAAAAGCGACCCAGGAGTTCTGCCCACTATCGAATCCACACCACTTTACTCTGTAAGTCCAGGATCCATTGACAAACTTCTTTCTTAGGATCTTCTCGATCTGGTACACTGGGGTGTGTGGAAGAGAGTTCTGAGAAGAAGAAGATTGAGAAGAAGAGGAAGTCCCAGGCAAATCCTCTGGAAAAACAGAATCTGGCTGGAGAGTGTCAGGAGTGGGAAGATCTGTAGAAACTGGCTGCAGGTTGTCCGGAGGGATCTCAACTTCAGAGAGGATGGTAGACTCAAGGGAAGCTTCATTTGTGGGAGGACTGGGGTCATCTGGAAGGTTGTTATTCAGGTATCTATGCTTTAGTCGATTTATATGGACTTTGTTGTGTACCAGCTTGCCATCTGACTTGCGTTGCAGACGAACGTGGACCAGAGGAAGCTTTTCTACAATGTAGAATGGACCAGTCCAGGGGCAAAGCAGTTTCTTGGTGGCACCCGGAACAAGAACAGGACGGTACAAATAGACAATGTCCCCAACAGAGAATGAAGGCTCATGCGCCTTGGCTGCAGACATTTTCTTCATTGCCGATTTTCTATGGCCCAATGTGGTGATTGCAACTCGTCAGGCAAGTTCCAGCTATTCCAGAAGAGGGATGATGAAAGAAGAAGCTGACTTAGGAAACTCAAGCAGTGAGAGATCTCTGTCCAGTGGAGTTCTTGGGTGACGTCCATGGACTAAGAAGAAGGGGGTGTATTCAGTGCTATCAACACAAGGGCTGGTATTGTATGCAAACTGCATAAGGGGAACAAAACGGTCCCAGGTGTTGTGAGTCTCATCCAGATACTTGGAAAGTGTGCTGAGAATGGTAGACATCATTCTTTCACTCTGTCCATTGCATTGTGGATGGTAACTTGTGGTATGTGTCTTTCTTATGTCGAGAAGTTTGCAAGTTTCTTGGACAATGGTGGACAAGTAGTTAGTGCCTCTATCTGAATGTAGGTATGATGGGATACCGTGACGACAAATGACTGTTGTGAGAAAGGCATTTGCCACAGTGGCAGCTTTAATGTCTCTTAGGGGGATGAGTTCCAAACACTTTGTCAGGTAGTCCACAAAGATAAGGATGTATTTGTTACCAGAGTCAGAGCCTGTTGGTAAGGGCCCAAGAATGTCAGTGCTGACTCTTTGGAATAGTTCATTGGCTACAGGCATTGGGATGATGTGTGCCTTTGTCGGTTTGGCAGGAGGCTTTCTTTGGGAGCAGGGCTGGCAGGATTTTATGAAGTGGACAATGTCCCTGTTCATGTGTGACCAGAAGAAGTGAAGCCTTGTCTTTTCCAGAGTTCTGTGTATTCCCATGTGACCTCCTGATAGTAGAGAGGCATGAGTAGAGAGAAGAACCTGAGGGATGAGAGAGGCTGGCACAACTCGCTGTACGTGAGTTCTATCCGTGCGATGTCCCTTGCCTTCCTTGGTCCAAGTGTGAACAAGCGCACCGCCATTAAGGAAGTACTGCGAAGCAAGGAAAAGCACATCTTGGCGATGTTTCTTTTGTTGCGGTAAGGTACCAGACTCTAAGTAGGAGATTATGTCTGTAAATTGAGTGTCAGTTCTTTGTTGCATTTTAACAGTTGCCAGGGACAAATCAGATGTAGAGAAGATGAGAAGCTCTTCAGCTGCTTGCAGTAACTGAGGATTTGTGTGTCTCTCTGTAGAAGCAGTAGGAAGCAGCAAAGCAACTTGAGGTGCTGTAGGCATGTCCACAGGAAGCACATCCGTGGCATGGAAGGGAAGAGCTTGTAAGCAGGATTCTTCATCTGTTGAGGAGGATACAGAGGGATATCGTTTCCAGCTTACACCATCAGCATTTGAGTGAACTTGACCTGGTCTGTATTGAATTTCAGAGTTGTAGTATTGCAGCATGACAATCCATCGAGTGAATTTGCCTACTAGCTCCTTCATTTCAAATAACCATCGGAAGGCGGAGTGATCAATGATAGCTGTAAAGGAGTAGCGAAGGTAGCAGTCAAATTTCTTCACGGCAAATACCATGGCTAGACATTTTTTCTCTGTGATGCCATAGTTCTGCTCAGCTGAGGAAAGAGAGTGCCCAGCATAGGAGACAACTTGTTCTGTTCTATCTTGAATATGACAGAGCACAGCGCCCACTGCAAAGGAACTAGCATCTGAGTAGAGCTTGAATGGTTGGTCGAACCTTGGTTATGCCAATACTGGAGAAGAGATTAGGTTTTGTTTTAAGGTGTCAAAGGCCTCTTTACATTCAGAAGTCCAATTATAGTCACATTCCTTTTTGGTGAGGATGTACAGTGGAGCTGCAATCTTGGCGTAGTTGCAAATGAACTTTCGGTAGTAGCCAGACAAGCCCAAGAAAGCTCGAAGGTCTTTGAGATTGTTAGGCTCTGGATAGTCTTTGACTGCTGAGAGCTTGTCTGGATCTGGAGAGATGCCTTGAGACCTGACCACGTGTTTCAGGTAATGAATTGATGCTGCGCAAAACAACACTTTTCTGGGCTAAGCTTCAGATTGGCTTGTCTGAGACGTTCGAACACTTCTTGGAGATGTTGGAGGTGCTCTGGCAGAGTTCCGCTGAAGACAATCATATCATGCAGGTAGACTAGGCAAGATTTCCAAGACAACCCACATAGTACGGCTTCCATAACACGCTGAAATGTGGCTGGACTGTTCCGAAGACCCATAGGCAGATGTTTGAACTAGAAAAGTCCCGAGTGACAGCACCATGCTGTGTATGGACAAGAAGCTGGATCAATGGAAACTTGATAGAATCCACTCTGAAGGTCTAGAGTGGTGAAGTAAGCAGGACTGGCAGCACCAAGACTCTCTAATGCATCTTCAGTTGTAGGCAAGGGATGAGCATCCTGCACCGTGTAGGCATTGAGTTTCCTGTAGTCTACCACAAAATGATACCCTTTGTCCTTTTTTACCACCAACAAGCAAGGTGCACCCCAGGGACTTGTAGATTCTTCAACTATGTCTTGGTCAAGCATGTCTTTGATTATGTCCTCGAGGACTTGTTTCTGTTTATGTCCCACTTTGTAGGCTCACTGATGGATTGGTTTCTGGTTGGGCTGTACTTCAGTGGTGTGTTGCAGGATATCACAGCATCCGAGCTTGTTATCTGAACCAACAAAGACATCCGGGTAATTTTCTAGGAATTTAAAAAGTTGTTGCTTTTTTGTTGGAGATGCTGGAAGTTTGGAAGAGGATAGCTGCTGACTGAGGGGTAAGTCTGTTGAAGTTGGAATGGTTGTGATAGTATTGACAGGAGTAGAGTTCGTGAAACCAGGCTGAGGTTCTTGCATGAGATGGAGCTGGTCCCCTGAAGACAAGCAGACAAACTTTCCGATGTTGGCACCCTTTGAAATGATCACTGGCTCATCTGTGAAGTTGCAGCATTTTTGGAAGACTGCGCCATCTTGCACCACTGATAAGGTATTTCCTGGAAGGAGGCCTGACGAATGCAGTGTGGGGGATCCTGTGACAATGCCAACAACACCTTGTGGAAGTGGTTCACCTTGAATCTTGGCAATCAAAACCATTTCCGACTGAGGAGGCACAGCGACTGAGTCTATGGCTGTGAGTTGCCTCCGAGGATCTAGCAAATATTTGCTTGAGGCAAAGTCTAGGATGGCTTTGTGAGCTTTGAGAAAGTCCCAGCCTAGAATTATTGTAGGTTGAAGATCAGGTACTATATAAAACTTGACAGTAGCTTGCTGTGAGCCAAAGTGGAGCTTGAGATGGACCATGCCTGTGATAGGTACTGTAGCTGTACTTGCTGTGATAATGTACTTTATGTCGGCTGGAGAGACATTAGGTATGTGACAAATAGCTTGGTGGTCTAGAATACTGCTGTTGATAACTGATATTTCTGCTCCAGTGTTGACCAAGACATGCATAGACCAATCTCCAATGGTTACAGGTACATAGTTTGCTAGGAGAGGTGATTGGATGACAGGTATCCTTGCTCCAGGAAGTGAGTGTGCACCAGAGTTTGCAGTTGGAGGAGGTGTTTTGTTTGAATTGCGAGAGTCAGAGAGGTGGTCAATTGCTGTGTTCCCCTGGTCCTGGGAGTAGTTGTGGCTATCTTGCTGATTGTGCAGCAGTGGGTGTCAGTGGTTCTCTTGATTTATGTAGTACTTTAGCTATCAGCAAACAGCAGCTGTGTGTCCCCTGAATCCACACCACTGGCAAGTCACTGGTTCTTGTGAAGGTGGAGGTGGAAGAGGTCGCTGTTGAATAGGGCGAAGGACATTGACAGAGGTAATAGAAGAAGCAGTTGAGCTGCGGTGCAGAGTGTTGATACTTGTAGTGAGCATCTCTAGCACTGATTGCTGCTGCTGGACACATGTTGTGAGTGTGGCTAACTGCAAAAACTGAGGTGCTTGTACACTGGACTGAGGTGCTTGTATACTGGTAGCCTGGAACACTGCTATGGATTGTTGTACAAGTCATGCCACTTGGATTGTGTCCATCCAGGTTGCTGGTTTCTGTTGGATTACATAAAGACAGAGTTGAGGAAGCAGTCCCTGAACAAATATTGTGATTTGTTCTTTCTCAGGTTTCTGCAAGCATTTGCAGTGAGACTCAATGTCCACTATGAAGGCTTCAAGAGATTCGGTGGGTTGCATTGTATGTTCCCACAGCTGTTGTTCTAATAACCAGGGTGGGTGTGCTTGGAGAAAATGGGCTTTGAAGGTTGTGTACAATATGGCAGCATCTCCCTTGACCTGGTCTGGAAGTGTGTTGAACCAGGAAATGGCAGTCCCTCTCAGAAGCAAGCACTGGAAATACGCACAGGATCAGTCCAACCATGTAAGGAAATCCAACCTTGGAGTTGTTCCAGCCAGTCGACGGCATCTTCATGAGGCAAGGCTGAGAAGGGTACTAGTTGTAGGCTGGTATGGACCACGGACTGTGGGGTAATGGCTTTAATGTAGATCAGGTCATCTTGAATAGCTTGCATAGCTGGTGTTCCTTGAGCGAAAATAGAAGACTGGATGTCATGGAGGATTGTTTCTATTTTGTAGCCCCAGGCCCTTGAGGTGGGTGAAGGTAGGACTCCGGATGCTCTGGCACCCATATCTGTGTCGTCATCTGACATTGTGGTTGGAGATGAGCTTCGTTTCACTGAGTGAAGGTCGTACGGGTGAGAAGGAGTTGCCATCATGCAGGAGACAGGATGTCGTGTCGTAGATGAAGTGCCGAGCAAGAATTATTTTTGTAGACAAAAGTACAAATTTTTTTTTGTAGCAAAGTTCATCAATGACGTCTTAATAAAGAACTTCCCACTCAGTTCTGTGTTGTTTGTTATTTAAATAAAGGCTTTGTTGCAAAAATTAGCTTTTTGTAGCAGTGTCCATTCATTTCAATTGGAATCCCATTGTTTTCAGTGGAGTGAAGTCAATTTGTGCCCTTCCCAAGATGGCCGCCGAACTGTGACATGCAGTTCCTGTGGGATATGACTGGCCTGACTGTAGCAAGATGGCCACCAGCAAGGGGGTCACGGTTCACTTCCTGTCTTGTTGTTTTGCTGTGCTCAAGATGGAGGATTTCTTCCACGAGGCTGCCTGGCTGCTTAACAATGTTGAAAATGGTGATTGCCGCCCTGCTGTCCTTCTTTCCCACTGACAATGGTGGGAGTTTTGTGGTGAGTGGCACAATGGGGAACTGTATTAATCTGATTGCTTTCTGTTTTATTGAAATGCCTTCTTTCAGTTTTGTTGCTGGTGCTTAAGCTTTAGTTCTAATTATTTCCTTGTCCTGAGTTTATCTCCCTCTGCTTTCCTCCGTTCGTTATTTTTATTTATTGGTATCTCTCTTGTGGCTTTTGTTGCTGTGAAGCCAGTTTTTTTTTCCGTTTTATTTATTGTGCCTAGATGAATTGTCTCTTTGGCTCCTCTGTTTTATTTTCTTGTCATGCCCCCGATAGGTATACTATGCCCTGCTGAATTTCGGGGAGCGCTTTGCTTTGCTTGATTTTAATTTCTATGTCCCCGCTTTCTGCAGTGTTGACAAGTGGTGACTTTGTTTTGGTTTTCCTGCCCCTGATTTCTGTAGTTACTTCTGTATGCTCCCCCTCCTCTTTTTTTTTGTTTGTTTTGTTGTTGTAGCGTGGTCGAGGGGCAGGTAGAGGCTCTGAGCAGGAGCAAGAGGATGCTGCAGTCAGGAGGGAGCAGAGCTGAGTCCCGTGGTGAGAAGAGTGCTCCATTTTAGCTGCAGGGGTAAGGAGGAAACCAGGATTGCTGTCTGTGCAGCCACAAAGTAGGTAGTATGTCCCCGCCTGTGGGGAATGACTGAAGACAACCCGATCGGAAGTGGATCTCTCCCCGTGAGGCTGCTGGGGAGAGAGGAAGAGCTGCAGATTGGGAGGGAGCAGGCTAGCAGGGTTGAACACTTTTATAAGTGTCAAGCTATTTAAAGTAGGGGGGCAGCAGGCTGCTGTATAAAGCAGGAGATAGTTCATATTGTCCTTCAGTGTAGCCAGGGTTGTAATTAAAGCAGCATTCAGACATTTCAAGCATACTTGGGTGATGACTTGGGGTAACCAGTGACGCAGGCAAGTGAGATGGGATCTGGACAGAAGAAGGTCCGCATTCTCCACCATGTGTGGTGTTTTTTGTATGGCCCACCACTAAAAGACCCCTTACCTTCTCTGTCATCTGCCAGACCCTTCAGTTGCTGCTGGTGCTGCTGGTGAGGACCCCATCTGGACCATGCCAATGACTAGACGGACACATAAAATAAAGAATAAGGCAGGTTTATTTGCTGTACTGCAGTTGTTCTCTTCATGAGGTCTAGCCCCAGACTGATAATTTCTGACTGACAGACCAACATGGCACTGCCAGGCAGTGCAACAATTAGATACAAGCAGGTTCTAAGTGATCATAAAGAGGCGGCAGCTAAACATTAAGCCCCATGCTTAATGTGTGCTTCACACTTCTTATAAAAAAGAAGCATACTTTATTATGTTTCCCCTTAGGACTGTCTTAAGCATGTCCCAAAGGGTAGACATGGATATATTTGGTGCAAGGTTGTCTTGTAAAATTTTAGTAATTCTCTTCTCTATCATTTCTTTGAAGTCCTTCAGGTTCAGCAGAAAATTATTAAATCTCCATAAGGTTTCTCTTTTTCCCATCTCCCAATCTATTTTAAGTATCATCTGGAAATGGTCTGATAGAGCGGAATGAGTCTGACTGCATTCCCTTGTCCTATAATAGTGCTCTCTGGTCATATAAAAGTGATCTATTTGTGTGTATACCCCATGTGAGACTGAGTAACGCGTATATTCTCACTTATTCAGGTGTTGGGACTGCCAGACATCCACCCACTCTGCTTCTGAGAAGTAAATATGAGCTGCTTTTTGTGCAGCAGTGTTTTGGGGGGACACGTTGGTTGGAGGTGCCCATCTGCACACGTATCTGATTGTGGTCTCCCCCCCACTACCAAGACTCCTTGCTGTGTCTCCATTATTTTCCGGAATAATGCCCTCACCATTTCCACTCCAGACCCAGGGGGTATATAAATGGATGCTATGGTAATCGGCTGACCCTCTAACATCCCCACCACAACTACCAATCAGCCCTCAGGGTTGGTGTAAGATGTGGTCATCTTAAATGAGGTTGACTTTTGGATTAAAATAGCAGTTCCCCTCCATTTACCTTCCTTATAGGAGGAAGCTACCACTGTACTATACCCAAATTTGGTCAGTTTTGAGTGTTCTGATTTATTTAAATGTGTCTCCTGTAGTAAAACAAATGCTGTTTTTTTTGTGTTTTGATCGAGGATACTATTTTATACCATTTGATTGGGTTATTTAATCCATTTACATTTTGGGAATATATAATCACTGGGGCATTATGATCTATTTCTAAATTTCAAGTCCTGTGGTCCTGTTATGGTTCTTGGGTGAACCCCAGTGATACCACAGCCTCCATCAGCTCCCTCTACTTTTCCCCGGAGGAGTACTTTTACCTGAGGCCATATTACTTTGTTTTTTTTAAATTAATATGCTTTATTGGGGCCATATTACTTACATTTGGTGTCCACTGAGGGAGTAGTGATATCCCTAAGGTAAGTAAGTCAAATTTTATTTATATCAAGTACCCTTCCCAAGCTCAGGGTGCTTTTACAATAATTCAGATCACTTAAAAACACGTTTCAGAACAATAAATCAAACAATCTTACAATATACTTACTTATTATATTCCAGCAAATGCTAGAGCAAAAAGGAAAGTCTTTAGTTCTTTTTTAAAACTTTCAACAGTTAGACCATTTCATATCTGACGAGGTAGAGAATTCCACAGGGTTGGTGCCATATAGGCAAAAGATCTACCTCCAGACATCTTTAGACATACCCTGGGAATCTCTAGCAATCCCTCATCAGAGGAGCGAAGAGAACCGGCAGGACAGTAAGGCACCAAGAGGTCTTTCAGGTAGTGATGTCCCGAATCATGTAGGGCCTTAAAGGTCAATAATGCGACCTTGAAGGTGATCCACCACTGTATTGGCAGCCAGTGCAGATCACGCAGCACAGGTGTCATATGGCTAGATCTTGAAACTCCCATCAACAACCTGGCCGTCGAGCTCTGCACAAGCTGCAAGTGGTGGATATCCACCCCCAGCAGCCCTAGATAGAGGGCATTGCAGTAATCAAAACAGCTGGTGACAAAGGCATGGACCAAGATGGGAAGATCTTCCAGTGGAACCAAGTGTTTCACCTGGACAATGTTCCTCAGATAAAAAAAGGCAGATTTGACTATGGCCAATACCTGCATCTTCATAGTCAGGCTTTCGTCAAAAATCATGCCAAGGTTATGCACTTGGCCAGAGGCAAGGAGCAGGGCCTCCCCAAGATATAAATCCGAAGGTTTCCCAGTCCAAGCCCCTGTCGTCCTCCCTCCAGGGTCCACAACCAACACCTCAGTTTTCCCTGAATTCAACCTAAGCCAACTAGCACTAATCCAATCCTGAATCTCCAGGAGGCAGTTATTAAACATCGTAATGGAATCAGACTCCTGATCAGGCATAAAAGACAGGTAGAGCTGAGAATCATCAGTGTAACAATGAAAACTCAGCCCATACCATCTTATAATGTCCCCCAATGGAAGCATATACACTACAAAAAAAATAGGGGACAGCACTGACCTCTGCGGTACCCCACAGGGCAGCCAATGAGGGGCCGAGGTGTAAATTCCAGACACCATTCTCTGAGATCTGCCCTCCAGAAAAGATCGAAACCAGCTGTGGACTGCTCCCCTCAGACCACAGAAAAACCGCAGGCAGTCAAGCAATACCCCATGATCCAGGGTATCAAATGCTGCTGAGAGATCCAGGAGAACCAGGATGGAATGGGTCCTCCGATCTCTTGCCATCAGGAGATCATTCAATACCTGAACAAGAGCTGTCTTTGTACTATGCCTTTTCCTGAAGCCAGATTGGAGAGGGTCATAGATATTGTGGTTGGACAAATGATCCTCCAGTTGCAGAGTGATCACCTTCTCAATAACCTTCCCTACAAAGGGAAGGTTAGAGACTGGTCTATAATTTGCTGGGCAGTCAGGGTCAAGAGAGGGCTTTTTCAACAGGGGGTGTACTACTGCCTCCTTTAAGGGCTCTGGAAAGATTCCTCTCTCTAATGACACTACCACTATCCCAGCCAGGACTGGGATGATAATATCTACACACCCCACAACCAGGTGAGTAGGGCCCGGATCCAACTTACAGTATGTAGGTCACAGAGTCTGGATGATCCTCACTGTATCTATTACTGCTGGTAGTCTAAAGGTAGACCAGTACAAATGGGCATTAGTACCACCCGATTGATCAGTGCAATGTCTAATAGAAGGACACTGGTGGATCTCATCACTGATGGTGGATACCTTGTCAGTGAAGAATTTCGCAAACTCCTCACACTGTACCTGTGATAATGCTCTACCAGTCTGGAGACGTACCTTTCAGGCCCACACCGCATCTAATGTTGTCAAGCTCAACAAATTTAAACAGTAAAGTAAACTCTACATACATAGAAATCAACCCTTGAAACCAGAAATATAACTTATTTACACTTGTACTTCCAAGGTAGGAGGGCTCGGATGTTTGTCCTCTGAAATCATGGGGTTGGTCACCTAATAGGAGCCCATCTCCATTGGGAGGAGTAGTGGCTAAACCATTCACCAGACCTCCCTGGTCCCAGGCTGTCTCGAGACTAGATGCATATAGCATCAGTAAATACATCATCAGCCTGAAAGATCAGTAAAGGCTACAGCAATCTCCTGTATCAAGCCCTCTGCCCCCCTACAAAAACATCCTATTATTGTAGTAAATTAAACCATAATATTAATCCTAAAAAATTCTGGATGATTATAAAAAATTTGTCAAATCCTGGAGGGCATGGAGGACAAGCAAATTTAACTTTGAAAGCAAATGAAAGTATAATAGAAGATCCAGGGGAGGTATCAAATATTTTAAATGATTATTTTGTTGACCTCCCTAACTTAGGACAAATAGGAGATACATCAATGGTAATTAACACTAACAGTGAAGAACATTTTCCGAATCAACATCCCCCTTTTAGATTTAAAAAATTAACACTATTGGAAGTTACTAAAGAATTGTCAAGAATAAATCCATACAAATCTGCAGGATTAGATAATTTGGAGGGACGATTTCTAAAAATAGTTGCTCCATATATAGCACATACAATCTTAGCCATATTTAACTGGAGTTTACAGGAAGGGCATTTTCCTAATCTATGGAAAACAGGGAAGATAGTACCTATTTATAAAACTGGAGACAAAACATCCCCTAATAATTGTCACCCTATTGCTATTTTGCCTGTTTTATCCAAATGTTTGGAGAGACTGGTAAACCAGCAAATGGGAGAATATTTGGAAAAATATGATTTGTTAACAAATTATCAGTCAGATTTTAGGAAGGTTTTTTCAACTACGTCGGCTTTGGTTGAATTCAATGATCTGATATGTACATCCTTGAATAAAGGTAAGGATACAGCAGCAATATACATTGATCTATCAAAAGCGTTTGACTTGGTGAACCATTCCATTTTATCTGAGAGGTTGGCCAGTTTGGGTTTCTCTGGGGATCCACTGATGTGGTTTATGTCATACCTGACTGACCGATCTCAGAGGGGTACAGTTACAGTATCATCTTTTGGACCCTCGAACCATCAAAAGGGGAGTTCCACAGGGGTCCATTTTGGGACCCTTGTTATTTTTGATATCTAATAATGATTTACCATCAGTGATTCAGCATACAGATATAAGGATGTATGCAGATGATACAGTCTTACTGGCCTCTGAGAATAACTTGGTGGATCTCCAGAGAAACCTATGAGCTGACTTTACCAGGGTACAGGAGTGGCTCACCAAGTCAAAATTAATAATGAATGTAAATAAAACCAAATTCATGTTTTTTGGTATTAATAGATTACAGGAGTTCTCGGATGTACAGATCACATCATTGAATCAAACGTTAATAGAACAAGTTTCCCGAATATTGTTATTTAGGAGTTAACATTGATTCTTCATTAACCTTTAAGAGTTCTATAGAGTCCGTTATTACTAAAACACATAAAAAGTTAGGAGCTTTGAAGAGAATATCAAAGTGTTTAAAGTTGCAAGACAGGAAATTGATTGCAGAACAGCTCATACTTCCAGTGATCAAATATGGAGCGGTCATTTATAGGACTGCTACTAAACAACTTCTGAACAAATTAGATAAATTACAGTATAGGGTGACAAGATACTGTATGTTTTATGTTGTAGTTTTAAGACTCATCATTGTGATTTGTTAATGAGGTTAAACTGGTTATCTCTTGACCTGGAATATAGGAAAAGTTGGTCCTTATTTATTTATAAATATAGGACAATTCATTTCAATCATAACATAGCCAAATTATTGGCAGATAGGGATTATGCCCTTAGGAAACATTCAGTAAGGGCTTTGTATCAAAACAGAATTGATCCAGATAAGTGTAAAAATAAATTTGGGGATAGAACATTAGCATCACAAGCATCAGTAAGTTGGAATACACTCCCTCCTTTATTGCGATCTGATAAAACTGTTAAATTTTTGAAGGGGTTAAAGATGTACAGTATTATGTTTATTCATGTGTTTGTGTCTGATGTTGATTTTTATTGGCTTTGTTTGAATGGTTTTGTAATTTTGTAATTGTGTATTTATATATATTTTGTATTAGATTGTTTGTAATTGGTGTGATTATGTGGAACTTGGAAAATTTGCACAGGACTGTCTTGAAAACTGGATTGTATTATCCAAATGACATGTATTATTCCTATATAAAAATACATTTTTTACTACTACTACCATATACACATTATTACCTTTTTGATCTCAGGCAAAACCCAACAAAAAGATAAATTCAAAGATGTATAACATAAGAATTGTAAATGCTTTAAAGTGGAGGATAAACATATTTGAAAGAGGTGACCCTCCGGTTCAAAAGACTGAGGAAATATCTTTCATTTGTTAGATATTTAAGAATTGCCATGTTTATGCTGGTACTTTCTTTAGCTCCCCCACTTCATGTGCAGCCTTCGGGACTGTCTATGCTTCCCCCCTTCCAACCCTTAGCGTTTCTTAAATAGCCAAAAACTGATTACAAATTAAGACTTATGTCCCCACGTACCAGGCTATTGCCTGTATTATATTCTGAGAGTCAGATGTTTCATGCTTTGTAATGAGGGGGGTGGGTTGTAGAGAGCTCTACAATCATTTTTCTTTTGACAAAACCCTCTTCCCCCTTGCCCCCAGACATTCGTAGGGGATCCATTAACAAAATTTAACCCACTGGGAAGAAGTTATCACCTCAGGTTGCAGCAGTGCTTCCAGAAGTTGCTGCTTCTTCATCGTTCGGTAGAATCTTCTTTAATGCGGCTTTAACCTCTTGCAATGACTTGGAAGTCCCAGCCTGCATTCTCCTTCTTCCTTGCTGCCCAGTTTTCACTTGCCATTGTGATCAAGGCGGGTGGGGCCGCTGCTCATTCGGTTGGTCCGGTTGCAAGTTCCAGACCCTGCTTTTAAGTTCCTGTTGAGCCTCCTACGGTGTAACATAAAGGACAGCACCATAATCTGAGAATGAATAAATAACCTGAGTCCCAGAAGACCCACAGTTTCACTGGGCACGGCATCTGGAATTGGACCCCATGCTCTCTAAGGGTTCTTAGGATTGGTGAGTAAGCTGCTCTTAGTTGGACAATCTCTGTTGGGTAGTCCTGACCAAAAAAAAAGCCGTGCTGTGTTGTACTGTACTGGTTTCTTAGCCCATGCCACATTGAGGATATGTTGTCTCTAAAGCTAGACAGCTTTAAAACAATGGAGTGGAGTATCGCATTCGGGTCATTCAGCTTTTGCGTTAAGACTCAATGTGCCCTTTCTATGCGAAACTGAAATGTAGGGGCTAGGTCGAGGCCGTCCCTTAATAGGGTCTCAATAAATTCTTCCATTCTGCTGATTTCTGCACCCTTGGAAAGTCAGTAGATGCGGAGATTATCTCTTCTTGAGTGGGCTTCTAGGTCTAACAATTTTTCATGCATGCTCTCCTGGTGGTCTACAAGGAAATTGACCGCTCGAGGTAACTGTTGGGTCTCCTCTCCAATCTCTCCCATCCATTTTTCGGATGTCTCCAGCTTTTCCTCCACCTCTTGCATCCTTGTTTGGAGTGCCTGAAACTCTTGCTTATACTCTGCTCTGAAGGCTTTTATTTCAGATAGGAGAGTTTCAAAGCGGGACCGGGACAGTCGTTGACTCTCTTGATCAATATCTGGATCTAAGGCCGTGCTGCTGGCTAGTGAGGTGCTCTGGCTGCAAACATCCCAGTCAAGAAATCTATCTCCATCCTGTTTATTTTTAGCATTTTTTGCATGAGATCTGCTATGCTTTGTTCCCCCAGATATACTAGATGCCATTTTAGTAAAATCGCTCCATTTTTGTCTCTGTTTTGGAGGAATTTGATGCATAGATATGCAGAAGCTCTAAGCCAGGGCAGCTATCAGGTTGATGACATCACTGGAAGTTCCTTTCTTTTTTCCTTAAGTAAAAAATATAGTAAAATGCCTTTTATAAGTGATCGCTGGCAGCAGATCCTAAAAAGTAATAGAAAGAAGTTCTGATAGGTCTCATACATTTTGTATACCTTAAGAAAGGGTTTTGTGTATATTGCCATTATTTAATAAATTTTGAGACAGCATTTTTTATAAAGTAATAAGACAGTTTGAATATGAAAATGAAATAAGGCTGAGGAATTGACTTTAAAATTGTATTTTGGCTAACATTTGAAATGAAAATGGAATTTTTTTTTAACATTTACACATTTTTACTAGGTGACAGTAACTGAATGTTCCTACATTAAGCATTTCTATACTGTTTCACGTGCAATTAGTGTGTTGAGTAATGATACAATTAGTGGTTAATTATTTGTCTGTGTAAAATATTTAAACATTGTGTAATGTTTGGGGACTCCACTCACCACTGATGAAGAGCCTTGAGGGATTGTACTCTCGAAGCGCCAGGGATAGTTTTGTACATCTGGAAATAAAGCACTTTAGATTATACTTTTGACTCCAGCCTGAGTGTATCGCTGTAAATTTTTGCTTTTCCTGATTCTGCTTAGAGTCTGCCAGGGCATTGTCCTTGCCTGGCAGATGAACCACAGACAATTACACTTGTAGAGAGTAAGCCATTTCCAGATTTTCATTGCTTCTCTGTGCACAGTTTGAAAGATTTTGTATCTCTTTGTTTGTTGATGTAGTACATAATGGTGGCATTGCTTGCCCTTAACTAGACTGACTGGCCACTGATGTGGGAGGAAAAGGCTTTCATTGCTAGATACACCACCCTGAGTTCCAGGGGGTTTATATGCTCCTGAGACTCTAGTGGGGTTCATACCTCACTTACGGTGAGAGCTTCTAGATGGCCTCCCCACCCTAGAAGGGAGGTATCCATGGTGATTACTTCCATGGGTGACTGCTAGAGGAAAGGGAACTCCTCCCCAAAGGTTTTCCTCTTCCTTCCACCACAGCAGTGCAATTAATAGTCATTCTGATATGGGCACTAACTTTAACAGAGAGTCCCACATTTGGGACCAGTGGACCCCTAAGTAATACTGGACATCCCTTACCTGGAATTTGGCACCTGGCACCACTGCTATGGAGGAGGCTATGTGCCCCAGCAACTGCAGGAAATCCCTGGCAGATCTTAACTGCCCTATTTTGAAGGACGTAGCCAGTTCTATCAGGTTGGCCACTGAGGGTGGAAAGCCTTTCCTTGAATAATATCCAGCTCTGCTCCTATAAAGTCCAACATCTGTACAGGATCTAATGAAGACATTTGGAAGATCACCAAAAAACACAGCTCCTCTGGGGTGTGTAGGGTGAGGGACAGAATGGTCATGCCCTCTTGGTAGGACTGACATAAAACCAACCGATTGTCTTGGTAGGTGAAGGCCACAACCTGTTGCCTACTCAAATGTGCCTTTACTACCACCAGGCACTTTGTGAAGACTCTGGGGGATAATGAAAGGCTGAAGGGAAGGGCCATGAACTGGTAATGGCCATCTCCCACTCTGAACCTAAGGTATTTCCTGTGAGAGGGTTTTACTGGAATGTAAAAATAGGCATCCTTCAGATCCAGTAACCCCAACCACTGATCTTCTTGCAAGGATGGAATTACTGTTCTTAGTGTTACCATCTTGAATTTTTCCTTCTTTAAATGTTTTTTTAGAAATCTGAAATCTAAAATGGGTCGCCATTCCCCATTTTTCTTGTGGGTGAGGAAATAGCTGCCTGGAGCATAGTCCTCTCCCAATTTTGGGATGTGGGAGAGACTGCTTCCATTGCATTTGCAAGTAGCATGTTTTTATCTCTAAGTCCAGCAGAATTGTCTCTGCTGGGATATGAGAAGCAAAGGCTCTGTGAGTCTGCAGCTTTGGAAACCTATTGAGCTGCAGAGAGAGACCCTGACCCACTATTTCCAGGGCCCACCTGTCTATGATAGTATTTTCCCAGGTCCATAGAGAGTGGGTTAACCTTCCCCTGGTTGGGCAACCCACACATTCTTGTCAAGAATTTTGTTTCATCTGAGCCTTGGGAGCTGGTGTGGCACTTCCATTTTTAGAGGCCCTTCCACCCCTACTTTTGAAGAAGCCCCTCTGTGGGCATAGTCATAGGTCACATAAGCACAGGAGCAGTAACCCCTGCCTCTACCTCCCCTACCATAATATCTTTGAAGAGTGGAGACTTTTTCCTTCTCAGCATTGCTTTTGTAAGTGGTTTTGTATTCATCCACTTTTTTCGTGTAACTCTGCCTTGTCACCAAATACGAAATTTCCCTTGCATGTAAAATCCATGGCTTTTGTCTGAGTGTCATGGGAAAGGTTTGTACTTCTATGCCCAGCAACCCTTCTGAGAGAAGTGGCACCCCTCATTTAGAATCTCATTTATAGTTTGTGAATGAGCAAGGGTGAGCAGTTAACATTGGATAAAACCCTTCTGAGAGACAATGCAAGAGCAATGACCCTGGAAGCAGTGTTGTTGGGGAACTGGTACTCGGTGGCATCCATGGTGGTTTTGATTGTGTCTGCCAGGTCCTGAGGCAAATCCTCAGCTGCTTTCTCGCTCATGACCATTGCTGAACTACAAAGCACCTTTTGGCCATGTAAATTGCCTACCTTTAGCAGCAAAGAAGCTGATGTGTACAACTTTTTCCTCACGCTGTCCAGTTTTCTAGAATTTCGCTTTGGAGGTTGGGAGGAATGGGGTACCTTAGCCTTATCACAGGCAGCAGTTTAAACTACTCCTTCATGGTCAGGGTGGCTTTATAAGTATTCAGCACCTTGTTTGTCCACCTGATACTTTTTCTCAATTTTTTGTCAATACCCACAGCTGAAGTGGGGGATGACAAGACCTTGGAGGTGGCTTTCTTTAGAGACTTGTAGACAAGCAGGTAAAATCTTTTTGTCAGGGACAGATCCATCATGTCTTTTTTTTTTAATACTTTTTGGGCCACATCCAGCACCGATACCTCAGCCTCGGTCATTGTCCTCACCATACCTCGCTACCCACATGAGACACTACTCCACCTCAGTACCCCCTGGCTTTCCCCCAGGGTGGGGCTGTGGCACCAGCCCTAAGTGCTGCATACTTCAGGATAGGTCAAGGGGAGTCAGCCTGGGAGCAATTTTCATGAGCGGCGAGGTGGGCACCATCAAGGTGCTGGATGCGGCATTTTATCTTCTCCTGTAAGGGCAGGAGTGTGCAGTGATGCCTGCATCCATCCCACCCCTCAGAATCTTGCTGACACCAGCTGCTGTGGCACCCCCAGCCTCCACCAAGGGTCCCTCTAGCACCGGTCATACACCGCACCCTTCCCCCGGAGAAGGAGAGCAGTCCATGGGACATTCAGTCCTTCTCCCCAGGCCAGCCCTTCAACAACCCAGGTCCGTTCCCAAACCTGGGTCACCAGCATCACAAGTGGAAATCCAACCGCTGCACTGACGGGCTGGCCAGAGCCATCATGTCTAAAAACTCAACATCATCCTCCTCCTCTGTCTTCTTCTGAGGAGAGAGATTGAGGATATTTGCCATCTGCCTCATAAATGTACGAGGTACGTATAGTCCTCTGAAGACCATGGAAGGGAACCAAACTCCTGATCAGGAGAGCCATCTGGCCCCATAGGATCCCCTTCCTCCTCTTCCTTGTCATAACACATTTCTGACTCCTCCCCCACAGGCATCACCACAGGTATCAGTGCCAGAGGGAGCGGCTGGCATGCTCACACAGGCACCAAACACTTGGGAAGCCTGGAAAGCTTGTCATGTTTTAGTCATATACTCAAATAAGGGAACGTTATTTTTACTCTCTGGTGTCTCCTTTGCCTTTTCAGCAGGAGGGGCAGTGACATGCTTTTCTTGATGTATTTTCTTTGCAGGCACTGTTACAAAAGCCTGCCTATTGTTCACTGGTGTCTCCTTTGCCCTTGCAGCAGAAAAGGTTATGACATGTTTTTCTTTATGTTTTTTCTTAGCAGGCACTGCCTCTGAGGTCTGTTTAACTTTTGCAATATCAGGGCTCCTCCTTTCAGACACCCTGACTTCTGTTACCTTACTCTGAGGGGCCTGACCCTCATCTGAGCCTTGCAACAACAGGGAGTCATGAAATTAGGCCATTATCCTTTTAAGCTTTAGAAGCAAGGGACAGAAAAAAATATAGAGCAAATTTAAGGCAGAGTACAGCTGTAAGGAGGTTGGAATCCCGGCACATGAAAGCAAAACAATGCAATCTTCTGTCACCCAAATGCCGTTGTGGCACAAGTCAAGAAGCACAGGAAAACCAGGAGCAGTTTCAAAATTCACAAATAGCATTTTGTTATTAATAACAGCAAAATAAAAAAATCAAAATTGTTCAGTATAACTATTTACAATGGCAGTATAAACATGGAAAGCAGAGTCCTTCTTCTGAGTTTTTTTTCTCAATTTCCAATCTCAGTCTCACAGTCAAAGTCTCTCCCTCTCACAAAACATTGTAGCTCAGTTTATAACAAGTCTTTGCAGGGAGCTTGTTAAGAGAACATTCTGCTTCTCACGCAGTGTTCTTGTCAGTTTACAGAATGTTCTTGTAAGTTTCATTCCTTGTAGGTGCAACAAAAAGAACATAGCGACCCAGAACTGACCTCTTGTTTACAGCTCTGCAAAAGGCTTAAAATTGCATCTCAGGTTAACCCCTTGAGTTCCAAATAGCTTTGCAATTATTTCAACATTATAACCATATACAGTTTTAAACAAAGGGATCCCAGTTTCACATACAGTTTTTACACAGAGATTACTTGGTTTACTTGGTTATTTTGAGAAAAAAGAAGGCCGAGGCCCATCTAGATTTTCTCCCCACGTACAGTGGGAACATTTGGAATTATAATCTCATTGCTAACCATTTATCTACAGCTTTTTTAAATGATTCAATGTTAACTGAATCCACTGTTTCTTGAGGTAACCTGTTCCATAATTTCAGTGCCCTTAATGAAAAGAAGTTTAGTCTTAAATTAGTTTTAGCTTTAGGTACCATAAGTTGTTTAATATGGCATCTTGGGACAATACATTCACATATATTTTTTTTATAACTGCAGATATGCAAGGAAGAAGAATTGAAAGACCAGCAAAGGAAGGGCAGAGAGATAGTGAGAAGTGGGAACTTGCAAAACCGGAGTGATCAGTGCTTAGGTCTCACAAGACAATTTGGTTGTGCAACCAGACAGAGAAGACAGAAAAGGAAAGGAAAGAACAGATCCTTGCATTTAACCTCTTTCTGCATAATGAATGAGAGAGGACCTCATTCAATCCTGTCACATACCCCTTCTTTAAGAGGGAACCTGTTGTGGCAGCAGACGGTTTCAGGATTATTGGCAGACTCTGTGCCCGTATAACATTTTTCATCTTTCCTGGAGCTAGTGAGAGGAGCTCCAGGTTGTTAAGGAAGGTGTTTTCTTCAGGTGGACTGCACAGGTACACTGTATATTGTTGGTTCCACAGACATTTTGCCCAGCAGAGACTAGGGGCAGTGAGAAGGCCTGAGGCTTCTTGACCATCCTGTGCTGGAACTGATCTTTTGCATACTAACTGCTTTTTCAAATTCATGAGACATTTAGCTCTGTCTTGTAGAGTATTATTTTAAACTCTACAGGATGCTGTCCCAGAAGGCTGAGAAGCTTGGCTCCTTGTTTATTCTTGCTCTTTTGTGGGGGTAGAGTGGGGGGGGGTTATTGGGATTTGGGGTTTTAGTTTTATGAGTGTTTGTGTAGTATGATTAGCTAGATCTGTGTATATTAGTTGCGTGGATGTTTGTATGTTTGTATATTAGTTGCGTGGATGTTTGTATGTTTGTATATTAGTTGTGTGGATGTTTGTATGTTAGTTGCGTGGATGTTTGTATGTTTGTATATTAGTTGCGTGGATGTTTGTATGTTTGTATATTAGTTGCGTGGATGTTTGTATGTTAGTTGCATGGATGTTTGTATGTTTGTATATTAGTTGCGTGGATGCTTGTATGTTTGTATATTAGTTGCGTGGATGTTTGTATGTTAGTTGCGTGGATATTTGTATGTTTGTATATTAGTTGCGTGGATGTTTGCGTGTTTGTATATTAGTTACCTGGGTGTTTGTATGTTTGTATATTAGTTGTGTGGATGTTTGTATGTTTGTATGTTAGTTGCGTGGATGTTTGTATGTTTGTATATTAGTTGCGTGGATGTTTGCATGACTGATAGTTATTTGCTATTTATTGAGGCTTTCTGGTTGGGACAGTATGTGTCTGGGGAAGTCAGGGGGTCTGGGGTGGGTTAGGATTGTGTATGAGGAGTCCCAACGTCTCGTTCTGTGGCCCTTTACCAACCTGAAATGCAAGAAGAGAAAAAACACGGCACCAACACTTTTCACAAAAATAACCTGTATTGTGCTCCAAAAATACACAATGCAGTAACGCCATGCAAGGTAAGAACAACTCCAGACAAAGAAAAATGCCCGACCGGTTTCGCGCCAAGAACAGCGCCTCCTCAGGGACACACACACAAAGTATCATGAACCACTATAAATAAAAAATAATTTAAAGTGACAGTACACCAATATAATATCCACTATATAAAAAAGTGTATATAAAAAGTGTGCAAAGTTTCAATTTCCGGGTATTACATTACAAAAGCATTGCAATATCATATAAAAAAATTCCTTTAAGTTCATTAATAATAAAATAAAAATTCATAATATCGCAAAGATGCCAAATATAGGGACTTCATCCTAGAAAAGAAAAACAAGAAAGAAATAAATTACATTACATTTATCACAAAAATCACTAGCTAAATTAATGACTCAGTGCCTTGTAAACAAAACACTATATTTTCTGTCTTAGAAAAGGACCTACATCAAAGGAATCATTTAGTCCTGGGTAAAATAAAGCGTTCAAAGTATGGATTCAGAAAGCTTCCCTCCGTAAAATTTTAGTTTTAACATCTCCACCCCGTGGCCCATTACTAATCCTCTCGATGCCACAGAATGAGAAGGTGTGTGTGAGGCTGAATCAGGACATTGCTGTATGCTACAAGAGCATTTTTACATTTTGACAGCGAATGTCACTAATATGCTCACACACCCTCAGTCTCAAGGTTCGAGGTCTTACCCACATAAAATGCTCCACAGCGGCATGTTGCCAAATAGACAACTCCAACTGAAGAACAGTTAATGAATTGTCTAATATCAAAATATTTGGCAACATTCCTGTGGAAAAAGATTTAGTCTGAGTCATAACATTGCAGAATTTACAATGTCCACAGCGAAAAAGCCAACTGGTTGTACAGGTAACCAACCTACCCTCACTTCACTACTAGGTTGGTGCGAATGTACCAGTCGGTCTGAAATACTCCTCCTCTCTTCTATAAACGAATCTGGGATGAGTTTTAGTTACATCTTTCAATGAGGGGTCTGTACTTAAAATTGACCAATGTTTATTAATGATTCCCCTAATCGACTAAGTATTCTGACCAAAAGTAGTTATAAAATTCAATTGTGCATCATTTTGTCTATCATTTTGTATTTGGACCTGGTATTGAAGTAAATTCTCCCTAGTCATCTGTCGTACTTGGCCCATAGTTTGCTCTAACTCTCCAACCGCATAACCTCTCTTTGAAAACCTATCTGCCATATTGCAAAGATTTTGCTCAAAATCTTCATTCTCACTGCAATTTCGCCTAACTCTCATGAATTGGGACTTAGGAATATTGCTGATGGTGAGGCGGGGGTGGCAAGTCGAAGCATGTAAAAATGAATTTCTATCTGTTGGCTTACGAAAAATAGAGGTACAAATAGTACCATCTTGCAATTTAACAATATCCAAATCCAGAAATTCAATATGCTTCGCATCAGCCTGTATCAAAAATCTTAAATGTTCATTAGATGAGTGCAAATACAAAACAAAATCCTCTAATTCAGAGAAAGTCCCCCGCCACACCATCAGCACATCATCAATGAAACGTCTCCAAAAATCTATTTTGTCATAAAAAATATTTCTATCACGATCAAAAATAAATTCCTTTTCCCACTGTCCCAAATAAAGGTTAGCGTAATTGGGAGCAAAGGTTGCCCCCATCGCAGTGCCCTTAATTTGGTGATAATATTTCCCTTGAAAAACAAAGACATTGCATGTGAGCACAAATTCAGATAGCTTAATCAAAAAATCAATTTCACTAATATCCAACACTGTTTTGAGGACCAACCAGTTATGCATAGCCTGTAAACCACCCTGATGTGGTATGTTAGTGTATAGGAACTCAATGTCCATAGAAACTAGCAGCCATGACTGTTCCAACTGCATGTCCCCCCAGGAGGCCCAAGGTCTGTGTGGTATCCCTTAAATATGATGGCAGAGTAAAAACTATATCCCGAATATGTGCATCTACAAACTGAGATAATGGTTCAGTAAGGGAACCTATACCTGACACTATTGGTCTCCCTGGTGGACACTGCAAATTTTTATGCACTTTAGGCAAAACATAAAAGGTTGGTCTCACTGGATATTGTACAGTTAGAAAATCAAGGGAGTCTTTTGTCAACATACCGGATTCAAAAGCATGCAATAGAAATGCATCAATTTTCTTCTTAAATTCAAGGGTAGGGTCTTGTTCTAAGGCAGTATAAAAAGTTTCATTTTTCAGCTGACGTTGGACTTCACACACATAATCAGAGGTGTTCAAAATCACTACAGCGCCTCCTTTATCAGCCGACTTGATGGTGATGGACTGATTACTTTCCAACTCAGTCAGTGCTTGCCTCTCACCCTGAGTCAAATTATTATATGACGACTGCTTCCATTCCTCAAATAAAATGTCAATGTCATTTAAACATGCTATCTCAAAAGTCAGAATTGCTGCAGACGGTGGTGGATTAAAAGTGGAAGAACCCCTGAAGTGTAACAAATGTCCATCATCTTGTTGTAATGGAGTCGAAATAATATCACAACCCGTCCCAAGGGCTACTGTGGACTGACCACGCTGCTTGTTGAAAAACGACTTCAGGCTCAATTTACGGGTAAACTTCTTGACATCCAAAAATATATCAAAACGCGAGGTAACACATGTAGGTACAAACTTCAGCCCTTTTTCCAAGACAGACACTTGGTCTTCAGTAAGATTAACATCAGACAAATTAATTACATTTGTGACACTGGCTTCCCCTTGTTCTTCTGCGTGTGTCTTTGTGGAAAAACATGTCTTTTGCCCCCAGGAGTCTTTATTCTTATATCTTCTTCCTCTCCCCCCTCAGCGTGTCCGTGGTCTGGTTCGAATCTGACCATCCTGTCTGAGCGACGAGGTCGGCTGTTGTTCACCACGCCAGCCTCCTCCAAAGGGTCATCTGATGACTCAGAAGTGGAAAAGAAGCTGCTTTCTACATTACTGTTGTTACGCAATATGGACTTAGATCTATTAACATCAGTCTTATTTTTATAATTACCACGTTTATTTCTGCCCATATTCTCAGAGCCCTTCCAGGAAAACACACAATTAAGCGCATAAGCAAGGCGATCACGTTCAAATTTCCTCATTTTAACAGCCTTAAGTCGAGCGTCCTGTTTGGTGATAGCTGTCCTTAATTTACTCTCCAAATCTTTAAATTCTGAGTCACTGCTATACTTAACAAAGACAGCTTCTTTTTGTTTCACAAGCGGTTCAATTGCTGCTTTTTGTGCTCGATAATCCCTAATTAAACATTCCTGGAGCATCATAGAAGCAGATTGCAATTGATTAAGCCAATCTTCCTTGAACTCAGGATGCTCCATACCATACCCTGGCCACTTAATAATGCGAAGACCCCTCGGGACTCGATTCACCTGAACATATGCTTCAAGGCTGATTAAATTCCAATATATTCTTCTTGCCTTCAACACAAACTTTCCAGTTCATAATATGCAGTAAAAATACTTGCCACAGGTTCACAATCAGAAGAATCCATGAACCCGTGTAGAAATATCCACAGACACCGTCGAGGCCAAATCTAGGGCAATAAGCGATCGAACTCCCAACACCAAAAAGAAAACTACTAAAAGTCGAGAGCCATCATTACCTGCACGTACATCCTCTAAATTAGAGGACATATTGAGAGGGACAATATCTAATGACAGTGATAAGATCACAAACGCCCAAAATGACCACGAAAGGTAGCGGGTCAATCTGTAATAACTCAAGCGCTAATGTGAGAGTTGAATTGAGCCAGCCAAAATGCAAAGTTCATAAAGATACAGAAAATAGCGGCTCCAATTCCTGTTGTGCCTGTGTAAAATACTGAAATGCAAGAAGAGAAAAAACACGGCACCAACACTTTTCACAAAAATAACCTGTATTGTGCTCCAAAATACACAATGCAGTAGCATACATCAAAGTAAGAACAACTCCAGACAAAAAAAAGCATGCGACGGTTTCACGCCAAGAACAGTGCCTCCTCAGGGACACACACACAAAGTATCATGAACCACTATAAATAAAAAATAATTTAAAGTGACAGTACACCAATATAATATCCACTATATAAAAAAGTGTATATAAAAAGTGTGCAAAGTTTCAATTTTCAGGTATTACATTACAAAAGCATCACAATATCATATAAAAAAATTCCTTTAAGTTCATTAATAATAAAATAAAAATTCATAATATCGCAAAGATGCCAAATATAGGGACTTCATCCTAGAAAAGAAAAACAAGAAAGAAATAAATTACATTACATTTATCACAAAAATCACTAGCTAAATTAATGACCAACCTCCCAGTTTCCAGCACTACAGCTCGCCACTGTAGGGAGGTCAGAATTAAGAGGGCTTGTATTGATTGACCTTGGTGTGGCACTGCGGACACTTTGGGGGGTAGGATTGAGGTTATCGGGTGCAGAAGACACCCTGGGTGTTGACAGGACTTAGAGAGAGAGGACAGACATGTTTGATGCCTATTCCCAGGGTTTCCACCAGACTGAGTGGAATAGTACCCAGAAGAGCTACACTGCCCACCTACCTCCTGAGGGAAGTGCCTTGCAATGCCAGATCAATCAGGAACAAGATTATGATTATAGCAGACTTGGTTTCCTCTGTTGATCTGGCATGCATTACTGAGACCTGGGTAGGTGATGATGCTGGCCCTGTTTTAGAGGCTGCCCCTCCCGGTTACTTGGTGGTGCACTGCTCCAGAGTGGAACGCAGGGGTAGGGGAGTGGCTATCTGCTTTAGATCTGAGCTTGGCTTCACTTTGCACCAAGTGGGAAGACTGAGTTCCTTTTAATGTATGGCTGTACATGGGGATTCAGGCACAAGCTGCAGGATTCTCCCTGATTTACCGCCCCCCTGGGGGGTGAATTCCTGCAGGAGGTAGCTGACTTCATTATTGGTGAGACATTGGAATCCCCCAGATGTTTAGTTCTGGGGACTTCAGTGTCTGGGCCGATGATGAATCCTCTAGGCTAGGTTACAACCTCCATCAGATGATGTCATCGCTGGGCCTGTAGCAAGAAGTTTCTTCCGTGGCCCACCAGGGCGGCCACATGCTGGACCTAGTCTTCTCACTTGGGTTTGAGATTAGTAATCTCAAGACTGATCAGGTCATTTGGTCCAATCATTGCACAGTGGAGTTCTCATTCAGGGCCCCTGAGAGCCCTCCCCCCTGCTGGGATGGTAAGCTACCACCCTTTGAGGAGCTTGACCCTGGAGGGATTTCTGGCAGTGGCAGATCTATCTGATGTGAGTAGTACATGCACAGGAGGTGCGGGCAAGGCTGTTGCCACCTATAATAGGGCGATATTGGCTGCACTCGACTCTCTCTGCGTATGACCCAATTCTTCTCACTTGCGGTCCCCGTGGTTTGATGGGGAGCTCAAGGTGATGAAGATTGTGGGTTGGAGGTTAGAGCTCTGCTGGTGGAGGTCTGGGCTAGAGATAGACAGACTGGCCCTGCGCTCTCATTATAATGAGTATTAGGGAGCAATCACCCCGTAAGAAGGCAGAGTTCCTATCCAGGGAGATTGCTGCTGGGAAGAAGTGACCAACTGTGCTCTTTCAGACTATGGACAGGCTACTAAATCCAGCCTGTCTGCAGCTGAAAAAAAGCCTTTTCTGATATTTTATGCGAAGAGTTTGCTTGTTTCTTCTCAGACAGGCTGTCCACTATCCGGTAGGGTGTTCCCCCAGTGTGCCACATTGTGGCGGACAGTGATCGCCCCTTTAGCATTCAGAGAGCACACCACCTAGTTGGGGGGAGTTTAAACCAGTGCAGGTGGCTGAGGTCATTGAGATTGCCTGCGGACTAAAGCACACATATTGTGAATTGGATCCAGTGCCAATATGTTTTCTGATGAGATGTGTCGACTCCATTGGCCTAGTGTTCTCCTTGATTGTCCAGTGCTCTGTCTCAGAGGGGTGTCTTTCCAGATGCCTTGTAGGAGGATCTGGTTAGGCCACTTCAGAAGTCCAGATGCCTTGTAGGAGGCTCTGGTTAGGCCGCTTCGGAAGAAACCAGTGTTAGACTCTGACATCATGGCGAATTACCATCCAATATCCAACCTCCCATTTTTAGGGAAGGTTGTTGAGAAAGTTGTAGTGCAGCAGCTAGAGGAGCACCTCATGACCTTTGACCTTTATGAGCCCCTCCAGTCAGGGTTTCAGGTGAGGCATAGCACAGAAACTGCATTAGTTCAGGTGCATAATGACCTCCTCAGGGCTTGAGATTGAGGAGAGGGGACAATTCTTGTTCTTCTCAGTCTCTCTTTAGCATTTGACATGGTAGACCATTGTGTGTTTCTCGACCACCTGAGGGAATTTTGTGGACTCGCCAGCACTGCCATCCACTGGTTTGAGTCCTATCTCATGAAAAGGAGGCAATGGGTAGTGATAGGGAATTTCTCCTCCTCCCCAGCCTCCTGTCATGTGGAGTACCTCAGGGTTTGGTCCTGTCACCAATATTGTTTGTCATGTACATGCTGCCCCTGGTAGTGCTCATTAGAAAATACAGTTTGGGTTGTTATTGCTATGCTGATGATACCCCTGGGACATCCAATGCAGTGGAAGTGCTAAACAGATGCCTTGCTGAGATCAATGACTGGATGTCCTCCAGCTGGTTGTGTCTGAATAATGATAAGATGGAGGTAGTGGTGGTGGATTCGAACAGAAGGTGTGATAGGAGGGCCTCTGACGCAGCTACTGGGTTATTCCTTGGATCTGTGCCATTGAAGGCCTCCTCTTGGGTGCACAATCTTGGTGTGACTTTCAACAGTGGATTGACATTTGAAGCACAGGTGTCATCCGTTGTCCAGACCAGCTTTTACCATCTTAGGAACATCGCCAGGATCAAGTCCTAGTTCTGCCTATGGACCTCCCCACCTTGGTGCATGCCTTTGTAACATCTAGGCTTGATTATTGTAATGCGTTCTACTTCCGGGTCTCAGGAGGTACCCTCCGCAGGCTGCAGCAAGTGCAGAATGCAGCTGCCAGGTTGTTGACAGGGCAGCCCAAATACTGCCACATCACCCTGGTGCTGCATGAACTGCACTGGCTGCCGGTCAGGTGGAGGATCCCCTTCAAGGTGGGCTTGCTCACTTTTAAGGCTCTACATGGCCTGGGCCCTGGATACTTGTCTGACCTTCTGACACCTGCTGCCTCAGTCTGCTCCCTCCATTCTTCCTCTAGGGGCCTCCTTGTGAGTCCCAGGATGAGGCTAAAGACAAAACTTTTAGTGTTGCCAGCCCCATCCTGTGGAATTCGCTGTCACCATCTTTAAGGGAGGCCCCTTCAGGTGAAGTGTTCAAGGCCCACCTCAAGACCCTTCTGTTTAGTCAAGCCTTCCCATACACTGTCTATTAGTATTTATTTCTGGGATTGCCTTTTAACAACTACTGTTTTCACAATATCTGGTTTATTTATTAGTGTTTTATTTATGTACATGTTGTAGTCTCTATAATTAGTTTGTATTTATTTGTATGGTGCCCACAGCCTCTGGGATTTGGTGCCTCAAAAAATAAACTTCACCTTGCCAAAACTTTCTTTTCATTATCTTCTAGCATTAGCTTATACATTTTACAGTTCAGTGCATATGCAGCATAGCAAACAGAGAAGTTTCAACTCACATTTTTTTCAACCTTCAGAATTCTCAATTCCTGATTCATATCGTGACAGAAAATCAGCATTGACATTCTCTTTCCCAGATTTGTGCATCACTTTAAATTGAAATGGCTGTAGTGCTAGGTATCACCAGGTGATTCTAGAATTTTTATCCTTCATTTGGTTAAGCCAACAGAGAGGACTGTGAGCTGTTACGAGTACAAAGTCAGCTCCTAGTAAGTAAAACTTAAGGAACTCTATGGCCCACTTTGCTGCAAGACATTCCTTTTCAATGGTGGAGTACCTTTTCTCTCTGTCATGCAACTTCCTACTTATGTACAGAATAGGATGTTCTTTCCCATCTATATGCTGACTCAAGACTGCACCTATGCCTTCCTCTGATGCATCAGTCTGTAACAAAAACTGTTTCTCAAAGGCTGGACTTCTTAAAATGGGGGCTGAAAATAATGCAGTCTTAATGGCCCGAAAAGCCTTGTCACACTCTGGGGTCCATTTCACATTATTCATGAACCATTTCTTTGTGAGTTCAGTGAGGGGAGTAGATAACTCAGCAAAACTGGGAGCAAATCTCTGATAACCAGCCAGCCCTAAAAATGACCTGACATGCTTCTTTGTTTTAGGGACAGGGCTGTTAGCTACAGCTTCTATCTTGGAAACCTCTGGCTTGACTTCTCCATTTCCCAAAACATAGCCCAAATATCTGGTTTCCTGTTTGGCCAGTGCACATTTGGTAGGATTAATAGTCAGACTTGCCTTTTTGATTGCTTGGATAACTGCTCGTAGGTGTTCCTGGCAACTTTTCCAGTCTGGATTGTACACCATGACATCATCCAGGTATGCAGCACAATAACCAGTTTGAGAGGATAAAATTATATCCATGTACCGCTGAAATGTAGTGGGTGCACCATAAAACCCAAACAGCATGGTGGTGAACTGATAAAATCCTATAGGAGTGGCAAATGCAGTTTTGTCTCTAGATTCTTTAGCTAGGGGGATTTGACAGTAACCCTTGGTGAGATTGAGGGTACTGATATACTTGTCACTCTCCAACTTGTCCACCAACTCATCTATTCTGGGTAAAGGATAACTGTCAAATTCTGACACTTGGTTAAGTTTCCTAAAATCAAGGCAGATTCTTATACCCCCCTTCTTTTTTGTTTACAATCACCATTGGTGATGACCAAGCATTTCGTGACTCTTCTATGATGCCCAATTCTTTCATGTTTTGCATTTTCTTAACCACGTCTGCTCTTAACTGCTTTGGTAATCCGTATGTCTTTTGTCTAATAGGGCGAGCATTCCTTGTCACTATTACGTGCTCGATCCCTTTTGCTCAGCCTGGTACTGTGGTAAAACTACTGTTAAATGTATTTAGCAAGTTACAGATTTCTGATGTTTGTTCAGCAGTTAAGGAAACATTCACCTTCATAGCATAAGCAGTTACAGTTTGTTCCAATCTATCATAAGCTACAATACATCAATATCTTCTTTATCAGTTTTTGGTAAAACCAGCAAAAGAGCTTTTGGCATTTTTTCAACCCATTTCATGAGGAGGTTAGCACGGTATATCTTAGTAGGATTTTTCCTATCAGGGGTCTCAATCCCATAGTTAACTGTGCCAGTACATCTAAGAACCTTATAAGGCCATTGCCACTTCATTAGCAGTTTATTTTCTGTAGTAGGTAACAGAAGCAAGACCTTTTCACCTGGCTCAAAAACATTTCTTATTTTACCCCATGGTCATAATACACCTTCTGCTGGTTTGGGGCCTCTTTCTGATTATTGTGGGCTGTATCAACATCATTTCTTTTCTCTGCTTCACAAGTTGTTGCATTTTTTCTTTTCTCTGTGCCTCTAAATAGTGAATCAATTTTTCTGTCTGCTGCATCTCCTCTCTTCTCTGTTTCTACATCTCTTTTTGTTGTTTAGCCCACCATTGGAAAAAGGCAGTCAGGCTTTTAGGTTTTGTCACTGCCTGTTCTTTGTTTTCCATTGCTGGTGCTGGCTGTACAGTCTCAACTTGGATTTCTGTCTCTGCTAGTTTGACTGCCATTCTTCTGATAATCACTCCTGGACTTGCAGCTGCAGAATCAAACCTTTCTGCTATGCTTCCCTGGTATCAGGTCTAGTACCCATGCACAAAACTCCTGGTTTAGAGTATGCACAGCATAAATCCCATTGAGTCTGACACCACTGTCATTGAGGCACAGGTCAGGAAGCACAGGAAAACCAGAAGCAGTTTCAAAATTCACAAATAGCATTTTATTATTAATAACAGCAAAACAAAAAATAAAAATTGTTCAGTATAACTATTTACAATGACAGTATAAACATAGAAAGCAGAATCCTTCTTCTGAGATTTTCTTCTCAATTTCCAATCTCAGTCTCTGTCTGTCCCTCTTGCAAAACATTGCAGCTCTTTTTATAAGTAATTAGTGGAAAGAATCAGCACCCAGTCCAGGCCAAATATATAGAAAAAATATTTATTTTACAAAAGTGCATCAGGTCAAAAATACTGGTTCATACAGCATAATGCTAACGGGTAAAAAACATCTTACGTTTCGCAAGGCTAAACGCCAAGCTTCATCAGTTTCCAATCTCAGTCTCACAATCAATGTCTCTCCCTCTCACAAAATATTGTAGCTCTTTTTATAATAAGTCTTTGCAGGGAGCTTGTTAAGAGAACATTCTGCTTCTTACACAGTGTTCTTGTCAGTTTACAAATGTTCTTGTAAGTGTCATTCCTTGTAGGTGTAACAAAAAGAACATAGTGACCCAGAACTGACCTCTTGTTTACAGTTCTGCAAAAGGCTTAAAAACTGCATCTCAGGTTGACCCCTTGAGTTCCAAGTAACTTTGTAATCATTTCAACATTATAACTATATACAGTTTTAAATATGGGGATACCAGTTTCACATACTGTTTTACACAGAGATGCACATGTATTTTTTATAACTGCAGATATGCAAGGGGGAAGAAAAGACATACCAGCAAGGGAAGGCAGAGTAATAGCGAGAGGTGGAGAATTGAAAAACCGGAGTGATCAGTGCCTAGGTTTCACAAGAAAAGTTGGTTGCGCAACCAGACAGAGAAGACAGAAAAGGAGAGGAAAGAACAAATCCTTGCATTTAACCTCTTTCTGCATAACAAATGGGACAGGGCCTTATTCAACCCTATCACACCAAAACCAACTTCTTTTTTTTTTGTCTGTGGATCCTGCCAAATGCCCAGTTTCTATAAAAATAATAGATTGTGCTGACTCCTAAAAGCAGAGCCAATCCAATTAAAAAAGAAGCTGGGTGCTAATGAACAGCTAAGGAGACAAGGCGCACACCTCCAGAGCTCTGCACCATAACGACTTTAAGATACCAACGTTATACCTGAAAATACTTTAAAACTCCAGAAAACATCCCAAAAATACCTGCTAATATGGACGAGTACCTGACATCAGGGAAAACGTTGAGGCAATGGACTAAAAATCAGTGCAAAAACCCATTGGAGAATCCACCACCTGGTATGGGCCCAATCTCCTTTTCTGCAACCGAACTAGCAGTAATTAGCAAAGCTGTTTTGGAGCAAGTGGTGGCAGACCTGCAGCCCCGCTGGGACAGAGTTGATAAATCTCTTGAGGGGCTTACTACTGAGCTCAAGCAATACTCAGGAAGGCTATCTGAGGCTGAGCAATGCATATCCAACCTAGAGGATGCTTCTCGGGCAGTGCCTGAAAAAATTGCTAAAATGGAAAGAGAGCTGGAGGAGCTCTGAGAAGCATTGGACTATCAAGAAAACTATAGCTGCAGAAATAATCTATTGATCCGGGGCCTGCCAGAAGTTGCTGAGAGGGGTGATCTAATGACTTTCTGCACAACCACACTCCCCAATCTACTTAAAATGCCAATTAAATCAAAAGGCCTTAAAGTGGAGCGGGCCCATAGAGCACTGGCCCCGAGGCCACCAGGAAACCAACCGCCAAGATAAGTTATCTTTTGGATCCACCTCTACCCAGACTGACAGGCAATCTTGGCAGCATGCAGAAACCTAAAAGAGCTGGAACATGAGTGTCATCGACTCACCATTCACCAGGACATCTCTATGTGCATCCAGAAGAAGAGACAGCAGTTTAACCCACACATGGATCACCTTCAGGAATGGGAGATAGAATTTTTTATGACCTACCCCGCAATAGTTAAGGTGAAATGGGAAGGAGCCACCTTTACCTTTTGGGAACCGGAGAAGCTGCATCATTTCATCGAGCAATGGGACAAAAAACACAAGAAGGGCTGAGGTAAACTGGGCTTTGTTTGGGTTTCTGCTTGATGAACTGCTCCCCCTATGATCCTGTCTTCGATCGCGGAGGGGACTGTTTGATCTGCCAAGTTTATGAGGGGAACCACCCCCATGAAAGGAAAGAGGGGAGATCGATGAAACGCTTATTTTTTTTTCTTGTTTTCTTTGGTGTTTAAAAGAAACTATAGCCCTTTAGTAAGAACATACCACAGAGCCCATCTGGCTCAGGTAGGAAGCTGTAATGCACCAAAACTGTTGTATTTGTAGTCACCACGAGTGTTTGCTGATGGCACCTTACAGTTTAAGTATGGGACATGGGCTTCAATGCTTTCACAATGGACTAAAGAACTCCCCAAATGATGTTTTGAAAGGACTTCCTCAACTTTAAGTTTGCTGTGAAGGGGGTTTATATGGCTGGGGGGGTGAACCTGGCATCCCAGATAAATGGTGGGTAGTGGTTACTCCCGTGAATAGGGCGGGGGGAGGAGGCTGAACCTACAAATAGGCATCGAGGGGAAGATAACACAAAATTCTAGATATACTGCTTTACTTTGATGATGCAGAGAGCAGATAAGTTAAAATCGTGGACAGGAGGTGGAGCGCGATGCTAAGGGGAAAACAATAGGGAAAAGAACAAATAGAATGTATCAAAGAAAGTGAGCTCCAGGAGATAAGAGATCTGGAGTGTACATGTACTACCGGACTATGAAGGCTGATAAAGAGGGTGTGGAGGGAAGGGGGCATTGGGGGTTCTGATACACGAGATAAGACAAATTCATCTAATTCAAATGGTAAACATGAGTGTATATATCCTGTTAGAAGCTAGTTTGTTATGGCTGGGCTTGAGATTCACCCAGAGTAGTTACTGTTCAAGATTGTTATATAAGTTCTTTTATATTTCTTATTTTTTATGGATGTGCTCTGTTTACTGTGCGCTGATGGGGAGAAGGATGTGTACAACAAACGGGGTAAGAGAAATTAAGAAAAGAATGTTTAGCACTGATAGAGGGGGGAAGGGAGACTTGGGGGAGTGTTTGGTATCCTGCATCTGGAAGGGTGGGGGGGTCGCGTGGGCAACGACAGCAATGGGTAGGGTGGTAGGCTGCAACAACTGTGGTGCACCAATCTTTCTAAACATTGCCTGGAGTGTGGGAGGATGCTTAGTGTGCAACCACATAGAGAAACTTAGAAAGGAGATTGAGGGTCTGCAGGAGGAACTAAGACAGGCAAGGCAGATTGGGGGTGGGTTTAGCTCAATACTGGAGGGAGGAAGAAGGGGAGATGAGGGAGGGCAATTTAAGCCAACAGTGGTGAGGAGAGGGCCAGAAGAAGGGAAGCAGATACAAAGGGGCCCAGACCAGGAAGAATGATTGCCGGGGAAACCAGGTCAGGAGACAAAAGACAAATGGAAGGAGGAGACAGGGACTTGTGAGGGGAGGCAAAGAAATGGCAAAAGTCATGGAGTGGAAAGGAGAGAACAGGTTACTATGAAGAGAGAGGGAGCGGGCATTTGTGAAAGGCCTTCAGAAAATAGTTGTGCACTGCTAGAGAGGAAGAAGGTGGAGGAGGGAAATTATGAAACTAAACGAGTAATTGATAAATGCCTGGACCAAGCCGAAGCGGGGGGAAGTTCTGCTGGCAGAATTGCAACAGGAGCAAAAGGGGGAAATAATGTGCAGGAAGAAGAAGAGGAGCTGGAAATGAGAGAGAGAGATGAATAGAAGCAAGCAGGGAGTAAGAGTTGTGAAATATTAGCGCTGGGGGACTCAATACTAAGAGGAGTCAGGTGAGGTAGCAAGGGGGAGAGGCAAAGTTGCATTTGGGTTGAGGCCATGTCAGGAATGACAGCGGAAAGGGTGGGACAATCTGTTCTGAAATATGCTAGAAGGGGTAGTGACAAGCCTCATTTAATTATACATCTTGGGACGAACGACCTGGCTGACAAGACAGTAGATATAGTCCAGAGGAGGTTTGAGGAACTAGCACAATTATTTGAGGGGGCAGAAAGATCAGTAACTTTTTCAGAGATACTTCCAGTGCCCAAGGCAAGCACAACAAGAAAGCTGAGAATAGAGGGATTTAACGGATGGCTAAGAATCTGGTGTTGTGTTAAAGGGTGTGGGCTGTTGGGGGGGTGGGGAAGGACCTGGGAGGACAGTAGTCTCTATGCCAAGGACAGACTACACTTGAGTGAGGAGGGAAAGAAAGTGTTGAAACAGAGGATAGAGGAGTACATAGAGGAAGTTGGGAATTTAAACTAGAGCCGGGGTGGCAATTGGGCAAGAGATATACAGAGACCACAGGTTGGGAAACCATATGAGCTTAGCCCCATAACAGTGACAAAGGACAAAATGGCAGTACTATTGGTGATGCTAGTAAGGAGGCAGGATGGGAGGGGGGAAGGTGGAAGGTGGTTACCCAATGCTAGGAGCCTTGGGAGGAAAACTGCAGAGTTGCAGGTTCTCATGGCAGAGGGAGAGGTGGACATTGCAGCCATCACGGAAACATGGGCCACCCAATACAATGACTGGGACCTGTCTGTACCAGGGTACAGGTTATTTCAGAGGACAGGGTGATTGGGAAAGGAGGGGGTATGGCACTATATGTGAAGGAAGGACTGAAGTGTGTAAGGGAGGAAGGGGAGGATGGTAGTACGGCGTCACTTTGGATGTAAATCCAGGATTTCAAGAATAGGATTCTTAGAATGGGAGTGGTGTACAGGCCACCATCTCAGACAGAGGAGTTAGACAGGGAACTAGCGGGACAGATCAGGAGGACCTGCGAGAAGGGTAGTGTGGTGATTGTGGGGGACTTCAACATGCCAGGCATGGACTGGAGTACCCCAACAACCAGGAACAGAAGGGAGCAGGTACTGCTGGATGTCTTCCAGGACAGCTTCCTGCTGCAAATGGTCAGTGAACCAACCAGGTTAGGGAATACCCTTGACCTTGTGCTGGCAAATGGGGACTTTGTGAGAGAACTTACAGTGGAGGAACTGCTGTCAGGGATAGACCACCACTCAGTATGGCTCACATTGGATATGGGCAAGGAAGGAGTGGAATTTGGCACAAGAGTGCTGGACTTCAGGAGGGCCGACTTTGGGAGGATGGGGGAAGTGGTAAAAGGGTACCTGGCCAGAATTCAATCTAGTATGGACACTAACCAGAGGTGGGAGCTCATAAAGATGGGGATAGTGGAGGCAATCAGAGCGTGCTGCAAGGCCCAGAGCAAGAAGGCTAGGGCTAAGAAACTGAGCTGGTTGAGCAAGGAGGTCATGGAAAAGGTAAGGAGGAAAAGAGTTGCCTTTAGGAAGTACAAGAAAACAGGGAGGGGGGGAGGACAGAGAGGAGTACTTGACAGAATCGAAGGAGGTGACAAGGGCAGTAAGGGGAGCCAAAGCATCTACGGAACTCAGGCTGGCACAAGGCATTAAGAAGGGGAGAAGGACTCTTTAGGTACATCAGGGAGAAAAGGAGCTGTAAGGACCACATAGTAAGGATTAGGAAGGGGGTTGGGTGGAAGCAAGGTGCGATAAGGCAGAAGCACTAAATGAGTACTTCTGCTCAGTATTTATAAAGAGAAGGGGGGTGACACCCAAGGGGGGAGAAATGATAGAAACAGGGGAAGGGGTGACAGATGGGGAAATCATGGAGGGCAGAGTTCGGGAGGGTTTGAAGGCACTGAGGGTGGATAAGGCGCCAGGCCCAGATGGCATCCACACCAGGGTACTGAAGGAGCTGGCAGAGGTCCTTGCAGGACCTTTGGCAGACCTATTTAATGCCTCGCTACATTCGGGGTGTGTACCTCAGGACTGGAGGATGGCTCATGTGGTGCCCCTCCACAAGAGTGGCCCCAAGGATGAACCAGGAAACTACAGACCAGTGAGCCTCACATCCATCATGGGTAAGCTAATGGTAATTATCCTGAAGGAGAGGCTGGTGGCCCTCCTAGAGGCCAAATGACTACAGGACAGCAGACAGCATGGCTTCATACGGGGCAGATCCTACCAAACCAACCTGGTGGAGTTCTAAGACTGGGTAACTAGGCAACTGGACAGGGGCCATGCAGTGGATGTCCTGTATCTGGACTTCATTAAGGCATTCGACTCAGTGCTGCATGGGAGGATGGGAAGTAAGTTAGTAGGCACAGGGGCAGGTGCAAAGCTGGTGAGATGGGTAGGAAACTGACTACAGGGAAGGCAACAGAGGGTGGTGGTGGGTGGGGAGCTCTCACACCCAAGGGTAGTGATGAGTGGTGTTCCACAGGGCTTGGTGTTGGGACCAGTGTTGTTTGGGATATTTAGTACAGACATATCATGGGGCATCAAGAACAAGATCAGTCTGTTTGCTGATGATACCAAGGTAGGAGTGGTGGTGGTTGACCTAGGGGGATGGCAGGGGTTGCAGGATGATCTGGCAAAGCTTGAAACCTGGTCAGACACCTGGCAACTGGGGTTTAATGCCAAAAAGTGCAAGGTGCTGCATTTTGAGATGAAGAACCCAAGGAGGAGTTACCAGGTGGGGGGGGAGTGAAGCTAACCCAGACAGAGGAGAAGATGGACCTGGGGGTGCTCATTACAGGGTCAATGAACAACTCTGCACAATGTAGGAAGGCAGTTGCAAAGGCCAACAGAATGCTGGGTTGTATTACAAGGGGTATATCCTCGAGGAGAGAGGAGGTGATTCTGCCACTGTATAGGTCATTAGTTAGACCGCACCTGCAGTACTGCGTGCAGTACTAGTGCCCATATGTGAAGAGAGACATTAAGTTTCAGGGAGCTCGCCAGGGTCTGTCATGACATAGGATGCACAGTTTCCTTCTCAGAAATCCTGCCAGTGCCAAGGGCTAGTGGGGAACACAAAAGAAAAATTAGGGAGATAAACCAGTGGCTCAGGGAGTGGTGTGAGGCCAGAGGGTATGGGTTGATGGGGGATTGGGGCGAGACCTGGGAGGATAAGGAGCTGTATGCTAGAGATAGACTCCATCTCAATTTGGAGGGGAGGGGAATCCTTAAGTTGAAAATAGAGGGGTTCATTGGTGAAAAGTCGGGTTTAAACTTGTGAAGGGGGGTGGGATGGGAGAAAAGGCAGTCAAGGGATGCCGATAAAGGAGGGACTGTCTCCACCCCTGGGGACCAGGAGGATTGCAGGAAAAGACCAACTGGCAAAGTGCAGACCAGGAGAAAACAGAATCCCAAGGGAACATGAGCAGGGAAATGGAACTATAGGAAAGGGTGGAAGGTAGTCCTGCAAATGCCAGGAGCTTGGGCAATAAAATGCCTGAGCTCCAGGCGATGTTAACTGAGGGAGCAGTGGATGTGGCAGCGGTCACTGAGACTTGGGCCACTGCAAGACATGACTGGGACCTGAAACTGAGGGTTACACTATGTTCAGGAAGGACAGGGGGAGGGAAGGGAGGAGGGTAGCAATGATAGTAAAAACTGCATTGGCATAGAGGAGTAGAGGAGGCGGAGGAACCGTGGAGGCGATTTGGGTCACCTTGATAACAAGGAGGGCAAGAGAGTAAAAATAGGAGTGGTGTATAGACCCCTGCCCTGGCGGAGGAGCTGGAGGACAGTCTGGTGGCAGATGTTAGGAGACACTGCAGACTGGGCAGAGAAGAGTGGTGGTGTTAGGGGACTTAAACATGCCAGGAACAGAGTGGAGACTATGACATCCTCTGTGACCAGGGAACAGAGGTTGTTGGATGTCTTTCAAGACGTTCCTAACTCAGCAGGTGAGGAACCGACCAGGGAGCATGGGTACTGGATGTGGTCCTGGCAGACAGTGACCAGATTGGGAGCCTGGAGGTAGGGACCCATTGGTGGGGAGTGACCATGCCCACGGTCTGGTTCTGCTTGGACCTAGGAGGGTAGAAGGCTGCACAAAGACGGAGTAACCGACTTCAGGGGGTGGATTTTAAGAAATGGGAAGGATCCTTAAGGAGCATTTGGATGGGATTGGGTCAGACATGGACGCTGGATAGTAGGTGGGAAATCATCAGGAGAGGGGTGCAGGATGCTACCAGCACCTGTGCAAGAGTAAGACGAAAATGCGGGAGGGGCCTAAACTCCTGTTGGTGGACCAGGAGGTCCAGGAGGTGGTGTGGGAAAGAAAGCAGCCTATAAGAAATTCAAGTGCCCAAGGAGGAAAGGATCGAGGGAGTATGAGCTGATGGCTAGAAGGGCCACTAGAGTGGTGAGGTGGCTAAGGCAAGGAAGGAGCAGAACCTGGCCAGGGAAATTAGGAGAGGGAAAAAGGGGTTCTTTAGATACATTGGGGAAAGACGAAGGGTGAAGGGGCAGATTAGCAGGATTAAATCAGGGAAGAGATGGGCACAAGACCCAGAGGAGCAGGCTGAGGTACTAAATGAGTACTTCACCTCAGTTTTCACCAGAGAAAATGGGGATGCTGCATCATACATGGGAGGAGACGGAGATAATGAGGAGGGGCGGCCCCTTACCAATCGGCAGGTCTGGGGAGAGGGGGGGCATCACTGGCAAGTGGGAGGACGGCTAAGCAGGGAGAAGAGGTACTGGAAGTGGAAATCACAGCAGAGAGAGAGTGAGGGAAGCCCTCAGCTCCCTTAAGACGGAGAAAGTACCGGGGCCGGATAAATTACATCCTAGAGTGCTGAAGGAACTTGCAGATGTCCTGGCGAAACCCCTGGCAGAGCTTTTCACCATCTCTCTGAGGACAGGGTGGGTGCCCCAAGACTGGAAGGTGGTGCATGTAGTGCCTATCCACAAGGGGGGATCAAGGAGGTGGCAGGGAACTACAGGCCTGTCAGCCTGACATCAGTGGTGGGCAAGGTGATGGAGGGCATTGTCAAGGAGAGGCTAGGGGGGGACCTGGATAAGTCAGGCTGCCTGGACGATAGACAGCATGGATTCATCCCGGGGAAATCATGTCAGACAAACCTGGTGGAGTTCTATGACTGGGTGACAAGTGCCTTGGACCTGGGTAGACCAGTGGATGTCCTGTTTCTAGACTTCAGCAAGGCATTTGACTCTGTTCCTCACGTGGGCCTGTTGGATAAACTAGGGAGAAATGGGGTGGAAACCAGATGATCCGATGGATGAGCAATTGGCTCCAGGACCGGACCCAGAGGGTCGTAGTTGGTGGGATAGTCTCTTCCCAAGGAGGGTCAACTGTGGAGTCCCACAGGATCAGTCATGGGCCCCTTCTGTTCAACGCCTCATTATCTGACATAAGGACAGGAATCAGGAGGAGATGAGTCTCTTTGCAGATGACTGAAACTGGGGTGGTGGTGGATGGGGAGGAGGAGGTGGCCCTGCAGGGGACCTGGAGGCTCTGGAAAGATGGTCTAGAAAGTGGAAGTTGAGGTTTAATGCAGGGAAATGCAAGGTACTCCACCTGGGAGCCAGAAACCCAGGCCAAGTGTACACCCTGGGGGGGGAATACTACAAGTCTCAATGGCTGAGAGGGACCTGGGGGTGGTGGTCGTTGTCAAGATGAACAACTCTGAGACTTGTAGGAGGGCAGCAGCCAAGGCCAACAGGATGCTGGGATGCATCGCTAGGGGATCACCTCCAGAAGGAGGGAAGTGATACTCCTCTGTATATAACTGCTGGGTGAGGCCGCACCTGAGTCATGCAGTTTTGGAGGCCGCACTTTAAAGAGGGACATTAACCTCCTGGAGAGGGTCCAGAGGAGGGCAACCAAAATGATTTGGGGCTTGGGGGACAGGACCTATGAGGAGAGGCTCGAAGAGCTAAATATGTACACTTTGGAAGAGAGAAGGGACCGGGGGGACATGATAGAGGTCTTCAGGTACATGAAGAGGGTAAATAGGGGAGGAACAGTGAGGGTGCTTCCAAGGAAGGAGGAGGGGCCACTAGAGGGCATGGGTGGAAGCTGGAGGGGGGAAGATTCAGGGGAGAAAGGAGGAGGTGCTACTTCACTGAGAGGGTGGTAGAGCCATGGAATGCACTACCTAGGGGGCTGGTGGAGGCAGAGACAGTGGAGGGGTTCAAGAGGGGGTGGGATAGGTACAGGGGAAAGGTTCAGGAAGCAAAATCCAATGCAGCAAGAATATCCGGAACTGGGAAGGGAGAAGCCAGAGAAGGCGAGGGGGACAGCAAGGTCAGCACCCAGGGTGGGGGCTGACCAAACCAGCAGACACGAAAGACCATTAGGCCTATTCTGCTGGCATTTTAGTATGTTAGTAAGTTACTGGAGGGGGTGCAGTGCAGGGTGACAAAGATGATCAAGGGACTGGGGGACTTATCATATGATAGGAGGCTGAGGGAGTTGAACATGTACTCACTGGAGTAGAGGAGGGACGGGGGGGCATGATTGAAACCTTTAAGTACATGAAAGGAATAAACAAGACAGGTACAGAGGGGCTGTTCAAAGTAAGGGAGGGGAGGGACACCAGGGACCATGATGTGAGACTGGAGGGAGGAAGGTTCAGGAGGGAGATGAGGAGACACTTTTTTACAGAGAAGGTGGTGGCTGGGTGGAATGTGTTACCTGTAGAAGTGGCATCCAGAAGAACAGTGGACTGCTTCAAAAGGGGATAGGACGGGACAAGGAGGAGGGTTAATGAAGGGGAAGGGTGGAAGGAAGGGGCAGCGGCAGAATAAGGGGTGCTAGCTGCATATTCGAGCAGACTTGATAGACCTCTAGGCCTTTATCTGCTGGCAAATTTCATAGGTTCGTAAGGCTGATCTATTCTGAGGCTAAATGGCAATATAGGAAGAACACGGGGGAGGATCATGGCTAGGCCACAACATTGCAATATCATTTCCTGGAATGTCAGGGGTTTCACCTCACTTGCTAACAGAGCCACAATTCTGGTGGCACTTAAAAGGAAGAATGCCATGATATCCATGCTACAAGAAATGCACTTGACACACAGGGAGCATGATCAACTTGTTGGGGGGGATGGGTTGGGGCTTGCCATGTAAACTCCTATGGTTCTCATAAAAGAGGTGTTGCAATTCTTTTGCATAAGAATCTTCCCTTTGAACACATCCGCATGATTAGGGACCCACTAGAGGGATGATATGTTTTTGTAGTTAGCAAGATTCGGGGGAGAGAGATCACACTGGGAAACATTTATGCTCCAGCGGTAGGGAACCCTGAATTCTATCAAAATTTGCTGGATCTGATGATTAGGGAATAATTCCCCAATTTGATTCTGAAAGGGGATTTTAATTGTGTTATGGACCCCAAACTCGGCTACTCAGGTAAAAGGTTCAGAGACACTGTCTGTGTAAAACAATGGCAATAGGGTCTTGCAGACCTTGACTTGGTAGATGCCTGGTGAGTAACAAACCCAGGTGCTCGAGAATACACATTTTATTCAAACCCCCATGGTATCTGGTCCAGACTGGATTATGTATTTGTGTCCAGTGGCCTCTACCCCAAGGTACAGAAGGTGACCCATAGTCCTATCTTTCTATCAGACCATGCCATGGTCCAAATGGAAATAGAGTTGGCACATACATGGGAGGGGAGAGGACTGTGGCATTTCCTGACTTACCTATTGGCTAAACAGGAATTCAAACAATTCCTCAAAGACCAGTGGACCGAATTTGAAGCTATAAATAAGGGATCTGTAGAATCTACGGGCACATACTGGGAGACCAATAAAGCTTTTATGAGTGGGGTGATAGTAGGCTACATGGCAAGACTTAAACGGGACCAAAAAAAGAAGCAGCGGGAATTAGAAGAGCATGTCAAGACTTTGAAAACCCTGGTACCTCAAATGGGGGGACCCTGCCCAGAAGAGAGAACTGTGTAAGAGAAGCCCTAAATTTAAATGTGATGGAGGAAGCTGGTGGGAAACCATTCTTTGCACAGCAAAGAATCTATGAATGGGGGAACAGACCCAGACCCCTACTGGTAAGGCTAATGAAGGGAGGTAGAACTCCAAATTGAAAAGTAGCCATTAGAGATAAAACAGGGACTCTGATACATGAGGAGAGAGAGAGGCATAAAAGCATGTTTTAAACAATTTTATGAGGCACTATATAAAACCGAGTGCAGGGGTGCAAAAGATGACATGTATAGATTCTTGGAGGGGCTAACAATGCCACAGCTTACTGAACATCAAAGGGCCACACTGGGGAGCAAGGTTATGATAGCAGAGGTGACAAGGGCAATTGGAATGCTTAAGAGTGGTAAAGCAGCGAGACCAGATGGCCTTGGCAGTGAATATTATAAGGAGCTGTGGAAGGAAGTTGCTGTACCTCTTAGGGATGTTCTTGAGGAGGTAAGGGGGGAGAAAGGGCTTCCTAAAACCTGCTGTGAAGCCAATATGTGTGTAATACCCAAACCAAACAACGATGAAACAGACTGTGCCTCATACTGACCCATCTCTCTGTTGAATTATGATTGTAAAATTATGACAAAGATATTGGAGTTCAGATTAGAAAAAATGTTACCCTCCATCATACACATGGACCAGACAGTATTCATACAAGGCAGAATGTCTTACCACAATATCAGACGGCTGCTGAATATTATCTATTGGGCTCTAAAGTCAAAGACCAAACATGTGTTATGTCAATGGATACCAAAAGGGCCTTTGACAGAATTGAATGGGAATACCTAATGAATATATTGGCCAAATTTGGGGTAGGGGAGAAATTTCTCCAGTTAGTAGGGGCATTTTATAGAACACCCTCTTCCAGAATCCTGATCAATGGTTCGGCGTCTGAGGCTGTCACTCTGGAAGAGGTACATGGCAGGGATTCCCTCCCTCTCCCCCCCCTGCTTTTTACAATGGCTATAGAACTGTTGGCTGTCAAAATCAGGGAAAACCCTCGAATTATTGGTATACCCGGAAAAGCAGGTAGGAAACATTATCACCCTATATGCTGATGCCAATAGCACCCCATGTAACTTGCAGGAGTGAATTGTACCTTGTGTGTGATATATACCTTTTATTTGTGTGATTTTAAAATGTTATTACTAGGAGTCCTGCTACCTACCAGGTAAACAGGAAGAGAGTTTGTGTTGCGCCTAGTTGCTGTTGCCATCCACCAGCACACTATCAAGCAACACAGCTATATCCTGCTATTTTCACTCAGGGAAGCTATAGTTAGCAAGTGGCACATATATGTGTCCTGGCTAGTGTTTTTGGGAACATATTTTGATCACTTTGGGTGTTTTTCATCTGTGAGGGAGCCGTGACCCCGAAAGACACTTCTGGGTCATGGGCATAGTATGAGGCTAAGCCCTGCAGTGAGCAGGGTGAGCTTGGGCAGGGTGTGCACTCGCACGCACAGAGACGCTCGCAGAGACACGCATGTCTGCATGTGTTACGCATGTTGCACAAGGAGCATGAGGCAAGAAGGACCTAGAGTTGGGCAACGAAAGAAAAAGAATTTGCCACAGGGTAGGCTCTTTACATTTGGTTATTAAATACTATTGGGAAACAATGGATTTCAACACATTGGGCAGGATTCACAAAGAAAGCCAAAAATCCCACAGCTGCGGGAAAAAGGCCTGCAGCACTGTGGGAACGCAGTTGTGTGATATTCACAAAGAAAAATTGAGCAGGTGCAGAATTTCATAAAATCCCCACAGCTGTGGAATTTCAGCAGCTGCGGAAATTGCGCATGTGCTGAAAATCTGCAACTGCGGATCCGCAGCTCCAGAAATAGCTTAGGAAGCATAGCAACTGGTGAACTTAATTAGCTGGAACAGCAGACTGTAACAAGGCTGCCATAGAATGAAGCATCTACAAAGACACCAACAACCAGTCCCTCAACTGGGACCACTGCAGCACCACAGGTACCAGTAATACCATGGCACCACAGTGGCCAACTGTTACTGCTGGTCCCCCCTCCCTGGGGTGTTCCTGTTGCCTGCAGGGGTAGCACTCATTGCAGGCTGTCCAGGCTCTACCGCCTGTGGGGCTCCATCATGGGCTGCACTGTTTCTGGTGGTTGTTGCCTGTTGCCATATCATGGTAATGTGCGCTTTTGTTGCTGTTACAGCAGCTACTGTTATACTATCTGGGGTGCTATTACCTGTGCCTCACCTCCACCTTAATTGATTCCAATTGCTGGGGCACTACTGCAGTTTGCTGAGGGAGAATTACACCTCATTCCACTGTGTGTAACAATTTTTCTGCAGCTGAGGAAAAAATCTGGTTGTGAATAGGATTTCAGGGGCTGTGCCTTACTTATCAATTACCTTTTTTCCCTCAGGGACTTCCGCAGCTGCACTTTTTTCCACAGTCCTTTGTGTTGTTTTCTGCAGCTGCGGAGGGTTTTGTGAATACCACTCAGTGCAAGTTCCCCATTGTTTCCATAGCTACGGCAGTTTTGGGGACTTAGGGAAGGTTTTGCACGTTCAGAAAGCTTTGTGAATCCAGCCTATTGTTTGCAGGTAAAATAGGGACAAAATGTTTATCCTGTGAGATGTACCTCTTTTCAGAGATACCTGTACTGGATGATCCCTTTTTATGTTTAAAATGTAAACAGAATGCTGACATGTTGGCAGAGATATCAGCATTTGGCACCAGACTACAGGCTCTGGAGTGTAGCCAACTAAATATGGTATCCAGAATTAATGAAAGAGAGCTGGGAGACCATCATATACTAGTGACCAATAATGAAGCTTATAACCATAGGGAAAACCCTGGGCTCTCCATCCCCAGAGTCCTGTATACAACCTAGGAAAATTATGATGGACATACTGGTACAGATATACAGGCTGTAAACAGATGCACTCCCACCAAAAAATGTATTAGATTAGATGCATCTGATGACAATGGTGATAATGACTGGTACACTGTCCAATGTACCAGGCCGGCAAAAAAGAAGAAGGGATGGAAGGCAGAATGTTTTACTCTACCACTAAGTAATAGCTTTGACCCACTAATACAACTTCTGGATGAAGAACCACCTATGACATTAGAACCTACCCCCCTGAGTGTGACCACTAGCATTACAACTGAGACTCAGTTGAAATCCCTAGTATCATCACATGTAGAAACCACCAATGCAGGGCAAGTCGACCTAACCGCTCCCCCCAACGAGGGTAGTACAGCAAGCATTCCCCAAGAGGTACTAATTGATATCTACAGCAATGAGTCTGATACCCCCATTACAAGAGGTACTGCCTGACCAAATATACATCCTAGGAGATTCAATTACCAGGTTCACTGACAGGTTTACCACAAGGGGAAACAAAGAAAATGTCACATGCTGTAGTTATAGGGGAGCAACCATTAAAGATGTAACCAGTATGCTTCCAGGAATTTTTCAAAACATCCAAAACCCAACAACAGCTATCCTCCATGTAGGGACAAATGACTTTGGAAAACATGAAGTAGAAAGTACAATAAAGGACATGGAGGAAGCCATAACAACACTAAAGACCCTAAATGTGACACTGATTATTTCAGAAGTCCTACCTGTACCATGAGCAAGCTACCATAGAACAAAAGACATAAAAGCCTATAATAATTGGCTACGCAGATGGTGCCTTATGAACCAAATAAAATGCATAAAGACTTGGGAAAAATGTGAGCATAGGAATGACCTCTATAGGTATGATGGGTTACATCTGAATAAAAAGGGCACTAGATTATTAGGGTACTCCATTTTTCAATACAATAACTGACCATACAGTTACAAAAAAACTAACTCTTGAGGGGCAAAGGGAAAGGGAAACAAAAACCTCAATAAAACATTTAGGGACACATAATAACAGCACTAATGGTTAACATCACCAGAATAAATACGGGTTGTATTTTCTGCTTACAAACGCAAGGCGTCTCTACTCTACCAAACTAGATGAGCTAGAAATGTTATTAAATAGGGACAGTAGCAATATAGCAGCAATCACAGAAACTTGGTGGGGGAATAAATCCAGTTGGAATATAAACATTCCTGGTTATAATACCGTTTACAAAAACAGAATATCAAAAAGGGGAGGAGGGATAGCACTGTTTATCAAAAATAACATTAAATATAACTCAGTAAATGTCCCACCTGATGAAGTAGCAAGTGAAATGTTGTGGATAGAAATCATGAGGGACAAGCAAGCCAAACTCTTAGTAGGTCTTTGTTATAGACCACCAGACACTAATACTCAGGAACACCAGGTGATACTAGATTGTAAAAGATAATTATATTAACTGTATTAAGAGAAAACTGCGCTTGAATCTGCTGATTGCTGACACCTGTTCCTGGTTTCACCCTACCTAATGACTGATGTCTCTGGCCATACAATAGTATTTCCTCACCTCTATATAACCCTCTTACTGCCTCAGCCTGCCCAGCTCCCTTTCCCTGCTCATATACAATCTTGAACTGCAGCCATCTCCTTTACACTTACATACACTCATATAATCTAATTTCATGGCTTGCTCCCCTATTCCTCACTTACCGACCTTTTCCTTAATGACACCCCCTGCTCTCAATGGTTATTTCTTCCTTTTGTATTACCTGTTTTTGTTTTTGTGTACCTTGTTCTGTTCATATGATATGTCACCTGATAATTTATTGTCCAAGGTCCTCTCTATTCATTGCAAAGGTAGGCACCTATGAACTTATGAATGGTCTACTCTGTATGTCTCTGATATATTGTATCCACTTTAACTCATTGTATGTAAAGCGCTTTACTTTGTATACTCTGATATATTGTATCAGAAGAAGCCAGAAGGGGAAGGAAGGAAACATATTCAAGTCAGTGCTTTAGAGTAACTGGCAATTGCTAATTTTCTTTTAAACTTAGATTGTGGGCGTTTAGTGACACTCTACTTTCTTTGTTGTCTTTACTTATAATTGTTTTTGGGCTGTTGAAAATTTAAAACATAGTGGTGGTGTAACTCTGTGCTGTCTTTAATTGCTGCAAATTTTCGCCCCCCCTTCCCTTCCCCCAACTCTTAATTATATGCCCTGATAAATCTGATTGACAGGAGCTAAACACAGGGTATAGTAAGTGGTGTGAAGTAGGAGGGGCATAAGGGGGAAGAAGCCCACCCTCAGTACAACAAGTGTTTTTACTCATTTATTTATTTATTGGTTTCTTTTTCCTTTAAAAAAAAAAATCTGAGGATTAGTGACAGGATTTTTAGTACAGTAAATTAACAAAAAGAGAACTAGGAGAGCTTCAGTAGCAGACAAGTAGTGGAATTGAAGTATAATGTGGGGAGTGGTGCAATGCAGTGGCTGTGGGGCAGCCATATTCAGGCATACCTTCTGGACACTGAGGTGCTGCCCCATCTGCATGCATCTCTCTGGACTGCGGGATGAGGTAGCCAGACTCAGAGCGGAAGTAAACTGGGTCAGGAGTACCATCACCCCTATCCAGGGACCACCCAGTCCAATGCAGCTGCCTCAAGGATGCCGAGAGCGAGGAGCACTTGGATGACAGTGGGCTCAGGGAGGGTTAGAGCAGTCAGGCAGAGGCACATCCCAGATCCTATTCCACTCAAGAACTCATATGCCACACTGGCAAATGAGGACAACCAAATAGAGGTACCCAGAGAAGTGGAAGGAAAGGATGTGGAGGTTAGCCAAGGAGGTGACCTCAGCGGGGAAAGCAGTGGACCCCAGAGGAGGAGGAAGTGAATCCTGGTGGGGGACTCCATCGTAAGAGGGATACAGCTAGGACCACAGGAGGGGGAGGACAGGGAGGTGAGGTGCCTACCAGGTGCCACGGCATGGAGGGATGGAAGGAAGATCCTGGGGATCACTGGGAAGGCAAGACGGGAGGGTGAGCTGGATGTCATTATCCACCTAGGTACTAATGACCTGGCAAATGGGGAGCCAAAGGAAGTTCAGGAAGAGTTTAGGAAACTGGGGAGGGGTCTCAAGCAAGTAGCTACTTCTGTCACTTTCTCAGAAGTACTACCTGTGAGAGGCAAGGGAGAGCATAGGAGTGCATGCACCAGGAACTTTAACTCATGGTTGAAGAACTGGTGCTGTGAGGAAGGGTTTGGATTCATTGGTGACTGGGGACCTACCTGGAGGATGGAGGTTTGTTCAAGCCTGAGGCCTGCATCCATCCTGGAGGAGAATCCAAGCACTCAACGATAAGTTTAAATGCTACATTGACAAGCATTTAAACTGCAAAGGGTGGCAGGCCAACAGGAGGTACCTACTTGCTCACCCCACAGCTAGCAGTGGAACCAGTGAACCAGAGGAGGGCTATCTCTGCAAAGCAGTGTGCAAAAGATGGAGATTAGTGCCCAAGAGGTGGATAGCAGAAAAGGGCAAAATTCAGCAGAAGGGCAGACAGCAAGGAGAACCAGGGATAAATGACAACCAAGGAAGGGGCTGGAGTAGAACAGTGAAGCAGTCTAGGAGGTCAAATCATGGAAAGCCATGTGTGCAAATGCCAGGAGCCTTAGCAACAAGATGGAAGATCTGGAGCTGTCATGGTACAGTCAGACCTGGACATTGTGGCCATCACTGAAACCTGGTGTAATGAACATGACTGGGAGATGGCCATACCTGGCTACAACATATTCAGAAGAGACAGAGCAGGCAGGAAGGAGGAGGAGGGGCACTGTATGTGAAAAATGACATAAGGGCCACAGAGATCCAGGAGGAACAAAATGGGGAGAGATACTGTGGGTTAAGCTGGAAAGGAAAATGGGGACAGCCATCCACAGGTGTGGTCTATAGACCACCAGCCCAGGAGGAAGAAACATATAGGAGCTGATGCTAGCCATCCAAAGGATGGCAGACAAGGAGTGAGTAGTACTGGTTGGAGACTTCAATATTCCAGGCGTGGACTGGAGCATCCCAGCAGCAGCATCAACTAGAACAGATTTATCCTGGACTCCCTTCAGGGTGCCTTCCTCAAGCAACTGGTCATGGAACCAACTCGGCAGAAGGCAATACTGGACCTTGTGCTCACAAACAGGGACAGTGTGATGGGGTAACAGTGGGGAGCACCTGGGTAACAGTGACCACCAGTCATTGTGGTTTGAAATCACAGAAAGAGCAGAACCAAACCACACAAAACACATATCCTGGATTTTAGGGGGCAGACTTTGGGAAAATGGGGAGATACTTGAAAGAGGCATTAAGGGAATGGGACAGGAATCAGGATTGAGGAACAGTGGGCAGTATTTAAAATGGGGATTACAAGAACAACAGAATTATGCATTAAGCAGGTTAGCAAGAGGAAAAGGAAGAGAGACCATTATGGTTTTCCAAAGAGGTAGCAAAGAAGTGAAAGCCAAAAGATTGCATTCAGGCAATACAAAAGACACAGGCAGAAGGGATGGGAGAAGTACCAGGAGAAGCAAGGGAGGCAGGGAGGTCAGTAAAGGGAAGCCAAAGCTCAGACAGAAGAACACATTGCAAAATCAGTGGGTAGAGGGGACAAAACCTTTTACAGGTACATAAGTGAAAAAAGAAAGACAAAGGGAGGGATAGTGAGACTGAAGGGGGAGGATGGGAGCCGCGTGGAGGATAACAACAGTAAAGCTGACATATTGAACAGGTATTTCTGCTCAGTCTTTACTGAGGAAGAGGGGTAATGGGTCTGAAGGGAGTACAAGGAGTGAGAATGGTGCAGAAATGGACACAAGTCCCTTTACACGAGAAAGGGTCCTGAAGGAACTGGAAGTAATAAGTAATAAGAGTTGATAAAGCAATGGGTCCAGATGGGGTGCACCCCAGGGTCCTTAAAGAACTAAGAGAGGTGGTGGCTGAACCTCTGGCTATCCTGTTTAGCCGATCACTGGAAACAGGGGAGGTACCCAAAGACTGGAGGACAGCAGATGTAGTCCCCTTATACAAAGTGGAACAAAGAGGAAGCAGGAACTACAGACCAGTCAGCCTCACCTGGTAGTGGGAAGATCATGGAAGCACTACTGAAGGAGAGATTGGTGGAACATCTGGTTGTCAATGGACTACAGGACCCAAGGCAGCATGGTTTCACCAGGGGGAGGTCATGTCAGACCAACCTCGTTGAATTTTTTGACTGGGTGACTAGGGAGGTGGATCAGGGGAGGGCAGTGGACATGGCCTATCTGGACTTCAGCAAGGCCTTTGACACTGTGCCACATAGAAGACTATTACACAAACTGGGGAATATGGGTGTGGGCAGGACAGTAGTGTGGTGGGTAGGTAACTGGCTGGGTGACAGGACACAGAGGGTGGTGGTAAATGGCTGTCACTCCACAGAGGGAAGAGTGACCAGTGGGGTACCACAGGGATCAGTGCTGGGACCAGTCCTATTCAACATCTTCATCAGTGCAGGATCTAGAAGGCAGAATTTCACTGTTCGCTGATGACACAAAGCTCTGTAACAGAGTAGACACACCAGAGGGTGTAGACAGAATGAGAAGCGACCTGCAGAAACTTGAAGAATGGTCAGGGTTTGGCAGTTGAAATTCAATGCAAAGAAGTGCAAGATAATGCATATGGGGCACAAAACCCTGCACAATATATCAGTTGGGGTGAGGATATAGCATGCACCAAGCAGGAAAGGGATCTTGGGGTTGTCATCTCTGATGACCTCAAAGTAGAGAAACAGTGTGACAAGGCAGCAGGTAAAGCAAATAGGATGCTGGGATGTATAGGCAGGGGCATCACCAGCAGGAAAAGGGAGGTCATAATTCCGCTATACAAGACACTAGTGAGGCCCCACCTGGAGTACAGTGTACAGTTCTGGAGACCATACCTACGTAAGGACATAGACAGGGTAGAGAAGGTTCAGAGGAGGAAACAAAGATGGTGCATGGATTGTATCACAAGTCCTATGAAGACAGGTTGAAGGAACTGAACATGTACTCCTGGAGGAGAGGAGGAGAGAGGGGATATGATAGAGACATACAAGTATCTTACAGGGAGGAACAGGGTACAGGAAAACACTATTTTAAGTGAAAAGATGTTCCAGGACTAGAGGGCATGGGATGAAGTTGGAGGAGGACAATTCAGAGGAAACATGAGAGAATTTCTTCACAGAACGGGTGGTGGACAAGTGGAACACCCTGCCAGAGGAAGTGGTGGGGGCTGAAACAATCACAGGATTTAAGAATGCATGGGATAGACATAAAGGAATTCTAGAGGTCAGGGGTAAGGGGCAACAGACTTCTAGGAAAACAAACTGAACTTACAAGCTCAAATGGGCAGACTGGGTGGGCCATAGGCCCTTATCTGCTGACACTGTCTATGTATCTATGTCTATGTATCTATGTATCTATGTATCTATTATCCTCTTTAACTCATTGTATGTAAAGCACTTATAATTTGTTATCCTGTTAAGTTTCTGCAAGTCTGTACTTTCCTGGGTCATGCCTGAAAATAGTCATTTTATGGCTAGTGCACTTACCCGGTTAACAAAAGCTAAATAAATAAATAAAAAATAAGTATAAATAATAAAATCGATCAATCTGACATTATATTGTTAGGAGGTTTTAATCTCCCAGAAATAAATTGGAACAAGGGAACTACAAATAACAAGTTGGAAAATTGTTCCTGGAAGTATGCAAATCTAGTGGATTAACTCAATTTATAAACACACCAACAAGGAAAAATAATATCCTTGACTTATTAATAACCGATATCCCCCATCAAATTCAAAATATAAAAACCCATGACCGCTTACAAAATAGTGGTTATTGCATAATAACCTTCAACACTAAATTTATTCTCGAATGAAACCCAGGTAAAACAACTTATAAAAATTACAGTAAGGCACATTTTAATCAAATCAAGAAAGAAGTTACTGTATGGAAATGGGACAATGGGTCCACGTTACCTGAAGAGATTTGGCTTATAATTAAAAATAAAATTATTGAACTTGAAACAAATTATATACCAGATAAAATCGGTTACAACAACAGAGGAAAAATACCAATCTGGGCAACCCCATATACACTACATCTGTTAAGAAAAAAAAGAAGAGCATATCGTGCAACAGTTAGATGTAATAATCGATATAACTAGAAGGAAATATTTAAAAAGTGTAAAAATGCTATAAGAAGGGAAAAATAAATTAGAATTCAGATTAGCACATATAAAGGATGGGGGCAAGAGTTGTTATTCCTACAGTATATAAACAATAAAAAACAAACCACCAGAACCACTGGTCCACTTGCAGTGGGAAATAACATATTGGGATCCCCTCAGGAAATGGCAGAAGAATGGAATACACATTTTTGTTCTATGTTTAATCCAACCCCAAATAATAAACAAGATATTGATTATACAAAAATTAGTAGATTTGAAATCAAGACAAAGCTGGAAGCAATTAACATTAATAAATCACCAGGACGAGATAGGCTTTATCCACGCCTATTAAAAGAAATAGCACCCTGGCTAATTGAACCATTACATTAAATATTTAATCTATCACTAACATCAGGAAAAGTACCAAATGATTGGAAAACTGCATTGGTAACACCAATATTCAAAAAAGGAAACAAGAGTGAATTATCCAATTACAGACCTATTAGCCTGACCAGCATATTGGACAAAATCTTCAAAGCTATTCTAAAAACAAGAATTGAGGATGATTTATTAAAGAAAAAACTAGTAGATCCCAATCAGCATGGCTTCAAGAGTAAACGATCATGTGTCACCAATAACTTAGTTTTCTATAAAAACATTAGTAGATTTCTTTATGGGAAGATACCAGTGGATGTGATTTATTTTGATCTGTGCAAGGCTTTTGATAAAGTACCACAGAGAACTTTGATTAATAAAATGTGCTCACTTGGAATACATTACAGACTGGTTAATTGGGTAAATGAATGGCTCAATAACCGTACACAGGTGGTGTGTATAAGGGGTCATTCTTCAAGTACAGGCACAGTAACTAGTGGGGTACCACAGGGGTCCATGCTGGGACCAGTGTTGTTTTCTCTTTTCGTGTCTGATATGACAACTAACTTGAACAACATTGCCATTAAATCAATCAATCAATCAATCAAACTTTATTTAACCAGGCAGTTACACCATTGAGCGAGCTCATTTGCAAGATGGTCCTGGACACACAGAAAAATTCCATTTACAGTTTACGACAACATATCAAGACATATCATGCAGGAAACCAGTATAATTATAAATAACAATACCAGATAGGTGATATCAGGAACAAATCTTAGATAGCAAGGGTTGTATACATACACAGATACTTCGTCATAGAATGTTTGGGGACAGTAGGTGAGTGAGGCATGAGAGGATGGCAGCGGCACATAGGATACAGTGGGAAGGAGGATAGAAACCACATACGGGGGAGGAGGGGTGACCATGCTATGTTAGAGTCCCCCAGAGGGGGTTGCCACAGAGAAGGAAGTGGGAAGGGAGCTGGGAGAGGTGTAGTTACCCTAGGGGCTGCTGGTCTACAGGGGGAATAGGGAGGACAGGAGGATCCATGAGCTAAGGATATGTTCAAATTGTATATCAAAGATTACCTGAGACGCAGTTTTCAAGCATCTAAGAAGCAATTGTTTGAATACATAAGGGCTGGGCAGGCGGGAGAGTTTAAGAACTTTTTGTGAATTATTCCATAGTGATGGTAGGAAGGAGCTGATTGCAGCTGCACCAAGATGAGTCCTTGTTCATGGCACCTTGAGGAGGACAAGGGAGGAATTCCGTAGGCGATATATGCCTGTTGACCATTTGAACAGATTACATATGTAGGGTGGGAGTTTGTTGGAGAGCATCCTGAAGATCCACATAAGGGCATTTATTTGCCTCCTCAGAAAGAGGGGTGGCCAACCAATTGCCTGGTACAACAGGCAATGATGAGTCCGAATTGGCATATCGAGTATAAATCTCAAGACTCGATGGTAGAGTGTATCAAGTTTCTGAAGTGCATACTGGGAGCAATGGCTGTATAGAAAATCTGCATAATCAAGCAGGGGTAGAAAGGTTGTTTGAACCAGCTGCTTCCTGGCTTTAAGTGTGGGAAGATGTCTTATGTGGAAGAATATGCCAAGGTGCTGTCTTAGTTTTTTTGTTAACTCACACAGATACGTGATGAAACTGAGTTTATTATCCAACCAGACTCCCAGGTATTTGAATTTATCCACTATTTCCAAGGGCTCACCAAGCAGGGTGGTGATCTGGGGGAGGCCTAGTACAGCCAAGGTTGGTTTGGAAAAGGAAATAGCCGATTTAGCAAAAGACCTGAAAAGTTTAGAGGGTTGGGCAAAAATAAATTATATGAGTTACAACATAAACAAATGCGTGATTATGCACTTGGGGGATGCAAATAAAAAAAAGTTCAATCTTAATGGCATTCCACTGACACCGGTAACAGAAGAAAAAGACCTAGGAGTCATCATCAGATCAGATCTCACATTTAGTACCCACTGTAATCACCTTAGAAATCAAGCAAATAAGTTAATAGGATGCATTAAAAGATCCTTTGTTACCAGGAATAGAGAGTGTTTTCTTCCACTGTACAGAGCATACGTACGCCCTCATTTGGACTACTGCTCCTCACTTTGGAGTCCCTATCTTAGGAGAGATATCAATGGCTTGGAGGGGGTTCAACATAGAATTACTAAAATAATAGATAAAATGCAAAACAAAAGTTACGAGGAAAGATTACAGGAACTAGGCCTTTGGAGCAAAGAAGAACTAGAGGTGATCTATTGCTGTTCAAAATATCTAAAGATACAGAGCTCATGGCTCAACTTGGCCTGACCTTTAATATTAGGGAATGTAACCTGAGAAGTCACAAATTTCAACTATCATTAACATACCCAAGGACAGACATCAGATGTTTTTTCTATACTCAGAGGATTATTCCTATATGGAATGCCCTACCCAAGTCTCTTTTAGAAACAAGTAATCCTGACACATTTAAAATAAATCTTGACAAATATCTATTAAATCGAGCATAAATATTTCCAGTACTCTGGAGAGGTACTTATATGGGCTACGGCCTTCAGTACTTCCTTTACTCCTAGTATGAATCCTGGTATACTCTCCTCTCGGTGAAACACCCAGAACAATCAATCCCAGTCATAGTAGAAACTGTACAGGCATTTGCTACATTCTCCAGATACAAGCTTAATATCAATAAATCAGAATTAATGTACTTAAAGGGGGACAGAATGGGAGAGGAGACCTCATTGGGCTTGAGACTGGTGAGGGACACATTCACCTACTTGGGAATATGGGTGAGTAAGGATCTGAAAGACTTGTATAAACTAAACTACTTGCTAATTATAGATATCATTCTTAAGGACCTGAATAGGTGGAGAGCCCTGCCCATCTCATGGATGGGCAGGATGAAACTCCTAAAAATAAATGTCCTGCCAAGAATTTTATATATAATGCAAATGCTACCATGGGGACCTAACAAGAAATATATAAAACAACTGGAGAGAGGGTTTACAGACTTTATATGGCAAGGTAAAAGGCCATGGATTAGTCTAGCAAGGTTAAAGGCTGACAGCATGAAGGGGGGGGGGGGATGAATTTCCTTGACATTAAGGTCTATTATTTAGACAGACAATTTAGATATCTACACAACTGGGTTAATAGGTGGGAGGCAGCAATTTGGCTTGACTTAAAAGAAAGAGGTAGTCCAGGAAGAATTTTGGCATACCTAGGACAGAATGGCTTAAAAGCCTATAAAACACTTGACAGCCCTAACCCACTGGTGGTAGCTGGCCTGGAAGCATGGAGAGAGATGAAAAAATAAAAAACATAACTCGTATTAACACCCTCCTAATACCGGTGGCCAACAACCCAGATTTCTTGCCTGGCCTAGAGGAAGAGAGGTTCCAGGATTGGCAAAGGAAAAGAATTCGATGTTTAGGAGATTTAATAGAGAAAGGGGAACTATGTGCTTTCCAAACCACCCAGAATGCATTAAAGGTGCCATCATCCCTTATGTTCAGATATTTTCAAGTGTGGAATTACTTGAAAAAGTTAAATGGACCAATGGATTAGGAACCTGCCATGTGAGAGACTGAGAGACTGATTCTGGGAGCAAAAGCTAATTAAAAGGGACTTATTGGGAGGGTGGCCAAATTTGATAGGTTGCATTTTCAAGGGGAAACACAAAAAGCTAAACAAAAATGGGAACGAGATTTACAAGTAGAGATCTCAAAAAAGAACTGGGAGATGTTTCTTGGTACCCACATGGGCTTACTCCTCTGCAATAAATTCAAAGAATTGCAATATACATTTTTACACAGACTTTGCTGCCCCCGAGTATAGTAGATAGTTTCTGTCCGGGGATCCCCCACCATGGGAAATGTGGGGGAGCCAGAGGTACAATTATTCACTACTACTGGGGTGCCCATGAATCCAGAAATACTGGAAGGAGATAGTGGGAGATTTTTTTTAAAATGGGGAGGGGGGAAGGGAGTGAAATTCTCTGCATGCTCTCTATTGTTAGGAATTACTGACCAAGCAGAGGAGGAATAGGAACTATACCACAGATGGCACAAAAAACAAAAATATGGGGGTCAACACAATATAAATATTTATTTAATTCTTACAAAAACATATGGCAAAAAAAGAAACAAAGCAGCATAGATCTCAGCCAAGGATAAACAGATAGCAGGCGGAAAACCCAGTGATGGTGTTAAGTAGCAATGAAAGAACCGAGTGGGCGTACATGCATACAAGCGCACAGTGAATAGGAGAAAAAAAACGTTTAACCAAAAAAATCTCATGGAATGCGAACATGCATATAATCCAGCTTCAGGTATAGGTAAAATATAATTTCTGCCTCAAAAACTCAAAACAATGCCAGCAAGGAACACCAAACACTTGTGTCACCGCATAAACCCATTTGAACTTTGTGCATTGCTATTAGAAATGCTTATGTATCGACCAATCAGCGGTCTTCTTCAGAGCATGTCTAGTGTTACTATCAAAGCCCTTTTATCACTGGCAAATGAAAGGAATTTAAAGTGACCAGTGCGACAGGGAAACGTACCACCAATAAAAGCATGCAAATAGAAATATATAGTTAGAAGATGTATCTCACAGCCATACATCACACATGGAAAGCTGCATCCCTATCCCAGTATTGGAGGGAGAAAAGGATACCGCAGGGTATGAGAAGACAGAAGCCTCCTTCTTTCGGAATGGAAGATTTAGAATATTTACATGATTGGGAAAGGATTTTAAACAAATGCAATTACGATTTGATGTTGCTCACTATTAAAAAAGCTAAAAAAGAATCCGATAAAGTCTCTCAAGAGATCATTAATTTGGAAACTAAATTAAAGGATAAATTCCCAACAGCTGAATTTGATTCTCTTGTACAAAGAACCAATCACAATGTATCCAAATTTCAAGCAGAATTGATTCAATACAAACAAAACAAATATATTAGAGATGAAAGGGATTATAAGATGGGAACGGTCTACACCTGGCAGGGGGCAAGGAAAACAGTACCTTTTGAAAATCAACAGCATGTACTATTTAATGAGGACAAGATAAATATTTCATCAGGGTCTGACAGTGATTTGGAAGATACCCACAGAGCCAATGACAACAGGTGCTTTTCAGGAAAAAATCAGGAAATGGATACGTTAGACCATGAAGAACTAGAAGAGGAAAAGGGAGAGGATCGAGAGGCAAAAGAGGAAGGCAGAACTACAGAGGGAGACAGAACTGGGGGGGGGGGGGTGAGGAGATCACCGAGACCAAGGAACCCGAACTGGAGGTCATAAATCTTTCCAATGTTAAATTATCAGAGACACAGGTTCAGGTTTTGTCAAAGGGCTTTAGTTTTGTCCCCACCACCAGGATAAATCCCTTTCAGGTAGAATTAGATCTTTTTCGCTTTTTTAGAAAAATATACCTTAAAGATCACTTTGCCATAAATTTGGATTTACCCCAGACCTATCTTGATGGAAATAGAGAAATTACGTCATTCAAGAAGCCCTCTTCCTTTAATCCTCCTCATCTAAATCACACTATCAATACCTTCTGTAACTTGGTAACTCAAGATGTACGGAAAGTAATTGAGAATAATAAACATAAATATTACAAACAAAATATCACTCGGAAAGAGAGAAAGGCCATTCAGGAGCTTAAAGATCTACATACCATAGTAATTAAACAAGTGGATAAAGGTGGTGCTGTTGTTGTTTGGGGCTTAGAAGTTTATAGCATAGAAGTGGAGCGCCAATTAAAGAATCAGAACTTTTATGAAAAAATCGTTAAAGATCCAACTGAACAAATAAAAAAAAAAAGCAGAAGCTCTCATAGACAGTGGCCTTAATATGGGGGAAATCACTAAAAAAGAAGTAGATTTTTTGAAGGTCCCATGTCTGTTTTATACCTTTTGCCGGAAGTACATAAAAATACCCTGCCTGTTCCAGGAAGACCAATAGTATCGGCCAATGAATCAGTGACTGACAATATATCTAAATATGTGGATTTTTTTGCACAAAAGTTTGTCCCACGACTTCAATCATACATAAAAGACACAAAAGATGCTGTAAAGATTCTGAAAGATGTGATAATAACAGATGCAGATGTATTGGTTACCATTGATGTAAAAAGTTTGTACTCTAATATTCCCCATGAAGGTGGACTAGGAGCATTACAGAAAAGTTTGTATCAAAGAGAAAAAGCGAAGCCTACAACACAATATATTATTAAGCTAGCAAGATTTATGTTAGAGCAAAATTATTTTTGGTACAATAGTGTTTTCTATATACAAAAAAAGGGAACTGCTATGGGTATGACATTCTCACCTAGTCTAGTAAATCTATATATGGGTCAGTGGGAAGAAAAGAATATTTATGATCAAACACAAAATTATTTTCCTCAAACACATCAAGCTATGGAAACAATATATTGATGACTGTCTTATGAATTGGAGTGGAAGGGTGGAGGAATTGAGTCATTTTATAGACTATATAAATCACACCAGTGTACATTTAAAATTCATGTAGGAAAGCAGTATGGATTGTATCCCCTTTTTGGATATTCTTATTGAAAAAAATGGGAATGGCTTAACTGCAAGACTGTATAGAAAGCCCCTTTCTAGAAATACACTGCTTTTGAGCAGTAGCTGCCATCCAAAGTCAGTGGTTACGAACATTCCAAAAGGGCAATATTTCAGAGCAAAACGCATATGTTCATCAGAAGAAACATTTAGAATAGCAAAAAAAGATCTAGCTAGTAGATTTATTTCCAGAGGATACCAACCAGAATTGCTTTTAGATGCTATACATACTGTTGATAACATGGATAGGAATACACTGTTGGAGCCAAGACAAAAAGTGGAAGAAATCAATAAGCTGATCATCATTACAGAATATAACACATTAGCACTGAAATTTGGCAATAGTATTACTAAACATTGGCTGATAATTAGATCAGATCTGAGATTGAAGGAGATTGGACAAAGCTTACCTATGGTCTCCTATACATAGGGACAAAATTTAAAAGACATGTTAGTGAGATTTTATGTTCCTGTGTATAATGGGGCACAAAAAACTTGGATTCCTTCTCCACCCAAAGGAAATTTTAGATGTGGCCACTGCGTTCATTGTTCGAATACTTCAGATGTGACATTTTTTCATCACCCTAGATCTGGCAAAAGATATGAGATTCAATCCTTCATTAATTGCAGCTCTTTGGGTGTGATTTATATGCTAACATGCCCTTGTGGCATGTCTTATGTAGATCAGACTAAGAGAATTTTGAAACTTCGCGTTGATGAACACAAAGGAGCTATTAGGAATGGGAATGCAGAATAAGCTATGGCCCGTCCTTATCAGGAAGCCAGACATGGGTCGACTGCAACTCTCAGATTTGTGGGACTTGAGAAGGTGGAAGTCGGCCTTAGAGGGAGAGACCTTAATGTGAGACTGCTACAGAGAGAGGCATACTGGATTTTTGAATTAGGTACTATGAGCTCCATAGGACTCAAGAAAGACATTCCGTTACATAGTTATTTATAACCTGTAAATGATGTTCTTTATTATGATTGCTTGTAATATCTATTTGCCGTTTCGATATATTTAGTAAGCATGATTTGGAGTTGTCATGCTTTTTAGCAGTTTAATCTTTTTGTGACCATGACTTTTCATGATCTGGTCACAAATGGGGAATATGACTTGACCAGCTTTGTTCCCTTTTTTGGTGTAATTTTTTCATTCTGTAATTCTATGTAGAATATCTTACATTTGTTTATTATTGTGTAATGGTGCAATTTCATTTTTCCCTTTTCAATGATTGCTCAAGTATCTTAGCTCACTGAATTGTAACCATGACTTGCTGTGCTCTGGCCACAATTGGGAACATGACTTGTCGGCTCTGTTCCCTTAGTTAACTTTAATCAGTAATTTTATATGTTATTTGTTAGCAAAGTGATCGTTTTTTCCAGGGTTTTTGTTTTGTTATGTAAAATTGATATTAGTTTCCTTTTGTACAAGCTTTCCATGTGTGATGTCTGGCCATGAGATACACCTTCTAACTATATATTTCTATTTGCATGCTTTTACTGGTGGTACGTTTCCCTGTTGCACTGGTCACTTTAAATTCCTTTCATTTGCCAGTGATAAAAGGGCTTCGATAGTAACACTAGACATGCTCTGAAGAAGACGGCTGATTGGTCGATACATAAGCATTTCTAATAGTGATGCACGAAGTTCAAATGGGTTTATGTGGTGACACAAGTGTTTGGCATTCCTTGCTGGCGTTGTTTTGAGTTTTTGAGGCAGAAATTATGTTTTACCCATACCTGAAGCTGGATTATATGCATGTTGGCATTCCATGCGATTTTTTGGTTAAACAGGTTTTTTCCTCCTGTTCGCTGTGCGCTTGTATGCATGTGAGCCCACTCGGCTCTTTCATTGCTGCTTAACACCATCACTGGGTTTTCCGCCTGCTATCTGTTAATCCTTGGGTGAGATCTATGCTGCTTTATTTCTTTTTTTGCCATATGTTTTTGTAAGAATTAAATAAATATTTATATTGTGCTGACCCTCATGTTTTTGGTTTTTGTGCGATTTACATTTGAGCTCTCAGGGTATAGTGCACTTTCCCTGACATTACCAAAAATCGAGCCCTCTACTTCTCATATATTTGGAAGGATTTTTTTCTTCATTTTGTATACCCCAGATGGATTAGAATCTTATTGGTTATAGCTAGACCTGGCATACAAAATATGTGGATCACAAATCATACCCCTACAATGAACCAGTGGAGAAACTTAGCTATTAGGACCCTCTCGACCAACAGGCTGACATATGCCCTCAGAGGAAGGGAGGAGGCATTTCTGGACACCTGGGGGGGTCCTGAGCATACTTTCCCCAGGAGAGAGATCCATATTACAGGAGGGCAGTCTAATTTGAGCACAATAACCACACAGAAGCCAGCACTTAAAAAACAAGTCATTTCTTTATTTCTTTACCCTATCATCTCAGACAGAATGTAAATGGAATTTTTGACATGTCTTTAAAGCATACAGAGCACAACCATTTTTCACCTTTCCTCTTTTTTTAAGTTTCACTTCATTCTTAAACCTGTTTGGTTGTTACTTAGTGTAATTAAATTTAAAGTAACTTTAGTCATTTCTATCCTACTGAGTGTAAGAGGTTTGAAAGTAGTTTCAAAAGAGATGTTGTGAAGTTATTATATTAGTATAATAGGACTACTAAGATGCTAAGCTAAAGATTTAAGTTCTTTTATCAAGAAATGGGTGTCTAAGAGACAGAAGAACATATTTTAGGAACAATAAACTGTTATGTAACTCATATATGTAGCAAAATGACATGACCTGAAACATTATAGAAACTGTACCTGTACCCTGTAATTAATTGTATTGCTAATGGCACCCATGAATAATTCTAATAAAAATATTATACATGTAACCCCCTGTTACCCGGGGTTACAAGAATCCCAGTTAGACCTAGTGTCAGGCAGGGAAGGCAGCTTGTGAGACTCCAGTTAAATGGATTTCACACTATCTCACTCTGTTCTCAGTCTCAGCTGAGACTGAGGGATGACATCATTTTAGAACCGTCGCAGCTGCATAAGCCACACTGGAATGTTGCAGCTGGAGGTTAGGATAGAATGTTGGGGAATTTGAAGTGAGTTCAGTAGTAGTCTGTAGTAGAGTGCTGAAGAGGGAGGAGGTGTGCTGCAGCTGCAGACCCTCATAGCCCTCAGCTTTGACAAAGAGCTATTTTTTTGTTTAGGTGTGTGTTGTCACCTGAAGACGAACACAAGAAGAGCCAAGTGAAGTGGTAGAGACTGCTTCCAGTGGTTCAGGGCCCCATTCCTACGGGGATGGGGGGAAGGAATCAGCCTGCTTCCAGAGGCAAATCTTCTGGTCCAGCTAGGGGAATAAGAAGCTGCCTAAATCTAGGTTCGTGCTGAGGCACCAGAAGTTTTGGACGAGATTTCTTTAAAGAGAAAACGACTGTGGGGCACCTGCAACCAAGGGGTGAGTTTGCTCTGCTAAAGGGCCAATGTGTTTTCACCTGAGACTAGATGAAACTAAAGTAACTGTTACTGTGGGGTCAGGCAAAGACAGCCAAGTACAGTTTGGAATATGTGGGGATTGGACTGCTTAACTCTGTGGGGGTCTAGAGAAATGGACACAGCCACTTATTAAGTATGTTCAAGTTCAACACAAATGGGATGGAAAAACAGTAGCGTGAATGTGACATACATTTAAAGAGAATCTACACAGCAAAGTGTTTTCAAGGATGAGGTGTTACAGTCCAGAGAAATGGCCGGGTATGAATTATGGGAGAGAGAGGTGGGAGACCTCCCCATCAGTAGTAACCAAATTCACCTCTACAGGTTTGCTTTGGGACACCTGTTGTTTTCTCTCAGGTACTTGGCCAGTGCCTGAGGAAAGTAACCAGATGTGGGATTGATGAGGAAGATTCCCTGATGGAGCCAGAAGTGCTCATAGGTGGTTTAGGGAGCCACCAGTAAATGTTCCATGCTATATGGAAAGTGAACAAAGGGCTGACAAGGGAGCCGAGACAGGGAAACCGAAAGAGTTGAGTTAGGGCAGAGTGTCCAGAGTGTTTTGAGACCTGAGGGTTTCAGTGTAAAGGGGATGTGTTCTGATTGCCATAAATCTGCATTACCAGGAGTGTAGCCCTGTGGGGGTCCATCTAGGCTTTGTTATTCTGTTGGATGTGAATAAAAGCCACACTTTAGAATCCCAACTTCTGGTATTGGACATTACAGTTATTGCTTCCTGTGCCCGGAGTTACTTGGGTGCCCCTGACTAGAAGTCAAACCTAGCCAAAATACCTAGCAACATTTTTCTCTCCGAGCCCAGGTCCCAGGTAGGGGGTTACATATGGAGGCACCACACAGCACTAATAACACAAAAATATCACCAACCCAACCCCTGGGGTAACCCACCGGTTACATACAAATAAAAAAAAAGAAGCCATTTGAGAAATGTCCCAGTTCCCAAGGCAAACATGATCAGAACACACAAAACCCCAAAGAAAAAGAACACAGGGTTTCGGATTTGTATTTAAAGTCTTTTATTCTCTTTTTTTTCAAAGTCTATGCCTGCCATTCACTGGGCGGGAGCAACCAGCCATGCCCCCTGCCTGAGCTATTAAAGTCAGCTCCCTCCAGCCTCACTCAGAAGCATTGTTTCTTTTCTGCAGTTGGAGGCTCTGCCCCCACTCCCTTTACTCACAATGTTTGTCTCCCACTTTGCCTCTCTGATTTTGCACTTTCTGCTTGGTTTGTGCCTCTCTGGCTGTCATTTTTTTTTAAACTAATTTCTATTGTGGAAAGTAAAGCAAACATATGTACATTACATAGTTTCTTCACCTGCTGACATTTGTTACAAATCATTAATTTAAAGACAAAAAGCAGTAGTGCTTAGGCTTTGCATACTGTACTGAGGCTCTCTCCTCATAAGTTGTACCAAGTTTATTATGCTCGCCAGGTGCCAGGCTCATGAGTTTAAACTGCCTTTGTAGTCCTTAGTTTTAAGAACTCCACCTTCCTCTAACTATAAATTTTATTTCCTTTCAATGTGTGGTGAAATATGAATCATCCTAAACCAGGTTTCAACTCAGCTGTTAAACAAATAATACTAAAGGACATGAAATAAATTCAGCCTTATCTAACTTTGCACTGGTCTTTGTCGTCTCTCCGTTTATTCACTCTGGCGGTACTTAACTCACTTATTGCATATTTTCCTACTTCCCTATCCATGTTTTACAGCCTACCTAGTGTCTTTTTTTCTTTCTTTCCTCCCCGTCTTCACTTACTCGGTGGGCCTAGCACATTGTGTGTGTCTTTTATTTATTTATTTTAGTTGTGTAACCAGGAGTAGCACACTAAGCTGAGAGCTTTTTTACAGGTGCGACCTGGGAGCACAGGGAAGTTAAGTGACTTACTCAGGGTCACACAGTATGCAAGTGGAAGCTGTGGGATTCAAACCCAGGTCTGGTCTGCTGGATGTCACCAGATTTGCAGCTCAGAGCCTTAAACCACTGCGCTATATTGCCTCCCAGTCTGTCTGTCCTCTCTTTTTCTGTCTGTACCCCATGTGTCCCTAGTCTCTTGTTCCCTATTGGCAAATCATCTGCTTCACATCTCCCTGTGCTTATCTGTTGGTAACCTTAGCTTTGCTGTGAGGTTTTCCATTCTCTCTACATTCTTGACTGTTTTTACCCATGATTCAAACCCCGGAGGGTTATTTTTCAGCCAATTGATCGTTATCTCCTTAAAAGTTATTAAGCTAAAAATTCTGAAGAGCTTTTGAGATTGCTGATCTCTCAATTTCTTTACCGCTAGTCCCAAAATGAACTGCATGAAATCAAACAGCACCTGGACCCCCCCTCCCACAGCTTGGACATTTCTGCATGTATTTTGCCCCAGAAGCTCGTCACTAGTGGGCAAGCCCAGAATATGTAATAGTGGGTGCCACTCTGCCCACACCGTCTCCAGCACAGGGCTGTGCAAAGTGTCTAGTTATTGAGAGGGTATGGAAGAAACTTGTCATGCACTTCCATTTAAATTCTCTCCATCCAGGGGAGGCTGTGACCCTCCAACCTCTCTCCTACACCTTCGTCCAGCCCTCCTTGGAGATTTCAACCCCTGATTCCTCCTGCCATTTCCTCCTGAGACCTTCAAGCATTGTGTTGTCAGTTCCCAGAAGGGCTTTGTATGTCCCCGATACTTTGCCCCTGGGGTCTCTAAGTTTAAAAGCCCAGCACAAAAAGTTCTCTAGCGAGGTCAAGTCTCTTTCAACTTTATTGATTAATTGGTTAGTCTGCATGTAGTGTCTAATCTGGAGATATTTGTGGAAGTCGGAATGTGGGAGGGTATATTTTGCCTGTAAGTCCCAGAATGATACAATGGTTTGGTTTTGTATCAGGGAACAGTACCTTATCAGCTTGCATTGGTTCTGCCTGTGGTAGGTTGGATCCGTGAGGGCTGGGAGGAACTCTAGATCACCCATTATTGAGGTTAGGGGGTCAACCGCATTAGATGTACCTGTTAGGGTTCTAGCCTTAGCTATGACTCTCATTATATGCCTAGTCCATGGGTTGAGGATCTCTTTCCATATCTGAGCTGTAAAGATAGCATGCGGCAACGCAAAGAGAGTGGGTAATTTCTGCCTGGGATGCTTCTGTCTCTCTCCATCCCAAGTCACTACTCTGTTTTATCCAGGTCACTACTCGGGCCAGTTAGGCTGCATAGTAGTATAATGGCAAATCAGGCATGGCCAGATTGCCCCTCTCTCTAGGCAATGATAACATATTTGCTGACATTCTGTGCCTCCCTCCCTTCCAAACAAACTTCACTATAGATTTGTTGATCATTTTCCAAAAGGATAACGGAATTATTATAGGCAAAGCCTGGAATAGGAATAATAATCGGGGGAGAATATTCATTTTGAAGATATCAATCCTACCACCTAACATTAGGGGCAGGACCTCCCATCTATTCATATCTGCTTGTATCTCTGCCCATAGTTTACAGCAGTTCAAGTTAAACAAAATAGTCTTCTGGGGGGATATCCTGACCGTGAGACACTTCACCATATTCTGGCTGCCCATTTAAACAGAAAATTGACTAGCCCCTCCCTAGCTATATGACCTCCCAGCTTAATGACCTCTATTTATTCAATCTAGGATTACAATTACTTTTGAGTGCCAGGCAGCTCATTTACAAAGGTTCCACGTCAATAAGGGGGTTACAGATCGATAAGGGAAAACAGACAAGTTTCACATAACAATTAAGCAATTGGTATTATAATGCAGAGTATGAAAACAGCACTAAATCCACATTAGTTTAACACGTGATTCAAGGCAGGGAGTAAGAAGAAGAGGAATTAGGAGGGGGAGTTAAATCAAGGAAGTGGGGAGCAGCCAGGTGGCATTGTCAAGTTAGCAGCTAGGATACTAAAGAGCAATGAAGATGGGGAGAAAGGGGGAAAAGTGGGAAGGCTGGAAGGGAGAGGAGAGTGAGGGGGAAAGACAGGGGAGAGAACAGTGGAAGAACAGAGGGGAAGGGAGGTCCCAGAATAAGGGACAAGGATATTAAGTGGAGCAACTTTTTCAAGTTAACCTTGTAATCCGAGATTTGACCACAGCCTTCTAGCACCTCAAGAAGTGCCGGCATCAAGGTATGAGGCAACGTAAGGAAAAAGATGGCATCATCATCATACAGGGAAATTATATGTTCCCTGTCTCCCACTTGGATTCCCTTTATTGTCTCATTGATCTGAATGGCCACTGCTAGCGGCTCAATACACGGGGCAATGAGGAGAGGAGACAGTGGGCAACCTTGACTTCTGCCTCTCAGTAGTTGAAATTGAGGGGAAGTTATCCCATTGACTCGCACCATGGCCTTTAGGGCAGCATATAGAGGGTAGCACGTCAATTCAGCTACTCAATTACAGCGAGTGAATTACAGTGAGTCATTCACAGTGACTGCAATAATAGCGAGCGCTGAATATCGGCAAGTCACAACTTTAACGAAATCGGTGGAAATAACTTACCTCCAAGGTCCAGGTGCACCTCAGAGGATGTTATTTTAGAAATAGCAGGGGGTTCGGGCGGTGCAGGGGGGCATAGCCCCCCTGCATGGTTCTTGGAAGTGGATAACCATCTCGAAACCTCGGATCACTCTCCAGTATTAATCAGTCCAGCATCTCAAAACAAGTCGACTGGTACCAAGGGAGTTGCAGTCTCTGTCTCCGCTCCTGGTCCTCATTCTCTAGTCGGGTACCCGGTGGTGCACGGCACGTGGACAGGTAAGTGGCACCCTGGATACAAAGTGCTGAAAGTGGAAGCAGCATGTTCCTGCCTCCTACTTATTCTGGATTGTAAATGGCTTTGGGACACTGGATGTGTGCTTCCAGATTGCTTTGGCATGTATCGTAGCTGAAATTTCATTTGCTGTAATGGATGTTCACTGTACTTGCCATCGCTATAAAATATTCACTGAATTTGCAGTCGCTGTAATTAAATCACCGAATTGACATGGAACCATATAGAGTACTTTTACTACCTCTAAGCCTACTTCCCAGTCCCATAACCTCTAGGGTCCTAAAGAGGAATCCCCAGTCCACCCGGTCGAAGGCATTTTTGGAATCCATGAAGGCTGCCAATTTAGGTTCCTTTGTCTTTTGTTGCCAATCCATTAAATTGATTAGACAACGGATGTTATCATGGATCAGCCTTCCCTTGATGAACCCTGCCTGATCCGGGTGAACTAGGGACCCTACTACGTCCTGCAGTCTCTTGGCCAATACAGAAGTAAAGATTTTCTGGTTGACATTAAGCAGGGAGCTAGGACGGTATGATCCACAGAGGATGGGGTCTTTCCCTGCCTTGGGGATGACTGAAATCTGTGCATACTGATGAGAGGGCAGAGCTCCCTCCCCCTCCTGCACAGCTCTCACATCTCTTCCATATGTAGGGCAAGCTCCTTCACAAAGGCCTTGTAAAATTCTGTAGAGAGTCCATCTGGCCCGGTGTCTTCCCTCCCTAAAGTTATTTAATGGTCCCACTATCTCCTGCTTGGATATCTGGGCCTTGAGCGTCAACCTTCGGGGCTCAGTCAGTTTTGGTATTGTTAATTTGCAGAAAAGGCATCCAACTTCCCTGTGAAATCCTCTATCCTGTCTCCCAGGTACGTTTTTTTGTAGAATGCTGGAAGTTCTGCAAGATCTTCTGGGGGTCAGAGTCATATGTCGTGGACCCTTGGTTATATCTTATCTTCAGTACTACCTGCCCCACTGCCTGTCTGTGCAATTGCCAGGTGAGCAACTTCCCTGCACTATTACCCACCTCTTGTATCGCTGCCTTGAATAGCATAGGGCTCCTTCGATTTTGTTCCCCAAAAGCTTTTCCAGTCTAGCTCTCTATATTTCTAGCTCTCTTTTCACCTCCTCATCCAGGACTATGTTATGCTTTGCCTCTAAGTTAAAAAATTTTTCTTCCAGGGTTATCTGCTCCGTTACCCTTTCCATTTTGGCTGCCACAGCCAAGGCTATGATTTTTCCTGTTAACACAGTTTTACACCCATTCCACCATATAGCTACAAGATAGTCTGTTGGGGTGTTAGTTTCTATATACTCCTGAAGGCAGGCTTTGATCATCATTTTACACTCCTCATTATTTAAAAGAGATACATTAAGTCTCCAAGATGAGGTTTTTGGGGAAGGAGAGAGGAACAGGACCATGGTGATTGCTCCATGGTCAGATAAAGACCTCAGGAGTATCTGGGCTGAGTCTAGGGCATGTACCCGTTCTGTGGCAATGAAGAACAGATCTATCCTGGAGTAGGCCTGATGTGGTGTGGACCAACATGTATAGTCCATAGCCTTGGGGTTCATGAAATACCAGCCCTCTAGTAGTTCCATTTCCTTAGCCAGCCCTCCTAGACACTTCGCAGCAGGTCCTGTACTAACTGGCCTAACCCCAGATCAATCTACGGCTGGGTGAAGTGCCACATTGAAATCTCCCCCTACTACACACAGTTCTCCTGGTGGAAGGGCAAATCTTGACATTACCTGTTTGAAAAATTGCACTCTATGTTTTTCCTGGTTGGGAGCATAAATGTTTAGCAGAGAGCAGGGTATTATCCTGTAGGTGCCCCTCACCAACAAGAATCTACCTGCAGGGTCAGGGTGGATTTCCTTCACCTCAAAGGGGCAACTTTCATGTATTAAAGTGGCCACTCCTCTTTTGTGTGGCTGTGACTGACAGGAAGAGTGGTATACCTGGCCCACCCACCCTATTTTGAGTTTCCCAGCCTCCTAGGGGACCAAGTGGGTCTCCTGAAGGAACACCACCTCTGCTTTCTGCTTTTTCGGTGCATTTAGAACTCTGATTATTTTGATTGGGCTATTCAATCCCTGGATATTGTAGGAGACTTTTTTCCCATCAGCCATTACTTTCTGTGAGTGTTACCTTGGTTTGAATCCCTATCAAAAACAATTGTTAAACAAGACAACATATAACCAACTTTTGTGTGGTACTCCACCAGGCATCCCTGACACCCAGTCCTCCCTTTCAGTGTACCCTGGAGGGCTGGGTGAGGTCCCCTGCCCTGGGACCTTGCACTACACATGCGCTTTAGAGCTCCCTTCTGCATTCTTCCCTTTCATGGTTAGCTCCTGATTTCTCACACCCCTTGTATTCCTTTGCTGTGAGGTCTTATATCACAAGAGGTTCTCTTTCTAAACTTTCTTCGCTTTTCCTTCCCCCTCTTTACCTATATTTCCCCTCCGGGGGAGGGGATGCTTGGGTTCCTAGGTTAGTTACGGTAACTATGTTATGGTTCCATTTTTAGCAATCCCTTTTGTGTTTGTCTTGGTCATGTTGCGTCCCCTCCCCCCAGCTGCTCCTCCCTTCTTTCTCTTTTCTTACAGGTGTCTCCCCATCTCCGCTGGACTAGGCTGGGCTGAGTGAGCAGTCACTTTTTTTTTTTTATTATTCCTTTCTCTCTTGCCTCCACAGTGAGGGACTGCACCGGTTCACCAAGCCATGCCGGGGGGAGGGGCAGTCTTGATTGTCTCCCAGGGGTCTCTCTTGGTGTGGGTGTATAAGAGATCATTACCCTCCCATACACTGATGGTTCTCACAGTCTGCCCCCCCCCCAGATTGAGGCAATCCTCTAGGTCTCAACAGTGGGCAATTCTCAATCAGCCAGCCAACCCTAGGGAGGGCCTAACAATGCTGCTGAGAGTCAATGGTGACCGAGGTACCCGTCCCATGAGCAGGAGCGCAACTGCTTGCTCTGACCTTTAATCACAGCTCTTGGCTTTCTGTACTTTGCTTTTTCCACTGGTTGCCCACCGTTATTGATTCTTTCTATTTTATCTCCTCCCAGCTCGTGTCCTTTACCACCCCAGAGAAAATGCTCAGCACCCATAAAACAGCACTCTGAGGCACAGTGCCAGCACCCAACCTGGGGCTATAAAGTGTATGCCAGACTTCTACCTGAATTCTGCCCCGGTAACAAGCCTCAATTCAACTCTCCACAAGTGCCAGGCCCCTTCCCCAGGTTTACACTTCAGGCTGACTGCTTTAATTTAAGCCACACCGTATCCTGTGCACCCTTCCCTGTAGCCTATTTATGATGCTTTTTAACTCTTGACAGGCCCCCTTCTATTGACCCATGAAAGGAAGGGCTCACCTTCAATCAATCAATCAATCAAAATCTTTATTTATCCAGGCAGGCACCATTGAGCAAGGCTCATTTGCAAGGTGGACCTGGTCATGAATACATCAAAGTACAGTACAGAAGCAGGTATACAAAAAGCAATAATATACAAGGAAGAAAAGTATATACAGTGTATACAGTACGAGTACAAGGTTGAAATAAATAAAAAAAAACAGCATTATTTTACAATTGAAGAAGTCAGCAGATGTACAATCAACCATAGGCATACAGGGGTTATAAGCAGAGATCTTTTGAGTGAGGCAGCCGGTAAGTACACATACAGGGGAAAGAGACCATGTATGGGGTGGCAGGTTAGAGAGGTAAAGAAGAGGAGGGATATATTACTGATGACTGGGGGAAAAATTGAGCTAAAACCACAGAAAGTGACCATGGCTGTCGTGTACTTGTTTATTATGATAATGACGGAGGAGGGGTAGATAATTGGGACACTACTATGGATGGGGTGGGACTTTAGCCAGGCTGGAGTGGACAGGAAAGGGTGGGTGCAGCAGGAAAAGTTAATAGGGAAAGAGTGAGAGCCAGGGGTAGAAACATGGCGAGTGTCAGGATGGAAAGGGGGAGTTGTGGAATTAGTGGGCTAGAGGTGAGGAAAACATTTGCAAGGTGCTTTCATGTAGCGATCATAGAGCGCCTTGAAGATATTCAGGCTAACAGGGTAACTCAGCTTCAAGTTCCTTTGTAAACCGTTCCACAATGTGTGGAAGCTTAGAGCAGCTTTGCCGAAATGAGTTTTGACCCTTGGATCTTGGAGGATAATTAGGGAATAGCTCCTTAGAGCCTAACATGCTCCGGGGAATACAATCTGAGATGTATGAGGGGAGCTTGTTGGTCACCACTCTGAAGGCCCATAGGGCAGCATTTCTATTCCTTCTATAGTGAAGGGAAGTCCAGCCTAAAAGATGAGTACAGGGAGCAGAGGCGTGTGGAAAGTGGAAGGCCAGTAATGAATCTGATAGCTCTGTGGTAGAGGGTGTCCAACTTAGCCAGTGCAGAGGCAATGCAGTGGCTGTAGAGCAGGTCCGCGTAATCTATTAAAGATAGGACGGTAGCTTGAACCAGTTGAATCTTGACCTCCTTTGTGAGCAGGTGCTGCATGGGGTCGCTGCACAGTGCAGTTCTCCTATGTGGATCAAAGTTAGGCCAGTCCCTGTTTCGTGCATGCACAGTAGTCCAATAGCAGCTAGGAACACTGCAGGCCTCCCCATTCCGCCATCAGGCCCCAGCCAGATTCATCTTTTTTCTCTCTTTAGCTCCATCTTTCCTCTCACTCCTTTCCAGCCAGGTTTCCAACAGGATGATTTCTACAAGGGAACTTAGTCCCTGAAAAAACAATTCTTGGCCAGAGCCAAAAGGGCTGCATGTGTTGGGGGTGGGGGGGGGTAGAGAGGGAGGGTTGTGTGGGGAGGATATCTGTAATTTAAAAATAAAATCAGCAGCATCCTGATCATGACACTAGGGGACTGATCACAAGACAGAGTCAATAGGTTGTAGTTCATTGGTAGGCTGATAAGTATCCTGCTGGACAGGATCAGGAGCACTGAGTACCACGCCTGCCTGGCCCATTATCAGGAGCATTGTGGCTGGCTCTCTCCTGAGCATTATGAGCACTGTCTGAATGGGTGGGAATTGTGGGATGTCATGCAAGAACCTCCCTGTCCAGTCCAGGACTAGGGCATCCTCAGGGACTGTACCATGTACTGGTAGTCTGCAGCACCACCTGGGCACCCACTGGGACAGCAATTGGGATGAGCAGAAAAGACCTCAGTCAACATCTCATCCAAAGAATGACACACCCCGATATTTCAGCATCTACTTAATACTGCATCTGGGTACGAGCATTTAAGGTATGAGCCAAAGTCCCAGTATGGAATTAGAACACATGACCTTTTGATGCAGAGCTGCATGTGCTAACAATTGAGTCATACTTACATGCTGAAAGGAAAGGAAAGGAGTTGGGTTTCATATAGGCAATTTCATACACATTGTATCCCAAAGCACTTTACAAGCCACAAACTGTTGCAACAGCCATTAGGAGCAAAGTGAGGTTAAAGAGGCCCTGACCCCATGGGACAACTTTAAACAAATGTAATATTTAAGCATAATCCATTTTATATTTCATGTCTCTTTCTGTAATTCTCACCTTTATTTCTTCACTACTAAGGACATTTGCATGGTAACAGAATTTGTGCTCTATCTGCTGTGGCTCCTTGCCTACACCTGACATCACAGTTCTGTTTGTGACATCACAGTCTGTTGCTGTAGCGATAATTATGATGTCATAAACTGGGATTATGATGTCAGGTGCACACAAATTGCCAAGAGTAGATGAAGTCTAGAGGACAGTGATCCTGTTTTCATGAAACTGTCTTCAGTAATAATGAAAAAGGGGGGTGGTGGGGGTAGGATATAAATCTTACATTTTCAGAGTTATCCCAAATGTGTCAGGGCCTCTTTAAGTGAGACCTAAGGAAGAATAAACACTGAGAGGTTCAGTGAGATGGAGGGAGGTTAAAAAAGGCTAATGGGGATGAAAAACAGAGAATTAAAGTCTGTGTGTGTGTGGGGGGGGGTGATAAAGCTGGAGATCAAGGAGGTTCTGCGGTATTACAGTAGGTAGGGAAAATAGGCAGACTAGGTGGGTCAAGCAGTCCTTATCTGCCATCAGTTTCTATGTTTCTATAGAGAGTTGAATGGCTTGATCAATGTCAACAGTAAGTGGTGGTGGCGAGATTCAAAGTCAAATCTGGGACTCTAGGCTAACAGCTGCACAAATGTACTTTCTTGGACTAAGCACCATAATGTGCTCATGTATAGTTAGGATACACAAGGATTACAAACTTCACTTTTTGTTACAAAAATTTTCATTAAAGAATTTATCAAAGGGCTACCTGCTGGGTGGCGTGCTTCGGTGCTGGCTAGCCAGGTTTGGGGCAGGACGTGGGAGCTGGTTTGGGCGTGGACATGGGAGCTGGTTTCATGGTGAATGTGGGAGTCAGATTCAGGGGTGGACATGGAAACCAGTTCGGTGGTGGATGTGGAAGCCAGCTCAGGGGTGAACATGGGAGCTGGTTCAGGGGTGTATGTGAGAGCCAGTTTGGAGGTGAATGTGCTAACCAGTTCGGGGATAAAATTGGTATCAAGGATACTCACAAGTCTAGTAAAGATCCAGTAAGTAATCTGGTGTTGGAGACTCCCCTGCCAATACCCTGCTCTTCATCCCATAGAACAAAATACGAAAGCTGGGGCTCACTCTACTATATATGGTAACTCTTCTCAAATCTTTATTGGTTACCAACCAAACAAAAATGAGCCAGGGTGATGTTTAGTGGTCCACTGCTGCCCTTCATTCAGGCCCATAAATGTTGTGTTCAGTTTATTTAAAGTCTCTCATTTACTGATTAGACTCTCTATGTTCAGCATTATGGTGCTTTTATCTCCCCAGCATTGCTTAATGATTTCAGGAATCCACTGTCAGACTTCCATTGCAGGGTAAAAAGTACATTACGGCAGCCTAGGGAGTCGGCTGGTGTACTTGAATCTTGAAACTTAAATAATGGTGCTTTTACCTTGAGAAAATATGAATGAAGACAACAGTAATGCACCATGACAAAGTGATTCTGACATCATGAAGTGCTGGGTGATTTCTTCACCTCCTCTGCATTCTTGATCTTGAGCAGCAGTAACTTCTTTTATGATCATTTAAATCAATGTTTTGTTGTAGACATGCAATACTACTGCAGTGCATGCAGCATCAGCTACAGTTATAGATATGACCTGAACTTTGACCAAAAATGTCTACAACTTATCTCACCAACCTACCTATGCACTGGTAGCACTGCTGCTTTTGACACTGGAGACCTGAGTTCAGGAACCAGCCCCGAACATCAGAGGGCCAGCTGGGGAGGAGGCAGGATGAGTGTCTGCAGGACTACTCTCCTCCTCTGGTGGGGTGGACTGTGGATCCTGTCATAAGTGCAACTCCCAATGGAGGCTAGCAGTACAGCACCAGCCCAAGACCATGCAGCTGGGAGGAGGTATTGGTGGACATCTATAGGGTGCGTGTGGGAGCGTGCGCACCTTACACTGACATCATTGCAAGTACACATCTCCAAGGGGCAACTTAAGCTGAAAACCCCTGAAGCAGCTTAACAATGATGCCAGGGCCCTCAGAAGCACCACCTCTAGTTCAGTCTGGGGAATGCTGGGGGGGACAGGATTAGCATCTCAGTCCTCCCCCTTGGGGTGTGGGAAGCACCACTGTGGGAGCCAAGCCATGGCCTCCCAGATTCCCCCAGTAAGTCCCCAGGGCTGGTACAGCAAAGAGGCAAACCTTAACGATGTACACTGGCAGATATGGAGTACATCCCCTGCCTCCTCCAGCACAATAAAGTCAATTAAAAAAAGTCTGCAAGTTATTTCATATAAATCTGTAAGTGTACCTGCTTTATTGAACACTGCTGTTAACCTTGACATCCTATTCTAAACCAGGCATTTTGTTTACGTCAGTCTCTGTCACACTGGCTTGAGGAGCTCTTTAAAATGAATACAAAATAAAACAAATTTAAATGCTCTATTTTTGTCTACATGCTCCAATTTAAGTTAAGTTAGTAATGTGCACAGCTCAGTAAAATGCTTTTTAAACCTCAGGTGGAAGACTTAGGGCAGGATTCACACAACAGATGCGCCAAGCGCAACCCAGATGTGCCGGCGCAAGTCAGAAATGCGCCGGAGGCCAATCCAGGAACAGGGAGGAAGTGCCAGTGCAAACGAGATGCCCTGTGCCAAAAGACATGCACCATAGGCGCAACGTAATGACATGCGGCACATATACAGGGGGCGTACCCATGCATACACAGCGCATCCCAATCCACAGAGCACAACCAAGGTGCAGCAATGGAGCAATCCCAGTGCAAATCCAAGATGTGCCAAAGAAGGATAAGTACAAAAGAAGGAGACTTAAGTCCAGCACACCAGCAGGCCATCAATGGAACGACGACAGCAGGTCACACACAGAGGGGAATTTGAACCAGAGGGAGAGCCACAGGCAGGCAGAGTGCCAGCAACAACACCAGGCAGCAAGCTACAGCAGAGGGCCACAGCAACAGAGGGGATGAACCCAGCAGCAGTTGCCATTGCTGGTGCCCTAATGAGGAGGAGGAGGAGGAGGAGGCAGGGCACCGGAAGGAACCGTAGGTGGCCAGCCCCATGGTGGTATCGCATCCAGCTGTCCTTCAAGCAGCTGACAGAGGTGGAGACAGTCGAGCGATACTGCCTCAACAGGGCCATGCTGAGGAAGCTATGTGAGCTGTGCCATGATGTGATGCAGGCACCTACTGCACGAGGTCATGCCATCACGGTGGAGACCAAGGTGACAACGGTCATATGCCTGCTCACCACAGGAACCTTCCAGAGGCCTACAGGGGACACCACTGGCATATCACAGGCCTCATCGTCCCGCCTCCTCACACAGTTCCTCACTGCACTGCTACTGCATGCTTCTGAATACATCAAATTCCCCAGCACGCAGGCAGAGCGGACAGAAGCCATGCAGGGGTTCCACAGGGTGGCACGCATGCCAGGTGTCATAGGGGCAATCGACTGCACCCATGTGGCAATCAGCACACCACCTGGTGAGGAGGGCATCACATACATGAATTGAAAGGGGTACCATTCAGTGAACTGCCAGGTGATGTGTGGTGCCACGGAGCGCATCAATGTCTGCGCTACACACCCTGGGAGTGCACATGATGCATACATATGGCACCAGTCGGCACTCTGCACAAGGTTCGAGGCCGGGGACATCCAAAGTGGATACCTGTTAGGTACATGTGACTGAGTGCTAGCAGTCCGGGGGGGGCACCATGACTGGGACACCTGGGGTGGGTTGTGGGCGGGCAGGCACAGGCATGAAGGCATTGGGACAGCAGGGGTGTGGAAGGGTGCTGGGGTAGATGTAGGGAGGCATGAGACTGATGTGCACCACATGATGGATGGGGGCAGGCAGGGGCAGCTGGCACAGGGATGCAGGACCGCCAGGCATGCCGCTGCATGGGTGGTGGAGCAGGACAGGGGCACAAAACACTGGTCAGGACGGGGTTGGACCACACACCACAGTGCAACACCATGTACTAATGGAGACACATCTACCCCCACAGGTGATGCTGCATACCCATTGCGGCCCTGGCTCCTCACCCCCATCCGACAACCCGGAACAGTTGTGGAGGAACGCTACAATGAGGCACACATCGTGACACGCGCCATCGTAGAGCGTGTCTTCGGCATGCTGAAGATGCATTTCCGGTGCCTGTGTCAGTCAGGTGGTGCCCTACAGTACAGCCCTGAGAATGCCTGTGGCATATTCCTGGCCTTTTGTATGCTACACAACATGGCCCATGACCATGGGATACCTGTCGAGGCCAGTGAAGGCAACAGTTCCGGGGAAGAGGAGGGGGTGGAAGAGGGCATAGCAGGGGCACACCCTGGGGACCATGGAGCTGAAGGCAGACTTGGGCACAGGGATCACAGGATGGTGGCTAGGACACGGGCATACCGCACACAAGTGGTGGAGGAACACTTCAGGACATGCAGGTGAGTATGCAGGTTGGTACATGTGCAGGTGTGAGCACCACAGTATAGGGACAGCATGACGGAGGAATGGCGGGTACCGTATGCCACACCAGGGTGCACATGCAGGTGCATGCACATGGTGGGGGGACATACACACTCACACACAGGCACCATGCATGCACCACACCAAAACCACACAGGCCATGCCCACACTGTCACAGGTCAGTGTGCACTGCGGCCAGCAGACGGGCACTGCATGCACCAAAATGCACTCATCATTCCCATGGCACATGGCACGACAGCAGTACACACAAACACTCTGGAGCACCTGCACAGGCAACACAGGGGGTGCCAGGGCAACCATGTGGCTGGATACTGCCAAGCACAGTGGCACTGGCACCACCCACAGGGCAGCCAGTACACACAGTCATGCCACCCACTACCACAGGCCCCTGGGCATGGACATCACAGGGCTGCCCAACGACTGCCACAGACGCACGGGCTGCCTCTGCCATGGCCACTGGTGATGGGGGTGCCACCACTGGCCACAGGGGCTGTCCCCAGGGACCCCTCAGGAATGCTGCACTGAGACTGTGAACAGGTGCTCAGTGGGGTGGCTGTCTTATGCCCACCAGCTGAGCCATGGCTGGAGGGAATGGATGCCAGTGGTGATGGGGTCAGCAGCAGGGGGCCCACCTGGACCCACCATCGGAGTGTCCTGGACATGCTCCTGGGTGTCCAACTGGACGCATGATGTCCATGGTGTACTGTGGATGCAGCCACTGCCTCTGCAGCAGCCGCGATCTGCTCCATGGCTGTGGTCATGCCCACCTGCATGAGGCATGTCTCAGCCAGCATCTGAGCACACCACACCACCGCAGACTCATGCTCCTGGACCATGATGGCCCTGTGGCTCCAGAACTCCACCCGGAGTGCATCCTGACTGTCCACAGTTGCCCGCAACAGGTCAAGGTAGACACCCATGTTGTCGGCAGATGATGCGGCATGGGGGAGGCGCCAACATACTCGGGATGGTTCAGCCTCACCAGGGTCATCCACAGGCAGTGGACGCATCCTGTCAGGCTCTGCTGTGTGTGTATCTGGGCTGGGCACAGGTGCCTGCTATCCATGCATGTCATCCACTGGGCCCACTGTAGTGGGTGCGTGCACACTGGCGCCCCGACTGGATGCCACTGATACCACCAGCACTGCACTGGGCAGTGGTGCAGAGGGCATGGCACACAACCCCAGGCAGCTGTGCCACCGCTGCACCGGTGTCCATCATGGTGGGCACACCGTTGGCACCCAAGGTCCCATGCACAGGCATCCCCATGCCGCGTGCACCACCATCACCCATAGCAGTGGTGCTGCTGACGGTAGAACATGCATCGGTGCCAATGCCCTTTTCCTGCAAGTCACTGGCAAGCAAGATGAGTGCATCTGCTATGTCCACCGCCTCATCTGGGTCAACATCAGACAACCCAGCCAGGCCCCCCAACCATGGATTGTACCTGCCTGCAGCACCACCAGCACTGATGGAGGGCTCTGCAGGGCCCTCCACCACAGGGTCCTTGACCAGTGGTGTGCAAAGCATAGACGTCACAGGTGTGGACACGCCCACATTAGTGTCATCGGCCCCATGGGGTGGGCCCGCATCATTGCCTATAGGGGTTGCAAGTCAGCTAAGGCCACGCCCTGGAGTCATGATGGAGCTGTGGAAGAGAGAAAGGGAAACATGGTTAATGCACAGGATGCACATGACACACAGCACGGTCAGCCACACACTGCCGGGTATGCATGCCTGTCCATGGCGGGCGCGGACGGGGTGCACAGCTACTCACCATACTGTGATGAGCTGTCCCTGTCTGGAAGCCACCCCCTAGGATGCCATGCATGGCCATCCCTGATACACTGGCAGCCAGGAGGGCCTCATTGGGGCTGAGCTGTGCCACCGAGCTGGGTCCTGGATGCTGGCCACCCTCTCCTTGGCCCTCCATCAGCTGTCATTCCAATGCTTTCTGCACTCCTGCACCATGCAGTTGTATGGTGTGACCGCGTTCATGTGCCAGGCCATCTCCTCCCAGCCCTCCGCATGCACCGTCCTGCTGCCACCCCTGCCGGTGAGTACATCCAGGCATAGATGGCAAGCCTCAATGAGTGCCCTCTCTTCATCCCTCGTGAAATTTGGTCACCGCTTGGAGGCAGCACCTGCCTCCTCGGACATGTCAAACACTGTGGGGAGAGGCAACCTGGTGTCAGACCCATCCATGTGTACACACAGACCCGCACCCATCTCCCACTGTCTGCAGCCTCACCATGGACTGTGATGCCGGTGGCCTGTGCTGTGGTCCGTGTGTGGGCTTCCAAGCACATGCGGACATGCACCATGGTATGTGGTCCATGTAAGACAGCGCATGTGCCACACATGGCACCCAGGACACGGTCGGGATACTGTGTAGCCTCCGCAGGGTGTGTGACACTGACCCATCTGCAGTGTGTGTGTCCCATTACCCCAGCAGTGTGTGTCCCACCATTATGGTGCCACATCATACCTAGGTGCCACCCCTGTGATGGCTGCAGGGTGGAGGGGGACTTCCATGTGGTGGCACACACTGTTGGGATGGCAGCAGTGTGCGTGCTGGCAGTGGTGATACTGTGCCTGCACAGGTGTTGCACTGTGCAATGTACATACATGTGGCATGGTGCTGCATGCCCCTCACAGTGCAGTCCACCCCCAGCCATACGTCCCATCCCTGTGTCCCTGTGTACATTTTGTGGGCCTCTGTACACATCGCATCCCCCCCCGCACACTGCACTGCCTCAGCGCACTGCCAACCACACCACAGACTGGCAGCGGTGCTACGTACCTGCTGTGCTGTGTGTCTCCCGGTGACCCGGTCATCTGCTGTGGACTTGGCAGGACCCAGTCCAATGATGCCCCGTGGATACATTCCTACAGTTGTACAACATGGTTTGCCGTGAGTGTGACCTAATGGATGTCTGGTCCCACATGTGGTGTACTGGGACACCATCAGTTGTGCACGCTTCGATGCAGGCACACCAGTGTGTGCTGTAGCCCTGTGAAAATGGCTGTATACTCACCCTGTAGGCATTGACTCCTGTCAGTGTCCTGGACTCAGCCTGCTGAATTGGGAGCATTTATGGCTCAGGGCATGCAAATGAGGCCTGAGCACCTGTTAATGAGATGCTAATCGTCTGAGTTGCCCATGCGTGGTTGATGGGGCTGTTTGGGGCACATTCTTTATAAATAGCATAATTGCTCCCAGCTCATCTCACTTTGCACAGAGCATCTGTGTGATGCGCCAATTACCATACGGCTCATTCCCAGCGCATGCATGACCTGGGTGGTGCATCTGCATGACCTGGGGCGCATTAGACATGGCGCATCCCTCGCTCATGCGCAGTGTCCATGTGATATGGGGCATCTTCCATGATGCGCTGTTTCCAGCCGCAGACCGGAGCACGATAGCGTGCCTGATGATTGCGGTGCCATGTACCGTATCGCGCAGCATGTCCCATGATGCACCGCCCGTGCAGCCTTGATCCGGCCATCCCCATGGATCATGCACTATGTGCGGTACACATTCAAGGTGTATGCTGTGTACAACATGGCACCTGCACCACGCATGCACGACCGTGTCCTGGCCATGCAGCACCATAGTGTGGTGATGTGCACATGCGCAGGTCCATCACCAGCGGCCAATCACGCGTCATGTTCAGTGCATGCTGTGCTGCACATGCCTCACTGTTTCACGTGGTGCATAACGGTTGGTAGACGGTGCATTTCCTGTTTGTACCTTGCTACTGTCTGAACACAGTGTAGGATGCTAGAGCTGGGAGAATGGTGCCTAGGGCCATGAACTGGTCACATGTGGAGCTGCTACATCTTGTAGCACAGGTCATGGCTGTGGAGGGATGCCTGTTTGGATAGGAGGACCTCCATGTGCTCAGGGCCTGGGTGTGGGCCACCATTGCATCACACATTGTGCACCATACTGGGATGCCACGCACAGGGGAGCAGTGCAGGCATTGCTATGGTGACCTCCAAAGGTGGGACCCAGAGAGGCTTGTGCGGCTGCGGTGCCGTGTACGCAGGGGTGCACTGCCATGTCCAGGTAGGTGTTCTTTGGCTGTATCCTTCTGTGGCACATGCTGGGTGTGTCTATCACTGCCCTCATGGTGATCCTGTGCTGCATTGCCCTGGTGCCGAGGGGGCAGGGCATGGCTGTGTGTGCCTGCTTACACCAGGTGCTTCACACCCTGCCATCACTGTCTGCTGCATGGCCACACGCTGGCAAGGGGGGTGCTGGGGACTTGCATCCTGCATGGTGGCAGTGTTTGCTCATGGTGCTGTTTGTTGTGTTTTGCAGGACATGGGGCCAGGCAGCATGCTGCGGATGCAGCTGAGGAGCATTGTTGGCAATACTTGGGTGCCAGATCTGGTGCCCCGCCAGGGGCGGGTGAGTAACGCTTTCCATGATTGCAGTCTGTCTAGTGTTGTGCGGTCGGTGGTGGGTGGGGTTGTGTTCCACATTCTTGCCCTCAGTGTGTGTTCCTTCTGTTGTTTGCTGTAGGTGTTCATGATCAACATGCTGTTCCAGGAGGTGATGGCGGTGGTGCTGCACCAGTGGATGTGGACCGGAGGATCCATGTGGCCATCCAGGTGGCCCTGCGCTGTCTTTCACGGACTGTTCAGTGCCGGTCAGCTGCCCTGCAGGGTGTCATGCTATGCCTTCTGGTCCATGCCAGGGTGCTGCATGGCAGGGCATGGCACCGCTAGTGTCCCCCTGCCACTTTCTGGAAGACATCCTGTATAAATAGTTGCCCTACCCTGTCCCCTGTATGTGTCCCTTTCCTGTCCTCCTTCCCGTCCCTGCTGCCCCTCTTCCCCATCTGTAGATGTTGTTGTTGTTCTGCCTTTTCTGGCATTTGGTTTGTACAGTTTTTATGGCCGTTACGTTTTATAAAGTTGTTTTACTCTACACTTGTGTCCATGGGTCTGTTTGTTCCAGCTCTGTAGTTGCTTCTCCTGCCTTCCTGTTTTGCTCCAGTTGTTCTGCTGGCTCCCCTGTGTGGCTGCAGGGCTACCTGCCTGCCCTGGCACATCACTGGTTGTGCTGGTGCATCTGCAGTTGTGCCATTGTGTCCTGTGGCAATTTACGGTGTTGTTGCGCTTGGTGCGTGGCACGGCACATCCCTCTGTGAATGGCTATGCGTGGGCTTGGTGCATCTATCTTGCACAGGTGCATCTGAGTTGCGCCAGGTGCATCTTCTTTGTGAATCCTGCCCTTAATCTTGAAATCAGTAAGTGATGCTGTAGACAGAAAAATATTTGAAGAGATTTATCACATGCAGTGGAGTGAGCCCCAGGATACAGCAGTCAGCCTAGACAGCTATATCCCATAGATATAGGATTATACTAGTTTTTTAAATAAAAATTATGCTGTCCTGCTGCCCAGTCCTTAATGTTGCTTCGTAGGGCTGGAGCAACTGCAAAGAGCCATTTCAGGGTTAGGTCATTGTTTGGGTATCTCAACTGTGGAGGCATGGAGCACCCAGTGTACTCACCTAATGAATGATGTAGCTGTCTGCAGTCTGTGAAGTGCTTTGGGGAGGATGCAGTGTGTAGAAAAAGAACTGAACAAATTACTTCCTTCCTCATTATAGTGATTTACAGTATGGTTACAGCACCCATTTATTACTATAAGTGAAGTCCACAGATGATCATCCCAAGCCATTTGTGAGTTATGCTCTCAAAGGGGACAGGAACATGTTTAGAACATTATTAATAGATCAAAAACAGTTGGATCTGACTAATAAACATATCTGAAAGTCTATGTATTGCCTCCTATCCTTATTGTTTTGTATATTGTGATTTTATATGTCCTTCACAGATCTGCTAAAACACAATGTTCTGATGCTGCTCGTGTTCAGCCAACTCGGAGAGATGTCGTTTACACTAGGTAATAACAGAGGATGAGCATGCACTCTCTCACAAGAGCAGACTGTTGTCAGAGAGAGTGTGCATGAAAAGCCATGCATTCATGTTTAGCTGATTATCAGTGTTTCAATCAAAGAAGAATGGGAAAATTCACAAACTCTGAAATTAGACTGTCAGACTGAAACAGCATTTTATTCTTTAAAACACAATTATTACTTATTTGCCGATGGCGTTTCTGTCATCTGTATTGACAATAAGAAACGTTAAATGATCACAGACGGCTTTGAACTTGCATGTGCCAATGATCTGAAGAGAGGTATATCCCTCTCTAATACACCTCCTGCTCACATTTTTTTGTACTTAGCATTTATGTTGCTGACTTATGCAGCATTCATTTTTTTTTACAATTCACTGTCATATAAAAGAGCACCATGCCACTTCTCTGTTCCCTCTCAATGCTCTCAATCTCTTTGAACACTCGAGATAAGCCGACGGTTCTCGCTGGTGATTTTAAAAAACAGATCAGAAAACTATAATTAATTAGGTCTGTGTGTGTGGGGGGGGGGGATAGCAGCTTGCATGTGTGAGGGTTTACACACTAGCCACCCATCCAACAATCCAAAGCTAATCAAACAATCTGTGCACTCCTGGGCAACTGTTATTTGTCATCTTTCCTGTGTTCAGTAATATTGGCTCCCTCAACTTTCTTTCAGCAAGTATATGTAAATGTTTTTATTTTGTACTTTGCAACCATGTGCACAAAGTCATAGATCCATCTGTAGTATTTGTTGACCCCCCCCCCCCATTCTTAACACAGGTAGTCAAGGCATTTTTTTCCTATGATATTGCTTGGATGCAGCTGGTAATGGCTATTTATTTTTTAAGTCTCATCTGAGACTTTCATAAATGCGGAGGTTTATGTTAACCTGTTCGGGCACTGGGAGTGCATAACAGGTGACGCTACGATAGATATAACAGCAGTAAATGAAATCATGCTGAAACAGGTAATAGTTCAGACTTTGTGAAACAACCAAGAAGGTGATGCATGACACCACCCTATATGTGGCCAGATACTGTAATTTGTGGTGGTTTTTTGAAATGATTTGTAGGCGCTGAGCAGGAGATGACGAGAAACAAACATGGGGTAAAACAGACATGCAGCTAGCCATGCACAGGACATGCCCAAACACCAACCCCACCTGCCCAAATCTCTGAAACGTCACTGAAAATAAATGCTGTAGATCTGTGCCATATGTGAGATGTTTGCAGGCTTCAGGAATCAGCAAAAACTGTTGAGCCTTTCTCTATGTACTCCCTCGCACATATCCAGTTACACCCAGTCAGGGACTGACTGGCTCAGCAGTGCTTGTGGACTTGCTTAGAAATCGTGCAATAGTTAGACAAAGAGCTGATTTAGCATTGTCCTACAGTAGAGACTGAATCAGCCTGTCAAAACAACTCAAGCTGCCTTTTAAACCTCTCTCAAATAAAATTTGCTGGCCTATGAAAACTGCGTCTTTATCCTGACCTGATTCCCCTTTCTGTCTGCTTTTAATAGCTTTGGTTTTGGCTTGTTTAGTTTACTGGCATTTGATCCCCATATTAAAGAAAACAAAAAACTTCAGGTACAGATGTATATATTATCATTACGTTCATTTTGTTTATCTTCTTACTTTTATTTTACTCCTCATCTCAAAGTTGATTTCTTGCTTAACTTCCTTTCTCCTATCCCTTTCTCTTTTATTAGACTGCTTTAACTTTTTTTTTAATTTTACCTACTTTCCTTTCTGAAGTACAGATGGGAGAAAGAAGAGAATCAACTCCAGTTGTTTCCTAAATTTGCTGTTATGATCTTGGTAAATGTAATATTGTCAAAGAAAGGAGATGAAGAGCCGGCCAAGGAAGCAGAACCTGATGCTGCAGTCCAGGGCAGTAAACAAAAGGCATGGCTGGGCTAACCAGAAAACCAGAGAAATCTCATCTGCTTGCACTGACAGTAATATAATTGAGTCTCTGGCTGTAGAAGAGGTATTTGTTGGTGTGTGTGTGTACAGTATGTTAGGAGAGGAACATTCTGCCAGTGGAATTTTGCAGAATTTTGAATCCATATATTCTTTGGTAAACATTCCATAATAAACACTGCATATCTTGAATCTTGGTGCCATCAAAGGACAAACTTTGTCCAGCAGTAATACAATGACATCATCAATGACATCATTTGCAATGGGCAGAAAGACTATTTTATCATAAGTGCACACAAGTAAATCTATTGTTTCTACATTTAAACATGCTTTTCCCAACTGAAAAAAGTTTAAAAAAGGAGCCCTTTTCATAAGTGCAAGAAGACACTCCAGGGGTGTGCATGGAATAGATTTTGCTGCACTTCTGGGGGCTGAAGGCACTTGGGCTGTGACCTCGTGCCTCACTACACTCCTGGGCATGTGGTAAAATCTGTTCCATGCACACCCCATTGTGTCTTATTGCTTACCTATATTCTGTTACTGGGCTACTAATCTTTCTTACTGTCCTGGCCTTTTATTGTGCAAGCCAGTTACCACTTCTGCCTTGCCCCATATCCCACCCACCTGGTGTTTGTTTCATTTAACTGGGCCTTTCCTGCCCTTATCTCCCTGTCTCAGGGGGTCTTTATACAATGGGGGCCTTGTTTGCCCCCTTCTCTCTATCTCTGCATGTTCTGGGCTTTACGTTATTGAGTGGGGTCTGCCCTGCCCCTCTCCTTGTGTTCTGTACACCCTGGGCTTTTCTATACTGCTATGGAGCTACTCTCTTTCTTCCTCAGTGCTACTATCTCAATTTGTTGCTTTCCTGCTCACTTGTATATTTCCTTAAACGAGACCTGCCATGCCCCTTTCTCTCTTTCCCAGCCATCTGGTGGTGCTTTCATGAATAATGGGCCTACTGGGTGTTTTCTCAATTAGGACTTTTCCTTGCTCCTTGGCTCTTGTGACACTGTCTATCACATCCTCCTCAAGGGTGGTTCATAACCCAGGTTTTGTTTGCCCCCACACTCTTTTTGCTCCATTGGAGCCTTGTTTTAATTCTGCACTAAAGGTGGTTGTGTCAGGGTGTTACGGGGCATAACCTAAGGGGTGCAGTGCTAGCATAGACGAGTAAAACACTATTCACCCATACAGTAGTTGTTGCCACCCATCACCCATACACAAAAACAGAACACAGAATAAGGCCAAACACCGAAAATACAATAAATAAAGAACTGTAAAGATTGTTTTTAGGGATGGATGAAAAGGTGAGGCCAAGGGAACACTACCAAGTGGGAAAAACACTTTAACAGCATACTTCTAATCAAAATGTCTGAAGCTTAACTAGCATGTAAATTGAATTTCTGTAATGGTTAGAAGACATTGTCGCTTCGGATTTAAACAGGGCGCATTTTAACTCTCATGACTCTAAGCAAAGTTCTGTATGTAGTAATCATGAAAACTGAAGTACTGAATGGTAAAGAGACTGTCACTCTTTATTTTAAGCAAGGGGCCGATAAACTCTATACTGACTACCTCAGTCTGAGGGGGATACCCATAAGAGTAGACAGACAGAGAAGGGAAATATTCTAGAGGAAAATCCAATGGCTTATTTTCATGCTTGGTCTAGGGGCATTTCCCATCCCTGAACACCCTGGCCATAATCAAAACCAAGAGACAGAGTACTTGTCTGTATGAAGTCCATGATGCTGTGAAATTCATCTGAAATGAAGTTGATGGGCACACCATGAATTTGCTAGAGCTGAACTCCTCTGGAACTGCTGAAGTTGGATGCCACTGAAGCTGGTGCTGGAAACCATTGCAGTAGTGAAGCTGAACACCTCTGGAGCTGCTAAAGCTGGAGCTGAATACCTCTGAAGATGCTGAAGCTGGAGCTGAATACCTTTGGAGCTGCTGAAGCTGGTTGCCACTAAAGCCACTGAAGCTGGACACCATTGAAATTGCAGGCTGGACACTGCTGGAGCTGCAGACACCAGACATGTGCTGGAGTGGCTGAAGCTAAATGCCACTAGAGCTGACACTTGGACACCTGTGCAACTACTTCCCGAAGACAAAATATGCTTGCAGGCTCTAACCCCTAGCTATGCACACTAAGAAACCTCTGATGTGACCCCCACACACCCTTGGATCTTTGGAGTGACCACTGGGTTCCCTCATGGCCACTGTGTTCAGATCCTGACATCACACAATTTCCTTCCAGGTACCCAAGATGACTGTCAGGCTTTCCAGACCATCTCCTAGCTCTGATTCTCAATCACAGTTAAGATAAAACCTGTCTTACCAGTGTGGAGCTTACCAGCAACTGTCTAGACTGGTTAAAATAATTGTAATAGGGTGCCTCAGGCCACAGAGTACTGACCTGCCAATACTCACATGCCTTTGTGACTTCTCACTAATACCCCCTCCTCAGTCATGTCCTTCTCTGTTCTTTGACTTCTCAATTGTACTTTTAAGCTATGCCTTTTCTGTTGTTTGTTCTTCTGGATCTTCCTCCCTTGGAAGTGTCCCAGCACCAGCAATGTGCAGCTAACTGTCCGCTGAGCTTCTCTCTTTGGTGGTCACTTGTCACTGTCAGCATCTCTCTATTTTTTTTTCTCTGTCTTTCTTTAGCTCTCCTTATGCAAAAGGTGGGGGACTGATTGGCTTTTTTTAGCCTCCTGCTGCTCTCTGTTTCACTCTCTCTTTTTTTTAAGAAAATTCTCTTTCAAGTGCTTTCTTTCTTTTCCTCATTTTATTTCAGCTCTGTAGAGCAAGTGCAGTTTATGCCAGCCGTATCTCTCTTTTTTTGTGAGAGACACTCCAGCATGACTTGTTATCCTCTCTGCCGTGTCTGTCTCTTTTGGTTGCTCTTTATCCCTCCCTCTCTCAGGGGTGCTCTGTCCCTCTGTCTCTGTCTCTGTTTCTGTCTCCGTCTCTGTCTCCGTCGCTATCTCTATCTCTATCTCTACCTCTGTCTGTCTCTGTCTCTATCTCCATCTCTCTGTCTCTATCTCTATCTCTGTCTCTGTCTATCTCTATCTCTATTTCAATCTCATTTTCTATCTCTATCTCTATCTCTATCTCTATCTCTATCTCTATCTCTGTCTCTGTCTCTATCTCGATCTCAATCTCTATCTCTACAGTATCTCTGTCTCTCTCTTTGTCTCTGTCACTGCCTCTGTCTCACTCTCTGTCTCGCTCTCTCTCTCTCTCTCTCTCTGTCTCACTCTCTATCTCTATCTCGCTCTCTCTCTAGCTCTGTCTCACTCTCTCTCTCTCTATCTCTGTCTCGCTCTCTCTCTCTATCTCTGTCTTGCTCTCTCTATCTCTATCTCTTTCTCGCTCTCTCTCTCTTTCTTTCTCTTTATCTCTATCTCTGTCTCACTCTCTCTCTCTGTCTCTATCTCTGTCTTGCTCTCTGTCTCACGCTCTCTATCTCATTCTCTCTCTCTATCTCTATCTCACTCTCTCTATCTCTATCTCACTCTCTCTATCTTTCTATCTTGCTCTCTCTCTGTCTCTCTCTATCTCGCTCTCTCTCCCTATCTCTGTCTCGCTCTCTCTCTCTCTCTCTCTCTCTCTATCTCTAGCTCTGTCTCGCTCTTTCTCTCTATCTCTTTCTCTGTCTCGCTCTCTCTCTCTCTATCTCTATCTCTGTCTTGCGCTCTCTCTTAGGAATCTTTTCCTCTGTCCCTCTTTTGTGAGTAGTTGTGACAGTATTGACAGCACAGTAACACTTCATGTCTGCTCCTCTCACCACTGCTGTCCAGCTCAACTGCCCCTGAACTCTTACTATTTTTGAAAAATGAACAAACATTTCAGCATCCTTATAGCACAAACCATGGCTCATCCTGAGCAAACTCACGCCTCTCTCTCTCTCTCTCTCTCGCTAGCATTCCCTGTTAACTAGAAGACTAGGAACATCTCCTAGGCCTGCTGGGGCACACTGGTGTTAGTACACCCACAGGGCTGCTGCACAAGTGCTGCAAATTGTTATGGGGAGGTAAAGGGATGTGATCCTCCCAAGTAAGGTATGCTCAGGAAGCAATAACAAATAATTTTTTTTTTGCTTGTTTGTTTTTTTACTAATGGGCATTGTAGATTGGCCTGAACAGGCACAACATCCTCTACTCCCCTCCCCACAGGAATACTAGGGAAGGGAGGTGAAGGATCCCAGCTGGGTCAGAACACACAGTACAGCAGGCAGACAAACTCTAACAGCTGAGGTAAGCGCAATTTTCTTTATTTTATGAAGGTGGGGTAGCCCACTCTTTACCCTTTTCATAAGGTAACTGCGGCCCCACACAGCTGTAGCTTTAAACATTATCACTGTTAACCATTCTTAATATCCGTAACACAGAGATCTACACTCTAACATCTATAATGGGTTAAATTTATATGCTGTAGCATTTGGAGGCAGTATGGTGCAGTGGGTTAAGGCTCTGAGCTGCAAATCTGGAGACCTGGGTTTGAATCCCACAGCCCCCAGGTGCATACTGTGTGACCCTGAGCAAGTCACTTAACTTCCTTGTACTCCCAGGTTGCACCTGCAAACAAGTTTTCAGCTTAGTGTGTCTCACCTGGTAAAATAATTGGTAAAAAAAAAATTTGAATGTCACCTTGAGTCCATAAAGTGTTCTTGTTGATTCAAGGCACTCACTAATGTTTCTTCCTGGCAGACACAGGACCTGTTTCCTGGTGGGTGTCCCCGGTTGCTTCTCTTTCACCTCTGTAAAGTCTTCATTTGCATTTCAACATTCTCAGGCAGCTGAGAAACGCAGTCTCTCAGACCCCAAACCTGAATTCTGACTATAGGATTCTGAAGCATGAGGCCTAAACAGAGCCTAAATGGAGACGGTCCCAGAGGATTATTATTAAGAGTCTCAGAAGCTGTCTTCTGGGCAGGGTCAATTGGTTTACCTGCAGAAAAAACATAAAATTTGAGCCTCACATCCATCATGGGTAAGCTGATGGAGATTATCCTGAAGGAGGGGCTGGTGGCCCTCCTGGAGGCCAAAGGGCTACAGGACAGCAGACAGTATGGCTTAACAAGTGACAGATCCTGCCAAGTCAACCTGGTGGAGTTCTATTACTGGGTAACTAGGCAATTGAACGGGGGCCATGCGGTGGATGTCCTGTACCTGGACTTCAGTAAGGCATTCAAGTCAGTGCTACATGGGAGGCTGGGAAGTAAGTTAGAAAGCACAGGGGTGGGTGCAAAGCTGGTGAGATGGGTAGGGAACCGGCTTCATGGAAGGCAACAGAGGGCAGCGGTGAGTGGGGAGATCTCATCCCCAAGGGTAGTGATGAGCGGTGTTCCACAGGGCTTGGTGTTGGGACCAGTGTTGTTTGGGATATTCATTGCAGACATATTACTGAGCATCAAAAGCAAGACCATTCTATTTGCTGATGACATCAAGATTGGAGTGGTGGTGGATGACCTAGGGGGATGGTAGGGATTGCAGGATGATCTGACAAAGCTGGAAACCTGGTCAGACACCTGGCATCTGGGGTTCAATGCCAAAAAGTGCAAGGTGCTGCGCTTTGGGGTGAAAACCCCAAGGAGGAGTTATCAGCTGGGGGAGTGCAATTAGCTGAGACAGAGGAGGAGAAGGATCTGGGGGGACTCATTATGGGGTCAATGAACCACTCTGCACAATGTAGGAAGGCAGCTGCAAAGGCCAACCAAATGCTGGGTTGCATTGCAAGGGGTATATCCTCGAGGAGGTGGGAGGTGATTCTGCCACTGTATAGATCATTAGTTAGACCGCACCTGGAGTACTGCATGCAGTACTGGCACCCATACCTAAAGAGGGATATTAAGTTATTGAAGGGGGTGCGGCGCAGGGCGACAAAGATGATCAAGGGTCTGGGGGACTTACCATATGAGAGAAGGCTGAGGGAGTTGAACATGTGCTCCCTGGAGGAGAGGAGGGACAGGGGGATATGATTGAAACCTTCAAGTACATGAAAGGAATAGCCAGCCCGGTGGCACTGAGGATTGAGGCACTGGACACCACACCTCACACCACACCAATGAATTGTGTTCGGGAGCAAACATGGGTCGGCAGGGTCGGAGTAGGATGGAGTGTCCTCAGACAGCTCTCCTTCTCTGGGGTGGAGGGTCTCCCAGCAGACGATGCTTGCCTGACCCCTAGCGGCAGCTGGGGGCTGGCACACCAATGCTGTGTCTACAAGGGGGAGGCAGAGGAACAGCCATCGGATGTACTGCAGGTGGATGCATGCATGGTATGTCCCCTGATGGCATTGCACGCTCCTCTGCCTAAGAGGGTGAAAATGTGGAAAAAGATGCCATCCTGGTTGAGCGGCTTGATGGCCGTCCAATGGAGCACCGGCTCTGGGGACATCACCTGAATCTGGATCCAGACAGGGTGGGCGAGTTGGGGGCTCCACACCACCCTGCTGTGGGGGAGTATGCTGCAGAGGAAGAAGGTGAGGACCCTGAATGAGTGCTGGTTGACGGACAAAGATGGAGTCCTGAGGGGTTGCCGGAATCCGGGAAGCAGACCAGGTATGCCAGGAGAAAGAGATTGCTAAAAAAAAAAGTACATGAAAGGAGTAAACAAGACAAGTATGGAAGGGCTGTTCAAAGTAAGGGAGTAGAGAGACACCTGGGGCCATAATATGAGACTGGAGGGAGAAAGGTTCAGGAGGGAGATGAAGAGACACTTTTTTATGGAGAGGGTGGTAACTGGGTAGAATGCCTTACCGGTGGAAGTGGTATCCAGTAGAACAGTGGACTGCTTGAAAAGGGTCTGGGACAGGGCAAGGGGGAGGGTCAAAGGAGGGGAAGGGTGGGAAGAAGAGGCAGCTGCAGAATAAGGGGTGCTAGCTGCACATTCAAGCAGACTTGATAGACCACTAGGCCTTTATCTGCTGGCAAATTTCATGTGTTTGTATGTTTCTATGTAGAGCCATTTCTGCCCTAGGACCCCTCTCTGGTCTGACCACATGAACAGGGTTGTCTGCTTTGGGCTGCTGTATGATAATGTGGGGTATGGGTTCCCCCCAGTTTGCAAATTTCCCTTTCCCTGTATACATTTTGTCATTAACTAGCACCCTATCACCTGACAAATGGGGGGCAAACCCGAATGCCAGTTACAGTGCTTCTCCTGGACATCTGCTGCTTTGCCTACTTCTCTGTGGGTTGAACACAACTTGTGATGGTGCAACTGGACCCAATTCTCATAAGTTCTGCTGATAGTCTGCTCTGCCTGATCGAGTATTGTATCAATTGGAAGTCTGGCATGTCTTTGAACTTTAAGAAGAATGGAACGACTCCAGTTGCTGAATGTACTGTGTTGTACAGACATCGACTAGTTCAGATAGATGCTCTGGCCAGTTCTGCTTTTGGTCCTCTTTCAAAGTCCCCAGTAACTCTAGCAGGGTATGGCTGAAACGTTCACATGCTCCATTTCCCTCAGGGTGATATGGGGTGGTTCAGGATTTTTTGTGTCTGATACACATTCCGTATAGCTTTCATTATAGTCACCTCAAATGCTGGGTCCTGATCTGAGTGAAAGCGTTGAGGACATCTATAGTACCTGATGAAATTATCCCACAAGGCCTTATCTGCAGTTGTAGCTATCTGATTACAAGTTGGAACTGCTACTGCATACTTGGTGAAGTGTTCAGTGATCAACAGTGCATACTGATACCCGTTATGAACAGTGTCCAGACCAGATAGTCTAGCATCACCAACTATAAGGGATTGTTTATCTCGATACTAACCAAGGGTGCTTTCTCCCCATTGCCTTGTTTCCAGATGTTACATCTTTCACATTCTATGCACTGCATTTTTCAACTGTTTTGTGTAGGTATGGTCTATGAGCCCTCTTCTTCAGTTGTTCAAATGTCTTCTCTGATGCAAAATGGATTCCCCGATCATGGAACATCTGTAATATCTGTAATGTAATGTTTGCAGGCAACACCACTTGCCAGTACATCTCAGCTTCTCTGTTGTTGTAGGCCTTACAGTATAGCACATTATGGTGACATTCTAGCCTATCTCTTCATCTCTGTAATTCCAGAGCCTCTTTGGACAATTGTGCTTTCTCTGTTAGGTTGGGTTTCCGACCATTTTCCAGGCAGGGTAGTGCTGCTTGGATGATGGGACCCTCCACTTCTAGTGTTTCCCAGTCATATTCATCCAGCTGTTCTACTTCTCTCGGAGGGTCCTTTACTTTTGACTCCAGCAGGCTCCGATGCAGGTTCTGATAACAGTTTTCTACTGTCTGAAACCCTGGTATTTTCAGACATTCTCTTGATTCCTCCAAGCTCTCCACTTGACATTCTAGAGGACTCCTATTGTAGACAGACTATCAGCATTGGCATGACTCCTTCCAGGGTGATGGCATATTTTGAAATTGCAATTTGCCAGTTTAGCCACCAAGCGTTGCTCAAAATCTCCCAGCCCGGCTGTGTTCAGATATGCAAGTGCATTGTTGTCGATTATCACTTAAAATTGGGAAGTTATCAAATAGTGTGAGAATGTTTCTGTCACTACCCAGACAAGTGAGAGTAACTCAAGTTTGAATGAACTGTAGTTGGAAGTGGTGTTCTTCTTGGAGGGTTGTAGGCTACTGCTGGCACAGGCAATGATTCTGTCTTGGCCATCCTGTTCCTGAGCCAGAACAGCTCCCAGTCCAGCATCACTGGGGTCTGCATATATATACTAACATATATACTAACATACTAATTGCCAGCAGATTAGGCCTCATGGTCTATCCAGTCTGCTTGAACCTCAGATTCCATGTTGGGAACCGGGGCCTTCTCTCCCCTTGTGTACCAGAAACCCTTGTCATCCCTCCCCACCCCTCTGGGCCAGGCCCTCATCTGATACATCCCCTTTCTGTATCTGTCCCACCCTCTTTTGAAGCCCTCCACCATGGAAATCTGAACCAGCTCTCCAGGCAGCGCATTCCAAGGATCCACCACCCTCTCAGTGAAAAACCTCCTACTCTTTTCCACCCTCATCCTTCCACCTTCCAACTTCAAACCATGTCCTCTGGTGATACCTCCCTCCTTTAGTTTAAAGATACCCTCCGTGTTTACCCGATTTATTCTCTTGAGGTACTTGAAGACCTCAATCATGTCCCCCCTGTCTCTCCTCTCATCCAATGAAAACAGGCCAAGCTCCTCAAGTCTGTCCTCATACATCAAATCCCCCAGTCCTCATATCATCTTGGTAGCCCTCCTCTGTACCCTCTCCAGGAGCTGTATCTCTTTCTTCAAGTGTGGTCTCCAGTACTGTACACAGCACTCAAGGTGTGGTCTAACCAGTCCATTGTACAGCAGCAGTATCACTTCCCTGCTCCTAGAGGTGATCCCCTTATGATGCATCCCAACATCCTGTTTACTTTGCTAGCCACTCTCCTGCACTGCTCAGAGTTATTCATACATGCATCCACCATGACCCCTAGGTCTTTTTCCCCTGTTGAGGCCTCCAGCTCCTCCCCTCCCAAGGTTTTCCCATGTTTAGGGTTCCCCTACCGAAGATGTAACACCTTGCACTTGGTGGCATTGAAATTTAATTTCCAGGTGTGAGCCCACCTTTCCAGGGTGTCCAGATCCCCTTGCAGGGCCAACCTCCCCTCTTCCCCCTCTACTTCTGATCCCAACTTGGAGTCATCAGCAAAGAGACTCATTTCACACCCTATACCCACCCTGATGTCAGATATGTATGTATTAAATAAGATCGGACCCAGGACCGAGCCCTGTGGTACCCCACTACCTACTCCTCTAGGGTTCAAGAGCTCCCACTGACCACCTCTCGGTGTGCATCCATCTAGCCAGTTTCCTATCCATCTAACCCTCAATGGGCCCACACCCATCCCTGTCAGTTTCTCCACCAGATCACTGTGGAGGACCAAGTCAAATGCCTTGCTGAAGTCCAAGTATAGTATATCCACAGGCTTTCCCCAGTCCAGTTCTGATGTTACCCATTCATAGAACTCCACAAGGTTGTGTTACATGAGGTCCCTGCACCCTAATTGGTACCCTCAGAGGTACACCATAGACAGCTAGCACTTAAGTATATGTTATACTAACATATAGGGCTAAGGGCATCTACCGTACAAGAGTAGATGTCAGGATATGAATGCATATTGTTGTAATACACTTTGCTTGCTAATACACATATTCTGCTATGTATTTTCTGTGTATTTCTTACTTGTAAGATGCCAGGACATCTGTGTCCTTGGAGTAATTATAATATGTAAGACGGCATTGCCACCTTTTGGTGATTTGTACCACTACACTGAGTTATGTAAGACTCTGTATAAGAACTCTTTTGTTCTCAAACTGATGACTTTATAGAATTGTATAATGTTATCTTGGACCATGGAGCCACCTCTAATTTAGCCAATAGGGCTCATCTCTGTAACTAGAAATGTTTATATCTTTTGGTAACCATAGTAATTATCATAGGTATATAATGTAATGCACAAGCCTTATACCTCGGAGACCTGAGAGACCCCAAGAGACACAGAGAAACCTCGAGGTGTAGGTAACGCTTAGCGCTGGCTCCCGGTTTGTATTGGTAAGAACTGTTTAGGGCAACTGTGATTTATCACTTTGATAGTAATAAACTTGTTTATTACTCTAATGCAACGTGTCAGTGATTACTTGCATTCTCAATATCGCTAAGAATCTGAAAGTGAGGTTTAGACCTCCTAACAAATTGGCGACCACGGCAGGCGATATTTGGTGTTTGTAAGTTTTCACTTGTTGCTTAAACTTTTCCCTTTCCCACGGGGACAGTAGGTGTACACTCCCGTATCACCTCTCCCCTTTTAAAACCAGTTTGTAGTAACTTGCAAAGTCTGGATGTCTTTTCGGGTGTGGTCGATGCTGTCTTGACCCACTCCATAGCAGCTTTGAATTGCAAGCCTACAATTTACACAGAAGCCCGGCTGTGTATAAAGCGCTCGAGCTGAGGTTCGATACTCAGCACGGTGCCCTTTTCACAGTTTGAATTTTCATTCCCTCCCACACAATGGCCACCGTATCAAATATCTGTGCAGAACTGAGACTCGATGTCTCAAACTTCCTTGCCTCACATGGAGGATGGGCTGACTTCGCGCGGGATGCAAGTCAATCCGAAAACCCTATACTGGGGATTTCAACCCAGTATACAGAGACAAGACAGTCAGCCAATAAGCGTCATGCTAAAGGGTTGATGGTCACGGCTCTCTACGCTGCTTTGGAAGCCTCCGAAGTGAGGTTTCAAACCCTTGATCTGCAGATTTCATCTCTTAAGCAACAGATGGGTTTGCAGGAAACAGAATGTATAAGACTGCAGCAGAACTTGGAGTCTGAACTCCAAACTCTGCGAAATGAAAAGGATTCACTATTGCATCATTCAGCTCAAGCTGGAGAACAGGAACTGTGTATGTTGAAGCAGGAGTATGAAAGTCTGAGACAGGATAAGAGTCAGGCAGTACAAATGAATGATTTGCTGAGTGCTGCAAATGCTCAGTTGAGTGATGAAATGGGTGAGCTGCAGGATGAGATAAACCAGGTACGTAATGATTTAGAAGTGTCTATCAGGGACAATCGCGAATAGAGTGTTGCAAAAGCAAAAGCAAGATGAGGTTGATATGGATGTTGCAAGTGTGAGTCACGATGAATGTAGAACTAAGATGGTGAAACTGCACCATCAGCGAGAGGTTCTGGCTGGACATGTTAAGGCAATGGGAGGTGTAGCCCCTGCCTTTCATTCGTCATCAGAAGGGGAGTTATCTGATGATGACATTTCACAGTACAACACCCAGTCACACCCCTACTATGGCCCAGAGACCCCACCCAGCCATCCACAACATGGCGGGTCCCCACCCCCAACTCCCCATGTCATACGTCGGCAATGTCGTGATACTCATCATGGGAGATGCCAACATGGCAGCCCCCATGATGGGGGGGAAGAGGATTAAGCCTGGTCCCGATGGCACCTCTGGAAGCTGTTATTAATGTGGAAGACAGGCAGGAGATAGAAAACATGATTGAAACTGCGATAGGCAATGTACCTCTTCCCGAGAGAAGTAAACGGGCTATTAAAACCCAGATTAGGCAGCTTCTGCAAGAGGCTGGCACTCAGGAAGGTATTGTCTGCACTGCAGCTGAAGCTGCAGCTCAGGCTGCCCTGGATGGCGCTCGAGACAATCTACCTTTGCCTGATTGACCCAGTAATCCCCTCCAAATGGCCTACTCTGTTTAGCAAATTGCTGACAGCATCGGTCGGATGAATCCGTCCGACAACCTCAGCTGTCACTTGGAAAAGGTGCATTCTAAATGCGAGATGCCTAGCCTCGCTGCAGAATATCAGGTCCAAATACTATGCCAGACCATTGATCCTGGTTTGTGGGCCAAACTCCCCGATGCTGTTCACCAAGATGGGAACACTACCTTTGACGAGGTTGCAGCTGAGCTCATTTCTGCTCACAGCCCAGGTGTAGCAGGAGTGATGCTTGCATATCCTGTGAAACAGAATGCAAAGGAAAGTCCAGTAACTTACCACCAGAGACTCTGGATGGCCTACCGAGCAGGAAAGCACTTGGCACAAGAAGCTGCAGATGTAGATCTTATTAAATATAAGACTCTGTTCCTTAGGAACATGATTCCAGCAGTAAGAGAAAAGATAGCACCAATCAACTTCCCCGATATGGATAAGTTTGCCGACATCCTTCAGAAAACTGAAAGAGTGTATCAACTCTATATCCACAATCTGGGCTCCAGTTCCAAAAAGGTAGCCACTGTGGAATCCGCTCCGGAGGCCACGACGCACTACACAGTGGAAGGGCAGGCCTAACGCCAACAGGCCCAACATCAGCAAGCCCCTCCAGCTGATAATCAACACCCCCAACAGGCCTATCAACAACAACTACAACAACAATGGGGTGGGAACCGGAATTTGCATAAGAATAGGAAGCATAAGGGTAGAGGTAAACCACAACAGCCGAGAACAGGCCCTTCATATAGGGAGACAGCTGAAGAGAATCAGAAATTCCGAGAGCTCCTGGGACAAGTATGCTCTGTGGCAGATGTTGTTCCTGCACAGGCCCTTGCAGCAGTGCAACCGGCAACCCAGGCCCCAACCGGCCATGGGGACACCAGTGGTACAGGCCCTCAGGCCCATTCAGGCCTGAACCCAGAAGCTCCTCCCTATATAGCATCAGTGCAACATGGTGAAGTGATTCACATGAGCCAGGTGCAACCTCTACATGCTTCCAGTAGTACAGATTGACAATTACAGATCCCAGTCCAGATTCTAAACAAGCTAGTCTTGGATACAAACAAAAGGCCCTGCACCGAGGCCGAGGTCGGGGACCCCCTACTAGTAGTTTTGTTAGATACAGGTACAGCTGTATCTGTGCTACATGATGAACACCTGGACACATCCCCTTGGTCCACCGGATGGAGGACCAACATGTCTGGAGTTGATGGTGCTAGGCTACCTGCATACCGTTCTCTACCCTTACCGGTAGAGCTAGGCCATCTAAAGGCCTCACATACCTTCCAACTGATGGTACTGCATGATCATCCTAGTATCATAGGGATTGACTTCCTTGAACCACACGGCTGTATGGTGGACCTAGCTAACATGCTACTGATACAGATTCAGGGTCAATATCATACCATTTTGATTCCTGATTCACACGTTGTGGCAACGATATCTGCCAATGACAAAGAGTATGACGTCATAGATTTGTTCAAGAATCATGAACTTTTCCCAAAGCTCCTCCCTATTTTGCAATGACATTTGGACGCGTTTGCAATCAGCAAGCATGACTGTGGTAGAATGCACACCATCATCGAAGTACCAGGCTCAGCACATGAGAGGCAAAGGCAATATCCTTTCCCAACTGAGGCCTTGCCTTCCCTCAGAGAAACGATCAAGTCACTCCTCAAGCAAGGAGTAACAAGAACTTGTGTTTCCACTGCCAACTCCCCAGTGTGGCCCATGAAGAAACCCACAGGTGCCTGGAGACTTACTATTGACTACAGGAAACTGAATCAGGTCACCCCCAGTTGTTCTCCAACTGTGGCATCAGCACCAGATGTGCTACGACTTCTGACCCCTGACTTGGAATGGTTCAGTGCCCTGGACATCTCCAATGGTTTCTGGTCATTACCATTGGCCCTTAAGAGTCAATATAAGTTTGCCTTCACCTTTGAAGGAAGACAGTACACGTGGACTTGCTTGCCCCAAGGATTCCATAACAGTCCATCCCTGTTCCATCTCCACATGATGGACGCCCTCGAGAGTTTCTCTACTCACCAATGTCTCTTGCAATATGTGGACGACCTGCTGCTGGCAACAGCCACACAGGAACAACACTTGGATCTCTTGGATGAACTACTGACTCTCATCCAGAGAGCAGGCTTGAAATGTAACCCAGCAAAAGCACAGTTATGTCTGAAAGAGGTACTCTTTCTGAGTCTAAAAATAACTGACCAAGGTTGAAGCCCTACCTGGAAGAAGGTACAGGGATTGCAAGACTTGCCATTACCCACCAGTGTGGCAACTCTTCGAAGGTTCCTAGGTATGGTGAATTATTCGAGAGATTTTATTTGAGATTTTGCTCAGAAAGCTGCTCCTCTGTATGAGTTACTCAAAAAGGATGTACCCTGTATTTGGGACCCTATACACACCCAGGCTGTGACATCACTGAAGCAGACCTTGGCCTCCGCCCCAGCACTGGTCAACCCCAATCCAGCACTACCATTCCATCTGGAATGTGCCACCTCTGACATTGCCATGTCAGCAGTGCTGGCTCAGAAGGTGCATGACACCTTGAGACCCATTGCATATGCCTCACAGCTCTTGACCCCAGTGGAACAGAAGTACGGCCCTTTGTGAAAGGAACCGTCTGGCCACCTGCTGGGCTGTCAAGCACTTCCTGTATATCATTGGGTACTCACCACTGATCATCAACACCAACCACACCCAAACCACATTTCTGCTCTCAGATAGAGTGAAGGATGAGTCAGTCTCTAACACCAGACTGACACACTGGTCACTTCTTCTCCAGGACAGAGACATACAGGTACAACCGACTAAAGTTCCATCTATGTTAGCTCATGGCCTTCTTTTCCAGGGAGAACCCCATGACTGTACACTACAGTCACCTGATCTTCCAGATCCAGGTCCTTTCCTCCCTGCCACGCCACAAATACTTGACAACACTTCTTTGTGCCGTGTCTTTACTGATGGTTCAGCATCCTACTATCAGGGAGAACAAATTGCAGAGATGGGCATTCTAATGATCTACCCTTATGGGAACACTGTCAAAATGTCTAAGTGCTGTAGTGTAACATCATCACAATATGCAGAGATGACAGCAGTGGCCTGTGCCCTCGAGTTCATCCAGCATGGAACCAAGGATACCATCATCTTTACAGACTCTAACTGGGTTTGTTGTTCTTTTACAGAATTTCTTCTCTTCTGGCAGAAGAACTCCTTCCTCTCCTCTGATGGCAGCCCAGTGAAATACAAGGAATTGGTAATATACATACATTCACTGGCACAAAAATTTGCACACAAACTCTATGTACACAAAGTCAAAGCCCACTCTCTCCATGATCCCTATCATGCCTTCAATGACACAGCAGACACCCTTGCTAAGGGGGGGGGACATCTGGATGATGGAGCATCCAGAGGCTAATGCAGCTGTACACATTGCAGCACTCTGGAAGAAACCTGAACTTTTTTCCCCCTTGGACCTCTCCAAGGCCCAGTATTTTGACACTGAACTTAAAGAGGTGTTCAGATTCCTTGACAAAGGTACTGAAGAGAAACTTCCCACACATAATCCCTATCGGAGGCATAAAGGTAAGTTACGCTTGTCACCAGATGACAAGCTCATCTGGTTCCAGCCAGATGACTCCACCACCAAGTTGTGGGTGGTCCCCAGACATTTAAGATCTGAATTCTTGCACCAAGTGCATGGCACCCCCACTGGTGGACATCAGGGAGTAGAAAATACCCTCCAACGACTCAAGACCACTGCCTGGTGGCCTGGTATCACCAAAGATGTTAAACAGTACATAGACAACTGTCTCCTTTGTGTGCAAAACAACCCCATCCCTACCAAACAAAATGCCAAACTCTTACCACAATGACATTCTGGCTGTTGGCATGCCATACAGATTGATTTCATTGGCCCTCTGACCAACACCAGCAGAAATAATAAGTATGCTCTTGTGGTAACTGATCTGTTCTCTAAGTGGGTAGAAGCTTTCCCCACTAAGACATGTACAGCAAAAACAACTGCTAAAATCCTGGTGGAACAGATTTTCTCCAGGTGGGGTCTGCCCCTCAAGGTAGACTCTGACAAAGGAACCAGTTTTACAGGTGAGTTGATGAAAGAATCCCTTGAACTCCTTGGAGTTCAGCAAAAGTTCCACATATCCTACCACTCTCAATCCTCAGGTCAAGTAGAAAGAGCCAACAGACGGATTATGCAAATGCTTTCCAAATTCATTGAGGACAATCCCAAAACTTGGGATTCCCTGTTGCTGTTACTCCTTATGGCAATTAGGGGCACACCCTCAGTCACCACCCAGCTTACACCCTTTGAGGTGATAACTGGCAGACAGATGAGATTACCTGAACACCTGTTGTTTGACCTGCATACCCCCACTGCAGACCGGGTGTCTGTGGACCAATATGTGGAAAAACTAAGAAAAGATCTCATATACACACACACTTGTATGCTGCCAACTGCATGGGCAAAGCCCAGCAACAATCCAAAATACAGTTTGACAAACATGCACAAGAAGTGGATTGGCAAGTTGGAGATCAGGTAATGGTACTTCGATTTGTACATCCCACCCACTCCTTCCCCAACAAATAGGAAGGCCCATACCCCATTGTCAACAAGCTCAGTCCGGCAGTCTATCAAGTTAGACTCCTCCACAACAACAAGCTGACTGACAAATGGTTACGTGCAAACCAGCTGAAACTGTATAAAGGAGCGTAAATTACTTTTCCTCACCCCATTGGGTGGAATTGTACTAACATACTAATCTTTGATCTTCCTTTTCAGATACACTGACAAGATGGCTATCTTGTTCCATTATCTCCTCCTCCTCTCAGGAGTTATCCCCTGCATCCAAGGCACAGTACCGGACCTCCTACGACGCCTCGATCCTCCAGCACCTCCTCCAGAGGGAGTATCCATCAATATACCAGATGGTATGATCACTGTCCAGGAAGGTTCCGATGCTTACCTCACTGCCTCGGTTGTTGCTCCTGATAAATCTACCCTTCAAATTGAGTGGCAAACCACATCACAAAGACAAATTCTCCCTGTGGTCAAACTCTCCAAAGGAACTTTTCAAGGTTGGCCCAATGCTAAATTATCCCCAAATGGCTCGCTGTCCTTGTTACAAACTGCAACATAACTGCTTTAATTGATCCTTCATACTGTAATTCTTTATACAGAGATTCTGCTTGAAAATTTTATGGTATACACCACGTGGCTTCTGCAGCCATGTACCTCTCTGTGTTAACACCCACTGATAAACAGCTTTTGCAATGTCCAAAGCATACCCCAGGTCCCTGTAGCAGTCTAACAGCCACTGTCCTACCAGGTTCTTTGATTAATAACTTACAGTTTATGCATATACCTGTTTTGTTTAATCTAACTTACTGGAATATGAAAGAATTTGGTATGTGTCACAATACTAACACATCAGCATTTTATAGTACATTATTGCTTGATAGTTTAGCTGCATTTCAAATTCATATGCAAGACCTATTGCCGGGGTCCATTCTACTGAACATAGAGGCAACTTCAGGAGGAAGTCCTCTCCTGATAATCTAACTCACAAACATAAAACATGTGAAGTTGACAGTTGTGATGTCACAGGTGCAACAGGTACTGTCACAGGCCTTTTTGGTACGGCTATGTCTATCTGGAACAAAGCAGACATTGCTGCTATCAAAAGCCATTCTTCCAGATTCTCCACTGGTTTGGTCAACAACATACTACCCCCATTATTGCATGGTGTGGATGACCTTAGTCAGGAAGAAAGATACACTGTATACAACATGCACGACATTGCTAAGGCATTCACTGATTCTAAAGATAAAATTAACGCACTCATACAACAGAATAACAAAGAAGCAGATAAACAATACATTGCTAGAGAGATACTTTGCTCTGCTTATGGTTCCTACGTTATCACTACCATCAACAACCTCTTTCGTGATCTAGAATCTGGAAGAATACCTGACATTATAGTGTACATGATAGACGCATCTCCAAATAGTATTGTCCATGATGTAAAACCACTAGCTGTGTTTCCATGTGTATGCAACAGACTTTAACCATTCCTCTTTATACAGCTAGGAATTTGGGGTTTGTGACCAGGCACCCTAATACTGGTCCTTGTTTCACTGCTAAGAAGTGTTCCATAACAGATACCATGTTTGTTTCTTTTACTGTATCCTTACCACGCTTTGATCCCACTACAGCTTTGTTCAACAAGCTTGCACTGGTTCACTTGATTGGGTATTTGGATGAAGACATCTACAGAGAATGCCTGGATCTACCACCTCTACTGGTTTATCACCCTTTCCTGGATGCCTGGGTGGCTCCGCACACGGACTGCTGTGCGAAAAAGCAATATATTTACTTGTGCCGATGTGATGTATTTGATGTTATTCAGCCTGTTTGTGGTTACTGTCCAGACAGCATTGACTGGACTTTCACCATGGATGATGACATCACTGCAAATGGCACCGACTCCTTTGACTCAACTCTGGCTCCAAATAAGCTCTACCAATCCTATTGTGAAGAGGTTCATCGCCTGTCAACACGGATTTCGAAGACGACCTACACCTGCCCTGTCCAGCTGCAAAAGTGGAGACTGCCTACTGTGCGCTTACAGTACAATGTGTGTCTTTCCTATCTAAAAGTGATTTTAATGTAAGTGTAAGTGGGTCTATGTGTACATTAAAGTATGGCAAATATTCTGACAGTGTAAGCACAGTAAATTCCGATGGCGAGTATTGTGTAGTCACGAACTACAAGTCTTACACCTATGGATCTGTTACATGTGCTATTGCTTACCCCAATTTCTGTTTTGTTCCCCACCAGAAGACTGTCATTGGACATACATAGATACATAGATACATAGATACATAGACAGTGTCGGCAGATAAGGGCCTATGGCCCACCCAGTCTGCCCATTTGAGCTTGTAAGTTCAGTTTGTTTTCCTAGAAGTCTGTTGCCCCTTACCCCTGACCTCCAGAATTCCTTTATGTCTATCCCATGCATTCTTAAATCCCGTGATTGTTTCAGCCCCCACCACTTCCTCTGGCAGGGTGTTCCACTTGTCTACCACCGTTCTATGAAGAAATTCTTTCTTATGTTTCCTCTGAATCGTCCTCCTCCAACTTCATCCCATGCCTCTAGTCCTGGAACATCTTTTTCACTTAAAATAGTGTTTTCCTGCACCCTGTTCCTCCTCAAAAGATACTTGTATGTCTCTATCATCCTCTCTCCCTCCTCTCCTCCAGGAGTACATGTTCAGTTCCTTCAACCTGTCTTCATAGGACTTGTGATGCAATCCATGCACCATCTTTGTTGCCCTCCTCTGAACCTTCTCTACCCTGTCTATGTCCTCATTTAGGTATGGTCTCCAGAACTGTACACTGTACCCAGGTGGGGCCCTCACTAGTGTCTTGTAAGCGGAATTATGATCCCTTTCCCGCTGGTGATGCCCCGCCTATACATCCCAGCATCCTATTTGCTTTACCTGCTGCCTTGTCACACTGTTTCCTCATTTGAGGTCATCAGAGATGACAACCCCAAGATCCCTTTCCTGCTTGGTGCATGCTATATCCTCACCCCCCAACTGATATATTGTGCCAGGGTTTTGTGCTCCATATGCATTATCTTGCACTTCTTTGCATTGAATTTCAACTGCCAAACCCTGACCATTCTTCAAGTTTCTGCAGGTCGCTTCTCATTCTGTCTACACCTCTGGTGTGTCTACTCTGTTACAGAGCTTTGTGTCATCAGCAAACAGTGAAATTCTGCCTTCTAGGTCCTAAGGGCAATGTCACTGATGAAGATGTTGAATAGGACCAGTCCCAGCACTGATCCCTGTGGTACCCCACTGGTCACTCTTCCTCTGTGGAGTGACAGCCATTACTCACCACCCTCTGTGTCCTGCCACCCAGCCAGTTACCTACCCCCACACTACTGTCCTGCCCACCCATATTCCCCAGTTTGTGTAATAGTCTTCTATGTGGCACAGTGTCAAAGGCCTTGCTGAAGTCCAGATAGGCCATGTCCACTGCCCTCACCTGATCCACCTCCCTAGTCACCCAGTCAAAAAATTCAATGAGGTTGGTCTGACATGACCTCCCCCTGGTGAAACCATGCTGCCTTGGGTCCTGTAGTCCATTGACAACCAGATGGTCCACCAATCTCTCCTTCAGTAGTGCTTCCATGATCTTCCCCACTACCGAGGTGAGGCTGACTGGTCTGTAGTTCCCTGCTTCCTCTTTGTTCCCACTTTTGTATAAGGGGACTACATCTGCTGTCCTCCAGTCTTTGGGTACCTCCCCTGTTTCCAGTGATACTATTATAACCCCGTCCCCCTCCTAGATGCAGACATTATTGATGGTAACCCCGATTATCTGCTCACACTGTCAGAATATTTGCCGTACTTTAATGTACACATAGACCCACTTACACTTACACTTACATTAAAATCACTTTTAGACAGGACAGACACGCACCTCATCCACATCAGCAATAATATGACCAAAGCCAATGAAGCTGTTCTTGCCTTGATTAATGATGGTGATATGAATAACACATTAACTAACACCTGGTTAGAGATTACTTTTAAAGGTTTTGTTATTATACAAGCATTTTTAATTTTCATTTTGATTATCATGCTCTGCTGCCTATGGCACACACTGTGCCAAAACCATGAACAGCTTGAGTTCCTTTACAAACCTCGCACATCGGGTTTGTAAACGACCACTGCTCCTGTCCTTTCCTGAGACATCTGCCTGTGTTGCCCTTGGAGGCAACAAGGGGAGGAATGTTACATGAGGTCCCTGCACCCTAATTGGTACCCTCAGAGGTACACTGTAGGCAGCTAGCACTTAAGTATATGTTATACTAACATATAGGGCTAAGGGCATCTACCGTACAAGAGTAGATGTCAGGATATGAATGCATATTGTTGTAATACACTTTGCTTGCTAATACACATATTCTGCTATGTATTTTCTATGTATTTCTTACTTGTAAGATGCCAGGACATCTGTGTCCTTGGAGTAATTATAATATGTAAGATGGCATTGCCACCTTTTGGTGATTTGTACCACTACACTGAGTTATGTAAGACTCTGCGTAAGAACTCTTTTGTTCTCAAACTGATGACTTTATAGAATTGCATAATATAATCTTGGACTATGGAGCCACCTCTAATTTAGCCAATAGGGCTCATCTCTGTAACTAGAAATTTTTCTATCTTTTGGTAACCATAGTAATTATCATAGGTATATAATGTAATGCACAAGCCTTATACCTCGGAGACCTGAGAGACCGCAAGAGACACAGAGAAACCTCGAGGTGTAGGGAACGCTTAGCACTGGCTCCTGATTCATATTGGTAAGAACTGCTTAGGGAAACTGTGATTTATCCCTTCAGTAGTAATAAACTTGTTTATTACTCTAATGCAACGTGTCAGTGATTACTTGCATTCCCAATATCGTCAAGAATCTGAAAGTGAGGTTTAGACTTCCTAACAGTTGGTTTGACATGATCTACCTGTCACAAACCCATGTTGCCGACTATCCAGACCACCCACCTCCTCAAAGAACAACCCCAATTGTTCCTTCAGTATACTCTCCATTAATTTTCCCACCACCAAGGTCAAACTTATTGGTCTATAGTTACCTGGTACTTCCCTTGACCCCCCCCCCTTTATGGATTGGCACCACATGTGCCTCCCAACAATTCCTAGGTACCCTTCCTATCTCAAGCGACCTGTTGAAGTGCTCCGCCAGGGATGCGGCCAGTACGTCTGCCAATTCCCATAGTACTCTCAGATGAATGCCATGTGGCCCAGGAGATTTATCTTTCTTTAGGGACTTTAGGGCTTGCCACACCTGTTCAGTGGAGGTAGCATCATCCATCCCCCCAACTTACTGGCCTTTTTATCCTTATCCTGATGTGACACCCCTCGGGTACCTCTCCCTCCCTTATGCTTCATTTCTGTTTCTCCCCCAATTCCCACACACTACCACTTCTATCCCCATCATGCCTTGCTTTGTAACTATCCCATCCCCCTTCCTATTGAACACCGAGGAAAAGTACTCCTTTAATACCTCCACCTGGTCCCTCACCTCTTTCACCCACCCATCTTCTGATCTCAATCTGCCGGACTGGCCCTTAGTTTTTCTCCACTCCCCAATGTACCGGAAGAATCCCTTCTCACCTCCCCGTATCCCCTGTGCCAGATGCTGCTGTTCACTGGACTTCACCCCCGCACCAACTGAGTGACTTTTCTAGATGAAAGATGGTACGTTTCCATTTCCCTATCCCCTCTCATTGCTTTATATTTTTTGTAGGCAACTTTCTTTTCTCTGACTGCTGCCTGAACTTCACTGAACCACCAGCACAGTTTATGTGACCTTGCTCCCTTATGCTTCACCTTAGCGCAGGTCCTGACTGCCTCATGAAGTCCTCGTTTTATGACCTCCCATCTCTTTTCCACATCTGTTATTGCTATAATCCCCTTCAAGTAATCCTTGAGAATATTTTCCATGCCCATAAAGTCTGCCCCCCTGAATCCATGGCCAGTGTCCTAGTTCTCTCTCCCCCTCCCCCCATACTTATTTGAAACCAGACAGTATTGTGGTCACTCCCAGTTAGGGGATCCTCCACAACCAGGTCCCTTACCAGATCCCTATCTGCCAGAACCACATCCAAGACATGCCCTTCCCTCATGGGCTCCATCACGTGCTGTGTTAAAAACACATCCTGGAAGCCGTCCAGCAGCCTCTGCTCCTTGGCCACCTTAGAGGACATGGTTGCCCAGTTTGTACCTGGCGTAATACGGTCCCCTATCAACACCACTCCCTCCCCTTTAGGTCCACACTGGGAAATAATGTTGTCCAGCAAACCATCCTCCAGAACATCACCCATTCTGGGGGGCCTATATACTACACCCAGCTTGACCTTACCTCCTGCTGGGGTTCATAAGGTGACCCATAAGGCCTCCACATTTCCCTCTGCCTCTTCTACCCTAGCAATTTCTATGTCATTTCTAATGAACATAGCCATTCCTCCCCCTCTGCCCTCCTTTCTATCCTTCCTAAGAATAGTGTAGTCCCTCACGTTTAGGTCCCAATCATGGTTCTTGTTGGCCCATGTTTCCATAACCCCTGCCACATCCAACCCCCCCCTTGAACAGCATGGTCTGGAACTCTGGCAAGTTGTTTATCAAGCTCCTGGCATTTACTAACACCACCCCCCAACCCTTATCCCTGATCCCCTTTGTAGAACCCCACCCAGATTCCTTATACTTCCATCCTCCCTCTGCTCCTCCTGAAACCTCCTCCCCAGTCTGTTTCCCCCTCCCCCCTTGGGTTTGAAGGCTACTCCCCTCATCTTGAGGAGAGGGCTTCAGGCCAGCCCCTCCCTTATCCCTCCCTCCCTCACAAGTTTAAACCCCACCTTTCATGAATGTATTCCGCCACCGCCTGTTTAAGGACTTCCTTCCCTAATGAGGTAAGATGAAGCCTGTCCTTGGTATACAGTCCCTTATCCTCCCAAATTCCCTCCCAGTTCCCTAACACCCCCGACCCACTTTCTTCACCCCACTTCCTGAGCCAGCCATTAACCTTTAAGGTCTCAGGTCTGCCAGCAGATCTCAGTCACTACAGGGCACTGAGAAACTCCTGTAAAAGAGACATCCGTCTAGCAAAAAGCTTGTTTTGTAAAGAATCACTTGTTAATGCTGGAGGAGACTCGCGTAAATTTTGGTCTGTCATCAAAACTCTCCTTGGCTCTGATAAACCTTCCGCCTCCAATGATATGCTGCTGAACCGAGTACACTGTAACAACCTTGTGACTATCGCCAACTCTTTTAACCAACATTTTTTGGACTTGTCACGCTACCTAGACTCCTTCCCCCCTAGCCACCTAGTATCCTCTCCCGTGGACAAGGATCCGTTGCTCTCCCATCCACTTCTCAGGTTCCGGACTGTCACTAAATCTGAAGTCCTAAAGTTACTGCAGACTATCCCTGACAAAACCAGCCCAGGTGCTGATAGTTTTGAACCTAGGCTTCTGAAGATTGCTGCCCCGCTTATAGCTTCACCCCTAACTAAAATTTTTAACCTGTCACTATGTCATGGTGTAGTTCCAAATGTTTGGAAGATAGCCAGGATAACACCAATTCTAAAGAAAGGTGATCCTAAAGTAATGACCAACTACCGACCTATCGCCATTCTCTCGGTGCTCAGTAAAATTCTCGAAAAGCTAGTCGCTAGGCAACCATTGAACATCTCCCATAAACACAATCTCCTCCTCGATCCCAGCATGGATTTCGCAAAGGTCATAGTACCTTCACTGCTCTTCTGACACTCACAAATGATATCTACACAGCCATGGACTCTGGTCTCCTGACTGGTACTGCATTCATTGATCTCACCAAGGCTTTTGACCTTGCTGACCACACCCTCCTCCTTTCAAAGCTTACCTCCCTGGGTTTCTCAGTGGAATCAGTGAGCTGGTTTCAGAGTTATCTATCAAATCAACAGCAGGCTGTTGCTTTTAACTCTGCCCTATCTGACCTATCGTACGTACAAACTGGTGCCCCACAGGGATCCATACTTGGTCCTCTGCTTTTCTCGATCTTCATAAATGACCTCCCTCAACAAGTATCTACTTGCTGTACCTTGCTCTATGCAGACTTTTTACTCTACCATAGTGCTAGTAATGTATGGAACTTAACTAACTCCCTATCTAAAGAGTTCAAAAACATTCAATCCTGGATTACTGCAAATCGTCTCATTTTCAATGAAGTGAAAACTCAGGCAATGCTCTTTGGCTCTCCTGCTAAACTAAAAGTAAATCGGAACTACTTCAAAATATCTTGTTCTGACAATTCCCAGTTAGTAAACACCTCATCTTTTAGATACCTTGGCATTCTTCTTGATGATTCCTTGGACTTTGATCTCCACATTACCACGACTTGCAAATCAGTCAATGCAAAGATCAGAGGAGCATACCGCACTAACTATGCCCTTAACCCATCAGCTAGGCTTGCTGTGGCACAAGGCCTTCTTCTCCCATCCTTGGAAATGGCTCTGTCGTCTATCTAGGTGCTACTAAGACCTCCCTCCATGCATGGGACACTACATATAATAACATCTGCCATTATGTGTCTGCCTCTCCGTGGCTCAAACATCACTGTCTGCTTTATGTGGATCTTGAATGGCCTAGTCCTATGGCCCATCGCCTCCAAGCTTATGGCGCCTTGATTGATGGTATGATATGAGCAGGCCTCCCTAATTCTCTTGCCTTGCTACTACACCCTCAAACCCCTTCCTCTGGTCTCCGCTCACTTGACCAGACACCTCTATACATCCCTAGAAGTAGGACCTCAATGGGTACACGAGCTTTCTCCCATTCTGCTCCTAAATACTGAATACTATCCTCTAGCTATTCATCGTGCCCCCAATGCATACCTGTTTTAAAAGCTCCACCATCATACTCTACTACAGCAAGTCCCTGCACCTGCTTCCAGCCACCATAAACCAATACCCAGCCTGCTTTTCTGCCCTTCCTTTTTCCACACTACCTGCTACTCTCTCTCAATCTATCCTCTCCTACTCTACCCCCTTCCCTCTGCCTCCCCCAGTCACTGCGTTATCTTGGACTTGACAACTAGCTACTTGTTAAGGATCCACAGGAATCTCCTGACCTCAGTGGCACTTATTTCATTTTTTCTCTATGATCCTGTTATCCATGTCTCCATACAACCTATTTTGCTTGCTCATGTATTATCATAATCGTATTAAGGTTTGAGATGTTTTGTACTCTTCTGGCTAACTATTTATTGTATGGTTTATGTTGTGCTGCGTCACACTGATGTTTCGTATGTCATTTGTATCCTCCTGGGTCGTACCTGATAATAGGCATTCCTATGTCTAGTGTACCCGCCTGGTCAACAAAAGCAAATAAATAATAAATAAACCTCTGTGATCTTCTTTTTGTTCTCCACCGAGGCCTTAGGTACAGGCAATATTTCTGAAAAGAAATGATGCATCCATTATTCCGACAAACTTTGGCAAGTTCTCAGAACCTTGCTTGGATTTCCAAAATGCTATGTCCCTTTATATCGCTTGTCCCCAAATGCACCAGGAAATCTGGTTTCCCACCACAATCCTTAACCAGTTCATACACTATGAACTTTTCTCTGTGCACCATCAGCCCAGAGATACTCACTGCCTTCACCTGGCTATGGCACCCCCCATCCCTCCCATTGGCTACCCCTAATCATTGAGTCTCCCAATAACAGAACCTTAACATCGCCATCATGGCTGGCAGTATAGCCTAGAGGTTATAGGAATGAGGTGTGAACAAGCTTGATACATCCAGCAGACCAGACCTGAGTTTGATTCTCGCAACCTCCACTTGCATACTGTGTGATTCTGAGCAAGTCAGTTAATCACCCAGTGCTCCCAGGTCACCCCTGAAAACAGGCACGTGTGCCTAGTGGGCCTTACCCATTTACCAAAGACTAAAATAAATAAATAAAATCACCCTTAAGGTTAACTCCACTATGCGCTCTCAACCCCCTCCCCCCCATTATCCGTGACCTCAATTTCATGGAAGTCTTCCTACCTTATTATGAGAGACCCCCTTGTCACCCTCCCCTTTCTGCCTCCCTTATTATTTTGCCCACTTAACTCTGACTCCCCCAACTAGGAGTCACCTTTAACCCTCTTTTATCTGAGCCATTTATCCTGGCCCTGATCATGTCCCCTTCCCCCACACCATCTTTCTCACCCCTTGTAATAGTACCCCTACCTCCAGAGGCCCTCTGTGGGTCCCTTTTACCTAGGGCCCCATCCTTGGTATGGCCCCCCTCCTGAAGTGGGGTCCCTCCCCTGCCTCCTTGTCTTCCAGTTTCTCTCCAGCTGTGCTCTCCCCCCCATCTGCAATATGTTGCATCTCCCCCATCTGCTTAACATTTAAGTTTCCCCTTCTCCCCCTGGGACTATTTCTATCATTTCCATTGTAAACCTGTGAGGCCCTATGGGTATCCGTCTCTCTCTTTCTCTCTCTCTCTCCCCTGTCTTCTGGATCAATTTCCTCATTGCCATCTACCCCTTCCTCCCCCTCTAGGTTGCTTAGTAGCTCAAATTTATTGGAACACTCTATGCCAGCCTCCATCAAGTGACCTGAGTTCCCCCAACTGCCCCTCTACGCTGCCCCTCTATCTCCCCTTTTGCCCTGTCCTCCTTGGAGCTCCCTTCCCACTGTCTGCTCTTTTAGGCTTCCCCATAACAGCCCCTCCTGACACTTCCCCCTCCATTCTCCTTATACTCGTAACGTTTACCCCATATGTTTTCCCCTTCACGTCAACATCCCTGTCTAAGGGTGCTCTAGCCCTACTATCCCCCCTCCTGCTTGCTGCAACATGACCTCCTCTAATTTCTGAATGTTGCCCCAGCCTCCACCCCACCGGTCTGCCACCCATACCCACTCCCCTTATCCTTGGCCACTCCCACAACTCCCCCAGCTTACTCCTTAACCAATATACTTCACTCCTGATCCAAGATAGCTGTCTAAAGAATGTGCAGCCTCCATCTCTCCAGGCCCAATTGAGAATTGTATCTGCCCCACAGCCTGCGCAGCCTACAACCCTTCCGAAGATGTCTGCCATGGTGGAAAGAGGCCACCCTGTTTGTCCCTCTCTATTTATAATGGGCACATCCCCCTTTTCCCAATCCCGTCCCCCTGGAATACTAACCCTCCCTCCCCTCCAGGTGGCCACACTGGGGTGTACTAGATCAGTCATATTCACTTCAAACAAACAGCCTTGCTCTAAATAGACACTTAAACTCTAACTGAGATACAGAATAAACAGTATAATCATATAGTGTATCTTAGCTCTGTTTTACAACCCAGTTGCCTGTAATATCACAGCCCCACTTACATCGCCATGATTTTCCTTACTCACCCCAGAATGATACATTTTTATTAAGGTAGAAGTCCTGATTTGTCCACCTCCAGGGAACCCCTCCCCTTACCAGCCCATAAAGTCTATTTAAAAGGGTGGCAGTGTGGGGTGGGTGGAAGGGAGAAAATATAGATTCATATGTTCAGTCCAGTCCCTCTCTCACTCTCCGGTGCTGCTGCAGGCCATCCATTAAATAGGGCAGCAAGCCTGCAGCATTTTGGTGCTGAAACTCTAAATTTGTAAGTTTAGTCCCAGTCCCTGAGCTCCGATGAGCTTCCTCTCACTACTCGGTCCCTCTCTGACTCTCTGGCACTGCTGCAGGCCACCTGTTAAATAGGGTAGCAAGCCTGCAGTGTTTTGGTGCCAAAACTCCAAATTTAAAAGTTTAGTCCCAGTCCCTGAGCTCCGATGAGCTCCCTCTCCCTGCTTGGTCCCTCTCTCGCTCTCCGGTGCTGCTGTAGGCTGCCCATTAAATAGGGCAGTAAACCTGCAGCATTTTGGCACTGAAACTCCAAATTTAAAAGTTTAGTCCCAGTCCCTGAGCTCTGATGAGCTCCCGCTTGCTGCATAGTCCCTCTCTCGCTCTCCGGTGCTACTACAGGCTCCCCGTTAAATAGGGCTGCAAGCCTGCAGCATTTTGGTGCCGAAACTCTAAATTTGTAAGTTTAGTCCCAGTCCCTGAGCTCCAATGAGCTTCCTCTAGCTACTCAGTCCCTCTCTGACTCTCTGGCACTGCTGCAGGCCACCTGTTAAATAGGGTCGCAAGCCTGCAGTGTTTTGGTGCCAAAACTCCAAATTTAAAAGTTTAGTCCCAGTCCCTGAGCTCTGATGAGCTCCCTCTCGCTGCTCATCTACTCAGAAGTCCTTTTCGTAGTTTGCATAGGCCAGGTCAGAGGTACCAAGATCAGGTCAGAGGCATCAAGCAACCTCCTCTTCAATTCATTGAATGCCTCCTCTTGAGCCTGTCCCCATTCACATGTGACAACACATTTTTTTGTGTGTTTTTTTCCTCTCCTGCTTCAAGAATGTCCTCTTAAAAGCTTGTGCAGGGTGCCACAATTTTTGAATAGTCCTTTAAAAATCAGTGATAGTATCCTGTAAATCCCAGAAAGGACCTCAGTTCCTTCACTATGGTGGTGGTCTTGCAAGTCTAAAGAGCTCTGAGCTTAGGAGAATTGGGGGTGACACCTTCCTTATTTCTTACCAAGTGCCCAAAATATGAGGTGAAGCATTTCTGGCTTTAATTTCAGAGCATACCGTTTTAAACCAACAAGGACCATGTCAAGGTAGTTTACATGAGACTCAAAACAGGGTGAAAAGATGATGATGTCATCAAGGTATATCACTAGGGTCTCAAAATTCTGGTCATCTAGCATCTTTTCCATTAAACATTGGAAGGTGCTCGGGGCACTGGTGAGACCTGGCTATAATGAGTAGTTACAAAGAAAAGCCTGAACCTTTAGCTCCTGTTATGCTCTCTTTAAACCCACCCTACCCTATGGTTGGTCCCATAGCCAGGGCCTGCTCATCCCCCACAGTCTTTTGCTTTTAAGGTGCTCTTTCCAGTTCCACCCTATAGGCTGTCCTTTTGTTAGAGGCTTGTCTGCCCCCCCACTATCTATTGCTCCTATGGAACCTCGATAATACCTACCCCATGGGTGATCCCACAGTCCATGACCTGGCTTGCTCCATGCAGCTTTGTTGCCCTTTATAATGCTATCTGATGTGGAAGTTTACTTTTTTTCTTTCTTTTCTTTTTTGTCACCAGCACCTGGTGTTATCGTGGCTCAGCTTGCTGTTGCTTCATGTTCTGGGCTTGGGTTGATACTAGTGCTGTGAGAAGTGGGCACTGAACTCACCTCCTCTTACTGGCCTCCACTCAAGCTTCTGAACTTAAAAGAGTAGGGGATGGCATGGTGCTATCACCTCTCTGTGATGGACTGTGCAGCTGGCATTGCTCAAATGGTTGAGGCCAGTGGACTGCTGCTGCATGCTGTCAGTAAGAGGAGGAAGTGCAGCAGGACACACCAGATCTGTGGGACCCAGAGAGGGACCCAGAAACACCAGGAAAGTCATTTGATTACTTCCAGCCTTTCCCCAGGTGGCTGGCTGCTCCCCTCCTCACACAGCTATTTTCCTCTACAGGCTCACTGATTCACTCAAAACATCTACACATTCCAAACAGAATTGTGGGAGTTACTTAATGATTATATTTAATAATGGTTTGCATTTTGTGCATCTCTTCAAATCACACAATACATTAACATTCCATCCCAATGCAAAGCACGATTGGTGAATTTGGGACTGAGGCATTAGAGTACATGTGTGGTTGGACAGATGATCAAACCCAACAAGGTGGCTCTTTCCTGTCCCATATCAGCATTTTTATAGACATCATGTACTTACGCTTTCTGTAAACTACTCACCCCAAGTGTTATAAATATTCTATGTTTAATCTATGTTAGTCATGATCGTAATATTAATCATAATCACAACTGTTGTTGTTGAAGACTGAGAATGATCTTTGAATATAACTGATAAGAGTAATTTATGATACACCATAATTAAATACCATCCCTTTTGGCTGTGGAATAAGGAAACACATACGTATTTTATATCTTTACTGTAAATGCCTCTCAAGCCATCCCCTGTAACAAGTTAACAGATAAGACTACCAGAATGCAAACTTAGAGTTACATAAACAAGTGAATGTCATAGAAGTGGTCCTAGCCACCTTCAGCAGTACCATATGTCTCCCCATCTTCATTTCTCAAAACAAAGAAAGGGTACTGCTACCGTAGACAGTCTTATATAAAAGTCACACAGGGGTAACTGGATTATGTGAATCATAAGACACACAAGTACTGTATACTGTAACTAGTAAGCAACATTAACCTGTCCAGACAGGTGTGGTACCAGTACACTGGAAAGTGGCTGTAACTGGGCCAGTATCCCCTACATCCTATGTTGAAGGATGTTAGTGGCAAGCAGGACCACTATGAAAACTAATGTTTTCCGTCTCCTCCACCCCCTTTCCCTCACCTACCCACTGTCTACCCACTCCTGTATTCTATCCCTGCCCTGCAATTTCCATGGCCTGCCCCCACTTCCTCATGTACAGAGGACTGCCCTACTTCTTGACTAAGCGTACCTCTGGCTGCCTTTTTGCCTTACTGACAAAGCTAACCTCTGGCTGCCTGCCCAGATCAGCAGTCCAGCTAGTGTCACCACTGTATTGGCTCTTATTAAGTGTAAGTTGAATCTTCCTGTTTTGCTGACTGTTAACCCTCCTACTGCAACATGTATATTTGTGAATAATGTTACCTGAACTATTTACATTGTACTAATTTTGTTTTGTATTGTTTAATTGACGTGGAACCTATGTTAAAGAGTCTCTGACTCATTGGTATTAATCCAAAAACTCAATAAATAAATAAATGAAACAATAAATAAAAAAAGGCCTCTCCCTTCAATCTTGGTCAAAATAAAAATATGTCTTCAAGGTATCTTGTCTTGTGTATTCTAACCTACTGTATGCTATCCTGTTCTAGTCTACCAACCTGCTGTATACCAGTATTTCTGTGAGACTTAGGTGTTGGGCCCTCTAATGATCTGATGCCCTCTAAAAAAGATTAACACTTTGGCCCGATATTTAGGTGTGGCTGTTTGTGCCACACAAACCATAGCACTGCAAGCAAAATAGCATACAGGAAGAGCTGTATGAATATTGAGCTGTGGTAGTAACGTGCTAAGTGATAGTCATGGTGCACCACAGTCCAGTGTTGGCAACAGACCTCCAGGAGCAACACAGGATCATGCATCCCATAGGGGTTAGCACATATGCTCCTGGTGCCATGTTCAGAGGCGGGTATGCTTACGGCCACATATTACATGGTACTAAGGGTCCATTTACATGACATTATGTGGCCATTAGCAGTTTTGGGCAGTGCTTCCATGGATTTGTATGTGTGGGGACATTGTGTAGAGCTTTGTTCTTTGTTCCCACCCTTACCAAGTCCCCATTCCTATGAGAAAAATCCTTACCAATGTGCCAGCATCCCTGTCCTGCCCCAACCCAGCAGATTTCAATCTACTGGATATAGACTGGAGTACCCACACAGCAGCATCACAAAAAAGCAGGGAATTCCTAGTCACACTGCAGGAAGCAGGCCTAAGTCAACTAGTGACATCACCCACAAGGGGTAATACAATTCTAGATCTGATATTCACAAATAGTGATATGGTTCTGGGCGTCGAAGTAGGGAATCACCTGGGCAACAGGGTAACTCATGAAGTGGGCGCATGAGGAAGGGCTCTGTCCGTTACGGTGACACCTTTCTCACACAATCCACTCATGGCGACCGATGGGTAGGGCAACTGGATGAGGGCGTGGGCGAACTAGGCAACAGGAGGTCACTACACATACACACGCGGGAGGTGGAAGTGAGCATGGTGAGCATGGGCTGGGGGTGGAGAGGCTGTAGGTGTGGCACTGCGTTCATCGGTCGAGCTGCAGTGTGGTGTTGGGGATTGGGCAATGGTTGGGGTGGCTGAGGTACTGGGTTTGGGTCCGGGCGCTGGTGTGATTTTTAATGCGCCCGGCCCAAACCTTTTTTTTACTACTTTCACCCCCCAACATTCACCCCCTGGAGTTGAGAATCTTTAAGTAGGAAATTGCAGAAATGTGAGTGCAGTCCCCAGAAAGTAGTAAAAATATGTCCTGGCACCATTGTGCTGGTGCGCCAAGGTTGTCAGAGTGCTGAAAATGTTCAGCATTGACTGAGTGATAACGGCGATGCCTTTAGGCATTCGCCTTTATCACATAGACCAGGGCAATAGTGACCATAACACGGTATGGTTCAGGGTAAAAAGGACTGAAGACTCCACACACTTCAAACTGAAGGTCCTTGACTTTAGGAGGGTAGACTTCACAAAAATGAAGGCCTGCCTGAGGGTCAACCAGGCAGTATAGCCTAGAGGTTAGAGTAACGAGCTGTGAATGAACCTAGTACATCCAGCAGACCAGACCTTGGTTTGATTCTCACAACCTCCACTTGCATACTGTGTGACTCTGAGCAAGTCCCTTAGCCGCCCAGTGCTTCCAGATCACCTCTGAAAACAGGCACTTACCAAAAACTAAAATAAATAAAAAGGTTGAAGGATGCAATAATCATGGTCACATCACAGTGTGCCTATCAGGTTCGTAAGAACAAAAGGAGGAAAAAACAACTACGGTTTTCTAAGGAGGTGGCAACCAATAGCCTTCAGAAAGTACAAGGAGTCAGGGAATGAGGTGGACAAAACAGAATACAAACAGAAACTAAAAGAGCCAGGAAAAGTGACAAGAAATGCAAAGGCTCAGACAGAGGTTAGGACAGCTCAGGGAGTAAACAAGCATTTGTCAATGTCGAATGTTGTCTCGCTGGCATTGGCATTGATAGTGCTGGAGTTAGAGATGCATAGTAGGAATGGCAGTGAAGTATTGAATTGACGCCAACCCCACCCCCACCCTGCAGAGACTGACAGGCGTTGGGGTGTGCCTTTGGGTTGTCAGCTATAACACTCATGCCATTGTACCTCACCCTACCCTGTAGACACTGACAAGTGTCGTGGTGTGCTTTGGGGTCTTTGGGCCTTATACTTACCCCATGCCATAAGGAAATACGCTGAGACAGGTGCAGTATAGGAGAATGGTATGAACTGTAGGGCCGAACACTCCAAGGCAGACCTCGATGCCTGTCGCTGGCTGCAGGGTGGGGGTGGGGGTGGAATGGCATGAGCATTACAGGCAGTGATCCCAAGTCACACCCCTGACACCTGTTAATCTCTACAGGGTGGGGTGTTACAGTTGGAACCCTAACATCATAGGCGTTTGTTGGTATTTTCACTCCAAATTTTCAACATAGGTTTTTTGAGACCTCACCTCATGAAGAGCAGCACAATCAGTTTGTTAGCTGAAAGGTGGTCTTGCACAGCTGCTATGCCATTTGGTGACACAGGGATGAAAACACATTCTGGGCAGGATGTGAAAAATGACAACCGTATTGTTCATGAGGAGGTGTAAATTAATGGCAACGGTGAAAATCTGGAGTGAAAATATGAAAAATTGGTGAAGTCATGAGCATGCATAGAAACTGTGCAACACACGTCCATAGCCCAGATATTTTTGGGATTTTTTTAACCACATTTTCAACATAGGCATTTTGGGACTTGCCCTCATGAACAGTGGCACTGTGATTTTGTTAATCTGTCCCAAAAGTTGATTTTCCACAGCGACCACGTCATTGTGTGCCACAGATGCAAAAACACATTTTGGGCAGGATGTGAAAAATGACAGCTGTACTGTTCATAAGGAGGTGTGGAAAAATGCCGGTGTTGAAAATCTGGCATGAAAACATTGCATATATGCGAAGTTACAAGGGATGCGTGGAAACTGCGAAACGCATGCTTGTAACACAGTCATTTTATGGACTTTCATCACCAAATTTTCAACATACACATTTTAGGACCTCTGCTAATGAACAGTGTCACTGTCACTTTCTCAAACTGTCTGGAAAACTGATTTCGTGCAGCGACCATGCTATTCAGCGCTGGAGATGCGAAAACACATTTTGGCCAGGATATGTAAAATGACAGCTGTACTGTTCATAAGGATGTGTGGTAAAATGCCAATTTTGAAAATCTGGAGTGAAAATATTACAGATTCACAAAGTTACAAGTGTGTGTAGAAACTGTGCAATGGATGCTCATAAAACTGCTATTTTTTTGATTTTTTCACCAAATTTGCAACCTAGGCTTTTTGAGAGCCCCCCTCATCAACAGTGGCACTATCATTTCATTAATTGGTCCCAAAAAGGGATTCCGCACAGTGACCACGAAATCACCTTTCAGGACCGAATAATGCCATGACAGCGACTGAATTCATGAGGAGGGGTCCCAATAACCCATGTTGCAAATGTGGTGCCAAAATTCCCAAAAATTGCTCAGCTATGCACCAACATTGAAAAAACCCTATTTATGCCATTATACAGCTTACCGGCATTTCTTCAGTTCGCGGTCAGCTTTGAAGAGTGCAGACATGTTTTCAGTCCACTGAAGATCGTCCTGCCAGACTCCAGAGGTAAGTATAGTGTGGGGGGGGAGGCAGGGTACATAGATGGTGAGCCCGGGTTGGGGGTGGGGGCAGGAGAGACTGTGAGGGCCCATTTTCTTTTTTTACAAAAAAAAAGACAATGAGGGTCGGTTTTCTCTTTTTGCAGGTGTTTGTTTGGTACACTTGGGTGGGCTCCCAGTGTACCACCTGCATAACGGGGAGGGGGACCACAGCCGATGGGGACTGGGTCCCCCCAGCACAGAAATGGGTGAGGGGTGTGCATGATACTGAGTGGGATTAGACACCTCCTCGGCACATAGCACACATCAGGGGCTGAGGACATTATGCCAATGGGGAGTGGGCTCCCCCATTGGAAAATTAATCTAGGCAGGGGGGACTGAAGCTGATGGGGATTGGGCCCCCCGTCAGCAAGGAAAGACTGTTGTGGGGGTGCATGATGCCGAGGGAGATTGGGCACCCCCTCGACACACACATAGAATGGGAGGGGGCATCATGCTGATGGGAAGTGGGCTCCCCCATTGGCAAATGAAGTGGCTGCAGCAGTCAGTGCCGCCATGTTTAGGTTAGGGAAGTGCTTCACCAGCAAAGGCACATCAGGAGGTGCCGCTGTGTGATGAGCTTGGCTCTCATTGCAGCGGACCTTTTCTTAGATGTGCTTGCAACATTACGTGTTGCTGATGTTGTGCCTGCATGCTGCCTTATTGGGGAATGAGGGACGTACCTACTGATGCGTGCCCTGCATTCGCCCACAGTGACTGCGCCTCCAAATCTGCTACTACTGCAATATGTTGGCTGGCGTACAAGAGGGAGCCAACATAAAAAGGGTAACAAAACTTCTACAGGAACATACAAGAAAAAAAGAAGACCAAAGGTGGCATTATTAGAATCACAAAAAGGCTGGACAACCCACAGAGCAAGGGGAGAAGGCAGAGGCACTCAATGAGTACTTCTGCTCAGTCTTCACACAGGAAGCAGACAGAAACGGACCAACAATAGGCATAAAGTAGTGTCCAGTTGAAGGAATAGACGCGGGTACCATCACAGAGTAAAGGGTCCTGTAAGAATTAGACAAGTTAAAGGTAGATAAATCTATGGGGCCAGATAGGATTCACCCAAGAATACTTAAAGAACTTAGGAGAGTACTGGCAGCCTCCTTAGCAGTGCTCTTCAACAAATCATTGAGGAGTGGGGAGGTGCCTGAGGACTGGAAGAGAGCAACAGTAGTACCACTCCACAAGAGCGGAAGCAAGAAACAGCCAGGAAACTACTGTCCAGTTAGTCTAACGTCAGTCATGGGAAAACTGATGGAGTCCATGATGAAGGAAAGAATTGTAGCTTTTTTGGAGCAAACTGATCAGCTCGACAAAAATCACATGGTTTCACAGCAGGGAGGTCCTGCCAGACAAACCTGGTCGATTTTTTCATGTGGATCACCAAAACAGTGGATCAGAGTGGGGCAGTGGATGTGGTTTACCTGGACTTCAGCAAAGTTTTGACTCTGTTCCGCATAGGAGACTAGTCAAAAAATTGGAGAACATGGGAGTCGAGCCTGAGGTAACAGACTGGGTCAGAAATTGGTTACGTTGGAGAACTTGGAGAGTATTAGTGAATGGCATTCTGTCAGAAGAGGGGAGGGTGACTAGCGGGGTCCTGCATGGCTTGGTTCTGGGGCCAATCCTCTTCAACATATTCAAAAGCAACATGGAATGAAGAGAAAGGTGTGGCTGTTTGCAGATGACACCAAAATAGGCAACAGCGTGGACACACCAGAGGGACAACATAGCATGGAAGCTGATGTCCAGGACCAGGCAATTGAAATTCAGTGCCACAAAATGCAAGGTCATGCACCTGGGAAAACGTAACCCAGGGAAACTGTACTCAATGGGAGGAGAGCAGTTGGTGGCTACTAGGCAGGAGCGAGACCTGGGGGTGATCATATCAGATGACCTCAAGGTCTGTAAACAATGTGAAAAGGCAGCACTAAAAGCTAGTGGTATCCTGGGATGCATAGGGAGGGGCATCACAAGCAGAAGGCTTGAAGTAATCATGCCCCTGTATCAGTCCCTGGTAAGGCATCACCTAGAGTACTCTGTCCAGTTCTGGAGGCCACACCTAAGGAAGGACATAGATAGGCTGGAAGCGGTACAGAGCAGAGCAACAAAGATGGTGCAGGGCTTGCATCAGAAACTGTACAAGGTAAGACTAGACTACCTCAAATTATACTCCCTAGCGCAACACAGGAATCGTGGGGACATGATCGAAACATTTAAATACCGTAAAGGCAACAACAGGACACACATGTAGAACCTCTTTCAGTTAAAAGACTACAACAGGACTAGAGGGCATGACCTTTGACTTAAGGGAGGAAAGTTCAGGAGCAATATGAGGAAATTCTTCTTCACAGAGCACGTTATAGAACCATGGAATAGCCTGCTGGAGGGGGTGGTGGGAGCCAAGACAGTGGGGGAATTCAAGCAGGCATGGGACAGACACTGTGGGATACTCAAGTAAGCAGCTAAGTAAGAGGGGGTTGGAAACCAAGGGCAGACTTGATGGATCATACGTCCCCATCTGCCGTCAACTTCTATGTTTCTGTTTCTATGAATGAAATAACCCTGGCAACTTAACAGTATCCCCAGCAGTATCCTCTTCTGCCCAGTCCCCATTGATGAATTAGTTTCCCTGGCAGTCTAGCAGTACCCCCCCACCCTGATTCCCACTGATTAATGAGCTATTTCTGAAAGTAACAGTATCCTCTCCTGCTCTGATCCCTGTTGAGAAGTAAAATAACCCTGGCAGTCTAGTGGTACCCCTGCCAGCCCCAATCTGCAATGTAGTAAAATATATGTGTAAAGGCCAGGCATCCACCTATGTCTAGGGGTATATGATGGTATTCTTACCTGAGAAGCATCTGCCTTCCATCATAGAACATACCAGGACTTACCGACCCCAACTCTTGCCCATTCCACCCCTACTGATGCCCGTTCATTCTTTTTTATTTATTTATTTAGAATTTTGGAGGCATATCTTTGAGCAAAACTCTTTTACAAAGGTTCCACATCAAAATGAATAGACAACTGACACAATATACATCATCAACATCAAGCTTCTCAGTACAGGATACCACATCAGGTTAACAGATAGCAGACTCTGGTAACACTAATTGAGAAAGAGGGGTTAGGTAGGTAGGAAGGTAGGTGAGGTAACTGACAGTTGGTTACAGAGAGATAAATATAGAAGAGTCAAATAATACTATATAGGCTGAGTACAATGACAGTGCAAAGAGTGGACTGAGGGGTTTGAGAGCCGTGCAGGTAATGTGGGGAGAGAGGGGAAGTAGGTAGAGTAGAGAGCAGAAGGTTAAGGTGTACTGGGGCAATACTGGTGCAAAGGCTGAGCACTATGCCAGTTTAATAGGCTAGAGAGGTTGTAAGAGTAAAAGGGGAAGGGGAATCAAGGAATGGCAAGTCCAGTAGGGAGAGGTGGCGGGCAGCCTCGAGAGAGGGCATTGTCAAGTGGGGGAGGGGGGAGAGGGGAAGTATTATAGGCAAGGAGAGGGAGGCAAGAAGGGAGAGGCTAGGCAGATGGGTGGGGGGGAGTTCAGAAGCAGCAGCATTTGATGCTTGAGATGAGGTGTTTCCTCAGGCCAGATCTGAAGTGGGAGAGGTTACTAGATGTTCATAGAGGTCCAGGGATTTCGTTTAGCCATGGAGGTGCCCGTAGACGAAAGTGCGTTGTTCCAGAGCAGTCCGACGAAATGGTTTGGATAGCGCCCCCTGTATACTACCTTGGGTTTCATACGTGGAGGAGGCTATAGCTAGGATATTCAAGACACAGGGAGAAGTTTTCCCCAGAAGTGCCTTCTTGCCGAAGAGACAGGTTTGGAACTTGATCCTAGTCCGAAGAGGCAACCACTTTGTCAGTTCATACAGGGCACAGGTGTGAGTGTGTAGATCAGCAGCCAAGGTGAGCCTGCAGGCCTTATTGAGGGCTATGTGTATCCTCTTGAGTGCTGTATCTGTAGTTGTTCTGTAAACAACCAGGCTATAATTGATGGATGAAAGGATGGAGCTCGAGACGGAAAGTTGGAGGGCCTCTGGTGTGAGGTAATTCTTATGCCTGTAGAGGACCCCTAGCTTGGAGTTAACTGTGTTGGCCACCAAGTTGACGTGCTGGGTGAAGGAGAGGGTGTCATCAAGGGTAACCCCAAGGTATTTGAATGAGTTTACTTGTCCCTGTGGGGTGCTGACATTATTGAAGATGATGAGTGGGGGGGGGAGTTCCTCTTACTCTGTGGGTTGGCTATGAGCATGGCCTTAGTCTTTTTGTGGTTGAGAAGTAGTTTCTGGTTGCTGAACCAGTCCTCTAGCTCGTGGAAAGAGGACTGAAGTTCAGACTGAAGGGTGTCGAGGTGTGTGTTGCTATAAATGAGGGCTATAAAAATTGACCCCACTAGTTTGCCTTCAAACTCAGGGAGCTGGGGGTTGGCAGAAGAGGGAGAGGATCGAGCATCCAGAGGACTGCTCTCCTCTCCCTGGGGAGGGTTCCAGGGGCAGCTTGGTGTCCTAGTGACCCCTGATGGAGATCGGGAGTACTACAGGATCACCAGCTCAAGTCGTAAGGGGTGGGGAGTGCGGCAGACATCAGCAGGGTAGCCGTGCGCAGACGTCATTGCACATCACCTCCCAAGGGGCAACAAAAAGCTGAAAAATCCCCATTCACAGGGATAGGCGATGGCACCACCACTCTCTGCCACACTCCACCTGCTGGACTCTATCCACCCATGGGCCGAGCCCAGCCCAGCCTGTCAAATTGTAGATAGAGCGCCTGGGAGGCAGGGCAGTCCCACTCCCTCGGGAGCGAACCGGTGGATTACCAGGGTGCTGCCAGGGGCTGGAGAGTTTTAGGTGCAGAGGTAGAACAACTACGTAGGAGGATGCCTGGGAGAGTTCTCCATGAGTGCGGAGTACAAACAGAGTTAAAAAAAAAAAGAACAAGTCTCAGGGTCAAACTTTACACCTTAAAGAGCCCTCTAGTAACTGGCCCATGCTGAATAAAGAGAGATGCTGATTATGTATGTATATGTAACCCCCCTGTTACCTGGGGTTACTAGAATCCCAGTAAGGCCTAGTGGTAGGCAGGGAAGGCAGCTTGTGAAACTCCAGTTAAATGGATTTCACACTGTCTCACTCTGTTCTCAGTCTCAACTGAGACTGAGGGATGACATCACCATAGAACTTTCGCAGCTGCATGAGCCACATTGGAATCTGCAGTTGGGAGTTAGGTTAGAATGTGGGGAGTTTTGAACACAGTCTGTGAGAGCAGTATTGAAGAGAGGAGCACAGCAGTCTGTGCACAGGCTCTTTGAGCCTAAAGCTCTGATACAGAGCTACTGTTAGGGGAGGTGTGTGTTTCCACCAAAAGAGGAACACAGTAAGCTGTTTTGAAGTGGTGTTACTGGTCCCTGTGCCCCATCCCTGAGGGGATGGGGGTTGAAAGGTTTGCCTGTCATTCCAGGGGCAACCCTCCTGGTTCCAGCTAGGGAAGAAGTTGCTTTATTCCAAGTTGTGCTGCGGCACTAGAATCTGTGGGAAAGAGATTCCTGTGATGAATCGCCTGTGGGGCACCTGCAACCAAAGGGTGAGTTCACTCTGACATAGGGCCATTGTTTCACCCGAACTGTTGTAAAGTGGGGATTGGACTGCTTAATCAGTGGGAGGCCTAGAGGAATGGGCTAAGCCAAGTAGAAGTATGTTCAAATCCAGCACAAGGGGAAAGCCAAGACATGTAGAGGAAATGTGCCAAGCATTTACCCTTTAATCTACATTGCCAAGCTTTTCAGAAAGAGATGTTTAATGTCCAGAGAAATGGCTGGGTATGAATTGTGGAAGCGAGAGGTGGGAGACCCCCCATCAGTAGTAACCAAATTCACCTCTATGGATTTGCTCTGTGGCCCTTTTACTTTCCCTCAGGCATTTGGCCAGTGTTGAGGAAAGTACCCAGACGTGGGATTAAAAGGAAGTTTCCCTTATGGAGTTGAAGGCTCTTAGGTGGTTTAGGGAGCCACCAGAAAATGTGTCCATGTCAAATGGAAGGTGTTCGAGTGGCCGGCAGGGGAGCTGAGCCAGGGAAATCCCAGAATAGTGTACAAGTTCAGGCTGTGTACCAAAAGCAGCATGCAAGTCTGGACTGTGTGCCTGGTGGGTTCAGAACCTGAGGGCTGAAGTGTTGATGAAGTGTTCTGATTCTTAATCTGCATTACCAGAAGTGTATCACCATGGGGGTCCGTCTATGCTTTGTTTTGTTCTGCTTGGATGTGAATAAAGCCACACTTTAGAATCCCATTCCTGGTATTGGACATTACAGTTATTGCTTCCTGTGTTCGGATTTACTTGGGTGCCTCTGTGCAAAGTAGCCAAACCTAGCCCTTGTGCTGAGTAACGTAGTCCTCCCCGAACCCAGTCCCCCACCTGGCACTGCTGTCAGCTTCTACAGCATACCACCTGTCGTTTGCTAAAAGGCAGGAGTGAGGGGTTACATATATCCCTGATTGTTCAGTGGCCTCTCCCCCTCCCAGTAGCCACTCTGCATTGCCCATATATCACAGCACCCTCATCAATTCTCTCACCCCACAGAATGTTGCAAACTCTTCAACAACTCAGCACCCTCTATCCTTTGTCTGGCACCCTACCCAACTTTAGAAACCTGACGGAAGGCAAACAAAAGGACAGCTATTGATATAGACCCTGCTCTCAACACCTTAGCTGGCCACTGTCTGAATGAATGGGACTGAATTCACACATACAACACAAACAGTTGTTTGTTCTGTACAAATGAACTCAGTTTCAGTCCTTCAGGTTGAGGTGTTGCAAAGAGGTGGTGGTCATGGAATGGGTGGGTGGTTTGTCAAGTTCTGCCGGTTGGGGGAAGGGGAAGGGTGGTATGATGTATGAGTGATGCTAAGCGGCTAGTGGGACTACCAGAGATTTAAGGTATATTTATTGTGATACATTAGGTTTTGGAGTGGGTAGAGGGAACCCCTAGACTGCTAGGGTTATTTCATTCTTCAATCAGGATGGGGCAGGAGAGGGTATAGCTAGATTACTAGAGTTATTTTATTCATCAAAAGGGATTGAGACTAGATGGGGTACTGCTAGACTGCCAGGAATATTTCATTAATCAATGGGCCTCGGGGAAGGAGGGAGGGTGCTGCAAGACTGCCAGGGTTATTTCATTCACCAACAGGGATCGGAGCAGAAGGGGGGTATCACTAGACTGCCAGGGATGATTAATTCATCAGTGGGATCAGTTTGAGTGAATGCTGCTAGACTGCTAGGGTTACTTCATTCATCTATGAGGAATAGGGCAAAAGAGGATACTGCTAGACTGCCAAGGTTATTTTATTCATTAATAGAGACAGAGGGAGGATTTACCGCAAGACTGTCAAGGATAGTTAATTCATCAATGAGGGTCAAGGCAAGGGAATATCACTAGACTGTCTAGGATATTTCTTTCTCGTCGTTGTGGATCAGGGAGCAAAGGGAACATTTTATATCTCAGTGCAAGACACCACTGCCACAGGCGTGGGGGGAATGTTGCAGGTTACAGTGCATGTAAAGAGTAGCGATATGGAAGCGGGAAATACTGTCCTCTCTTTATACCACTGCGCCCTCTGTGCAAGAGAGCTGTCTCATCTGCGTGAGTGCAGTGATGAATTTACCAAGATAATGCTATCTGCTTTTTGCCATGCTTTGGGGCCTTTCACATATGGCCTATTCAAATCTATTCCCATTCCTCCAATGGTGAGTGTCTCATCCTTGGTGACTTTAATATTAATTAGTTTTTTCCCTATGTGCATAAATTTTCCCTAAACATGAAATCTCTCCAATTATCTCAACTGATTTTTGGCCCCACTTGCCTAAATTTAACTCTCTAAACCACTGTTTTGGACTGGGACCTCTCATCCCAGCCTAACTTTATAGAAGATGCAAGTATCCTTCCTGAGGCCTTCAGTAACTATTATATGGTTTACTGTGTGTGCAACATTCATCACCCTAAAGTCACATCTAAAAGTCATGTCTCAGGTTCTTTACGTTGCTGGACTTGTCATCCCTCCCTACTGACTTCTAGGCCTCTGACTGGTTCTCTATCTCTGCAGCCTCAAATACTGATTCTGGCACTCAGTCACTTCAGACCAAATTTCTGGTTGTATCCAATCCATTCCATCTTTATTTTTAAAAAGTACTATTCACACTGATCATAGCGCTTGTACAATAAAATAATATAAATATCCTACTTAAAAACATAAAACTATTCACATAATCCAGCAACGTATCAGTAAATCAATGAGCAGGAAATGCCAGACCAAACAAATGTTTTTAGAGCTGCTTTGAAGCTCTACTCTGATCACCATGTACCCCTGAGAAAAAACGCCTCCCCTGAATATCAGCTGACTTGTTAGCTTGTCTCTCTACCAGAGACCTTGCCTGGTGATCCTATAAGATCACTGGCTCCTGGATGCTTTGGCAAGCCATCGGAACGTTCACAATGACTGTACCAAGGCCACCAAAGTCTGAGTATTTTGCATCCACACTCCAGAACAACACTGATCACCCCTCCAAGTTTTGGAAGATTATTCACTCTCTTTTCTCCCTTCCAACCCAGTCTCCCTCATATGTCCTTAAGGTTGGCAACTCTCTCATCTATGGCTGTTCTGTTTCATCTTCTTTTAACTCCTACTTCACCTGTTCTTTCTCTCTCATCTCTTCCTCACCCTTACCCTCCTCTGCCCTCCCTTCTCCTGTCTTTCACCTTTTCTCCTACCTCCCTCTCAGCTTCTCTTAAGACCCTTCTTGCCCATAGCCCTCACAAGAGTGGAAGCCCTGATAAATTCACTCCGAATCTTCCGTTTCTTGCTGCTCCTGCCATCAATGTTCCAATTACCTAGCTTCTTAATCTTTCTTTCTCCTCTGCCACTGTCCCTGAAGCCTACAAACAGGCTACTCACATCCCACTCCCTAAAGGAGGCAATCCTTCTGCTTCTGGTAACTTCTGTCCTGTCTCTGTCCTTCCCACTCTCTCACTTTAATTAAGTTACAGGAACACCTTGCTCTGTCATAGCTCTCTTCCTTCTGTGGCTCCTCCTCCTTTTTACTCCTTCCTTTATGGTTTCAGGAGGTCTCATTCCACTTTCACCTCCCTCCTCTGGCTTAGTGACTCCATCCTCTCAGGTATGGACCAGGGACTAATCACCTCTGCTATGTTTGTTGATTTGGAAAAAGCATTTGACACTATGATATACTCCCTCCTTCTGAACAAGCTTAGGGCTGCGGACCCCTCTTCCTCCTCAGCCAGTTGGTTCCCTTCTACCTTGAGGGCAGGTCTCAAGCTGTCTAAACCAGAAATATCCTACCCCCCCAACTCCTCATTTGTTCAAATGTCCCTCAAGGGTCTTCACTGTGCAACAAGGCAACTAAGGGCTGCAACAAGGGTGATGGTAGTGCAACCAGTAAAACTGCAGCAGTGAAGTACAAACAGCTGGCACTACTCACCAATTCGGAAAAGGACCACACTAGGCTGAAATTCTGCAGTTGCTTCAGTTTTATTTATAGAAGTTGGGTGCACAGCAAAAACAAGACAGGCTACAGTGAGAGGTATGTGTCGATGCTCTGCTGTTTTGCACTAATGCACTTTATCAAGAGACTGTTCTGGCCCCATTCACTTTTCCATATTCCTGAATGACCTACCATCTACCTGTACCTCTCTGCATCCATTCTTATATGCACTGATAACACACTGCTCTTTGTTTCTGGCTCTTCTGTCCTTGACCTCATTGTTCAGCTACAGCTGGATTTATTTTTTCTATATACAATTTTTGAAATTTGTCTTGGTTTTCTCCCCATCCCAGGACCCCAGCAATCATGCCAGTGCATGATCGTGGAGGCACACACACACTTCAGGTGCAGGCTTGGTCCCTTGCACCCCACCCCTGGAAACTGCCGTTATCCCCTTCCACCTACGCTACCCATCGGACCTCCACCCAATCCCATCGGACCTCCACCAGATGGGAGTGTAACTACGGGGGTTGATAACTGCCCCAGGGGAAGAGAGCTGCCTTGTAGCTGTTCAATCTTGCTCCATCCCTCCACATCAATGCTGGCTCTCCGAGGACCCAAGGTCATTCTTGAACGTGGGTCCCCGGTGTGACGCGAGGTAAGGCATCCAGTGCCTCAGCCCTGTTCACCACCTGGCCGGCACTTGCTATAGCTGGATTTTGACTATATTCAGCACTGGTTCAGCACTAGTTCCAGACAAGCCAACTGTAACCCCCAAGCTGCTTATAGCAAGCTGGATACCCCCATAAAATCTGGTACTAATACCCACATGTGGCATACCATTTACTTTTAGCAGAAAATTCAAAGACTGGTACCACCCGTTGTGTTAGGATGTATACAAGGCTCATTTCTACAGAAAGAGGGGTTGGGATACAAGAAGAAAACAAACACATGAACCTTTGTAAACTACACCTAGGTCCATGGTAGGGGCTGCTAGGTGTATGCTAAATCTAAACTGCTGAGGGGCCCCCAGTAATTCCACACCAGAAGCCAAAATCAGATTGTCCAGAACAGTAACAGGGATTTTGCAGTATGGCTTTATTTAACAGATGGTGCTAAAGCTTTAGGGGACACCCAGGGGTCAGTTAAGGCAGACAGGCACAAATTTGTAGACTCTCCTTGAATGCAGAACAGCTGAGAAAACAATAACTTCTTTCCATTTCCCGTGGTGTATGCTTGTGGAACTAAGTCACACACCCGAACACATTTTTTCCCCCATGAGTGTATTTACGTGATACTAAGCCACACACTCAGAAACACATTCACTTGGGTGAACACTTTACTTTCACTCACTTGGGTGAACACTGTACGTTACTTTCACTCACTTGGGTGAACACTGAATTTTACTTTCCCTCACTTGGGTGAATATTGTATTCTACATTCACTCCCTTGAGTAAACAAGGGGAACTGATGGGTGTGATCTAGCCTTGGGCACACACACCCTGGAAATGAAACCCCTAATTTTGGATAACTTGTCTCCAAAAACAGTAATTACTGACCAGTTGCTCCTTCCACTGGGCATGGAACAACTAAAAGACATCTTTTCCTGGGTAGCTTGACAGAACAGTCTCTCACAAAAGTTCTTTCCAAAGGCAGTCAAAAACGCACAAGAAATTTCAGGAGATTTCCCCTTGGGCCCACTGATATAGCAATTCCTTCCACTTCTCTTGGAGTAGAAATTAGGAAATCCTGCTGAAAAAAGGTCTCCACCACTTTACTGGAAGCTGGAAATTGTAATCCAAAAATAGGGTGAGAAATCCTGGGCCCTCAACTCAGAGCCCACTGGCAGACCTCCTGTCACTTTCACTCCCACATTCAGACTCACGTAAAACCAACTGAAAACTAACTGAACATTCTAAGGCTCCCCAGAGCAGCTCTGCCAGAAAAGGGTTATGCTGCTGCAAGAGTTCCAAATGACATAATCATTCTTCCCCCAGGCTACCTGAGTAAACAATGATGTCATTGTGTAAGAAGCCCCTAATGAGCTCCTTACCAGCTGCCTGCTACCTGCTTACACTAACACTGATAAAATTCTAGTAACCCCAGGGGACTGGGTGGTTACACAACTATCCCTCAGTGCCCAAAAAAAAACAAAAAAAAAATTTTATGGCATTTGGTACCTGACAGATACTTGCCAGACTAACCACCCTCCTATAATTCTGCACCCTTGAGAATGTTGCTACCGAGGATGTCTCCTCCTTTAAGTACCTTGGGGTCTGGCTAGATTATCATCTTAATTTCTTGGCACACATTGATGCTATCCACCTTAAACACAACCCTAAGCTTGGTGCACTGTGCAGAACCAAAGTGAGTTTCCTGCTTCCTGCATGCCGTGAGATTGTATTGAAGATCATACTCCCCATTTTGACTATGGCAGTATAATCTGCAGTGCATTTAATTCTTTTCAAATCTTTTACTGCGCTCTAGGGATAGGCGGGGTGCATCTGAATTAAGGGCTGAAAGCCCAAAAATGTACACCATCCAAACAAGTTTTCAGATGTCACTCCTCAATCACAAAAGAGAGTCCACTTCAATAATACAAGTGACTACTGCTGAGTTTATTATAAAAACATTTTACAGCAGGTCACCATATGCAAAATTCAAATAACACTGTGGATATGCAACAAGAATATGCTTGCCCCAGCGTTTCGGCTCCTAGCCTTCCTAGGGAGGCATAATTCAAAGTTTTCTGTGATCACAATTTATTGGCTACTTTACAGGTGACATCATTCTTAATTTAATTCAAAATGACTGATTTTTTGATGGTCAGCCAGCCACCTTTAAAGCTGTAGTACCACTTTATTCCTCTTAATGAGGACTGATCTGGCTACTGTACAATGCTATTCATTATTACAATTTATAGATACTGCCAGAAATTTGTATTGCTGTTTCTTAAATTTAAAAAAAAAAAATCAGACAATTACTTATATTACTAAAATCATACTTATCTAACATCTACTATCATTTTGATTCACAGTATTTGCACAAACTAACCAACCACATCGATTGTGTGCACTGATTTTATCTATTACCTTTACTTACTATGCCCTGTACTATATTCAGGGGGCTTTACTAAATAATACTATAAATGCAGGACCAATTTCCAATAGAAGATATAACAAAAGAAAAAGCACTACTCTTGAAAGACAATACATAAATATTTGTATAAATTGTAGAAACAAATGACAAATTTCTCTGTTCCTTTGTAATCCATTGTTTATACACACTTTATACATCAATGTAATACTCCAATTGGGTTGCTGAATTATGAATGTTTGTATAGCAGAATAAATATGATCTAAATGAGGTGGGAAGAAAGTAGGTATGAGGAAAGGGGAGGGGGAAGAAGGATGGCGGGGGGGAGGAAAAGAAAGGTAAAAGAACCTATGGTGCCATAGTTTCAATTATCAAGTGCTACTTTAATTCTTAATATGTATTCCCTTTTCTCAGAATTAGGAGGAACTGCACATTAGATAAGGATTTTGAATATCAGGCATCAATGTTGGGTAAGTTACTTTTTTTTCCATTACTTTCTATTACTTTTGGAAACTTGTTCCAGGAAGCTCTGTGCAGTCACTAACGAGGATGGAGAAGTACTAGAAAAAGTAAGACACCTTACAGTTACAGTTGCATATTTCCTTTTATACAAAAGTATTACGTAACTATAACTGATTATGTTTATTTGAAAGTAACCAGTAACTAACCTATTACTCTCAAAAAACTGTAATCTGTTATAGTTACTTACTACTTTTGTATTGTTTTTGTATAAAAATAAATAAGTAACTGTAAATGTAAAGTGTATTACTTTTTCTAGTATTTCTCTATCCTTGCTAGTGACTGCACAGAGCTTCCTGGAACAAGTTTTCGAAAGAAATAGAAAAAGTAACCTACCCAACACAGTCAGGCAGCAGAATTACATTCTCAGTGGAATATAGCCAAGTGTCAGGTCAAATTGGGAATAAAAAAAAGGAATTTATTTCCAGATCCAATGGGGAAAAAGGTACACATTAAGGATTTTATTACATGTTCAACTAATTCTGTGGTTTACATCTTGTGGTGTAGTTGTCATTTGTACTACATACGAACAAGCATTTGTCAATGCCTAATGTTGTCGCGCTGGCATTGGCAGTGGGAGTGGCATAGCTAGAGACGCATAGTGATGTGATTTTGTGAATGTGTCTCAAAAGGTGATTTTGCACAGTGAGCACGCCATTGTGCGCCACAGCTGCGGAAACATGTTTTGGGCAGGCTGTGAAAAATGGCAGCTGGACTGTTGATAAGGAGATGTGCACAAATGCCAGTGGTGAAAATGTGGCATGAAAATATTGCAGATTGACAAAGTTACAAGGGTGCATGGAAACTGCGTAATGCACGCTTGCAACACAGTCATTGTATGGAGTTTCAGCACCAAATTTTCAACATAAGCATTTTAGGACCTCTGCTCATGAATAGTGCCACCATCATTTCCTCAAACTGTCCCAAAAACTGACTTTGCACAGCGGCCGTGCAGTTCTGTGCCGGACATGCTAAAACACATTTCAGCAGCTGCAGTGTTCATAAGGAGGTATGGAAAAATGCCAGTGATGAACAGCCGGAGGAAAGTATTACAAATTATTAGTCATGAGCGTGCTTGCAAACTGTGCAATGCACGCTCATAAAACACTCATTTTATTGACTTTCGTTCCAAATTTTCAACATAGGCATTTTAAGGCATCTGCTAATGAACAGTGTCACTGTCATTTTCATCATGTGTCTCGAACACGGACTTTCCACAGCGACCACGCTATTCTGCGCTGGAACTGTGAAAACAGATTTTGGCCAGGATGTGAAAATTGACAGCTGTACTATTCATTAGGAGGTGCAGAACAATGGCACTGGAGAAAATCTGGAGTGAGAATATTAGAAGTTTGCAAACGTACGAGCGTGCGTGCAAACTGCGCAACGCATGCTCGTAACACAGTCATTTTATGGAGTATTGTCACCAAATTTTCAACACACGCATTTTAGGACCTCTGCTCATGAACAATATCACTGTCATTTTTGTAATGTGTTCTGAACATTGATTTTGCACAGTGAACGCGCTATTCTGCGCAGGAAGTGTGAAAACACATTTCGGTCAGGATGTGAAAAATGACAGCTGTATGGTTCACAAGAAGGTGTGGTAAAATGCCAATGTTGAGAATCCGGCCTGAAAATAGTGCGAATGCGCTAACTTACGAGTGTACGTTTCGGAGTTGCTACGTACGCTTGTAAAAGTCATTTTTTTTGATTTTTCCCACCAGACTTGCAACATAGGCTTTTTGAGGGCCCCTCTCATGAACAGTGGCACTGTCATTTTGTTACTCGGTCCCAAAAGGGGATTCCGCGCAGTGACTGTGAAATCACCTTTCGGGACTGAATAATTTTTTTTTTTATTTTATTTTTATTTAGCTTTTGTTGACCGGGTAAGTGCACTAGACAAATCCTGCCTATTTTCAGGCACGACCTGGGGGAGGGGGATACAGATGAATGCCAACTGACCTTGAAGCAGATTAAGCTGTTGGTGGTATTTTTAGTGAATAATGCCATGACAGTGCAATAATTCATGAGAAGGGGTCCCAAAAACCCCATGTTGAAAATTTGGGGCCAAAATTCACAAAAATTCCTGAGATATGCATTAAAGTTGAAAAACCACTATTCATTCCATTATACAGCTTTCTGGCATTTCTTCAGTTCACGGTCAGCTTTGAAGAGCGAAGACATGTTCCCGGTCCACAGAAGATCGTCACGCCAGACTCTGCAGGTAACTATGGGGTGAGGGGAGGTGAGGGGAGGCAGGGTGTACAGTGGGTGGATGCGGGTGGGGGAGGGGCATCGAGACTACGAGGGACCATTTTTGTTTTACAGGTTATAAAAAAATAAAAAACATCATGGGACAGTTTTTATTTTGCAAGGCATTTGGCATGCTGGGGTGGGCTCCCAGTGTGCTACCTAACTGTTTGGGGGGGGATCTGTAGCCAACGTGGGATTGGGCATCTCGTTGACAAACAAAGAAGGGTGGGGGTGCAGAGCCGAGGGGATTGGGCACCGGCATTAAACAATTTGGGGGGTTTTATGTCGATGTGGGGAGTGGGTCTCTGGCCAGCACACATTCCGCAGGGGCAGGGGCAGCTGACACAGGGGCATTGGGCACCCCCGAGGTTGGCAGTTCTATGACCAGTGCCCCACCATGTACATAATGGCAGCGAGCACAGCAAGAAAAGGACCGCTATGTCTGACGAGCTTTGCTCGGATTGCAGCGAACCTTTTCTTAGATGTGCTCACCACATTATGTATGCATGGTGTGGTGCCGGCATGCAGGCTGATTGGGGAATGCGGGACGCACCTACTGGTGCGTGCCTGCCCTGCATTCTCCCAACAGCGACCGCGCCTCTAAAGCTGCACTGTCCCACAATGTTGGCTGCGTAAGTGTGCCAACATAAAAACTGTTAGGATGCTTAAGAAAAGAGTGCAAGAACATGTACATTCAGTTTTAAATCATAGACTGGATTGGAAGACACTTTTGGGAATGTCATAATGCAAATTTAAATAAATAAATAAATAAAATAAATAAATGATGGCAAATTGGTCACCTTGCAATTTATGGGCCTGGAACATGTAAAAATACTGAACAGAGGAGGCAATAGATAAGATATACTCCTGGAGAGGGAAAGATGTTGGATTTTTACCTTAGATACTGTGAAACCCAGGAGTCTAAATGACTCATGGGATCTAAAGCCCTTTCTTAGAAAGAACACATAAAATGTATAAAGGGAATCTATATTAAGAATTAAAGTAGAACTTAATATTTGAAACTATGGCACCATAAGGTACCATAATCCTGCATTTATAGTATTATCTAGTATAGCCCCTGGCCCAGATATTCAAACTGCACCACAAAGTAGCGCAATAGCAGGAGCAGGTGCAAGTGCAGTGTGCCTATGCGTAACATGTGCGATATTCAAACACTGCGCAGGCCAAGATGCGCTTGCGCAACACAACTGAATATTGTGCCAACCGTGACATGGCGCAACTAGGGATATGCAGTGGCGCAGGTCTGATTTGCAGCAGCACAACAAGGGATGCACAGGAACAGGATGCAGGGGTTCACCACCCATGGAAGACATGGGCATAGGAGTACGCAGCAGAACAGACATCACCCCCCACACCCCATGAACCGCACAACCTGAGGAGAGCTGGAAGAACAACCAGTCCATGGACACCAGCAACAATCTCACAGCCAGGGCATGGTGCCCCAGCACACCCCCTAGAAAGCTGTGACCAGAACACAAGGAGGTCCAGCCACCCCTTGCTACACCATCCCACCAATGCAGAGCACACCCTGCACAGTGATCCCCAGATACCCTGCCCAGGAGCAGCACCCAACAGTGCAGGACACCCCATGCACGCCACCACCCCCACTGTGACAATGCAACCCTCTGCACCATGGAGCCATGCAAGGCAGCCCCACCGTGAGCACCCTGCAGTGGGCGGCAGCAGCCACCGATGCAACAACTGCAGACACAGTGCCACCCTGCACGGCCCCCCCAAGGTACAACTGACAGACCGACCCTGCATCAGTACATGAGGTACCCCGCATGTGACAGGGCCTGCCCCAGACCCCACCACCAGCAGTACAGCACCCTGCACACCCACTCAAGCACACACCCTGTCCCAGCACTGGCCCCAACAGCCAGCACAGACACCCACAGTGGTGCATGGAAGCATGCGCCACACAGGATGCAACACAGTGCACGGACAAACACCCACCCATACCCAAGGGCACACCAACACAGGGACACATTAGTGGGGCAACAAACCCACTGGCGTGCAGCCACAGCAGCCGTGTACCCATGGCCAGCACCCCTCCATGGCACAAGTGTACCAGCCACCCTGCGCATGCACCATGAATCCGTACGCCACCAGCATGCAGCCGGAGCACAAGTGACAGACATTGGAGCACATTCCCTGCAACAGACACAAGCAATGGCATGGAGAGGGGACAACAACAGCGGAGGCTACAGTGCCACCCGAGGCAGACATGCACCATACTGATGACAGGAAGCAATCCGGTATTTCGCCAGGTACAGGGGATAGCCAGCATGGACAGCCACTGTTGACATACCAGCAGACCATGCATAGCACAGACATGCAAGGGTGTCAGTTGCACTGGCCATGGACAGTCTGACAGGGGTGCCATGGACACAGTGCATGCACCATGGACCACTGCACACAGGCATCCAGTGCACAGAGAACAACACACATACCACCGACAGTGACCGAGTCCCCTGCCCACACCATAGGCGGGTCCCTGCCAGACACACACACACACACACACACGCCCATGCCTGCACCACCCCTAACGCCGTGCACACCACTGCAACCAAGCACCTGTAGCCTGCTGCAAATCAGAGACCACCACAGTTGTCATAACAAAATACGTATATTGAACAATGGGAACAAACAAACTTATTTACAATTATTTACAAGGGTGGGGGGAAAGGGCCACAAACCAGGTGGGGGCGGGCATGAGGCAGGGGTGAACAAATGGGAGAGGGAAGAAGGGGTGTGAGGGTGGGTCCAGGGGGGTTAGCTATTCAGGGGGCATGGAAGGCCTATTGCCTGCCCTGCTCTCCACTCCTGTGATACCTCTGGGTACTTCGGCTCCAGACCCCGTCCTGCTCCATCCTCTCCAGAATTGCCAGGGACACCCATGCCAGCTGCAGCAGCTCCTGCATGCCACATTCTATGGCCATCCAGTGATGTCCATCTAGGACAAGGCAGCAGAGTCAATACGTGTGACTGTCCATCTCCCTGCAGCCCACCCATTGTGCATGGCATACAGCCATAGGCCACACCCCTGTGATGGTGTGCAACCACCCACAGTGACCGCATCCACAAGACCTGCCTACCCAGGCACACACAGCCATGTGGACCGCTGCACACACCCACCGCCCAAGTCCCACACAGCACCACTGTGGCCGTACAGTGACATGGCTATGCGGTGTGAAGGCAGTAGCACAGCCATGTACCCGGTGCATGCACGGACCACCAGTGATGCATACCCACACAAGCAGTGCCACAGGACAGTGCTGAGTGTACTATGTGGCGTGCACGGTGGTGGTGTCAAGGGCTGGTGGCCATGCCCCCGCCGCCAACCCTTCAACACAGCATGCACAGAAGTTCTTGGAAGAAAGGCACTCACCTGCATCCACAACAGCTGGGCACTGCTGTACCACTGCCCCTCTGCCACATCCCTGTTGCTGTGCAGCACCCCTGTCATGCTGTGCTCTTGCCTCCCATGCATGGTGTTGCTCCTCAGGGTCTAGGGTGCAAACACGGAGAGGGAAACATTAGTACAAACCAGTAGCAAAGCCCCCCTCGTGTGTGCGATCACAGCCCAGCCATGCCACAACCCCACCACCACCACCCACACTGGACGGCTCCCACCCCCCCACGTGGTGGACACATGCACACCTCGATACCTGGACAGTGCATGGATGGAGCACCTACCTGGCCATGGCACGGTGCCTCACCTGGCACGTGCCTGTAGTCGACCCAGCCTATCTGGGTCCCTCTGCTGGAGGTCCCCATAGCGGTGGTGACACTGCTCTGCACTACGGGCAATCCCAGTGGCCTCCTCCATGGCCTCTGCCACCTCCTCCCACACAGTACTTCTTGGCCTGTCTAAGGGGTCTTCCCCAAACAGGGCCCCAGCATGGGGCTCAACAATGGCCACAAGATTGGCCAGCTCTGGCGCACTCCACTGTGGTGCTCTCCTGCATGCCATCATCCATGCAGGCCAGATCACAAAATGGCACTCTGTAGCACACGTCCCCCACTTACAGATGCTGTGCAGTACAGCGCTGCCATTCCCCATCGCACTGTCACCAAACAGCACGATAGGGGTGCACCCGGACGCATGGCACCTAGAGGACAAAGGTCGACCGCAGGGTCAAGGGTCTGTCACGCACAGATCGCCACAGTGCTATTGGGACTCCCTGTGTGTAGCGTGGTAGGGTGCCTGTGTGTGACACCCTGCTACTCCCGCTAGCTCCCCTATTGCGCATGGTACATGCTGTTGAATATCGCACTGCGCCATTTATTCATGGTTCCTTCCCCTATGGTTGCGCATGCATTCATTACTATTGCACTCTTGTGCATTGCAACTTGCGCAGCGCAGCTCCCTCCCGCTGAATATTGCACAATGGCACATTTTCGTACTTGCACTGGCGTATGTCTGTTGTGCATGGCGCATCCCTTTTGAATATCTGGGCCCCTGAATATAGTGTAGGGCACAAGTAAGTAAAGATAATAAATAAAATTAGTGCACACAATCAATGCAGTTGGTTAGTTCATGCAAATGCTGTGAATCAAAATGACAGTGGATGTTAGATAAGCATGATATTAGTAATATAAGTAATTGTCTGATTTTTTTGTACAAATTTAAGAAACAGCAATACAAATTTCTGGCAGTATCCGTTTGGATAATCTGCAGTGCAGCTTCCAAATACTCCTTTTCCAGACAGGACCCCTCTTTTCTTTGCCTTGGTCATTTGCCTTAGAATTTTCCCCACATACCCCCACTGCTAGCTCTAATTTACCTTCTCCCTTCCCTCCCTGGATGCATTTTCACTGTGCCTCCTTTATATCCAAGTCCGGTTTGGTTCCCTTTCTTCCCAGTTTACTCCCCTCCTATCCTCTCCCTTCTACCTCCTACCCTCTCTGCAGCACTGTTTCCTATTCCCTTTTTATTTCATCCAGGAAATCTACTGCTGGTGAAGCTGCCTTCTCCTATTGCTTTCTTGAACTCTGGTCCTCTCTTTGCCTGTCTATCTGCTCTGCCTTTTTCTCCCTTCTCCTGGAAGTCACTTCCTTGTGACATTTCTACCCTCCACTTGCAGCTTTCCATGACCCCTACCTTATTGACTCCCCACACATATGCCTGGTTGGGGTATTTTGGCCTTGCCTATCCAAGCTTAATTTATATCTACCATGTGTATCTTGTACTGCTTTGCCTTGCAGTGTTTAATATTATGCTCCATTTGATGTATTGTATTGCTTTGTAGATACGGTACTATTCTTTTGTAAATCTGTTAATTACTATTTATTTTTCTTTTTGTACTGTGTTTATACTCCCCCTGGATGCATCTTGAAATGAGCTGTTATCAGATCAGTGTGTCTGTCATGGAAAACTTTTAAATAAATTTGAATCTGCTATGTCAGGTTAGCATGGATCAACACTATTATTAGGAACAAACAAAGCCAGCAGCATGTCCAAGAAATCATAATGGATTCCTGACCAGGAGAACCAGTCCTAAAGCATTCAGAGGAAAACCAGATGGTAGCACTTAAGGAGACACATTCGTCAATGATTGAAAGTTGGTTAAGTGAACCAAAATAACAATTTATTGGTGACCAGAACAAAAAGATGCTGACAAACAGTCCTGGCCCTTTAACTATGGAGGGGGTCTTCACCATGAGGGATGTGGCTAACCAGGGTAGAGAGCTTTCAGTAGTTGACTGTTAAAATGTATTGTCCTTTATAATACAATCAAATCATAATGTAACATCCAAGCTAAACTTAAAAGAATAAAAAAAGTTATAGAAAAGTATATAACACCATAAGAAGATATTAAATTAGGGTATCATGTAATAATAGTGACCCCAAATGAGCGACTACAAAAATAGTGACTCATTTTGGATGCTATTATTCTGGGTTACCCTGCAGAATAGCAAAGGTATGGGACAGCTACTATGGGGAAGGGGGAATGGAAGGGGGAATAGCGAGGGCGAGGGGAAGGGAGTGACAGGAAGGGTTGTCAGGGGACTGGGTACCTGCTGCAGGAGAGCTAGCCATGTGGGCGTGGTGGTGTGGTGGCTAGCATAGCAGGTACTGGGTTGGGACAGGAAGGTTACATTTTGCTGCAGCCACGAGCTGTGGCACTTTATTTTGCCGACATCTGGATTTTCCCCTCCCGACATGCAGCCCCTGGAATTGAGAATTCTAATTCAGAGGCTTGCAGGGGGAAAAAGCCCCCAGTGAGGTGGCATGGGGGGTGCAATCCTCCCCATCACAAAAACAATTTTTTTTATATCCGGATGTTGGGTCGCCTTGAAGTGTACATCGACGATCTGCTTTTCGGCCATATACACTCGCCATAATAGTGATCGCTGTTTTGCAATCGCTGCTATGACATGGAACCTTAAATTAGCCTTCTTATTCAGGATTCATGTTTCTTATAGTATTAATAAAGAACTATGGTAGGATTTTTGAAAGTTACCAGAGTAGCTAACACTGATGAGGTGCACTAAGCAGAATGATACTATTTACAAAACATATCTGTATCTTTATACTATGAACTTCAAACATTCATTTTAATGAAAAAAGGTCTGTTTCAAGAATTAACATCAATAAACACAGAATGATATCATAACAAAAAGTATGCACTCTCCTTCATCCTGAACCCCCATGCCCTCTTCATTTATTTTTGCCTTCATATGGGTTACTCAGCCCATGGAGAGCACTTTTAGTTCTCTAGCATGAGTGAAAGCCAAGTGCGGTTTTCAAACAGGCGGCTCACGGCCAACAGTTAGAACTCCCAAGGCTGGAAGATTCTGGAGGAACCAGTGTGAGGTGGTTGGTGCTAGAATCAGGTAGAGCAAGGATGCAGAGAGTTCATTGTTGTCTGTAATTGTATTGCTTACTGCTTATAGTTCAGGAACCAGAACTACTTGTGTACTGCTACTAAATGGGGCCTATTTACTCACCATACACTGCTTAGTAGGGACTATTACTCACTGCAGCTGTTGCTTCTGTTATAGATGGGAACTGTAACAACTTCTTGTTTATTTTTAATTGCCTGGCCCTAGCTGCTCGCCATATGCTGCTTACTAGGGGTTATTACTCTTGCAACCATTAAATGGCTGTGCTCATTTTGTACTGGCTCCATTTTGTGGGTCTTGTCAGGCTTGTACTCATTTCCACCCACCTGCTGTTAGATTGTAGCCCTGTCCTCCCTGTTTAGTGGCTAGCCCACATTCCCCCTATCTGTGCAATTTAGTCTTCCACCCTATCTGGGTGAAGCACCCCCCCCCCCCAATTTGTCTATAAGGCATCCATCCTATCTGGGTAAAGTCCACATTCCCCCATATGTATCTGTTTAGGCTTCCTCCTTATCTGGGTGAAGCCTGCATCCCATCAGTTTATTTAGGCTTTGGCCCTGTCTAGGTGTAGCCCCCATCCCCCTTAAATTGTTTATCTAGGCATCCTCACTATTCTGGGTGAAGCTGCAAGCCTTCCCATCTGGGTTAGACTCATCCACCATGTTGCTCCAAGCTATCCTCACCCTCTTCATTTCCCTCTCCTCCCTTCTTGCATCCACTACCCCTCCCTTCCTCCCTCGACCCCTCTCTCTCTCCCCCACCTGCCCATCCTCATCCCCACCCTCCCTTCTTACTCCCATTGTCATTCTTGGTGCTACTTTCTACCTGCTCCTTGGCTACACTTGGCAGCTCTCTGGTGCCTCATGCCCCCTCCCTGCAGCCCCCCTTTGCTGCCCCTTCACCTGCACTCGCCTTCTAAGCACCTCCTTGTCACCTTTAAAATCCATGTAACACTGATAGTCGTCTTGGCAGGTGATATTAAGTTTAATCCTGATCTTGCCCCCACGGCACCACTGCAGTTTCCCAAAGGACTGTGGGTTGTCCAACTTAACATCTGCAGCCTCCTTACAAAGTCGGATCTGTTGCAGCCCCTCATGGTCAACCTCCAGACAGATGTTCTCCTTGACTTGGAGTCTTGGTTCTCCCATAAGGTCCGTGACTCTGCAGTGTCCATACATGGTTACTCCATAACTAAGCAGGATCGCCCCAAGACAGGTGGAGGTGTTGCAATCTACTTCTCCAGCGTTCAGTCTGCACCTGTACTATCAATCTCTTCCCCTCTGCCTATGGGCTGCACCTCCTCAAACTCATCTTCCCATTCACAGTCCCACGCTTTGCTGCAGAAGTGCACTGCTGTCCTCTGCTTCGGTCACTGAACTCCTCTCCTCCATCTGCCCCAGTCCTTATTTGGTGAGTTGCTGATACTTGTGATTGTAATTTTGAGTAACTCTCCCCCTCTGTACAGAAACTGTGTCAGAATGTTAAATCCCTCCAGTTATCTTAACTAATTTCTGACCTCATCCATCTTAATCCTAAATCCTCAAACCACATTTTTTGGGACTGGGTATTCTCCTCTCACCTCCATTGTACTGTAGATGCAGTTATCCTCCCAGATGCACTTAATGACCATCATTTGGTCTACCATGTCTGCAGGATCCATTGCCCTAAAGTCCCAATGCTGAACTCATCCTCCTGCAGTCCTTCAGGTTGCTGGATTTATATTCCCCTACACCACCAACAGCTCCCACATCTGTACAGCCATTGGGCCAGATTCTAGTACACTTACGCCTAGTGTAACAGCAGTTGCACCAAGTAGAATGGCGCACGTAGCAACTTACACCAGCAGTTACGACATGCGCGATTCTACAATGTGGCCTATAGCATGGCACAGGCCACTGGCACTGAACAGCAGTTACGCCAGCAGTTGCACCATAAACCCCCTGCAACATGGTGCTAGGGGGTTTATGGCAGCAGTTGTGCCCCATTCCAGAAGGGCAGCATCAAAATCCCCAAGGTTGAGATTCTACAAGAACCCCCGGAGGAAAACCGGCAACATAAGTTACACCAGCATTTAGCTGGTGTAATTTATGGACACCCCCGGGGGTCCTGTAGACCCACCTGAAGTCCAGTTGGCATACCACAGTTGCCCACCCCCCCATGCCCAGCATACCCCAGTGGGTACCCTCGCCCCCGATGTGTCCATTATGTGCCCATCAGAGCTACCCACACCAACTGCCCCCGATGTTACAGTAACTGTAAGAGCCCCACAGGTCTGCCCACACCCCCTGCCCCCTATCCTACAATAACTGCCCACAGGGCTGGCCACACCATCCACCCCAAATTCCCCATTGCCAAGCGCCCCACAGGGTGGCGCTGTCATCCCCCCACCCGTGCTCTGACCCTGAGTCACAGCCGCAAATGTGGCTTTGTGTGCATGCGTATATTGGATTACAATCAGCTGTATAATAACAGGAGTGACAGTAATGTAGTGAACTTATGTACAGCTGACATATGAGCTTATGATATCAATACATATGACCCCGTGCCCCGACCCCGAGTCACAGTCGCTAATGCGGCAATTAACCTGCCCTGGTAGCCTAGTGCCCCTCACCCAGCAATGCCAGTCCAACCAGCACCCCCCACCCATCTCCAGCCAGTGACTGGCACAGCCCACCTCCATGACCAGCCACTGACTGAGTTCAGTAGGACAGCATACTGAAAAGATGCACTCAGAAATTAATTTCTGTGTGCGTCTCTTCTGTACATGCTCCAACTGGACTCAGTCGGTGGCTGGCCATGTAGATGAGAGGTGGCTGTGCCAGCTCGCCGGCTGGGGATGGGCAGGGTGCTGGTGGCTGGCATGGTTGGGTAGGCCACTAGGCTACCAGGGCAGATTAGTTGCCGACCCGCGGCTGGCAACCTCGGGGTCGGGCACGGGTGGGGGGATTGATTGCACTGTCCAGTGGAGCTTGGAATGATGGAGTCAGGGGACAGGGATGTGGGCAGCCCTGTGGGGCACTATTTGAACACTTCAGGGGGCTGAGGGTGTAGGCAGCCCTGCGGGGCTCTAGTTGGACACTTTGGGGACAGGGGGTGTGGGCAGCCCTGCAGGCTTTTTGGACACTTTGGGGGATGGGGGTGTGGGCAGCCCTGCGTGGTGGCGATTGTGGCTTGCTGGGCAGGGGGATGCACATGCGCCCTGTGTTTTGTGGCTTGCGACCTGCTCGCCAGGTGTGCCCACAGTTCTGCGTACCTGACCACGTGTCACAAGTTGCAGGACTTAGCTGCGGAGACCCTACCCCTTCTAGAATAGGGCGCATGGTCAATGTCGCAGTTGTGGGTGGTGCAAGTTGCGTTTGGCGGCGACTTGCACCACCCTTCTAGAATTGGGCCCATTGACATTAGCTTGGCCATTGACTACTTCCAAAACAAATTTATGGCTGTCTGAGACCATCATAACCTTCAAATTCAACAAAATTCATTTCTCACTCAACTATTAGACAAATAAACACAAGCTATGTTCACATAATATATCTTTCATTTAGTATATTTGGTTTGTCACTCACCAAGACTGCAAAACAGCAAGTAAGCACTTCAGAGGCCATGTGCATACCACCTCCATTATACAAAGATGCCAAGCTCGAGACTGTACTTCTCGGTCAGGTAGAAGGGATCAGGCCATACAGGTGCACACGTGTAAGCACGTTTACATCATGAAGTGACGTCACCCTGTTTGGCCCAGTCAAAAGAAACCTCTCACGACAGTACAGTCAAAAATGAGAGATCCCCCTTTGACCGTGGTTTTAACAATACCACAAAAAGATTTTGGCCCGGAGTTTCCTGGTGTGCCTTTGACCTGCTAGACTTCGTAGATACTATGAGGATTGTCCAGGAGATGCATCCCACGTGCTGTAGTTTAGACCCTGGCCCTACTTCCCTGATCTTGGGTTGTAGCGAAATCATCGGCCCGGTCTTAGCTCAGATTATCCGGTGCACTTTAGATATGGGAGTGTTCCCTAGCTCCCTGAAGGAGGGGGTGGTGATCCCCCTTCTGAAAAAAGCTTCTTTAGACCCGGAGAACCTAGCAAACTACAGGCCTATCTCTAACCTCCCTTTTGTGGGGAAGATTATTGAGAAAGTTGTGGCTGCTCAATTGGATAACCATTTAACCATCCATAGTTTATACGAACCTCTCCAATCTGGTTTTTGTAAGAGGCATAGTATTGAGACTGCTCTGGTTCGGGTGCTCAATGATATTCTGATGACGAGAGATCAGAGACACCGTTCTATCTTGGTTCTCCTTTATCTAGCATCAGCTTTTGATACAGTGGATCATGGGGTTCTGCTCGAACGCCTGAGGTCCATCTGTGGGCTGTCAGGCACAGTTCTCAGATGGTTTTCATCTTTCCTCGCAGGGAGAATGCAGAGAGTGGTCTTGGGTTTATTTTCATCCGGGGCCTTCTCTCTGTCATGTGGGGTGCCTCAGGGCTCAGTGCTGTCCCCCATGTTATTCGCAGTATATATGCTACCCCTTGGAGACATTGTAAGATGGTATGAGCCGAGGTTTCACTGCTATGCTGATGATACCCAGCTCTACCTGTCTTTTGCACCTGACCAGGCTGGTGCTATCTCGGTACTGAACAACTGCCTCGCAGAAATCCAAGATCGGATGAATTCCAGTGGTTTAAAGTTGAACCCAGGAAAGATTGAGGTCTTGGTTGTGGACCCGGTTCATAGGGTAGAGGGATTGAGGACTGGGCTTTCCTCTGGTTTAGTCCTGGGGGAGGACCAGATCCTCACCTCTGAACGGGTGCGTAACCTGGGAGTGGAGCTTGACGTTGGTCTGACTCTTCGACATCAGGTGTCTGCAGTCATCAAGCTGGCCTTTTTCCATCTTAGAAACATTGCCAGGATTAGGCACCTTGTTCTACCCAGTGACCTGCCGGTCTTGGTCCATGCCTTTGTGACATCGCGCCTTGATTACTGTAAGGGCTTCCTGGGGTTGATATCCGCTGCTTGCAGCTAGTGCAGAACGCAGCAGCACATTTGTTGACTGGGGCTTCTAGAAGATCTCATATCACCCCAGTGCTGCATGCTCTGCACTGGCTGCCAATACAGTGGCGGATCACCTTTAAGGTAGGTCTTCTGACCTACCAAGCCCTACACGGATCGGGTCCCGATTACTTGAAAGAGCTCCTGGTGCCTTACACCCCTCTGTGACAGCTCCGCTTGGCTGATGAGGGGTTGCTGGAGATTCCGAGGGTAAACTTGAAGTCATCTGGTGCTCATGCCTTTGGATTTGCGGCACCTACCCTCTGGAATTCTCTGCTCCGTCAGCTCCAGGAGTGCAGGACGGTGGGGAGTTTTAAGCAGCCACTAAAGACTTTTTTATGGGAAAAGGCATTTCCTGTTTTATTCTGATTTTATATTGGATGTATCTGAATATGTGTTTGTTTCTGTATTATGCTGTACAGCACCTTGAGACTTTCAGAGGCACTTAATTAAATACATTTTATTATTATTATTTTTTATTATGAAAATTATTTATATAAACACATTTCAATTCTTGCTATGAACCACAGACTCAGATCAGGCCACCACACTGGGAGTGCAGAAAAAATCATGTACCTAAATTCTTTATGGTTAAATCTGTGGTGTTTCTATATACTTATAATGATGGGGGGGGGGGGGTTATCTTGGGAGAGGGGAAACCAGAAAAAGGGAAAACAGGTATCAGATAAAGTCTAATATTTGTACTCAAAACATGGAAAACAGAAACAGAATATTTTACATGTAAAAATATATTCAGATACTGATCCCATACTTCTAAATGAGTATATCACATGTATTTCAGAAAAGAGTGTGTAGGAGAGGCATACTACTGGCAGTACCATGTTTTTAATCAAAACTAGTCCAAATTAAATTTTCATTTAATCCATACTGAGGCTTGTGTGTCCTGAACATATAGGTCCTCCATGCCTCATGTCTTAAGAGTGCTGTTTCCCTATCACCACTCCTTGAAGGTTCTCTAACTCATTCCAGGCCAAAAAATTTCAAAGTTGAAATTTGATGTCTGGATTCTAAAAAGTGTATAGCCAGTGGAGACCTAAGGTCTTCACGTCTAATATCACTCTTAAGCTCACTAATGCTTTGTTTCAAAGGTCTTTTTGTTTGGCCTATATAGTATAAAGAACAAGGACAAAAAATACAATACACTACATAATCAGAACTACATGTGATAAAATCTTTAATGTTGTATATAACATCATTCCAAGTACTTTTAATTGTTTTAGCCTTAAGGCCACTATGACAGTGGACACAGTTACCGCAAGGGAAAAATCCTTTAATATTTGATTTTAGCCATGAAGTTCCCCGTTCCGGGGGAGTCCAATGTTGAGCTTTTACAACTTTTCACTGATTGTTGTAGTTCTTTTTGCAGTAACTCATGTTTTTTGTTGAAAATATTAAATCCTGCTTCACTAGTTTGTAAAATATTCCAATTTGTAAGTATAATGTTTGTAATTTTTCCAAAGCAATCTGAATATTGTGTAGACATTGTTTGTGTGTCCCCTGATATTTCTGTTGTTTCTTTATCTTTTAAAATATCTTCTCTAGTTGTTTGATCCACTTTTCATTTTGCTTTATTTAGTATGTCCCTTGTATAGCCTCTTTCTGTAAATCTTTCTATTAATTATCCTGTGTTTATTTCATTCCTTTCACAAGTCCCACTATTTCTTTTTACTCTCAGCAACTGACTATATGGAATATTCTGAATCAAACTTTTTGGATGATAACTGTCTGCGTGTAAGAGTATATTTCTTGCTATATTTTTTCTATATAAATCTGTTGTCAATTTACCATTTTATTTTATTATTCTCAAATCAAGAAATAGAATACTTAAATATTCCATTTCTAATGTAAAGGATAGAGTAGATGTAACTATTTCCACATAATTATGGAACTTCTTTAGTTCCTCAGGTGTACCTCTCCATAATATCAAAATACCATCAATGAAACACTTATATAGAACTAAATTCATTCTGTATAAGTTGTTTTCCGATTCAATGAAATTCCATTCAAACTATGCCATATATAAATTGTCATAAGTAGGGGCCAATGTGGCCCCCATTGCTGTACCAGTTTTTTGAAATAAAAACCACCTTCAAATGCAAAATAAATATTCTGTAGAACAAACTTAGTCCATTTCAAAAAGAAATCTTTATCAGGTTCATTTTTTTCTTCTGGACAATAACAAATAATCAAGAGCTCTTAATCCATCATCATGAGGAATACTAGTATACAGACTTTTTACATCTGAGGTTGCAAGCAGGCAGTCATCCAAATTGTTTTCTGTTCTATTTAAAACATCCAAAATCTGTATACAATGTTTACTATCCTTTAGATGTGACCATGTCATTGTCACTAGATATTTACAGTAATGATCCACAAATATTGATAAAGGTTCGGTTATAGAATCGATCCCCAAAATAATAGGCCTTCCTGGGGGATTTTGTACATTTTTGTGAATCTTTGGAAGACAGTAAAAAAGGGGGATTATGGGTGTTTTTTTTAATAAGTTCATCAACTGTCCATTGTTCAATTAAACCCCTATCATTAGCTTCTATTACTATCTCTGTTATCTGTTGTTTAAGAAGATCTAAAGGGATTTTAGCAACTTTTTCATAAGCTGTTCAAAACATGATTCCCTGTAGTGGTTCTGGTTCAAAATAACTATCCCCCCACCCTTATCCGCTGGTTTAATAATTATATTTGGGTCCGCACTAAGTTTATCTAAAGCATCCCTTTCTTCTTTAGTGATATTATATTTTTGTGGTTTTCGTTCATTAGTTCTCAATGTATCATCAGTTTCTGTTTGCTTTATCAATATAGCTAGCTATATTAGCTGGTGTTAAGGCAATTGGATCAAATTGTGATTTAGTACCTAAAGACTGTTTCAGAAGGGATCTTGCCCTTTGTTTCAGTATTTTCAATTGTAGGTTCTCTAATTCCAAAAAAGTTTTTTAATCGTAATTTTCTATAATATTTCTCTAAGTCTAATTTTAACTTAAAAGGGTTCACCTTCTTTGTTAAACAGAAATACAGACCTCTATTTAAAACTTTCCTTTCAATTGGTTTTAATTCCCTTTGAGACAAATTATATATCAATGTTTCTAGTGGTTCTTTGATCTCAATTCGTGAACCTTGTTTCTTTCTGGTCCACCTTCTGAATTTTTTTCCTTTTTTTCTTTTTATTTTGTTCCTGAAGTACTGGGTTCTTGTGATGTGTGAAAACCCCTTTCTGATTGTCTAGTGTGTGTGTGTGTGTACCAATTTTGTTTATAAGGTTCATAATAATCCCTATCATATGAGTCCCATCTATCCCTATATGGTGAAAAGCTTCTTCTATTTGATTTATTGAAAAAAGAAGAACGCCTGTTTCATCTAAAAAATTCCCTTGAAGAACCACCTCTATTCCCTCTATATTCATTGGTATCTGAATCTGATGTTGCTGTAGATGTTTCAGTATCACCGAGGTCATAAACTTTAGTTTGAGAATCAAGTTTTTTCCAATTATATACATCTTTATAATCATTAATATATCTCTTAAATTTGGTAATTTTTATGGATCGTATATGATGATTATCATATTCTTTTAGAGATTTATCAATTTTATCCAAAAATGTTTTAACTGTGTGGTATCTGTAGTTTGTTTCATTTCAGTTTCAACTTTATTGATTTCTTCTATCACTTTTGCCTGTTCTGTGATCAAAGTTTCTATCAGGAGCAACATAAAATCAGAGGATCACTTAGATCTGATACCATCCCATCTTGGATGGAAACTGTCAGGTGTAAAGCCAAGATGGGATTCAACCAGAACCCTTAAGCCCCTTGGAATTCTTTTTTATTTTGTATACTCTAGGAGGGTCACAGTGTGTCAGTTTAATCTGACCTCTCATTGTTTAAGAGTCTCTAATTTGTGTATTGATGTCTGAGGTAGTTCTGAAGATAAATCACTTTCAAGATGTCTCCTGCTTTTAAGAAGTCGCGTAATTCTATTAGCTTCATCCTGATTGATGCTTAGCGCAATAGATCTATTATCAGTCAATTTTCCAAACTCGGAGAAAGTAGTTATCACTGAATTTCAATGTGCATAGCAAATATCTTCATTTCTTTTAAATTCCTATTTCTTCCAAATTTTAACAAATGTAGAGAGACTCAATAAATTTCACTCTATTATGGAAAACCATAAACAAAAATCCACAAAGAAGGTCTCCCAGGGTTCCTTTATGCATGTGCACCTGTATGGCCCGGCGCCTTCTACCTGACTGAGAAGTACAATCTTGAGCTTAGCATCTTTGTATAATGGTGGCAGTATGCACACAGCCTCTGAAGTGCTAACTTGCTATATTGCAGTCTTGGTGAGTAAGAAACCAAATTTACTAAATGAAAAATATACTTTTGTAACTATTCAAAGCTTTATCTAAAAGATTTGAGATTTATGAGGAAGGAAAAGATGAAATAGTGTTTTACTTGAATTCCTTCTCTTCAGGGTGGCTTTGAGAGAAGCAGCTTTCCTATTTATTTGGTTTGATCTCCCCTTTTTTGAAATGCAGAACTAAAGGAATATAGCAAGTGACCAGAATAAAACGTGATTAATTTGTATATGTAAATAATTTTAAAATCAACTTAAATTTGGATATAAACCGTCTTACTTGGATTAAATACTGAAGTTTATCAATATCATTTTGTTTAAAGGCAAATCTTCAGTGGCCAAATGCTGGGGATACAATGAAAGTAATTACCCCATCCCATTTCTTTTCTGCTGCCATTTGCAACCTGCATATTATTTGTTTGGTATTTAAAAACAAACAGGTGTGTTCCTCCTGTGGATCTATTGTTTGTTTCTGGTGGTTGGATTTATGTATTATTAATAAGGATTCATGTGATTAAATGAATTTATGTCTCTAAAGTACTGAAAAATATTCTTATGTTTGTACTCTACAGAAACATTCTTTTGGTTCAGTGGTGGAAAAGCTCTAAAGTCTGAAGAAGGAACTATCATGTTCTGAAATGTTACTTAATTTGAAGAATAAGGAGCTTAATGAGAAACTTTGAAGACATCAGAAAATAAAAAGAAACTTTCTGCTTATGTGAACATAGCTTGTGTTTATTTGTCTAATGGTTGAGTGAAAAACTAGTTTTGTTGAATTTGGATTTTATCTCTGTTTGTTTCTCACTCCCACTCATCTCTCCACTAGTTTGAAATATTTTCTTAAGAACAAACAGGAACTGTGGGAGACCTTCTTTGTGGATTTGTTTACCATCATAACCTTCTCAGGAAAACCAGAGCCTGAGGTTCCCACTTTCCCTGGTTCACTGCTAAGCTGCTGGCCTACCTTTGAGCTTATGATCTAGCCTGATGGTCCTACAGTAGAAGCCACAGACATTGCCAGCTATTTCCAGATATTTAACAAAATCTCTAAAGAGTTTATCTCTGCTGCCCCTACTGTGGAAAGGCAGAAACCAGGAGATTTCTCTAGAAATATCACAGAAATTTCAGGAAATACCTGGCAATTTCTGTGGCTGCTACTGAATAATATAAACAGTTTCTCTGCCACCTTGTTAAAGTATGGGACCCTTCAGAATGCTTGCATCAAAGCCACCAACCTTGCAAAATCAGAGTACTTCACATCCATACACCAGAGCAGCCTTAGTCACCCCTCCAATTTCTGGAAAGTTATCCACTATCTCTTTGTCCTCCAGACGCAGTCCTCCTTTCCCATCCCAAGGTTGGCAACTTTCACATCACTGACCCTGTTGCTGCTTTTTTAACTATTTCTTCACCATTTGTTGGTTTTTCTCTCTCCCTCCCTCCCCCTCACCATTCCCCTCTTCCCTCACACTCCTTTTCCTTTTCTACTACCACTTTGCTTTATGCAGTATTGGTAGCTCGATTGGCTGGGTGTCAGCTACAGATGTAGAATGAGCAGAGTTCAATACCTGCTGAGAGACTACTACCACTCCTTCTGCCTCAGCCCCAAACAATGGTATGAGACCAGATGGCTTAACTCCAAGCTTCTCCACCTCTGTATCCCAGCAACCATCTTCGCTATAAACCTTCTTAACCTCTGCTTGCCCTGATCTCCTCCACCTTTGTCTCTGATGCCTGGAAGTGGGTTGCTGTCACCCTCATCCCAAAAGGGGGTGATCCTTCCTTTTCTGTAAATTTTCATCTAATTTCTCTCCTTCCTACACTGACCAAGCTCCAGGAACATCTTGTCCTCTCACAACTTGCTCCTTTCATCAACTCCTCCTCCCTTTTCACGCCTTTCCACTCTGGCTTCAGGAAATCCCACTCCATAGCTACCTCCCTCCTCTGGCTCACTGACTATTCAGTATGGACCATACCCAAAGTACTTCCGCCACCTTTGTAAGCATTGCCAAAGCCTTCAACACTGTGGTAGACCCCATTTTTCTGGACAAGCTTAAAGCAGCACAGCTGTCTGCCTTCTTATTAAACAGATTCCATTCCTACCTAGTGGGTAGCTTGCATGCTATCTATATTTGAGATATCCTTTTCCCTCCAGCCCTGATCTGGTCGGGCATTTTTCCAAGGTTATGTCTTAGGCCCCATACTCTTCACTGTATTCCTAAATGACCTCCCCTCTGCCTGTTCCTCTTCATCTATTCACATGAGCACAGATGACAGTGTGGTTTTATCTTGCGCCTTTGCTGCTGACCTTACTGTCCATCTCCAACAGGATTTTGATGGCGTTCCACTCTGGTTCCTTTCAAACCTTCTGTCCCTCAATGCCAAGAAAACTGTCTCCACAACCATTGGCTCCCTGTAGAGGCTTACCAGACTCTCTCCCCTCTTCTACCTCCTGGATGGATGGAACTGTGATTGAGGATGTCTCCTCCTTTAAGTACATTGGTGTCTGATTGGACTGGCACCTAAATTTCTCTGCACATATTGATGTTATCCATCCCAAGCTGCACCACAAACTGGATGCACTCCACAGAAACAGTGCCAGTATCCCTCTCCCTGCATACTGGGAGCTAGTCACAAAGATGATTCTCCCTATCTTCGAGGATGGCAACATTGTCCAGAGTGCCACTCCTAAGTACACCCTTGCCTGACTGAACCCCTTATTTCACTCTTTCTACCATTAGCCATGGACTGAACCCTCTGTATACACCACTCCTCCCTCTCCGTCCCTTCCCTCTATGCCAAACATCTTTCACATTGTGCCACCTTCACCTACAAATTCTGTTTTCACTCTCTGGCCCCTACTTTTCTTCCCCATTCCTTCCATCTTCCCCCACCCCAGAACATTGCTTCCCACTTCTTCTCCTTCAGGAAAATGTCCACTGGCCAAGCTGCCTCCTTGTATAGTTTTTCTAAGATCTGGTCCTCTCTTTCCCTGTCTTTCTGTTCTGCCTCATCCTTCTCTTCCCTCACATCCCTTCTTTGTGACTTCACCACTCCCTCCTACAACTATCCCTGATCTCTGACTCTTGCTCCTTCTTCCCCATATTGTTGATGCTCCATTAGCCCCCCTGGCTTTGAGTAATGACCTACCCCACCAGGTTAACTGTGCCTAAATCAGTTAATCACATCTGGTAATTTTCTGCTCATTAACCTACCTTCTACACTGGTGCTGATAGCTCTCACAACTTAGTCTGGGTGGTGGTGATCTGCTACTATCTGGGATTGCCATCAGTTTTGTTTTGCACTCGTATCACAGTACTGTATTGCTTTGTACCTTAATTTTGCATTAATATTCTTCTTTATTTTTTTTTACTTAGTATACTTTATTGTATTTTGGCAAATAAACATTTTGACAGAAATCAAGACAGAACATAATTGTTGAATTTCAATTGAATACAGAGTATACATTTTTAACAAAAAAAAAGGAAAAACAAATTCCAATACCTTAATAAGTAAGCCAATTCTAACATAAAGAAGAATTAGATAAAACCCATTAACTGTTTGATTGTTTACTTGCTCTTTTCTCCCCACCCCACCCCACCGCCATTACCCACCCACCTTAGTCTGCCACCAGTTGTTATTTATTATAGTTATAGTTGCCTCAAAAACATAAAAATAAAAACCAAGATGGGGATAAGAATAATGGTACTACAGAGTGAGAAGATAAATAAAATTAAAAGTTATAGGGGGCCAAATTCCTGGGGTTTTCCTTAGGACAAATCTTTAAAAAAAAAGGAGGGTTGGATTTGGAAGACCAGAAACTAACTAATTGAAAGAAGGATGTAAAGATGTTCCCATCTTTTCTTGTATTTGCCCATACAATTTGACATTCTAGCTATAGTAGATTCAGCTTGTAGGGCAAATATACTTTCTTTGAACCATTCCAGATAGTTAGGGGTGGTCAAATCTAACCAATGTCTCAGTATAACTTTTTTTAGCACATGCTGAGATTAAAGCCATGTGGGCTCTCTGATTGCCCCCTGGTATGGATGTATAATCATCTATAAGACAGGTTTCCATGTTAAAACTGTTTGTTAGTGCTAGTAATGGGCCCAACTTGTTTGCAATGCTACGCCAAAAGGGAGCAATCCTTTCACAGGACCATAGCATATGGGTTAGATCTGCAGAAGCCTGGTGACATTTAGAGCATGGGTTTGTAGGTAAAATACCTATTTGGTGTAATTTAGAGGGGGTATAATATAGATTATGAATAATGCAAAACTGCATATATCTATATCTGTCCCATTTAATATATTTATATAGGTGAGCCCAAATTGAAGACCAGTCTCTAGTACTAGAGGATAAAGAAGTAGCATTATCCCATCAGTAAAATCTCCGACTATCTGAAATGGTCATTGTCAATAGAATAAAGTCATAGGAGTAGGATATTAAATGGGAAGTTGGGATGGCCTTCATATATTGGAGTAAAGCAGTTGTAAAAGAACTGGACCAAGTCCCTGTTCCAAAATAATGTGTCAGCATGTGGGATAACTGGAGATATTGGAAGATGGAGGTATTTTCCCATTTAAAAAGAGAGCAACCTTCCTTAAAGGAGATAATTTTTTGTTCTCGTACTAGCTGCTCCACCCGCTCTATACCTATTTGTGGCCAGAAGGACTGCACATTGATTAGTTTACCCAAAATTAGCAAATTAGGATTATGGAACAGGGTCTGTGTTATATCCCTGTACGTATCCAGTTTGAGAAGGGCACTTAGCTGCTGTTGCACTTGGATTAAAGAATTTAAGGGAGTGGTCTGCAGAGGTTTTGGGAGCTTTTTTTGGAGATAAAGGGTAGAACCTTGGGGTCCAAGTCATGTGCTTCACAGAGATCTTGCTCAATCCTGAACCAGGGAGGTAGGTAACCAGCACATTATAAAGGCTGTAACCAATGGCGAATTCTAACCAGGTGAATTGCTAAATAGTGTATATATAGAAGTTTGGGGCTTGGAGACCACCATCTAATTTCCGTCTGATAAGTTTAAGATAATTTCTTCTGACTTTTTTGCCCTGCCATATGAATTTACTAAGAACACCATGAACCTGAGAAAACCATGAGTGCAGAAGGGCCTGACTGAGCATTTGTAAAGGGTATAGTAAGTGTGGTAGAACATTCATTTTAATAATCCTCATACGCCCCCATAAGGTTAACAGCAATTTTGACCAGCGTTTAAAATCTTCTACTAAAGTATTAATGAGATCATCTAAATTAAGTTTTTTCATAATTTTTGAAGAGGGGTGGAGATAGATCCTGAGATATTTCATTTTAGCATGGTTCCATTGTAAACCCATATGGGCCACATCAGCCTTCATGGTATATTTATAAAGGGGAAGAAGTTCCGTTTTCATCAGGTTCAGTTTGTAATTTGAGAAGGACTCAAATTGTGTAATAATTTGGAATACAGCAGGGAGGGATTGGGCAGGATTGGAAATATGTAACAGTAAATTGTCTGCATATGCTGATATTTTATATTCCTGGTGACCTATTGTTATGCCCGTTACAAGTGAGGAGGAGTTAATTTTCCTAATAAGAGGTTCTAAGTAGAGATTAAAAAGATAAGGAGAAAGAGAGCATCCCTTACGGGTACCTTGTGACAGGGCAAAGGGAGTAGACAGAACTCCATTACATTGGATTTGAGCTGTTGGTGCTGTGTAAAGAATTTGAATCCACTGGATAAATTCCTTAGGTATATGGTATTTAGAAAGCAACAGGAAAAGATACTCCCACTAAACCCTATTGAAAGCTTTTTCTATTTCCAGGGATACAAGAGCTGCCGGTGTAGCTGAATCCCTGGATGCAGAAAAAAGATAGGCTAGTTTCCTAAGATAGTCTGAGGAAAGTCTGTTTTTGATAAACCCGACTTGTTCTGTACTAATAAGATGTTCCCATATGTGGCTGAGTCTGGAGGAGAGAATTTTAGCAAGGATTTTAAGATCTACATTGATGAGAGAAATAGGTATATAGTTAGACCAATCTGTAGAGGGTCCTTGTTAGGTTTCTGGAGTACCACAATGTTGGCAAGGGACAATGAGGTATCTGATATACCCCTCTTAAATATGTAATGGAACGTTTCCAGAAGTATAGGAGCTACAGTTTCTTTAAGCATTTTATAAAAATTGGTTGTAAATCTATCGGGACCGGGAGATTTATCTGCGGGGAGTGATTCTATAGCTTCACAAATTTCTGATAAAGTAATAGGACCTTTTAATTTATCAATTTGAGGGTCAGTTAACACTGGAAGATTGATATCTTGAAGAAATAACTCTAAGTGTTGGGAGAGATGTGCGACTGTCAGGGCTGAATAAAGTTGCTGATAGTACTCACGAAAGGCATTCACAGTATCTGGGGGGAAGTGAGAAGTGCACCTGAGGGTGAGTAAATAGAAGAAATTATTCTATCAGCTAACTGAGTGTGCAGTCATAAAGCTAACAGTTTCCTGGCCCTCTCTCCTTGATCAAAGTAGGACATTTTTGAATGAAGCAGCATAAACTCTGCTTTTTCCACTAATAAACTATTGTATTGAACTCGGAAAGATTCAACTTTAATCCAATCCTCTACTAAAGAAGAAGGGGAAAGAACCTTCTCTAAATCTGTTATCTGAACCAGTACTGAGGAGAGAGAGGCGGTCTTTTGTCTATTATGTTTAGTCGTTAGGTGTATTAGTTCTTCCCTTAATGCACATTTCAGGGATCCCCATAGAAAATCCTTTTTAAGCATGGATGGGGCGTTGAGCACCATGTAAGTTTTAATGAAATTTTGAATTAATTGGACATACTCGTCCAGCTTTAAAAGCTGATTATTAAGTTTCCAAATTCTGTCTCTATGTAAGTTTGGTAGAAGATTCAATTGGAGATTGGCAACCCAATGATCTGAGATGACCTTAGATGAATAGTATGCTAGGGAGACCCCTGGAATGTGATCTACTGTCAAGAGAAAAAAATCTATATGGGAAAGGGTATTATGCGGAAGGGAGTGAAACGAATATTCCCTATCATCAGGGTACATAAGCCTCCAAGGGTCAACAAGACCCAGAGAAAGCATTAGCTCATGGATAGCTTTTTGGCTAGGAGAAAGCTTTTGCCTAATCCAACCAGACCTATCCAATGTATTTGAAAGGACCAGGTTCCAGTCTCCACCTAGAAGTATTGGGAGCTTGGCCCAGGGAGTAAGCGTAACCATTAGAGAAACAAAGAATTCGGGGTCATCTGAATTGGGTCCATATACCGAGCCCAATATAACTTCTGAATGCACCAAAAGGCCCTTCACAATAATGAATCTGCTTTCAGGATCAGCAACTTCTTGCAGAAGCTGGAAGGGAACTCTATGGGCAATTAGAATGGCAACTCCTCTTCTCTTTGTATCTTTACCGGTCCCATATACCTGACCCACCAGTTTCTACGGAAATAATGAACACATGTGAACTTGAGATGTGTCTCTTGTAGAAAAGCGACATCAATTTGTAAAGTTTTAAGATGAAGTAGAACTTTAGTCCATTTGGCTTGAGTTTGTGCCCCTTTTATATTCCAGGAACAGTATCTAATCCCCGTCATATGTACTGATATAATGTAAGAGAAAGACATAAACTTTATAGTTGGGCAACTAATAACAACTACGCAAATAAAATGTAACCCAACCTTTCTTGGTGGCAGACAACCCTATTAACCCAATCCCATATCCCCCTCCCCAATTTTCTACTAATTCCATGTAAACATAGTGCTCTAACCTTATTTGAAATTCCCCTGTCAGGAACTTTATAACCTTTAAAGTGAAAATGTACATGAAACATTGTCCAAACCTAAACCTTACCTTGTCCCTAGTTACATCTCCTACCCCTTTAACCACAGTGCTAATAAAAAGGAACAATTTGAATGCTTGAAATACAAAAAGCCTACACATGACTACATACTTTTAATATTAATACTATCAGAAAATAGCAACTATGAGCAGCTGTGGCTACCCCCATCTTCTTTAATAGCACATAACGCCCTGTTAACCTGTTATCACTGCTAATTTCCCCCAACCCTGAACAACCAACTTTTTAATACTAGATTATATATAAAGAAGGATAAAAAGAAAGAAAAACTCCCAGAGGGAGAGTTAAATCTTCTCTCAGCTAACCCAGCTGATCGCGTCCTAAGAAACACGGAGCAGTTCTCATTATGCATAAAATATTATAAAAACAAATAACATTTTAAATTCTCATGACTTGAGAGTCCAGCAAATAACCTGTTAACCAGTCCATTAAAGAGCATGACCAGTACAGCCCATAACTGAAAATAAATCAACTGAGAGAGGCATATATTTGTGGAGCTTTACTGCCCTCATGTGTCCATACATCTTAATAGCCGATGCACTGAAAACTATCTTGCGCACGTTCGTGGAGCTCTTTCAGAGAAGAACCGACCGAACCTCCTTAGCAGGAAGAAGCCTTCAGTGAGCTGTAAATAGGTTGGGGAGTAGAGATTGTAGAGCTGGGAGCACTTGCTGAGCTGACTCAAAATTGTGCCAGGATCCCGCGACGAGAACCGAAAAGCATGAGAGATACTGGACCCTATATTTTATCCCAGCAGCAATCAATTTTGTTACCATGGGGTGATATTCAGCACGCTGCTGCCTGATGGAAGCAGGGAGATCCTGGGCAAGCTGGAGTTGTTGGCCCTCCCATAGAACTTGGTGCTTCTCTCTTACTTGACCCAGCACATGGGATTTATCCAGGTAATTCAGGAATTTCAGTATGAGAGGGCGAGGTGGTTTCTCTGCCCCAGGCTTTGATCGTAATGAGCGGTGGGCTCTCTCAATAATGTAGGTGGTGTTGTTGGGAGAGGGCACCGCTATCTTGGTGAGTAACTTTTGCAGAAAAACAATTGGCATTGCACCCTCAGCTTCTTCAGGAAGGCCGAATATTAATATGTTATTTCTTCTGCTACGGCCTTCCAAATCCTCTAATTTAGATTATGTTTTGTGCAGCCTTTGACTTAGAGGTGCCATTTCAGCATCTGTAGTATGTTTCCAGCCTTCTAGAGATGTAACCCTTACAGTGGTGTCGGAAATGGCTCTGTTAGTTTCGACAAGATCCCCACGGAGGGATTTAAGCTTGGAGGTCAATTCCTGCAAAGCAATTTTAAACGGCCGAAGTTCCTCCATGAATTTCTTTTCTGAAAGAGGAATATTCATTTGCGTTGTGGTTAGTGCAGATAAGGACTTGACTGGTGCTCCAGATTGACCTTTTGATCTTTTCAGCCCTTTCTCCGGCATTTGCGGTGGAGTGTGGGCTGGGGGAGCCTGGTGCAATTCAGCCTCCATTCTGCCGGTAGGCCCCTGATTATGCTCCACGTGGATCAGTAGAAATACAGCTGGTTCTCTGAAAGTTCCACCTCTGATTTAGAGAAGAGGCTATGGAAAGCCTATTTACTCTGTCTTAATCTTTATTTAGTTGATTATCTCTAATTTTCTGAAGGAAATTTGGTGTTCGGGGTGGGAGATGATCCGCAGTGCTGCCTCCGCTACGGAGCCATCACGTGATCTCATTCTTCTTTATTTTATGTTACTCTGGCAATCTGCCTGTAAGTTGTGACTATGCACTGTTATATTTTAAATATTTTTACTTTATTTTATTTGCATTACAACTGTGCCTTACATTAAGGGGTTTCAATTGCAGATCCTGTATTGTATTATTCTGCAACACAGTAGACACACCGGGGCTGGGTGGGTGATGATATGAAAAAGCTGGAAGAACTGTCAAGGGTTTAGCAGCTGGATTTCAATGCAAAAAGTGTAAAATCATGCACCTGGAGCACAGAACCCTGGGGGCTATGTATTAATTGGTAGGTGAAGTACTGTCAACCATCAAACAGGAAAGAGATCTGAGGGTAATCATTTCTGATTATCTGAAGGTAACCAAGCAGTGTGATAAGGCAATGGGAAAGACTGTTAGGATGCTTGGGCGCATAAGGAGGGGTATCATCAGTAAGAAGAAGGAGATAATATTACCTCTACACAGATCACTGGTAAAAGTGGTAGAGAAAAGGGTTACAAATATGGTGCAGGGCCTGCATCAAAAGCCCTACAAAGGAACTAAATATGTACTCTCTAGAGGAAAGAAGAGACAGGGGGATATGATAGAAGCATTCCAATAACTAACGGGTATTACTAAGGTACAAGAAGGTAGCTTTTTCCATAGAAAAAGAAACTCGAGGACAAGGAGTCACACTATGAAGTTGGGGGGGAGGCTCAGAGGAAACATGAGGAAATACTTCTTCATGAAGTGGGTGGTGGATGCCTGGAACAGACTTCCAGTGGAGGTGGCAGGTGCCAAAACAGTGACAGGATTCAAGCATGCATGAGACAGATACATGGGGACCTTAGTAGTAAGGCAAGGGGAAGAGACGACTGGAGATCGAATAGGGTCTGCAGTGGCACAGTAGGCAAGAAAACTGGGCAGATTAGGTGGGCCAAGAGGTCCATATCTGCCAACAGTTTCTATATTTCTATGTTTCTGTGTATACTCCCCTTCCCTCATCCCCAGGACGCATCTGGAAATGAGCTGTTGCAAGCTTAGTATGTCTTTCCTGGTGCAACTTTTGAAATCAATCAATCAATCAGTCTAATGGCACTTACTGTACCACCAGCATGTGAATCAGAAGCATCCCTAAATTTACTAAAAGGACAGTAGAGATGGAACAATAACAAAATGTATTTGGAAATCAGCTTTTACAGAAGACAGAGGCTTATAGGTTCAGTGTAGTTCTCCTTTAACTAGTTGAAAATTTGCAGGTCCTAGTCATGTTTTACTGTAGTCAATTTTTTATTGGTTATATTAAAACCAAACCGAACATGTAAAAAACATCCTTTTTTAATTTGTTATGAACACAGTTTACAAGTCATTAACACATGAAGGAGTGTAATATTTATGGGTATTGATGAATTTAGGATCAGAGCAAAATGCATTTTATTCTATTTTAAATCATGTAGTATTTATACACTTTCTTAGTGTTGAGTGTCCAATGTTCTTGGAGGACATCACTTTCTTATTTTTTACATCTTATAAATAGGATGCCTAGAGTATTAATTATGTATTAAAGTGATACAGTACAAAATTGCATATCCCTATCAGGGGTCAAGGGTGTTATACTGTGTGTGGAAATGTATCAGTATGTACGTGGCTGACTATGTGTCTGGACACCTAAATGTAAAGTGTTCATCCTCACTGTATGTGACATATGGCTGAATGCTATATATATATATATCTATACATACATACAGATATATTCATGGCAAAAACATCTGTTTAATGCATCAGTTAGGTTTGCTCCACAGTGACAAAAGCTAAGAAATTCGGTGTTAGGGTTGAAAACCCTAACTGCGCAATTGCCCCACCCCCACCACTACCACCACGAACACACATACATGCAAGTAGGGGAAGGACCAAGGCAACATAACCAATCACGCACATCCAGCAGGAGGTGTATTGCTGTGTTACTGTAGGAAGTGGAGAAATCCAACTTCAGATATGATACATTATTTACAAAGTTGTTCTTCAAGGTTAGTTCACATAAAGGTGAAGCAAGGTGGCAGTAATCAAAATGGTGTACTTCGCTTCATATTAAACATATGGGTGGCGAAAGGCATCATGGGTGCTGCAGTGTTAGTCTATGGCAAATTGCTCAATTTTGGAACAGTCTAAGTTTGTAATCCTTAAGTATTTTAGCACAATGACAGGAAAAAGCACATCTGTGGGACCAGGTCTTGGCAGCCTGCAAATGTCAGCCCAAAGGACCCAACCGTTTGCTTGCAGGATGATGGCAAAGATGTGCAGTCATTAGGAGCATAGTTTAACAAATACTTTTGCAAAGATGAAAGTGTCATAGCATGATATGTGTTTAGCGGTGTGTGGAATGTCTGGGATGACAGTTAGCAGTGATGACCCCATGCCACAGCCCGATGGGAGCATGGGTGTGTGGTTTCATGGTTTAGATAGTTGTATGTTATTCCTGTTACCTGCTGCTGGTTGTGTGTGATTGGTTGTATTGCCTTGGTCCTTCCCCTACTTGCATGTATATGTGTGTGGTGGTGGGGGTGGGGGGAGAATGCACAGTTAGGGTTTTCAACCCTAACACCAAATTTCCTCTCTTTTGTTGCTGTGGAACAACCCTAATTGATGCATTAAACTGATTTTTTTGCCATGAATTTCCCTTCTTTTGAGAATCGCACTATAAATAGTGAAGTAATGGTAATGCAAATGCAAGTGCAAACAGTAATGCACATGGTGATGCAAAGTTAAAAGGTACATAAATGGTAATAGAAACTCAAGCGCAAACATTAATGAAAACAGAAGCATGACCAGCATTACACAAATGCAAATGGTAATGCACACGGTGGCCCATAAAAGGAAATGCAAACAAAACAGTAATGGAAATGCAAATGTTAACAATAACGCAAATGCAAGCGTAAACACAAATGCAAAGGGTAACGCACACGGAGCATACAGGGGAATGGTAACGCAAACAGTTACGAAAACGCAAGTGGAAACGCTAACTGTAACAGTAATGGAAATGCACATCTTTTTTTCCCCCCAAAAGCTGCATTGAGAAACACAGTGAATACAAATAATGTATGCATAATAATGGGCCTCGGAGCAGAAAATGAACACATGGAATACTAAATTGCTTATATCTCAGGAACCATATGATGTAGAAAAAAAATTAAAATCTCTTATTATTTATGACTTTCCTGGCTAGTTTTGTACTTAGCCACTTATCAGGGGGCTAAGCATTTTTCCAGCGAAAAGTGCATATCTCGAAGCGTTTCCGAGATGCGGGGCCCAAAATGCACAGCAGACACCATAATGTTAGCCTATAGGAAAAACTGTCAACTTTGGAGTGTTGTAACTTTGCAGCCCTGTAATATTTTGTCACCAAACCACCAAAAGGCACATATGTGGGATCTTGGCTTTCTTCCCTTCAAATTTCAGCCCAAAGACCAAACTGTTCTTTTGCAGCAGGGTGGCAAAGATTTCCTGTTCTTTTGTGCATGGTGTCACAAAGTAGTGTCATGATTTGTGACACTTTCGACAAAAAAAAAGCATGAAAGTGTCAAATGTGCGACACTACTTTGCGACACTACTGTTTGCAAAAATGTCAAAAACATATTTCTGGGGTGTTTAACCACCCCTCCAAAAAAAAAAGACATGGCTAGCATCCTCAGGGCTCGACTAGGTGAACGCAGCAAGAACTGTGTCCCTAGAGGGTCCCAAATTTAGATGCCAAGCATTTCTGTGACCACCAACTGAAAACAAGATGGTGGATTTGCGACACTACAGGGGTCATTTGCTACACTAAAAACTGCATTTGCGACACTGTTGAACATTTTGTTAACTTTTCCCATTGACTATAATGGGAAACTTGTTTTTTAGAATAACTTTTGAACTGTTTAATATGTTTTCACGAAATCTTCAAAAAGCACATCGGGGACCCCAGCTGCATGTTTCCTGGAGGTTTCAGATCAGTCACACAGACTGTGCGACCTGTAGGAGTGAACAAAGAATGCGCAAGAAAGCATAAATATGACTTTATATGGTGCTATGTAGCTCCACAACTGTACATCTGACCATTACAAAACTTGGCAGATCCAGAGGTCTATGGTACTACACTATACATACCAAATTTCAGGGAAATCAGTCATATGGTGGCAAAGTTATTAAGGTGAAAAATTTCACACTTTAACCTTAAATGGTGTACTCAACCCTAACTATAGTGACACTAGCATGCCACTATTTTATATATATATATATATATATATATAGGATGTATGATTTATTTTCACAAGAGCTGTATAACCTTGGGTAATCTCATGAGTGGCGTAAGCCACGAGTGCTATGCCCAAGGTCAAACAGCTCGAGTGAAAATAAATCATGTATTCCACAAGGTCCCTGTTATGTATTTCATTTATGCAATAGGGATTATTTAGGATTGTGTAAGGAGTTTTGTTTTAAATTGTTTATTTAATTTTTCATGTTAACATACATGTACTTTTTGTAGTTTTCCCAGGGTAGCTCGGCTTAGCATAGTGGTTGCTAAGCAGTTGCAATGGATGCTCCAACTTTACATTATGGACAGTACATGATGAAAAAGTTTGATGCACAATTCTTTTGTTTTTACATTTTTGGGGGGGAATTTGTTCATCAGAAAAAGTAAATAAAACTGAATTGTCTGTCATTTTTTGCTGATTATAAAAAAATCTAAAAGGCATCTATATATGAAACACCTCTCATTTTGTAGATAATTTTGTGTTGAACAACTTTTGTGCTCAACATACAAACGCTATCAGTTTTCGTTTTAAAGTTATTTGTATTTATTTGTCGAAAAAGTGCAACAAAAACTTAACTTTCTGCTGTTTTTGGCTAATTCTACAAAAACTAAAAGGTATATATAAATGAAACACCACTCATTTTGTAGATATTTTTGTGCTGGACAACTTTTGTGCTCACAGTGCCATGCTATATTTTTTCATTTTTAAAGTTATTTGCATTTGAATATGATTAGTACTGTTACTGATGCCGACCATTCTAAATTGGCTGATGACATAGCAACTGTGTATATAAATGAGTGAAGACATAGTAACTACGTACGTAACTGAGTGATGACATGCTTACTATGCACGTAAATGGTTTTATTTACACAGTAGCTACAATACACATTATTTATGGCATGCATTTATTGTTCACACCTGTTGTATAAATATAGATAGATAGATAGATAGATAGATAGATAGATAGATAGATAGATATAGATATAGATATATTTATAAAACACAAAGAACCTTAGTGCATAAGCACTGAGGTTAGGGTTACCCCAAAGGGCATTGGCCGGGAAGCCAAGTTTCAAAGAAATACAAAATCACACATACCCCCATGATGTAAAAGCATCATGGGCTATACATGCAAATCACCACAAAATATTATGCTGGTTCAACTTTAAGTAGGAATGCATGGTGCCGAAAGGCCTTTCAGCACCATGCATTTCTGCTTAAAGTTAAACCAGCATAATATTTTGTGGTGATTTGCATGTACAAGCCCATGATGCTTTGCATTATGGGGGTATGTGTGATTTTGTGTTTTTATATATATATACTGTATATATATATATATATATATATATATAATAAAATTAATCAGTTTAGATTTATAATCTGGGAAAAACAGACCTACAATTCTGGCTTTATTTAGTGTTTGTCACCCTGTGCTGTTACACCTTGCTCCTTACCATAAGTGGGACTTCCTGTCCATTACACTTGGGGGAGAAGTGGAGGACAATGGGAAACCCAAGAGTGATGACCTATATACTGTATGGCTTTGTAAGGGGCAAGATTATACCTGACTAGAAACAGGATAATGAAAAAGATTGGAACTGGTGGACTTGGATCTTCTGGCATTCCTACGTGGGAGTTACCCGGGAGTGGCATACTGCTAGGGATATGACAGAGATTAGGCTTTACATATGGGCTCCATGTGTGATTGTATGCCACCATGTTGTGTTAGGAGAGGTTGGATAGTCTTTCATGTCTAAGTCTGCTAACTATGTTCTGCCATTCATCTACTGAGAGTCCTGCTGTGTTATGCCACCTACAAAGTATCAGATGTTTGAATTCCAGAAAGACACTTATTGCTCCAAGAATTTTCAGGGATGCATTTTACTTTATTGTTAGGACACACCTTTGAGCAACAAGTGCCCTTTTTCAAACGTGAACATAGGAGCATACAAAATTGCCAGCAGATACTGGCCATTCGGTCTATCTAGTCTGCTCGAGTGTGCAGCATTTCAGTCCATTAGACTGCAGCTGCCCCCCCATATGCCCTTCCCCCATCTCCCACCCTTCCTGAATTGTACCCTCCCCCTGAATCTGTCCCACCCCTTCTTGAAGCCCCCAACACTCTGCAATGATACAACCTTCGCTGGCAGAGCGTTCCATCCTGCCACCACCCTTTCTGTGAAATAGTGCCTCCTTAGTTCCCTCTTGAACATGCCCCCTTCCAGCTTCATAGAGTGTCCCCTGGTTTCCCTTCTGCCTTTCAGATTGAACATACACCTGGTGTCTACTTTGTTCAAACCCTTCAGGTACTTGAAGGTCTCAATCATATCCCCTTCCTTCTCTTCTTTCCTCCAGGGTATACATATTGAGCTCTTTCAATCTCTGCTCATATGGGGCCTGATTCTAGGTCGAATGTTGCAACTCAACAGCATAAGCGAGTTGTGACATTCACCACTATGCCAGGGACCCTGCTTCACATTCCAAGAGTAGCAGGGTCCCGGCACTTGCGACATGTGGGTTACGCCATGCTGAGGCTAATGCCACAGGCATGGTGCAGAAGTCTCACATGTTGCAAGTTTTGGCCCACTACTGGCAGCCTCCCCCAAAGCCCCTCCACCCCGGAACACCATGGCAACCACCAGGGGGCATGGGGCAGGACAGGTGGCACAGGAGTCCAAGGGGTACACTGGAGAGTGGACCCCGGGGATCCCTGACTTTCAGGGGGTGGGGGCAGGGGTGTGCTTGTGGGGGCACAGGGAGCACATTGGCACCATTGCTGTGGTGCTGTGGAGGGGGCATCCAATGGATGGCATTTTTGGATGCCCTTTAGAGCAGCTCCAAGCTGCCCTAACTTAGCTCCACTACTGCAGCTCCTAGAATCACAGCAGTGGGTTACGTCAGCTGCCCTCTAGTTGCTGTCATAACCTGCCCATGCACCATGTCGTTGTGGGCTGTGGCATAGTGGGTGGCATAACCCATGTTTGGCATAGCCAGTAGCTGCCATGGTGCAAGGAGCCTCTTGGAATCAGGGCTGGCATAACGCTTGGCACAAGTCAAGAGATACGCCAAGGGGTTTGGCACATCTTGGCTTACGCCGGCATACGCCAACTTGGAATCAGCCCCATGGTCTGTCCCCCAACCCCAGGATTATTTTTGTTGCCTGCACTGTACCCCCTTCAGTAGTTTGATGTCCCTTTTCAAGTAGGGGAACCAGAATTGCACACAGTACTCTAGGTGCGGTCTCACCAGGGACCTGTACTGGGGCAAGATGACCTTCCCACGCCTAGAAGTAATCCCCCTTGCTATGCACCCTAGCATCCTGTTTGCCTTCACTGCTGCCTTCCTGCACTGAGCAGAGTGGTTCATCCCTCCATTTACCAGCACTCCCAGATCCTTCTCCTCCTTGGATTTTGTTAATGAGATACCCTCCATCCAGTAATTGTGTCCTGGGTTCTTGCCTCCTAAATGCATCACTTTGCACTTCTTGGCATTGAAACCAAGCTGCCCTGGCTCCCCTACTTAAAAAGGGACATCAAACTACCGGAGGGGGTACAGCGCAGGGCAACAAAAATAATTCTGGGGTTGAGGGACAGACCATGGGGCTGATTCCAAGTCAGCGTACCCCGGCGTAAGCCGAGATGTGCCAAACCCCTTGGAGTTCTATGACTGGGTAACTAGGCAACTGGACAGGGGACATGCAGTGGATATCCTGTATCTGGACTTCAGTAAGGCATTCAACTCGGTGCCGCATGAAAGGCTGGGAAGTAAGTTATTAGGCACAGGGGCAGGTGCAAATCTGGTAAGATGGGTAGGGAACTGACTTCAGGGAAGGTAACAGAGGGTGGTAGTGGGTGGGGAGCTCTCACACCCAAGGGTAGTGATGAGTGGTGTTCCACAGGGCTCGGTGTTGGGACCAGTGTTGTTTGGGATATTCATTGCAGACATATCATTGGACATCAAGAGCAAGATCAGTCTGTTTGCTGATGATACCAAGGTAGGAGCAGTGGTGGATGACCTAGGGGGATTGCAGGGATTGCAGGATGATCTGGCAAAGCTTGAAAGCTTGAAACCTGGTCAGACACCTGGCAACTGGGGTTTAATGCCAAAAAGTGCAAGCTGATGCATTTTGGGATGAAGAACCCAAGGAGGAGTTACCAGCTGGGGGGAGTGCAGCTAGCCCAGACAGAGGAGGAGGAGAAGAAGGATCTGGGGTGCTCATTACAGGGTCAATGAACAACTTGGCACAATGTAGGAAGGCAGCTGCAAAGGCCAACAAAATGCTGTAGGTTGTATTGCAAGGGGTATATCCTTGAGGAGGTGATTCTGCCACTGTATAGGTCATTAGTTAGACCACACCTGGAGTACTGCATGCAGTACTGGTGCCCGTGTCTGAAGAGGGACATTAAGTTACTGGAGGGGGTGCAGTGCAGGGCAACAAAGATGATCAAGGGTCTGGGGGACTTATAATATGAGAGGAGACTGAGGGAGTTGAACATGTACTCGCTGGAGGAGAGGAGGGACAGGGGTTGCATGATTGAAACCTTTAAGTACATAAAAGGAATAAACAAGACAGGTACAGGGGGATGTTCAAAGTAAGGGAGGGGAGGGACACCAGGGGCCATGATATGAGACTGGAGGGAGGAAGGTTCAGGATGGAGATGAGGAGACACTTTTTTACAGGGAGGGTGGTGGCTGGGTGGAATGCATTACCTGCAGAAGTGGTATCCAGTAGAACAGTGGACTGATTCAAAAGGGGATGGGACAGGACAAGGGGGAGGGTCAATGAAGGGGAAGGGTGGAAGGGAGGGGCAACTGCAGAATAAAGGGTGCTAGCAGCACATTCAAGAAGACTTGCTAGACCTCTAGGCCTTTATCTGCTGACAAATTTCGTATGTTCATATGCCAAGTGTGAGACCATTCCTCCAGTTTTACCAAATCCTCCTGAAGTACCTCGGCACAAATCTTTGTGTCATTTACTAAGAGACTGATCTTGCTCTTAATCCCTACTGCAATGTCGGCTATGAAAATATTAAACAAAACCGGTCCCAGCACTGAGCCCTGTGATACACCACTTGTTACTGCCCTGTGTTCAGATGCCTCCCCTCCCCAATACTACCTTCTGCTGTCTACCCTGCAGCCAGTTCTCGACCCATCTGACCAGTTTCCTCCCTGCTCCCAGACTCTTCAACTTGCAGGTCAGCCTACAGTGTGGCACCAAGTCAAAGGCCTTGCTGAAATCCAGGTAGAGGACATCCACCGCATGTCCCCTGTCCAGTGCCCTCATAACCCAGTCATAAAAATCAACCAAGTTCGTATGGCAGGATCTACCTGAGACAAACCCGTGCTGCCTGCTGTCCTGGAGATTGTTATCCTCAAGAAACTGCACCAGTTTTTCTGGGTTTTTTTTACTTCTATTTTTGTGGCCCCCCCGGACGGCCCCCATCTACCAGGCTCCTCAGCCCCGTCACCCGGAATTACAGGGGCTTACCTTACGTCTGCTCTGGGTGCAGCACCTGCAGAGAGTCGGGTATCATCCTGCCGCTGGTGTTTTTCTCTGCCATTTTCTCCCGTGGGCCACAGGAGAAGGACGTGTGCACGTGGAGGCATGCATGCACCTTACAGCCCAGGTACCAACCCCTTCTGCCCACCCCATTGGCCTAGTGCTGGGCACCCTGCCCGCGCTGCCTCCTGGCCTCCACCAGGGGGCAACCATTGGGTGAGGGATGCCACTCCACCACCCCCAGAGAGGAGAATTGCCTGCCGGCAGCTCCATCCAGCTCTGCCCTCCCCCCATGCCGACCACTGGTGACCCAGGCTCGTTCCCGAACCCAGGTCGCCAGCGTGCCGCGAGGTGAAGTGTCCAGCACCTCAACCCTCTGCACCACCGGGCCGGTGAACCAGTCTTTCCTTGAGGATTGTCTCCATCAGTTTTCCCACAATTGCAGTAAGGCTTACCGGTCTATAATTCCATGATTTGTCCTTGGGCCCACTGTTATAGAGAAGTACCACATGTTCTTCCCTCCAGTCCCTGGGCACACACCCTGAGTTCAGAGAGGTATTGAAGAGGTCCACCAATGGCCCTGCCAGGACCTCTGCCAACTCTCTCAGCACTCTGGGGTGGACTCCGTCTGGGCCAGGTGCCTTGTCCACCTTCAGGGACTTTAGGCCCTCCCTCCCTCACCTTTTCCACTGTGATTTTCATGGTTGCTTCTCCCCCACCCTCTCCCACCTCGCCATTCTTCTCAGGTACGGGCCCATCCCTCTCCTTAGTGAAGACTAAACAGAAGTATTCACTAAGTACTTCTGCCTGCTCAGCCCCTTTTTCTACCCACCAGCTTCCCCTCCTGATCCTAACAATTTAATCCTTGCTCTTCCTCTTCTCTCTGATATATCTAAAGAAATCCTTTTCTCCTTCTTTGATCCCCTACGCTAACCTTCGTTCCCTAGCCGCCTTTGCTGCCCTTACCACTCTGCTCACTTCTCTGGATTTTTTCACATATTCTTCTCTGTTTTCTGCCCTGTTGGATCGCCTGTAGATCCTAAATGTATTTCTCTTCTCCCTCACCTTCTCCACAACCTCTTTACTCATCCAACTTGGTTTCTTGGTCCTGGCTTTCTTTCTCTGGCTCTTGACACACGTTTTAGTGGCTTCAGCCAGTCCTACCTTGATGACTGCCCATTTTTGTTCCATGTCCATTTCTGGGTGGATGCTTGCCATATGACTTTCCAGTATGTGTCCCATCCTGCCAAAGTCTGCCCTTTTGAAGTCAAGGACCCTAGTTTTTGTAGTGGCTGCTTCCCTACCCAGATTGACTAAGAACCACACTGTGCACTGTGGTCACTGCTTGCTACAGGTTTCTCCACCCTTACCTCCCTGACCTGTTCACCATCTTCCAGTACCAGGTCTAGTATATTCCCCTCCCTCATTGGCTTCCATTACCCTCTGGGTAAGGAAGCCATCCTGAAATGCTTCCAGGAGGATCTGTTCCCTGGCACAAGTGATTGCTGGAATGCTCCAGTCCACCCCAGTGGATTAAAATCCCCCACCACCACTGTGCTCCCTTAGCCACTATGCCTCCTAATCTGCTCCCCCAGTTCCCTGTCAATGTCCTCCTTCTGAGCCTGAGGTCTATAAATGACCCCTAGACAGATCTTGGTCCCTTTCTAGCTGTGTAGTTGCAGCCAGATTACTTCCGACCTGCCCTCCTACCCTTCCTCACTATTACTAATAACTAATCACCCCTTCGTAGTAATAGAACCCCCCCCCCAGCCTCCCTTTATCTCTATCCCTCTGAATAGTTTGTACCCTGGGATGGTTAGGTCCCAGTCATGGTGTCTGGTTGCCCACATCTCAGTAATGGCAGCTATGTCCACCTCACCCTCTGCCATCAATGCCTGCAACTCTGTCAACTTGTTTTCCAGGCTCCTAGCGTTTAGTGAAACCATTCTCCACACTGCTCCTAGCCTTCCTGCTTCTTTGCCCTTCACTTCAACCCCTATTTCATCTAAGGTCATATCTATCCCAGGGAGGGGTCATGGGACCCCTCTCCTGGTGATTCCCAGCTTCAATGCCTCCCCCCCACTTAGTTTAAATGATACCTCTCATTGATGAAATCCCCCAGCTTCTGCTTCAACAGCTGTGACCCTGCCCTGCTGAGGTGTAACCTATCCCATGCATAAAGATCTGTGTTATCCCATGTACTACCCCAGTCCCCCACCAATCTATACCCCTTAGTCCCACACCATTCCCTCAGCCACATGTTTAAGCCACTGATTCTTCTCTTCCTATCTGTACTAGCCTTGGAACTGGCAAAACTTCTGAGAAGGCTACCGTTGTTCCCTCTTTGCTGCATAGTTTCCCCACTTCCCTGAAGCTGTCTTGTACCTCCTCTATCCTTCTCCCTTCCAGATCATTTGCTCCCAGGTGCATCACAATGTGCAGCTTCCCCTCCACCTTTCCCATATATCTGCCTATATTCTGCCCCACTCTACTCACTGTCATGCCTGGCATGCATTCTACCCAGATGTTACTTTTTCTGGCACCCCTTGCCCCCATCTTATACCTTTAAGTATAACTTCCCCTAGAATTAGGACTCTCTGGCACTTATCCTGCTCACCCTCTTGTTGCCCTTCACTCCCCTGACCCCCAACTTGCGAGGCTGTCTCATCCCTTCTGTCCTGCCTCCCCTTTGCCCTGTCCTCTCTCCCCTCACAAATATGACCGGGGTACTGACCTCCACCTCTGAACTATTTTCTGTCTGTGGAACCTCCCCTTTGCACTCATTTGTTGCACTCAAATGTTCCACACCAGGACTTAATAAGTACAGAGCAGTTAAAATAGGACCATATAGTACACTATACAGATGGCACAAAGTACAGATCTGTTATCTATAATTCCAGCAGACTGCTTCAAGAAGTGGTGCATGTGATAACCTTTCAAATTGGTTCAAGTTAGACATAGCATAAAGCATTTCATGTAGATCATTCAGCCAATCAGCTGCCCTTACAGAAAAGAAACATTGACCCTGACTTGTTCTGCAAAAGCATTTTGCTGGCCTATTTTTGGTCATACTCCTAGTGTGGTATTGATCGTCAACAAAACTGAGGCAGCTTTTTAAGTGTGTGTGTGTGGGGGGGAGGTAAGACTGAGCAGGCCTTTTCCCAGCCATGTTAAGCAAAGATGAGGGGCTAAGAGAAGGAAGTTCTCTAATACTTCCTTGGGCAATGGCTATAGTTATACCAATGTTTAAGAAAGGTAATCATTCCACACCTGAAAATTATCGCCCAATAAGTTTAACCTCGGTCATAAGTAAATTAATGGAGAAAATCATCAAAAAAATGTTGGAAAAAGAAACAAATATAAAAAACTTAAATGACCATACTCAGCATGGATTTAGACAAGGGTACTCTTGTACCACCAATCTAGTGGCCTTCTGTAATTATATTAGTAAGGAACTAGACAACGGTATCCCTATGGATGTGGTTCTTCTCGACTATAGTAGAGCTTTTGACAAGGTTTTCCCATGATTTACTGCTTGATAAAATGGTTAAACTGGGATCTTCACAGTTTATAATTAATTGGGTATCTGGTTGGTTATGTAACAGAGAACAGCAGGTTAGAATAAATGGCTCACTTTCGGAAGCTCATAGAGTTACTAGTGGGGTTCCGCAGGGTTCGGTTCTTGGACCTACTCTGTTTAATATCTTTATAAGCGATCTACAGGTTAACTCAGATAATCGCCTTTCAAAATTTGCTAATGACACCAAATTAGGAGGGCCTGTATTTACGTCACTAAATAGGGAATCCATTAGTAATAATCTAAAAATTATTGAAAAATGGGCAGATTCAAATAGGATGTGACTCAACCCAGATAAGTGTCATGTATTGCACTATGGAAGGAATAATCCCAAACAGACTTATTTCTTACATAATTCTCCCCTTCAGGTATCATTAGCAGAGTGAGACCTTGGAATACTAGTTAATAATAAATTGTCCTCAACCGACCATTGTACTAGGATAGCTAATATATCTAATGCGATGCTTACCCGAATTCAAAGATCCTTTCTGTCAAGGACTCAGGAATGCATTATTCCTTTGTTTAGAGCTTATGGGAGGCCATACTCTGATTATAGTTCTCAGTTCTGGAGTCCTTATTTGAGGCAAGATACTAACAGATTAGAAAAAATCCAGAAGAGAGCCACTAAAACGGTTCCATATTTGTCCAAAATGGACTATTGGAGTAGACTGCAGAAAGCTGGGTTACATTCACTTCAATTAAGATGTACTAGAGGTGACCTGCTTTTATTATATAAAATTCACAACTCTCAGGATCTAATGCATCAATGTGGATTACATTTTTCCAACAGAAGGATATCCCCTCGTTTCCATAATAAACAAACTGATGTGGCTAAATCCAAATTAAACAAAAGGTTAAATTACTTTACGGTGAGAACCCCCAGAGTTTGGAACATACTTCCGCAACATTTGGTGGAAAGTAGTTAGATTTTATCATTTAAAAAAGGTTTGGATTTTTGGATGGAGTCTAATTACTCCTGGGTATAACTTTTCCCACCATGGTGGTGGCGGGGGACAATCTTGATGGGCAATAGCCTTCTTTTGTCCTTTTAAACCAAGTAAACCAAGTACTTCTTATCAGGTCTGTAACACCCTTTGCTAGATGTAGGCTAGCATAGGACAAGCCTATAGATCTTCCCCAAAAACACTGCATCTCCAGCACTGGTCATTTGGCAGCCACCCCATGGAATGAAAGAGTGCTGGGGCTCTATACCACTGATGCATGGTTTTGTCCTGGATCAGATAACTTCTGTTGTTAGAGCAGGCTTTGTGTGCATTTAACCAACTATGAGACTAGTCATCACCAAAGACAGAAAATTGATGCATTGTACCAACAGTGGACTAGCAGATCAAAGACATAAACTTTATTATATAGTTCTAAAATGGTACTTACTACCAGTGTGCAAGTCACAGACAGCTCTGGCTTTACTAAAGGCAGTAAAAAATCGAACAATAACAGAATCAATTTGAAAATCGGCTTCTACAGAAAACACAGGTTTACATATAATGTGCAGTTCTCCTATACCTCCATGTACTTTGGAGGTCCTGGTCATTTTTTAGGCAGCAAGCAATAGTTTCCATGTATTCTTATAACTAACTGGGCAGGGACCACCTGGACAGACTGGGTGGGTCAAGTGGTCCTTTTCTGCAGACAAATTCTGTTTCTGTGTTTCTTTTGATACTCTACTGCACAAATCCAAAGACTATTATTACATTTAGTGTATGTGAACCAACTCGGCTCTGGTGAGCCCTGAGAAGAGACATGTCAAACAGAATATAACTCTGTGGCTGACCTGTGAGATAGATGATGCCGTGAGACAGGCACCATCCCCTAAATCCAAATCAGAACTATACTAGCTGGACCTGAAAAGGAGTCAGTTCAAGTGCTTGGGTGTTAGGCAACTGATAGGAAGTAGGAAGTGTTCTGAGTAGTTCTTACAGCATAGAGAACTACTGGCTCAGCGTAGATATCACTGCAAAAACTTGAAACTAATGTTTTTTAACTGCATTGGCAAGCTCCTCACATAAGAGGAGTGTGCATAGGCTGCAATATTAGGTATTTTTAATTTGTTTGGGGCATGATGTTACAGGGACGTCTGCTGACCCCTGCAAACACTTCCGGGGCACTAGAGGCTTAAAACTCTCACCCCTACATGAGCAGAATGAGCATGAGAGGGGTACACACTGAGACACGTGCAGAGACACATGCATCACATGTCTTGCGTGTCCAGCGAGAACTGTGGGAATTTGGGCTGAACAGTGTGATGAAAGTAAGACTGTTTAAATAAAACTGAAACTATCTTCATATTACATAAATTGAGTCTGTATCTTCTCTTGCTAGAAAAGTAAACTAAAAAGTGCCAGACATCCTTAAGTAAGTATCTTTTGTATGAACCTTTTTTGAGGGGCTACTGCTTCAGTTAGATGCTAGCATAAGGACTGTGTGCTGTGAACTAATTTTGTTCCACTGAATATACATTCATCAACTAGTGGAGCCTGTAAGATATTAATCTAAGAAGCTGCAGGGAAATGGCTGAAATCAATGTATGAGATGTTCTGACCCTGATGGTCCAAGAAGGATCAATAACTAAATATTCAGTATGCAACATGTTTGCACCTAAGCACAACACCTCACAAAACTCAGATGTATGTAATAAATGCCAGTTACTGATAGCACTTCATACTGAAAATATAAAGCTAAGTGAGGAATTAAGACAGATGCAGGAGATTGCTCAGGTACAGACATTCGTTAACACATTGGGCCCTGTGGAAACTCAGTTACCAAATAACAACAACACAAAATGAAAGAGAGCTAGAGGAGACACAGAGGATAGCACTGAAACATCTGACCAAGACAGCTGATAAAAAAGGGAAGAGGGGATGACTCAATGTGGAAAAGAGTCACTTGTACCGGACCCCCCCCCCAATAATGACCATCAGCCATGTATGGTGGTGCCCAGACTGGCAATCAATTTATTTCAAATTCCAATTTTACACATATTGTTCATCCAACTTTTTCTTCCATTTTACAACTTTTTATCATTTAATAATTTCCATATTCAAACCACATATTCATTTTAGTCACCATTCTTCTGATCTGTACTCTCGTATTTATTCCTCTTTTTCGTGCTTTTACTTTTCTTCTCCTTCTCATTCTCATTCCCCTAGGTGAATACCTGGGTGCCTTTTTGTCTCTTCTCCTGTCTTTAATTTTCTTCTCTTCTAGGTGACAGTGAAAACTGAAACTGCTTTCTTGCTTCCAGCTGTTTCCCACTCTGTATCCCTTCACCTTATTTATTGTACTGTTTATCTATTGTTTATTCTTTGTTTAATTCTCTCCCTACCCCAGCCCGGCCCCCCAACCCTTCCCCTTTTTACCTACCCTTCCCTTTTTTCCTTTTTGTTCCCTTTCTTCTGCCGTCCACCTTGGCAGCCACAACATTTTTATACATTTCATATATTTTTTTTCTTAGTAGGGTGGGCGAGAGGAATGAAACACGCAGCAAAATAAGCTGATTTTCCAATTTGCATCCCTTTTTATTTTGGGCTTTTGCCTCTGCCCCCTCTTCTGACCTATCCATGCTGCCCACCCCCCCTTCTGTTTCCTACCCCGACTCCTCCCCTTCGGTGACATCATTCCCCTCCATCTCCTCCCTCTCAACCTCCCCCCTTCTTCTCAATCTGAGCTTATGCTTTTCCAAGGGGTCCACCAGGACAACTTGGTTTGCCCCATTTAATGGGCAAACTTCATTTCCATCCCAATAATGACCAACAACCACGTATGATGGTGCCCAGATTGGCAATCAATTTATTTCAAATTCCAATTTAACACATAATGTTCATCCAACTTTTTCTTCCATTTTACAACTTTAATAATTTAATAATTTCCATATTCAGACCACATATTAATTTTAGTCAGCATTCTTATGATCTGTACTCTCATATTTATTCCTCTTATTCATGCTTTTACTTTTCTTCTCCTTCTCGTTCTCCCAGGTGAATACCTGGGTGCCTTTTTTTTCTTCTCCCGTCATTAATTTTCTTCTCTTCTAGATGACGGTGAAAACCGAAACCATTTTCTTGGCTTCCAGTTGTTTCCCTCTCTGTATCACTTCACCTTATTTATTTTACTGTTTATCTATTGTTTATTCTTTGTTTAATTCTCTCCCCATCCCACCCCAACCTGGCTCCCCACCTCCTTTTTCCCATAGCCTGTCTCCAGCTTCCGTTGGATGACTGGCCTCCCCTTGCACTCCCCCCTCCTTACTCCCTCTGTCTCCTCCATGCTTCAATGAAACTCATCAGCTCCACATTAAAGATGTCAATCCCAAGGTCTGACAGATGGACCCCCTTCTGAGTGATAAAACCCATCAGCCCATTCTTCCACTCCCCTTAAAATGACCTGTCCCGTCACATAGTCCATCCACAAATCCAGCTGTTTTGTGTCCCATCAGACATCCCTGTAGGTCGCCATTCGTTGCCAAAAATATTCATCATAATATATCCACCCTACTCCGCTTTTTGCTTTTGCCTGCCTTATGATCAATGAATATGTGATCAGTGGGATACCCAGCTCTGGTTTCTTCTCCATGACTATGGACGAATATGTGGCAAAACGTACAAACCACCCATCCCAAGTCTTTCTCCTTGTGAATTTGTCCTCCTCCTTTTTTCCTAATAAAACAACTGCCGCTGCCATTTCACTCTTCCCTATATTCTCTGTTTCATCATATTTTGTTGCCGATTCCCTACCTACCAGGGCAAAGATATCCATATACTCCCCTTTCCGTATTTTTTCTTTAGTGGTCAATGGCACATGCTTGCCTATTCTCATCCCTGGGGCACCTACTTCCCGTGTCCCCTTTCCTGTTCCTATACCTTACCCCACCCTCTCTCCCTCCCCCCTGAAGTTGTTCCCGCTTTGATGTCTGCTAGAACTTTTTTATTATCCCACCCCCTTCACCCAATGACAATATAATTTGCTCAACGTACTCCTTAAAGCTACTTCCTACTGTTCCTGCCCCGTTACCTGTGCCTCTGTTGGCTCCACTCAGCCCTGCAGGAATGGGGTTCACTGGCATGGGTTCATTCACTGGGGATGGAATCAGTGGTGTTGGTAGGTGGGGCTCTGGTGCTCCTCCGGGGATGGTTCTAGCAATGGGGTCACACTGGATTCTGGCTGAGGTGGGGGAGGGCTGGAAGGGATTGGTGGAGGTGTCTGTGGGCTGCCTGGACAAGAAGGCCCCTTTGGCACTGGCTCGTGTCTCTACGGGCTGTGCGGCCTAGATGGGGGGGCGCTTCTCTGTACCGCCCTTGCCCTTTTTGGCCTTACTTTTTTTCCCTCTGCGCCTCACGGCTCTGACTCTACTACCAGTTCCCACATCTTATTGGCTTTGTCTGCCAGCTCCAGTATTGTCTTGTAGGCCTCCTCTTTGGACGGTCGGTTCTTTCTTGGTTCTATCATCTTCTTTCTTTGCCTAAAAATTGGAAAAAAATGTGAAAACAGCTCTTGTTAGTTTGGCTCCTAATCCAAAACCAGCAGACTTGCCCTGTTGTCCCCTCTATTTCTTATACTGCATTCATAAACCCTTTTCACCTAGGCCTCCTCTGCTTTTTTTTAAATTCCCTCAGCCCTTTTCCACATGGCCCTGCTGGCCAGTGCTGTGGCACTGCATGCTCCGCTCCACTGCAAGCTCTGTTCCCCTGCTCCCATGACCCCTCCGCTCGATCTTCCCCCTCCCTGCCCCTGGCCCATCCCGTGCCCCCTCTCTTTTTATTCCGCTCAATATCTCGGCACATGTTCCATTCCTGAGGGTTATCAGATGCCACCTTCAGTTCTGCCTCCTTATAAGCCATAGGTCTTGCAGGCCCGTGCCCCTAAGTAGTCCAGCAACCCCTCATGATGCTGTCCTTCTACATCCTTTGGCATTCTCTTTGCTATTATTTATTTTATTATTATTTTTGTTTCTGAATTCTTACTATCCTCCCCTTTTGAATGCACATACAGCCTTAGTGCTCTTTTACCTCACCCTACTCTCTTATCTACTCCAATCCTGCAGCTAGGCCCTTAGGCCTTCCTCTGTATGCTGGTTTGATTGCCTCATAACCCCCCCCATCAACAGCCATTTCCACCTTGAGGTATCTGTAAAGCTTGGGCATGCCCCACTCCCTCTAGACCATACCACAAGTATCAAGAAACCCCCCAAACCATCCCATCATTTGCCCCACATGCTCCTTCAGATTCAAACTCAGGCTTTCCCCTGGTATATGGCTTCTCACACCTCGTGGTCCATCCCCTCCACCAAGGACTTCCCCTGCCATTCCAAATGACCGAAAACAAACCGCCCACAATCCCTTCAATGCTCCTGCACTGGCCTGAGGTCCTCACCGTGTTTTTTTTTTGTTTCAGTCCATGATGTTAGACACCATGACCCCATTGGAGCCATGTGGTCCTTACTGTTCCCTTGGACCACCTGCCACCTTCAGCTTCCCCCTTTGGCTCCATACAAACCCTTCTGGCTTTGTTTCTTTTTCCTTTTTGGTTTAGAAAAACTCTCCCTCCCCCGACTCAACCCAAACAGCTCCCCCCCAGAGCTCGGCATCATTATTTTGGACCATGCAGTCCTCATCAGCCCAATGGCTCCTATGAAGGCCTCACTTGTGGAAAAAATCCACCCAGTGATTCTCCCCATCTCCCTACCACAGACAAAACATCAATCTCCTAGTACATGCAACAAGCATCTATCGTGCCTATCAGTCTAACACCTTCTGCTCGACTCACATCCAGTACCATATGGTCTCCTCTCACAGACCATCCACCTGCCGAACCCAATCAATGAAATTCTGCATTTAATACAAAAATAGCCGTAACGCCTCTGCTCATACTGTTCCTCGAGCACCGTGCAATCTCCTTACACAGACCATCCACCCGCCCAAGAAGACCCAAGATAAATGAAACTCTCCCTTCAATACAACAGTCATAAAGCCTCTGCATGATTTCCAAATCATTCTGTTTTTAAGTATTCACCCCAGCACCTTCAGTATGAAAGCACCTGCCTTACATAATAATCTTGCCTTTTCTTAAAACCACATTGTGATTAGCAAAACCTTACCTAGATCTTGTTTCTGATAGTGTCTTTGGACTCCCCTCAGTGCCTTTCAATATCTAACTAGGCCTCAAAGTCCACTCACCAATCTGGAGCGCTGCTTTCATGTTGTGGCTTCTCGCAATGAAAAACACAGCAAAATAGGCTGATTGTCCCATTTGCAGCCCTTTTTATTTTTGGCTTTTGCCTCCACCCCCCTCCACCTCCTTCTGACCTATCCGTGCTGTCTGGCCCCCCCTTCTGTTTCCTACTCTGACTCCTCCCCTTCGGTGACATCATCCCCCTCCCATCTCCTCGCTTTCAACCCCCCCTTCTTCTCAATCTGAGCTTATGCTTTTCCAAGGGGTCCACCAGGACAACTTGGTTTGCCCCCTTTAATGGGCAAACTTCATTATCAAAAAAAATCTGTCATAAAACAAAAAACCTTACCTAAGATTCCAATGCAAAATAGATTCTCCACTTTAGTAAATGAGGAAACTAATATGCTGGATACCCCTAAACCAGAACACCTAGTAATTGTTGACTCTATTATCAAAATGTCTGATAGACATATTTGTCTAAAAAAACAAAGACACCACAACTATAGCCTGTCTCCCAGGAGCTGGTGTGCAAGATGTTAATAAAGTGTTGGGGAATATTGTGTTGCCAAATAATTCCACAATCACCCTGTATACTGGTGTAAATAATGTGGGTCACACACTTGAAAAAGATATCTGTAGTGAATCAGTGGATATTGGGAACTATATGAAACTAAGAGGCCACAAAGTAGCAATTTCAGGCATCCTCCCTGTTCCAAGAGCAGACCCCTTAAAAATTCAAACAATTCAAAGGATCAATACCAGACTCCAAAACTGGTGTATCAAGGAAGGCGTGACAGTTATTGATAATTAGTGACCCTTAAATGGGAAGTATTAACTATATTCAAAGGACGGACTCCATTTAGATGATAATGGGGCTAGACTATAAGCAAAACATTTAGAACATATCTTGCACACATTAAGTTCAAACTGACTAAATGAGTCTTACAACAGACAGAAACCCATTAGGTCAACAACATATATAGCCCATATAAAAAGTCATTCAACTAGGAATCAGTTAGAAATCCTTTCATTTAATGCAAGGAGTTTAAATAATAAATGTGATGAGTTAAAGGCTTTAATTAAAGAAAAAACATATGATATCATCTCTATAACTGATACATAGCGGACTGACAAAAAAGAAATATGGGTAAGTAACTTGATGGTTATACATTATATACTAACAATATAACTGGAAAGTGGGGGGATGGTGTTGCGATGTACATAAACAATGCAATTAATTCTATTGATAATTCACATAAAATACATGCAGAAAATACGGACACTGAAACCATATGGGTAAGAATTAATGGAGAGAAATCTCAGTCCATCATCCTGGGGACCATTTATCACAGCCCATCTTCCAAAGTATAATCAGAGAGTTTGAAAAAGTGGGAAAAACTTCTGAATTTGTTGTAATGGGTGACCTAAACTATCCTAACATTGACTGGTCAAATATGACTGCAAATGGAACGAACAATAGAAACTTTCTTGATAGTTGTAGCACTCTTAATCTGGTGCAATACATATAATTCCCCACCAGAGGGCATAATGTACCAGATTTAGTACTCGGATCAGAACATTTATCAGTGCAGGATTGTGCTGCTAGTCCCCCTATAGGAAATAGTAATCATGAATCGGTAACCTTTAAAATTAAATATGAGCATGTAGTGCAGCATGGTCAAACCAAAATCTCTCTTTGTGAGAAAACTAAGAAAAATGAAATTATAAAGGAATTAGAACAGTTTGATTGGATAACAATACTGTCTAATAAAACAGTGCACCAAACATGGGACATCATAAAAAATATTATTCTGGGGTTAAGTGAGACACATATCCCTCAAATAACTAAACAGAGTAAAGTCAAAAAAGCCCTATGTGGCTAAATAGAACTATACAAAAACTAACTAGAAAGAAAAACAGGTGTTACAAAACAATTTTAAAAGATAAGAACAGTAACACACATTATGGGCCAGATATTCAAAACTTTGCCCCGGGGCAAAATTAGCACTGCCCAGCGGGCAAACTTAGCCCGGAGCACAGAGCACGCTATATTCAAAAGGAATAGCCCAGGGCAAACAGCTTCCAAATATGGCATGGTAATGAGGCCATGCAAACTGGGCTGGGAGTGCAGGGCAAAAATAGCCCTGGAATAAGACAGCACTGAATAAAGCAACCAGGAAGTGCAACCCACAACAACAACACAGTACACAGCAACATGAGGGCAAGTACAGACGAACTACGTGGCCAATGTATGTGCCAGCAAATGCATGGACGCAGTACAGCTGCAGGAAGCAGCAAATGTGAAAGAACAGTGATCAAAACTGTATAATATTCCCCGTACCGTTAGGGCCGCGCTAACATATTAGCGCGGCATTAGTGCGGAGCTCAGCAGTTAGCCCGGAGCAAACACGTTTGCCCTGGGCTAAAATGTGCCATATTCAAAAGTGCCATGCAAATGAGCCTATTTACGTAGTCTCTGGGCAAACAACCGGATTAGTATCTCATTATACCCTGATTTGCATGCAGTTTGCCCAGCGTTACTGTAGAGTCCCACAGAGCCACCTGTAGGTCAGTCTGGAAGTACAGGGGCTGACCAGGTCCAACCGCAGCTCCACCTGTAGGTCAGTCTGGCAGTGCACAATGATAGCTGCAGGCTACATGTAAACAGTACAGCATAGCATAGCATATTATACCCCAGGGACAGGACACCGTAGGCACAGGTGGTGGTGGTGCTGCATGCAACTGTCACATTGTGGGGCATGCTACAGTGACAGCAGAAACTACAGTAGCAGGGGCCAGTAGTGCGTGGACACAGCAATGCCTATGGTGTGTAGGGCAGTGATGATGACTGCACTATACACAGTGAGCGGCCCAACCTGCGGATGTTTTCTGACACTGGACATTACTGTTACGCTGTTGTGTGACCCACAGATGCTCACAGTGACATGTACATTTCTGGCTTTGTGTGCTATGGCAGTTGTACAGCTGTGAGGTATGTGGCGGGGGGGCATATATTATCCGAAAGGCACACTGGTGTTGGGGTATTCCCAATACTGACCCATGTACACTGCATGATGTGTCCCAGCCTTGTGGCCACACCTGGTCTGTAGCACAGCTTCACCACCCATACATGCTCCCCTCAACATCCTCCATGCCCGCAGTGCTGCATGTGTGTGCTGGCATCTGTTGGTGTCCACGGAAGTGTGGTCCACAGGTGTGTGCTGTATGGCCACACTGCCGTGCTGTCCACTGGTGGCAGGGTCACCACTTACTGCCTGGCATGGCTGGGACTGGTGACAGATTATGGCACCATTGTGATGCCATCAGTTAGCAGCATGCTTCCTTTATGTTTGGCTTTATCTATGTGTCATATTTATTTGTTAGGGTCGCGCAAAACCCATGCTAAACCCACGCAAATGCCGCGCAAAGCCATAATGTCGCGCAAAGCTGATTGCCCAGGATTAAGACCAGCTTTTCCTGGGCCGTAATGTGCACCGCGCTAAGTGTCGCGCTAAGTCGCGCAAAACCACTTAGCACAGCGCTAGTCGCTGAATATAGCATTGTGCCTGTATTCATGTCAGTTTGCCCCTTGCATACATTATAATTTTGCCCAGCGCTAATGCAGTTTGCCCGCGCTATTTGACCTTTTGAATATGGCAGACCCGCGCTCATCCCGCGCTAAACCTGCGCAAATGGTTTTTGCCCAGCGCAAAGTTTTGAATATCTGGTCCTATGCCTTAAAAAAGGCACAGCAAGCTTGTAAAACAGGTATGAGACAAGCAAAAATAGATGCTGAGGAAAAATTAGCAAACAATGTCACAAAAGACAGCTATAAGGCATTTTATGCCCATATAAAAACTCTTAAAAAACCTCAGAGTCATGTGGCTCTCCTAACCATGGAAATAAGACTGCCTCTTCAGATGCAGAAATGGCCTCCATTCTCAATAAATATTTCTGTCAAATGTATGGAAAAAAATGTCCTAATAATCAGGATGTCAACTGCCTGAAATATAACTTAATACAGTTTGAGTTAGTCGATATTAGATAACGTATAGCTTGAAACCAAACACATTTCCAGGTCCTGACAAAATCTCAGCTACTATGTTACAAATTATGATTGATTGCATCATCCTCCCCCTTAAAATATTATTTGAACAATCAATAAATACTGGTGTGATACCGACTGATTAGAAAATGGCACAAGTTGTGCCAATATACAAAAAAGGGGATAAAGCCAGTGTGAAAAATGACAGACCTCTCAGTCTGACCTGTGTTATTTGTAAAGTTCTGGAAGGGTTGATTAAGGACAAATTACACTCCTCACTTGACTTACAAGATATAGATCAACATGATTTCAGGAGTGGCAGGAGTTGTACTACGAATTTATAGTGTTTTTTACGAGAATATTAGTAGGGCTTTGGATGAAGGGGTACCGTGTGACATGATCTTTTTGGATTTCAGCAGAGCTTTTGATTTAAGCCCACATGGGGCAGTCATACAAAAACTCAGACTACTAAAGGCAGACCCACTTCTAATAAACTGGATAGCTGAGTGGTTAAACAACAGGAAACAGAGGGTTCTGATTAATGGACATTTGTCAGAAATGGGGGAAGTGATGAGTGGTGTACCACAGGGTTCGGTGCTTGGACCTATATTGTTCCAGATTTTTATTTCCACTTTGACTGGTAATTTAAACTGCTGGGCCACCAAGTTTGTGATGACACAAAAATTGGAGGGCCATGTGGCATTTCTGAGGCAATTAACCATATTTAGCAGGATCTTGATAGTGTGTCGGAATGGGCTGATAAACGGGATATGCCATTTAATCAGGAAAAGTGCAAAATTATGCATTATGGGAAAAACAATAATAAAACAAACTACACACTTTGTGGTAATACTTTAAGCCCTTGTCCATCTGAGAAGGACTTGGGATACATTGTATCTGATAACTTGGGAACTGACAAACATACCCAGGCCGCTATCATAAAATGTAATAATATTATTTGGTCAATAAAAAGAAACATCACAACTAGGAAAAGTTCTGTAATGATGCCATTATATCGAGCATACATCTGCCCACAACTACAATATACATCTCAGATTTGGTTCCCTTCAAGAAAACAAGAAAGACACAAACTAGAACAGATACAAAGAAAATTCACAAAATGTATAGTAGATCTGGAAGGATTACATTATGATGAAAGATTAAAAAATGTTTTATCTAATGTCTATAGAAACCAGAAGGCTAAGGTCAGATCTTCTTTTTATGTATAACACTATGTAGGATTACACACTGTTAAGCGATCTTGGTATAGAGTTTAAATAAGACAGGAATAACACAAGAGGTCATCCACTACAAATTCAGGGTAAAAGGTTTCGTATGACTAAAAGGAAATTCTTTTATACATCAAGGATAGTTAATCCATGGAATGCACTACCTAAAGATCTAATTATAAGTAAGAACAAATCTGTTTTTAAAACCAAGTTAGATCAGTACTTATTGAGTGGAGCCAATTTCAAATATTTTCAAATGACAACTTGGAGCACACATGGGCACTGCCTACTAGCTCCGTCTCTATCTCAGTATGAACCTCAGTAATATAGCACCAGTTAAATCATTTTCTACTCGGTATATGCCACAAACACACAGACTTGCATACCCAGGATACTTTGTGCTCAGTTTGAGGTGTTAGGTTGTATGTGTAGAAACCGTGAAAATTGTAATATACAGGATAATGTAAGGGTAGCCTGCACTACAAGCCTGTGTCTGCATCGAGAGATTTCTATGGTAACCAGAAACCTCAAGAGTGAAGCTCAAGAGGTTCCTTGATTGCCATTGAAAACTCAAAATGGAGATACAGGCTTGTCTGTGTATAGATGCCTATACATTATCTTTTATTTGCCATCTTATATCATTTATGAATCCTACATATGATTCATTTCTGTTCTTAGCATTTAAATTAATTCATTTCTTTCTGCTCTCTATGACAATGAAAAATGAATTCAAATTAATCTGCTGTCAGGCAGCTGAAGCAACAGTAGCTGCTCATCCTTACCAGATCCATTTTGAAGTAAAAAGCAGTTGTCAGCAACTTGGAGTAGTTTTTATTCTGACATTAGAATCCCAGGTGTTGGCTGAAGCTTCAGACTAGTTTATCATTGTTGGAATTCGCCTCTTCTTGAAGCTAAAGAGTGGAAAAAAGGAACTTTACTCCAAGTGGTGTATTGCACTCAGTTACATCAGACACCCTGACCTTCTCACTCTACCAGTCTGCATCATATTCTTGTGGATTTTACTAGGAAAAAAGTTTGGTTATTTTCTAAATGAATAACCACACACACACACACACGTACAGATGTACAAATCCATGATACTTTATTTATTTTGTTTGTTTGTCTTCACCGGGTAAATATGCTACACATGCAAATGACCATCTTCAGGCATGATCTGAAAGAGTTATGTTACAATAACAGCAATGTGAATAAGATAGAACTTCCAGCGATTCATGTGACATTACAATGCAAGGTAGCAATATCATCATGTGATGAAAATAGTTGCTATAATACAAGGTAGAAAAAGTAAACAAAACTGCAACAATAAGAATAGCAATCACTAGAGGTGGGGGGGCTGTAATACTGTAATATGTAAGTGTGTGTGTGAACCAGACACACCCCAGAGATGGGTGTGTTGTAGTAGAAGATATTTAGGCCTGATAAGCAAAGGCAGTTAGGTAAAGGTACAAGAACCATGGAGGAGCAGATGTAAATCTGCAAGGGATTTGGAGTGCTCAATATAGTAGAAGCAGGAAATTCAATATTTCAGAGAGTAGTAGGCAAAGACAAGTTGACATAATCTTGGGGCATAGCTTCACTGTTGGAAAAGATGTGGTTCTTTAGATATCAAACAGAAAGTTGCAGTTGTCTGCTGCCGGTATGGGGATAGTGAAGCTGGGAAGCCAGTCTGAGCAATTTTTCCTTAAAGCAGCCCAGGAGGAGGAGGAAGCACTTATCCACTGGGGATAGCCAGCCTAGTCCAGTGTAGAGCTGGCAGTAGCGTATATGCCTTGTGGTGGCCAGGGCAAAATGACATATGTTGTATGTTATATCCCATTTAGAAAAGCTAGCTTTGTTTGTCCCAAGGAAGGCCAGCAGACAATAAGTAAGGTTTGGCAGCAACAACCCTCATCCAATGGTCAGGTGCACTTTGGGAGGCAGGTAATGACTGACCCTATAGTCCATGCCTAGTTTTGCTTTTACAAATTCACAGGTTGTCATAATATGAAGGGAGAAATACAAAGAGGGGTAGAAAGTAATTACCAGGTACTATAAAACTGCTGACTTCCTGCAGCAGAGACCCATCATCATAGAGTAGGGAGAAACAAGGCATACCCAACCAGAATTTAGGTCTGGAGTCAAATATCATAGCTTTAGTCTTTCTTCAGTTTAATATTAGCTTGTTATTAGATAGCCACAACTGGATGAGGGCAAAAGAATTTGAGAAAATCAGCTGAATCTCAAAGTTATCAGCAGCACTGGAGTAGCACCAGATGACTTGAAAAAACTCCATGATTACAGCAAATTTTACTACATAAATTGCCAGTTTACCACCTAAATTCACTGCAAAGTGCAGATTGCTGTTAATTTGCACAGCAAAATTCTCTACAAATTTCAAATTTTGGTGAATTTGCATAGTGTGCACTGCCCAAATACGCATCATAGTGCAGCGCACACATTTGCCACAGTTTGCAGGGGAACTGTGGATTCACTACACACCTTTGCTGAAGTACAGGATTAGGTTATCAGCATACAGCAGAATGCTACACTGGGTGGTATATCAGGGACAACATTTGTGCTGGGTTTTAGGCTTTGGATTGCATGTTTACAGAAATCACACAAACTGGAAAGTATTTGTTTTCTTGTATCATTCATGTACATGTTTTGTCTGTTTGTTTTGTTGAATTTTGTTGACCCGGTAAGCCCACTGGGCCTAGAAGTCCCTTTTTCAGGGGCGACCGGGGTGGAGGGGGGATACAGATGGTAAGCAACTGAAATTGAACCAGATTAAGCTGTTGGTGGTATTTTCAGTAAATGAGGGAAATTTGGCCAGGACACTGGGGAAATTCCCCTACTCTGCCTGCAGGAGTGCTGTCACTTCCTGTGGATGGGATGGAGGGAACCAGTTTACTGCCGGACACAGGAGGAAGGATGTGATGATGTGGCAAGAGAGATCTCCCTTCCTGTAGGTTTGGAGCAGGAGATAATCATGGAAGAAATATTGGAAACCAATCAACGTATAGAGCTAATGGATGGTGAAACTATTGAAGGTGGATGTATGGACTTCCAGGCAGCAGACCTCCAGTAATAAGTAGATTTTGTACAGGCCCTTACTATAGAACAGCAACAACAACTCCGGGTTGCTGTGGACGGCAGCAGCCGCTTGCAGAACAGATGGAGGTAACAGATGCTGTGACAACCCATTCGCAGAGAAAACCTGTGGTAGAGATTAATATATGTAATGAAAATCCTTCTCGGGGTTTGGTTACAGAATGGCCACTCAAGGAGAGTGCTGATATAGCAAAGGTTTCCACGGACAGTTCTTCCACAGTGAATACAGACCTAGATTTGGCTGTATCAGGTGAAAATCCCTCTGAAAGTTCCATATCTACTGAAAGTACTGACGATTTGTTTACTGAAAATGTATTACAGAAGGCTAGGCCTGGGAGGGGACAAGATCCTGGGAGTAGATGTTTGACAGAAGACTTAAGGTCTCTTGGATCAGAAACCAGTAATATTGATTCAACCATGATCACTGCAGGTTGGAAAAAGGTTGGGGGGGTGGATTCCAAATGAAACGGATTTATCAGTCTCTGATTTGAGCAAAAATATTATGCAAAATCCTGTGCAAGTACAATCTGCAAACCAAGACATGGCTGTCTCTGGTATTGCGACACAGGTAGAACCTCCCCATACTGAGCTAGAGACCTCTCCTGTATCCCAGGCCACTGCCCCCGCTGCCCCCATAGAACAACCAACTTGGGGAGATCATGCAGATGATTCGGACCTTACCCGTGAACTACAGCCAGTACTTATACAGCCTTCTTTATTATGGAGACAATTCAGGAGGAAGGAAGCTGTTTTTTCAAATGTAATTCCTGCCCAATGGAAGAATGCAGTCTGCATTCAATACACTGGCAGCCTGCCTCTCCTGCCTGATAGATTGTATATTGGGAAAGTACTACTGAAATATTCGTTCCATTTTTTCTCTAAAGAAATGTATGCACTGATCCATGCTTCTGGTGACATGAACTTTGATGTGAGTTTTAAAACTCCAGCTGGACTGGACCATTTTTGGTCCATGTATGAGAAAAAAAAATTCAGCTTTATGGATGCCCTTTCATGTTATACCAATTGCCAGACCCACTATTCAGCACATTACTGTGCTGTTCCGCAACGAGGGAGTATCAGTACATGACATTAGATATTGGCTCCAGAAACAATGTGATGTTCTAGAAGATCCTATCCCAATCCTAGATGATGAACACATCTGGACAGGAGGATGGAAATTTAAGGTGCATCTAAAATCTGGCCCACAAGGCCCAAAGCACCTGCCTAGTGCTTTTTTTTTTTAGGCATTAAGAGGAGTCATTGTTTTTATCAAGGGCAGCCGAAGACTTGCTTCTGCTGCGGATCACAACAGCACCGAAGTAGTTTTTGCGACAGGGTGAAGTGCACACTATGCATGGAATGTGGTCACTCCAACATAGACCGTACAAACGATCAAGCTTGCAACCTTTGTAACCTGCCAGGCCATGTGTATCGATCTTGTGAATGGGCTACGCATAATAGATTGGACAGACCAAACCAAGAACTTATACTGGAAAAAGCCCAAAATGTTAGCATCTCTATACAAACAAGTATTTGTCAGTGCTGAATGTTTGCTTGCTGGCATTGGCATTGGTAGTGTAGAAGTTACAGAGCTGCATAATAGGAATGGCAGGGAAGTATTGAACTGAAGCCAACCCCACCACCACCCTGCAGAGAGTGACAGGCATTGGGGTGTGCCTTTGGGTCGTCAGGCATAACGACCACGCCATTTCACCACACCCTACCCTGCAGACACTGACAAGTGTCATGGTGTGCCTTGGGGTCTTTGGCCCTTATGCGTACCCCATTCCATCGGGAAATATGGTGAGATGGGTGCAGTATAGGAGAATGGGGTGAAGTTTGGGCCCGAACAGTCCGAGGCACACCTTGATGCCTCTCACTGGCTGCAGGGTGTGGGGGGTGGAATGGTATGAGCATGACAGGCAAGAATCCCAAGTCACACCCCTGATGCCTGTCATTCTCTACAGGGTGGGGCGTTATGGTCGGAAACCCTAACGTCTCAGGCATTCGTTGGTATTTTCACTCCAAATTTTCAACATGTTTTTTTGTGACACCCACCTCATGAACAGTGGCTATATCAGTTTGTTAGCCGAAAACTGCTTTTGCACAGCGACTATGGCATTTGGCACCACAGGTGCAAAAACACATTTCGAACAGGATGTGAAAAATGACAGCGGTACTGTTCATGGGGAGGTGTAAAAAATGCAGTGTTGAAAATCTGCTGTGAAAATCTTAAAAAAAATGATGAAGTCACGAGCGTGCATAGAAACTGTGCAACGCACACCCATAATGTAACTAGTTTGGGGATTTTTTTACAGCAGATTGTTAACACAGGCATTTTGGGACCTCTGGTCATGAACAGTGTCACTGTGATTTTCTTAACGTGTCCCATACATTGATTTCGCACACCGACTGCGCCATTGTGCGCTACATGGGCAGAAACACATTGTGGGTGAAACATGAAAAATGACAACTGTACTGTTCGTAAGGAGGTGTGGTAAAATGGCAATGTTGAAAATCTGGAGTGAAAATATTGAAATTTCACAAACTTCGTGCGTGGAACTTCATAGCATACGCTAAATAAAACAGTCATTTTAGGAATTTTTCACCAAATTTTCAACATAGCCATTTAAGACCTCTGCTCATGAGCAGTGTCACTGTAATTTTCTTAATGTGTCCCATACATTGATTTCGACACCGACTGCGCATTGGCGCTAAAGAGGGAAACACATTTTAGGTGAGATGTGAAAATGACAGCTATACTGCTCATAGAAGGTGTGGTAAAATGCAATGTTGAAAATCTGGAGTAAATATTGAAAATCGCAAATTCACGAGCATGTGTAGGAACTAGCAACACATGCTAAGTAAAACAGTAATTTTTGAATTTTCCTCGAAATTTAAAATAGGCTTTTTGAGAGCCCCCTTACGAACACTAGCAGTTTCATTTCATTAATCATCCAGAAGGTGATTTCACGCAGTGGCTGCTAAATCACCCTTCGGGACCTGAGTAACGCATGACAGTGACAGCATTCATGAGAAGGGTCCCAAAACCCTATGTTGAAAATTTTTGCAAAATTCAAAAATGCCGAGATATGCAGCAAAGTTGAAATACCCTATCTATTACATTATACAGCTTACGGGATTTCCTCAGTTGCGGTCGGCTTTGAAGAGTGCAGAGCGTGTTCTGGAGGTCAGGGTAAGGGCAACAGACTTCTAGGAAAACATAAACTGAACTTACAAGCTCAAATGGGCAGACTGGGTGAGCCATAGGCCCTTATCTGCCGACACTGTCAATGTATCTATGTATCTATGTGTTCCCGGTCCACTGAAGATCGTCGCACCGGACTCCGGAGGTAAGTATGGGGTGAGGGGGCATGTGGGGAGGCAGGGTGCACAGTGGGTGGGTGCAGGTGGGGGCAGGGAGACTGGGAGGGACTGTTTTTTAATTTACAGGTTTTTTTTTTATTAGTAAGACAACACGGGACGTTTGCCACGGGGTGGGCTCCCAGAGTGGCAGCTAGAAAAGCTGTTTGGGGGCTGGAGCTGATGGGATTGGGCACCCCCATCAGCCACTGCGAACTTATGCCACGCTGGGGTGGGCTCCCAGCATGGCAGCTGTAAGGCTGTTTGGGAGAGGTTGGAGCCAGCAGAGTTGGGCACCCCGTTGGTCGCCTGGGACATGTGCCATGCTGGGTGGGATCCCAGTGTGGCACCAGGAAAGCTTTTTTTGGGGGGGCATGGAGCCAACGGGGCATTGGGCACCCCCGTCGGCTATACAGTATGTGCGTGGGGGGAGCGTGTCAGCACGCAATATGCGTGCGTGCATGTTGGGGGGGAGCTCTGCTCACTGAAGCGGAGCTCTCCTTTTCAACTGTATGTCACTGCATTTTCAGCTGTCATAGACAGCTGCAGCAGTGATTGGTGCACTGTGACCGTGCCTGCAAACACACTGACTGAATTGGAAGAGGCTGACACACCTCTGGAAAACTCGGATGACGGCACTATGTTTCTTGCACATGCGTGCAAGCAAACATAAAAATGGGTACGTGAATAGAATGCAGTGGTGGTGACAGAGGTACAACTGTCTAACCTACCGCATGTTGAGGATTTACCCCCCTGTGATACCCCCTCTCTTCCTGATGGTGATGTGCAAAACACAGTACCAAGTGAGTCTTTAAACCTGACTAGGATAGAGCAAACAGAGCTCCAGAATTCATTACCAGACAACCTTTCTCAGACTGCAGAAACTGCAGTCCCACAGACTGACATAGAACTAACTGTGCAAAATATGCCTCCACCTGAGACCACAGTTGTGGCATCAAAAAAATGACAGGGTGAAAAATGTAAAACCTAAAGCTAAAGTGCAACATATGGGAGAAAAGAAAGAGATGATGAAACTTTTCAATGCCTATGAGGTACTACAAACTTATGATTCAGATGATGGTGACCATTCTGAATCTTCATCTATGGTCTCCTCACAGAAAGGTTTTTCCACTGATTTGGATGAAGAGTGCTCTATGGCAACTGTACAAGCTGTGCGGACAAAAACTAAACCGCTTGGGACGAAACCCAAATGTAGCCAACACCTGGGTAAACAGGCAGTGACTTGAAAGGGTGTGGAGTATCTGTGAGGAAAGTTAAACATTCTTGCCTCCATGGCTGAATTTTATAAATATAATATTACCACTATTAATGTGAACAGCATAAGAAATAGCCAGAGACTCCTCGTTGCCTTTAATATTCTAAAAAATAATAACATAGATATTGCTTGCTTAGAAGATGTTCGTCTTTACACTACTAGTGATATAGAAAATGCTAGGAAATTATGGTGCTGGGGTCCTGCTTTTTTTTCTCTCACTTTAGAAAGATGTGGGGGAGGTGGGGATTATTTTTTTAAGGTGGGATTTCTCTATCATGAGGGTGTTAGAATTATGTATGGGTAAAATGTTACCGATAGATTTTACTCATCTTCATAAACAATGGTGTATAATTACCATTTATGCATCACAGAAAAAAAATGAAAGGGTAGATATGTTTATGCAAATCAAGCCATTTTTGTTTACCTTGCCTCTCCTAATCTGGGCAGGAGATTTTAACTGTGGCTTGTCAACTTTGGATAAAGGGGTTGCTAAAAAACAATCTTCTGTGATGTAAATGCACTTCAAAGTGTACTGTCTTTGACTGGTCTGAATGATGCTTATCAGAGTATTCACGCTACTGGAGGGCATACCTTTTACAGAGCACACCTTTCGACCAGGATTGATCATGTTTTTTCTTCCTCTTCACTAAAATGTGTTTCTGCATTTACTGTACCATTTGAAACTTTAGTCCACCTAATGGTTAAGGTTCAATTTTTTTTGGGGGGTAGAGGTTCAGAGAGGCAGGGGTGTATGGAAACTGAATAATACCATTTTGACTGATAGAGTATGTACAGCAAAGGTACAGGATTTATTACGGGCACGTCAGTCAATGGCATTTTTAGAAGCTAATATCACAAGGTGGTGGATTCAGACAAAATGTGATATAAAATACATATTAAAATCATGGGGCTATCACATCCACTCTGAAAAATATTTGCAGTATTTGACACTACGAGGTCAGTACATGAGAGTGGTCTCACACATAAATGAAGGTTATGGTGAATATGGCGACCAGTTAAAACTATTAAAAAAACAAATGGAAGCCTTACAATACAGCAGAGCAGTGTCTCTGCTGTATGAACATAGAATAGGTACCCCCGGAAAGTCAACAACAGAAGATATCTACGAAAGTTGTAGAACAAGACTGCATCAGGGATCCATGGACTCCCTTATTACGGGGGGGGGGAGGTGGTGCAGAGTACTTCAGATATATTGACTGCAGTCAATACTTATATGAAACAATGATATGCCACAGCAGATGTAACGAAGGATATGATCTCACAAATGTTGTCATCCTCTCAGGTTCCAGTAATCCCACAGGATTTATTAAAAAATCTTACAGAACCTATTACAGATTTAGAAATTAAAGAAGTAATTTGTTTACTGCGAAACAATGTTACTCCAGGACCAGATGGCCTCACTTCGGAATTTTTCAAAACTTTCATGCCTAATCTGGTGGAGATTCTCCATGTTGTTTTCAATACAATACTGGAAGGAACTTGCATAGCACCACAACTTGGACAAGCCATTCAAATTGTCTTGTATAAAAAAGGGGATAGGAAACTGTTGAAAAACTGGTGATCTCTTAGTTTAATGAATACAGATCTCAAGATTCTGATGAAAATTTTAGCTCTTAGATTGGGAATTGTTGCTTCTTTTGTTATTGACCCTAGCCAAGTATGTACTATTAAGGGAAGAACGATTACTGACAACCTTCTTTTATTGAGGGAGATTTTTTCACAAGGACAACAAAATAAATTAAATAGGTATATCATTAGTCTTGATCAAGAGCAAGCATTTGCTAGGATTCCCCATCTTTATTTACAAATGGTGTTGGAAAAATATGGTATACCAAAAATGTTTGTTACCTGGCTCATGAGGTTATATGCGATAGCTTCCTCGAATCCACTATAGTACATATTAATTGGGGAATCTGACAAGGATGCCCGATGAGTCTGATTTTGTACATTTTTTGTTTAGATCCATTACTAAAATTGATACAGCACACTAGCCAGATTAAGAGTCTTCAGATTTCAGGAGTAGTGGGGTTGACAAAAACTTTGGCTTATGCTGATGATGTGTATCTTCTCATAGCAGATAGAAGCTCTGTTGAATGTGTATTGGATGTGGTTCACTATTTTTCTCAATTGACAGGTTCTGCTTTAAATCATGGAAAATGTAGGGGCTTGTTTTTAGTGATGATACTGTACGGCTAGAAGACATACAAAATATTTCTATGACAAATACTTATATCACTATTTTAGGATTGAAATTTGGGGATATAGATATGGCAAAGGAAAACTGGCAAGATGTGTTGGACAAAAGTAATGAAAAAAATTCAGATATGGAAAAAATGGCAACAGACGAAAAAAAAGTGTCAATAATCGAAACTTACCACAACCTACCACAATTGACATCTGTGGGGCCTGTGTTCCCATTCCCTGGTCTTTTGGATGTTACTCTCCTCAGTCAAATGTTTCAGCTAGTGTGGGGTAGCAGGATAAACCCAATAAAAAGAGAGGTGTTGTATTGGGATTATAAACTAGGGGGCCTAACTCTGTTAAATCTGATTAGCTATTTTTTCAGTTTGTTTTTATATAATACAGTCTTGACATTTTTATTACCGGGGGGGGGGAGGCCTGGAAACAAGTAACGGCTATATGGTTGAACTCCTTGCTTCAGTTATAGAGACAAGGTTCTCTAAAAGTACGAAAACAGGAATGCTGGCCTCAATGTGTGGTATTATTCGCTTGAAAAATCAAGACAGTGGAAGCTTACTCATTCACAGGTGGCTGTCCTGCATAGTAAAATAATTTATGAAGGAATACAATCTGGCTCTTACTTGATCCCTGTAGTTTATACAAATATCCCTCAAGAGAAACAACATTTATTGGAGCTTTATTTTGTAGATAAACGCACCCCTCTGTGTATGTGGGACGTGGTATGGTTAAGTGCGCATGGCAGTTTGGGGGTAAAGGGTAATTCAAAGCATAAATGCATAGAAGAATGAATGTGCCCTAGGGAGCAAAGTGAAGAACAACTTGAGACCATGGAACATTTTTTTATTACTTGTAGCTACACTAAGGAAATGTGGAGTAGAATTGCTCAAAGGTGTGTTGAATTTGTCCAGGGGCCCCAGGGCCCAGGTCTATACAAGTTTAGTTATATAAAATTGTTGATAACCACCTGTATATATACAGTTGACCATGGCAAGGTGTAAAAGGCTTGCAGAAAATACAATGGCCAATAGATGACCGAATGAGGCTAACATATAAGTTAATATGGCTAGCTAGTCAAAGGCTGAAAGTGGCTAAGTAAATGAATGATACCACCATGTCAGTTAATATGCATGTATGTGTAAGACTTTAAAAGGTTAATGGTTAAAACTCTGTAAATGTAGAAAATAAAATAAGTCAGAAAGCACAAGGCCAAGGTCTAACTTGGAATTACCCTGCTCAGCAGGAAAACACTGTGTACCAAAATATGCCTTTTTAAAGGCTACAGCCGAAATAAGAACACAGCTGCTAGTAACTGTGGCTGGCCTTGACTACTGAAGTTCCTCATTTTGTGATGAAAAATATGTGCTACAAGGAATTTATATAAAAAATAATGAGATACGTAATTTGGCCACTGTCTGGTTTCTATCTGTAAGACAGTTATTTTTTAAAAAAACAGCCACATCCCCTTGCATGTTTTCTGTATCCTAAAGCCAGTATTTTTGATAAATATAAATCCCCTGATCACTTGTTTTTCCATTTAAGAATGACTGTATGTCTTGGCAAAGTGTCAAAAGTATCTTATGACCAAGGCATCTTACGGCCAATGTGTTTTTGAACTCGAGTCTTATGGCTTGTTACATGACATGTTGTCTGGTTTAAATCTGCTGAGGTAGTTTTTGGGAAATTTCAGTTATGCCTTTTTAATGAAAACAGGTTGGGTATAAATATCAGGCCTAATTGTTAGGTCTACTGTCTCTCCGAGAGGAAAGAAGTCGGTGATATCTGACTGGCCATAGCACTTGGAGACCCAGAGGAAGTTGAGTATTATTCCATTTTCTCTGAAAAATCTGTAGCCCTGTAATGCAAATATTACTAGCTGTCTAGGTTGCATGTTAGAAACACCCCAATGGGATTGCCCCATTGGCTGTCTTATAACTAAATTGTAACAGGAACACCCAGGTAGTAGTGGGCTACCTGACGTTTAAAAATAATGTATGTATTCCCTTTTGTAAACTAGGATTACTAATAATGACAGGACGTATTATTATTGTTAAGATAGGGTTGTTCTGGTTTCTTTTCATGTATTGGGTAAACAACAGTTAATTGGACCTTAGGTCTACAAATTATGCCAAAGTGTATCTCTTTTTGTGTATTGGAACTATTCATCTTGTCAGGGTGTGTTTTTATTGTTACAATAGGATTTTTCTGGCTAATTTTATTAATACTATCATAATAAAGTACAACTAATCTGGCAAAGAAATAGTGTGTTGGCTTTATTGAATTCTGAGAATTACTAACCAGGAACCTGTATAATTGGGTCCATTTTACAGGTGGGGGGATGAGGCCTGGAGTTCAACTACTTATGAAACTGTTATTACAGGTACTATTCCTTTATCTGTTGCTATTGAAGCTGGCACTGTTCGATTATTGTTTACGTGCATAAAGTTTATTTTATGGCAGACCCACTGTAGATATGTTTTGCAACAAAAATTTATTACTCCTCAAATCTTGATTCAAATGATTGAGAAAGAAATAGTTACACAGATGCAATACGATAAACAATTGTTGACTTGGGAACAACGGAAAAAGAGATGGAAGGCTATGTATTTTTTAGGTTAAATTAATGGAGTAAAGAAGGGAAGCTTTTTTTCTTTTCAGAAAACAATATCCTGCAGTTTGAAAAAATGTTGTGAACTGTGTGGGTTTTATTAGGATTTTTTTTCCCTTTTTTCTTTCTGTTTTTTTTCCCTGTTAGGTATTACATCATCCAGAAATAGTACTACAAGGATTCCTTATAATGTTCTGAATAGACTGTGTGGTATCATACTTATTTCATGTTCTTTCTATAATACTGTAGGAACTGTCATTTTGTATGTCTTATAATTTGTACCAGTTTCTGTATTTTTCTTTTTGCAATAAAATTCCCCTACTCTTTTCGATAAGTGCCATGGGATCTTTAACATCCACCTGAACTACCACCAATCCAGGCAGATGGGACCTCGGTTTAATGTCTCATCCAAAAGACAACACCTCAGAATTGCAGCACCCCTCTCATGCTGTACTACAGTGTCAGTACTGGGATATTAACCCAAGTGCCAGATGTGGGAACTGAACTCACAGCCATCTGATCTCCCGGCCTCAGAGGCAAGTATGCTACCTACTGAGCCACTGACACAACATTGCAATACATAATGCTCATCTTCCTTAGCATTTAAATTAATTCACCTATTTCCACTCACTATAATAATAAAAGGTTCATATGTATTTCCTCTCAGTCAGCTGAAGCACTAGTTACTGCAAATTCTTATAATTTGCAATAGTCTTACTTTGTTTTCCTTAATGAAGGCTGTAGTTAGGGGCTGCTTGTACCATTGTTAGATTTTGCCCCTTTCTTGAAGATAGAGATGATAATTCTTATTGATTTTTGTAAGAGACATGATTGTGCATTTCTTATCTTTTCTCATGTTCAAGTAAGAATGGTCTCTCTATGTTTCTTTGCTTTAGCTGGGGGTCTGCTATTCTGTTTCTACTCTGCTCTTCCTTTTGTGAACACATGCAACCAACTCCTGTCACTGGTGACCCCTGCACTAGACACTTCCCCTGTCCTTTAGTTTAAATCATCCTGACTTCCCACTTCTTTGAAATGACTATACACCCTTCCTCTTGGCAGTGCTCCAGTCCATCTTGGCTTGGCTATGGATTACATTTGACTTGTACTTCAGGCAGGCAAATCACTTTACCTGCACTAGCATCATGGTCCTGCAGTGCCCCTTTAACTCTACATCCTTCATGACTAAAGGAATCTGGATACTTTTGTCCCAATGGCCTCATTCGCAACTAGCTGTAGTTCATGATGTCACTTGGTGCCTCTGTTTTCAAATGCTAAAAATATTCATTGCTATCTGCAGGGTTGTTAAAGAGTAAGCAGGTGTATTGTATTGACACAGTGCTGCACATGTGTGTGCCTTCACAAGCCATTTAGTCTGTGAGCTCTTGCGGTCAGCTGGCAAATTGCAAAAAGACAGGCAAGTGCAAAGTGGCATTGACTGTTCCTGATGGTTGTCCATTAAATAGCCTCATTGTATTAAGGGTGCCTGACACTGGGCACGATTGTACTTTTATTATGGAGCCCCCAATAAATGCGGTCTTATTACACCTCCACTTAGCCTTTTTCTTCCTCCTCTGTAGCACCTCATATGAATAGCTGGGCAAAATGATTACTAAGGCTCCTATGTAATTGGATGAAAATAACTAAAATGCGTATGGTTTGAAGAGAAGCACAAAAAACAAAATATGTGGGTATTTCTTCTCTCCTAACATCCTATTACAGATTACAGATACTGCTTCTTCTGCAAGCTGTTTCTCCAGCTTGCTCACTCCAAGTGTTCCAAACAGACACTGCAACAGGGCGTGATGTGGTGCTTGGGTAACATTATAACTGCAGTATACTGAGGAGTCTCAAGGAGGACAAGAAATGTGCCTGTATTTTGTCATTCTCGGCCTGTACTTGATCAGATGTATAAGCCTGTTAAAACGTGATCTCTGTTCTGTCCGCCTAACTTATTTATTTATTTATTTGAAGAGTTTCACCAGGAAAGGCATACTGAGTTGAAATAGCTCATTTCCAGATGTGTCCTGGGGGGAGGGAGTGGGAAGAGGGAGTAAGGAAGTAGAAAACACCTAGCTCAGTAAATATAAACAATAATGTTACAGTACATCCACAGTTAGACTACCGCTATACACTATTGAATCACTCAAGTAAACCCAGAATGCCAGAGAAGCATGGTACATGAGAGAAGCTAGTGAAGAGTCGACTTGGATAGAAGCAGCTGATGCACCAAATAGAATAACAGAATGCATGTCACTCTGGAACTACAAGGCCAATAGGGCTGGACACAGCATGGGATGCCCAGACCACTACAGGTTACCAGGACATGACAGCCAAAATTGGGAGAAATATGGAAGGGAATGGGAGGAAGGGCATTTGTCCCAACAGGGGTGCCCATTCAGTCCATGGACTAAATTTTTAGGCCAGTTTAGAATGGGAAGTGGTGTGAGGGGAAACGGGAGAGGGGGTAGGAGGGAGAGGGGGTAGGAGGGAGAGAGGGTAGGAGGGAGAGCGGGTAGGAGGGAGAGGGGGTAGGAGGGAGAGGGGAAAGGAGGAATAGTAGCAACACAATATTGGAGAGGTGAAGTGAAGTGTAGGAGGACACTGAGGGGGAGGGGTAGAGAGAAGAGGGATAGTGGAGGTGAGGTGATGAATAATGGGAGTTAGAAGCAGTTGCAGGAGGGAGAGGTGAGATTGGACAGGAGGGTAGCAAAAGAGAAGGAGGAGGAGGCAGAGTGAATATGTAATGGGAGGGAGTTCCAGATTTTAGGGAAGTGGTAAGAGAAGGCAGCATGACCTACTGAGGAGGACCTGAGTGGTAGAGCAAGAGAATGGAAAGAGGTGCTGTGAAGGGCATAGGAAACTTACACAAACATTTGCACACTCGTGATACCTTACTCTGGGAATGAGGCTTGAGGGTGTGTGTATGCTTTGGAAAGATGCGAAAGATGCACAGAAACTGAACTATAAGGTGTCTTATCTTGTTGTAAGTGTTGCCATCAATATCTTGAAGGTTAGTTACATTAGACTAGAATACTGAAACAATTAGAGAACAACTTTGCAAAGCTAATACCATCACAATAGCCCTGTGCAGCACTGGAGAAAGCCATTTAAATCAAAAAGAAACACTTCCATCTTTACACATGCAGCAGATTTTAAAGTTATACTTACTAAATTAATGTTTTACAAATTTAGTATGCAATGCCCTGAATCATATTATGTGATTTATCATCACTTGTGAAGGACATGACAATGCCTCACCTGTGGCTACAAGATGTTACTCATGAGTGAGGGTTGCCCCATCACATGAGACATTGCATACTGTGGGCCAGGCCATTCTATAAGATAGACAGACAGATAGATAGATAGATAGATAGATAGATAGATAGATAGATAGATAGATAGATAGATAGATAGATGGATGGATGGATGGATGTAAGGATGGATGATGGATGGAACTTTGATATGTTGGTATATGTGTGTTAAAACATAAAAAATGAAATGTCACATCAAGTAGCAGAGTACAATCAGCAGTATATACATTGATACATTGATCTTTTGTTACCCACAATACACAACACCAGTAGCAATGCTCTTGGGATACAGTCAATGCATTCCGTAATACAGCCATTAAACTAGTCACAGGGTTCAGTAAGAGATGGTCACAGGGACAACAGATTTAATGTCAACAATGTGGATACTCTAAACTGTTCTAAAGCATGGTTGCTGCATAGCAGTACCAAATTCATCATATCCCACAAATGCATCATGGGAAGACTATGCAAATCAACATAAGAGAACTAATGTTGGCTTGGCTTTAAGCAGGGCTGAATGATGCTAAAGGTTCTCACAACCTTCAAAGGGTGGAAACAGCAGACACAGGTAAGGTCCTCATCCTTGTTAGGATTCATCAATGTGACACGTCTGTATCTCAGCCCAAGGGCAGGGGGCACCAGGCATATGTTCTCACTGGTTTGGATCATGGTGAACCCAATATAGGAAAGCAATCTGAAAAACGAAATCAAAAGAGCACAATCACAAAAGCAAGGGCTATAGACAACAAACCAAACTTTAAACAAATACCAAATTAGACAAATTACACAAACTCTACTAATGCAAAGCATCATGGAAAGAATATGCAAAGGGTAGCACATGAATAAGGTGAACAAATAATGGCAAACCATCACAATGGCCACAGAACCACAGTGCCGACACTTTTGCATGACCATGGTTCTGCCCACATCCCTGAGTTCTGCCCCCCCCCACCACAGAGTTGGAATCTAAATTGAGGGAGGTTCGGGGGGGGGGGGCAGAGCACCATGCAAGGAAATGCTTTACCAAAAGTGTCTGTGCTGTGCGTTCAGTGCCGTTGTGACAGTTTGCCATTACCTAGTCGCCCTTCTGACATGGAACCTATGCAAAGTACCATGAGAAAAATAAGGTGTGCTCAGTGTTAAGCAGGACTGAATGGTACCAACAAACCTAACAAACAATCTGCAAAGTCTGAAAACAGCAGAAATTGACATGTTTCCTTCTTGTTAGGACCCTTTAGTGTTCCATACCTGTGTCTCTGCCAGGGGGGAGGGTGAACTTGCCATATGATGTTACTGCATTGGTCTTGTTGAAACCAAAATAGAAAAAAATGAAAGACAGAACTTTCAGTGAATAGTACTGATGTAAGGATTACCAGGAAAGGTAGTGATATAAAAGCCAAGTTTCAAAGAAATAACAAGTTACACATACTCTACTAATGCAAAGCATCATGGGAATTATAGGCAAATCACCATGAAAGAATGAAGGCCAACTCGCCCTTAAATAGGACAGACTTGTTTCAAAAACTTCACAAGCAATCTACAAAGGTTAAAAACATTAGACACAGACATGTGTTTTGCACTCATTAGGACTCGTTGGTGTGCCACATCTGTATCTCAGCCCAAAGACAGGGGGAACTACTGTATTGTTTAGACACACACAACAAGTTTAACTAATCCCGGTTTTGAAACAATAAAAAAAAAACAGCTTCATAGTGTTGTCAGGGACTTGTTCATCTCAACAATCATTTCAAAAACCTATCTGTCAGGCAGTAGAGTGGACACTGTTACAAGCACTGCTCCATTTAAATTAATGTGAACCTGGCCTCAGAGTCTGGAGGAAGTGCAGGAGACCAGGCAGCTGATCTGTGGAGGGAAAAACGAGGACCTGGAAATGTGTGTAAACTAACGTGAAATATTATTGTTTACTTGAAAGCAGTGGGCCAACACTGAGATGTCAGAGTATGTTGGTTGAACCACTGATAATCGATAACTGTTTCACAAATAAATCTACAGCCTTCCTGTTTTCATCATCATCCAAGTGGCAGTGTATACACATGGTCATGCCAGCCACTTGTCCATGCATATGAACCTGACAGAGTTTAACATTTTACCAACGCTACCCTAACTTAGCATTCCATTAACCCCACGCACCCACACTGGCCATGCTTGTTTTCTAGAGAAAGTCTGGGAATTCCTATCCAGTTGGTAGCAGCACACAAGAGACGAGGGGCATCTCAGCTGAGAGGAAAACCCTGTCTGACTAGCATCTAATTTGAATCCAACTCATCTGTGTGCAATAGAAAGAAACATTTATAAAGAACAGATACAACCAGGCTGGTCTGAGGAATGTGCAACTCCTCATATCAGTACCTGAGAGGCAAAACGGCAGGTGGTAAAGCATGAGAGAGGGATAAATACAATGTTATCTACCTGTTAAGGGCTGATGATAAAACAATAGCATCTACAGATGTTTTATGGGCCATTCATTGTTTTATGGTTTGCAAAATCTAAAATGTTGCATGAGGATGCAGATAACAAAAGTGAGGGTTTTGCCTGCCACTCACGTCAGCAGTGCCTTATGATATCAGAGACCTGGAGGACTCGCTATAAATTCAATGCTTCATTCAATTATCAGCAGCAGACAGAACAACTGACCCCTCTTCAAACAATCAAACAATCAAGCAATCAGAATCTTTATTTTACTGGGCGTGCACCATTGAGCAATGCGGGCATACACCATTGAGCAATGTTCATTTTCAAGATGGACCTAGGCAGAATACATAATCTTAATAACACAAAGTTTTACAACAATCCAAAACACGTAAAGAAATGTGAGCATGACAGTTACAATGAACAAATGATAACAACAGTAGGGCCTAGACAATAATGTTTACAGAATAAATAAGGAATTACATTGATTGATGTAGAAATGTAAAGAAAGCATAACACGCTTGGCAGGAGGATACCAGAGGAAGGAAAAGGAGATCATGGATACAGAACAGAATCAGAAGATGAAATTGATAGGGGGAGAAAAGTAAGGGTGATAGAAGTGGGAAGGATGAAGAGGAGGGGAAGAAGGGACACCTAAGGAGCCATCGGAAACTGCGGACTAGCTTAGCTGAGTCGATGGAATACAGGTGCCAAGATTGTGAAGGGGGACATTAACATAGGTACAACTGTAGGATAAGGATACAGTACTCTGTAACAGGACAACCGTGTGGTGGGAATAAGGAAAGAAGTAAAATGTTGATGGAGGAGGTAAAAAACCATAGGATACAGTTACAAAACCCCATAACAGGACAACCGGGTCGTGGGAGTAAAAGGAATAGTTGGAATGTGGTTGGAGGAGGGAGGGGCAGAGGGTAATAAGGACAGCCTGAGTCAAGCTCTGATTTCTTGTTTAAGGATAAGGCCAGGATCAAAGGGAGCAATTGCAAGATTCTTTAAAGGAGTGGGCATACAAAGATTTGAAAGCTGCCAAAGTAGTAGGGTGGACCAATTGCAATGTTTTTTGCAGCTTATTTCATAATAGAGGTAGCATATAACTTATTGAAGCCCTACCAAATTGTGATTTGACCTTGGGTGCAGTCAGAGAAATACAGGAGGCACTTCTTAATACATACAGTACTTGCCAATCATGCTTAGTGGCAGACAATCAGAGATATATTGGGGCAGCTTCTTAGTGATGGCTCTAAATGTCTAGAGGGCAGCATTTCTTTGACACCTGTGCATAAGAGATGACCATCCTATAGCCGAGTATAAGGAACAGTGATGTGTTGAGTAAGGAAGACCAGTGATAAATCTTAAAGCTCTATGAGACAGCATGTCCAGCTTCACCAGTGCAGTGGCAGGACCCTGATTGTAGAGAAAGCCTGCATAATCTAGAAAGGAAAGGAAAGTGGATTGGACCAGTCTGATCTTGGCCTCCCTTAAAAGGAAATGGTTGATCCTATAAAAGAGACCAAATCTCTGTCTGTGCTTTTTTATCAGTTCTTCTGTGTGGTCTAAGAAAGCATCCTATGGTCAATCCAGACCCCCATGTATTTGAACTCTTACCAGACAAAGACAGAAAAGATGGGTAAGTTTTCCTTATTTTCTAACTGTCATCATATTACTAGTCATTATCTGCACTATAGGGCTCTTGCTGACTGCTGTACACAGTTAGGAGGAGACTGGAGCAACTATCTGCCTTTGCACTGCTGATGGAGCCAGTCAGTCAATGAGGCTTGGTTAGTAATGTGATGTATGAGGTGTTGCTTATGTCAGCAGCACCATCTTGATGTGAGATGCTGCCATAATAGAATCCTTTAGGAGGCAGTATAGCATAGTGGTTAAAGGCTCTGAGCTGCAAACCTGGAGACCTGGGTTTGAATCCCACAGCCTCCATTTGCATACTGCGTGACCCTGAGCAACTCATTTAACTTCCTTGTGCTCCCAAGTCACACCTGCAAACAACCTTTCAGCTTAGTGTGCCTTTCCTGGTTAAGCAATTTTCTACAGTGTTGAGTAACAGCAACCAAATTACCCTCTAGATGTGAAAGGCTGTGGCAATGGGTATGTTAGGAACAGAGTCTATCCTTCCAGCTAATAAGAAATCTCTCTCTAGTTAAACGAGTAGAGCTTCTGCCTTCAGGATGCAAAATCCTCAGTTTAATTTCCATTGAGGGGGCTTGTGCTTGCTGAACTTGGCCAGTAGAAGGGACTTTTTCATTACAGAGCTTTACAACATAACTGGATGTTCAACCCCCCAAGTTTCAGGCATAATTCCCTTCTACAGTGGAGAATATACTGTATAGCTCTCCCTACTGGCAGAATGTAGACTTGACAACTTACCACTTACCACATCAGCACAGGACTTACCTTCCCAGCCACATTGCCCAACACTAGACCTAATGGATACAGAAATCACTTCAAAGTCATTAGAAACAGGATTATAAAGCCATAGAGTGTTACTGCAGAGTGTTTGTAAAGAGCTTTCCCCCCTTATTGCACTTCACTCCAGGAGATTTTTAACAGTTTTGTTAGATTCAAAGGATATCAGCCAACAAACTTTATCTTTAAATTTTGTGGTACAGACTGAGCCTAAAGTGGCAGTGACATCAGTGCTGTGTTACTGTACTCTGCGGTACAGTGTAAAATATTAAGAGGATTTATATTACAAATACCATTTTTTGTGGCAACATTCATTAAAATCCTGTCCGTAGCACAGTCCCCAAAGTGTCAGACATAATTCTATTCTATAGGGGAGCTCATACAGCTGTCCCTACTAGGCAGACCTTGGACTTGACAACACACTACATGACTTCTCTTTGCACCCACAATACCCAGCACTACACTTAATGATACCAAACCTCTTCAAAGGTGTTAAAACAGGAATATAAAGCCATAGGGTATTATTGCAGAGTGTTTATAAAGAGCTGTTACTTTACTGTACCTCAGGAGGTCTTTTGCTGGTTTGGCAGCTTTGGTACCGTCAAACCATTTAAAACATTTATATAAAAATAACTTTTTGAAGCATTCATTAAAAATCTGTTCATAGCTTGTGCATTGCAATCTAATACACAAACTCAGTTACACTTTTTTGAAACATAGCTGACCAGGTATGAGAGTCTTGTTTTGAGTAAATGAATGAGCCTCAACGTCTTTGCTCCTAGAAAAACCTGATTGGCTGAATTTCAGCCTCCTTAAACAGGGGATGGCTGACTACATACAAGAAAGGTGGGGTTTAAACTTGTGAGGGGGGAAGGGATAAGGGAAGGGCTGACCAGAAGCCCTCTCCTCCAGATGAGGGAGTAGCCTTCAAGCCCAAGGGGAGGGGAAACAGATTGGGGTGGAGGTTTCAGGAGGGCAGAGGGAGGATGGAAGTATAAGGAATCTGGGTGAGGGTTCAACAAGAGGATCAGGGATAAGGGTGGGGTTGGTGTTAATAAATGCCAGGAGCTTGGGAAACAAGTTGCCAGAGTTCCAGGCCATGCTGTTCGGGGGTGGATGTGGCGCGGTCACGGAAACGTACAACAAAAACCATGACTGGGACCTAAACGTATCGGGGTACACTATGCTTAGGAAGGATAGAAAGGAGGGCAGAGGGGGTGGAGTGGCTATGTACATTAGAGATGACATAGAAATTGCTAGGGTAGAAGAGGCAGAGGGAAACGTGGAGGCCTTATGGGTCACCTTACGATCCCCAGCAGGAGATAAGGTCAAGCTGGGTGTAGCATATGGGCCCCTGGGATGAGTGATGTTCTAGAGGATGGTTTGCTGGACAACATCATTGCCCAGTGTGGACCAAAAGGGGAAGGAGTGGTGTTGATGGGGGACCTTAATATGCCAGGTACAAACTGGGGAACCATGTCCTCTAAGGTGGTCAAGGAGCAGAGGCTGCTGCATGGCTTCCAGGATGTGTTCTTAACACAGCATGTGATGGAGCCCACAAAGGAGGGGCATATCCTGGATGTGGTTCTGGCAGATGGGGATCTGGTAAGGGACATGGTTGTATAAGACCCCCTGACTGGGAGCGACCACAATACTGTCTGGTTTCAAATAAGCATGGGGGGAGGGGGGTGAGATCTAGGACACTGGCAGTGGACTTCAGGGGGGCAGACTTTATGGGCATGGGAAATATTCTCAAGGATCACTTGAAGGGGATTACCTCAATGACAAGTGTGGAAAGGAGATGGGAGGTCATAAACAGGGGACTTCATGAGGCAGTCAGGATCTGCGCTAAGTTGAAATGTAAGGAGCAAGGTCACATAAACCATGCTGGTGGTCCAGTGAGGTACAGGTAGCAGTCAGAGAAAAGAAGGCAGCCTACAAAAATATAAAACAACAAGAGGGATAGGGATAAGGAAATGTACCAGCTTGCATCTAGAAAAGTCACCCGATGGTGAGGGGAGCAAAGTCCAGTAAAAGAGCAGCGGCTGGCACAGGGATACATGGAGGGAAAGGGGTTCTTCCGTACATTGGGGAGTGGAGAAAAACTAAGGGCCATCTCAGCAGATTGAGATCAGAGAGTGGGTGGAAGAGGCGAGGACCAGGCAGAGGTATTTAATGAGTACTTTGCCTCTGTGTTCACTAGGGAGGGATGGGATATCTACAAAGCAAGGCACAAAGGGATAGAAACATCAGTAAGTGGGATCAGGGCAACAGAAATGGAGCAAGAGGAGGGAGAGGTACCCCAGGGTGTCACATCTGGTAAGGATAAAAGGCCAGTAAGGTGGAGGGGACAGATGATGCTATCTCCGTAAAGGGTGTGGTTAGCCCTCAAGGCCCTAAAGAAAGACAAATCTCTGGGCCGGATGGCATTCATCCAAGAGTACTATGGGGAATTGGCGGACATACTGGCTTGCACCTGGCAGACTTTTCAGCAGGTCATGAGACAGGGAGGGTACCTGGGTTGGCGAGGCACATGGGTACCAATCCATAAAGGGGTTGAGGAAGTACCAGGTAACTATAGACCCATCAGTTTGACCTCGGTGGCGGGAAAATTAATGGAGAGTATACTAAAGGAACGATTGGGGTGTACTTGGAGGAGGTGGGAGGTCTGGATAGTCGGCAACATGGGTTTGTGCCAGGTAGATCATGTCAAACCAACCTTGTGGAGTTCTATGAATGCGTAACATCAGAATTGGACAGGGGTAAGCCTGTGGATGTATTATTTTTGGACTTCAGCAAGGCGTTTGACTCTGTCCCCCACAATGGTCTGGTGGAGAAACTGATGGGGTTAGGAGTAGGCCTTTGATGGTCAGATGGATTGAAAACTGGCTAGCTGGATGCACTCAGAGAGTAGTGGTCTGTGGGGAGCTCTTGAACCTAGAGAGAGGTTGGTAGTGGGGTACCGCAGGGCTCAGTCCTGGGTCCGATCCTGTTTAATGCATACATATCAGACATCAGGGAGGGTATAGGGTGTGAAATGAGTCTCTTTGTGGATGACTCCAAGATGGAGCAGTAGTTGAGGGAGAAGAGGGAGGTTGGCCCTGCAAGGACCTGGACACCCTGGAAAGCTGGGCTCACACATGGAAATTAATTTCAATATCACCAAGTGCAAGGTGTTGCATCTTGGTCAGGAAACCTAAACACAGGTACACCCTGGGAGGGGCGCTGGAGACCTCAATAGGGGAAAAGACCTAGGGGTCATGGTGGATGCATGTATGAATAACTCTGAGCAGTGCAGGAGAGTCGCTAGCAAGGCAAACAGGATGTTGGGATGCATCGTAAGGGGATCACCTCTAGGAGCAAGGAAGTGATTCTGCTGCTGTACAATGGACTGGTTAGACCACACCTTGAGTACTGTGTACAGTACTGGAGACCACACTTGAAGAGGGACATACAGCTCCTGGAGAGGGTACAGAGGAGGGCAACAAAGATGATAAGAGGGCTAGGGGATTTGACGTATGAGGACAGACTTAAGGAGCTCTGCCTGTTTTCATTGGAGGAGAGGAGACAGAGGGGACATGATTGAGGTCTTCAAGTACCTCAAGGAATAAATAGGGTAAACATGGAGGATCTTGAGACTAAAGCAGGGAGGTATCACCAGAGGGCATGGTTTGAAGTTGGAAGGTGGAAGGGTGGGGGGGAAGAGGAGGAGGTTTTTCACTGAGAGGGTGGTGGACCCTTGGAATGCACTACCTGGTGAGCTGGTTCAGAGATCCACAGTGGAGGGCTTCAAGAGAGGGTGGGACAGACACAGAAAGTGGATATATCAGATGATGGCCTGTCCCAGGGGGGTGGGGATGGATGATACGGGTTTCTGGAGCATAAGGGATGGGAGGGTCTCGGCACCCAACTAAGGATCTAAGGTTCGAGCAGACTCGATAGACCATAAGGCCTAATCTGCTGGCAAATAGTATGTTAGGAGTAAAGATATCACCATTCCCATGCCCTTATGATATGGACTCTGAACAGAGAGGGTGCTCTGCTCCAGGGGACAGTTTTATTAGTTTATAGGGCATTTGAAAATTGATTTTTGAGGGTGCTGGTGTGAGCAACAATGTGGTGGGGGCCAGAGGAGGCTGGGTAACGGTTTATAACATGAACCATTGGGTTCTGGTTTGGTGGGGGAGGGAGTCAGGGGGTGTATGGTTTAGTGTGTGTGTGGGGAGGAGGGAGAGTATATTTTTAATAGAAATTCAACAGGGCAGGGAAAGAGGAGGGTGCTAGTAGGAGGTGGGGTAGAAGGGGAGCTATTATGAAAAGTCTCTGAGTGGTGGAAGAGGAGTTGGTAATTATGCACAGATTCACGGTGGAAGGAGGTATTTTCTTTTTGTACACAAAAGGCAGATGAAGCCAAGTGGACCACAATTTGCATCATTTTCCGCGAGTGAATTGCCCAAATTTGTGTGGCAAAAAACTACGTGAACTATCCAATTTGCCAGTGAATTAGCAATTCACATATAGTCACAATGCAAACTTGGAGACTTTGCAGTGCAAACAATATATGAAATGTGGCCATTGGCAAAACAAAATTGCCAAAATTCACAAATTTGAGCATGACATGAATTTTGGCAGCTTTGCCCACTTCTACATACTGCAAATTCAGTTGTGCCTTAGACTGTATTATCTTTTGTGCTCCCACCTTTGACTCTGTTAAACTATTCCAAATATTCCCCACCCTCTCAGTGAAGAAGTACCTTTTTGCCTCGCTTCTGAAACCACTCCTTTGTGTTTGTAAGCTGAGGGCACTGATCAGCTCACCTTTGCTTTCTGAGATAATAGTTCATTTTTAATTATTCCTCCCTCAGGATCTCAAACATCAAAATTAAAGAGTAACTGTCATCAACAGGGTTTCTTAATGTCTGAAAGACCATAAAAAGCTAATTTGTGTGAGCCATTTTGTATATCTGTGAGTCTTTGCAGTTCAGAGTTAGTCATATGTTAATCAGTCTGTAATTAAGGGCTGGGGCAGCCGTACATTTTAGGCTCGAACATATGAAATTTGCAAGCAGATAAAGGCCTAGCGGTCTATCAAGTCTGCTCAAATGTGCAGCTAGCACCCCTTATTCTGCAGCTGCCCCTCCCTCCCTTCCACCCTTCCTCTTCATTAACCCTCTCCCTGGTCCTGTCCCATCCCCTTTTGAAGCAGTCCACTGTTCTACTGGATACCACTTATGCAGGTAACGCATTCCACCCAGCCACCACCCTCTCTGTAAAAAAGTGTCTCCTCATCTCCCTGACAGGAAATGATGTCACAGAGGATCTTGGCCCTTCATTGACTATAGGTTAAATAGGGAATTGCCTGTTTTATTGTGTTTTAAGGTGTTATTACAACGCTTTCTACATTTATAATAATTGTTTTGTATTTGCATTGAAACTAGTGAGTTATCACTGTTACATTTTTATTTATTTATTTTTATTTATTTTATTTTAGTCTTTGGTAACGGGGTAAGACCCAATAGGCACAAGTGCCTGTTATCAGGGGTGACCCGGGATCAATGGGGGGAAGGGTTAAGTGATGTGCTTGGAGTCACACAGTTGCCACTTTTGAATATGGGTTCCCAGATGTGTAAAGGTACAATAAATGCCCAGTGACAGAGAGTTCCACAGTTTGAGCACAAAACAATTAAAATGGCAAGCTCTTCTGTTCTTGAGTAGAATTTTGGGTAGACTAGTTTGAAACTTAAATGGATAGGTGTTTTGACTAGTTGATAAAGATTCAAAACTGATCATTTCCCTCCTTAATCATGATTACAAAATATTGGCAAAAGTCCTAGCTAACAGACTTCAGACAATCCAAGATAAAATACTGGGGAAAGACCAAGTTGGTTTCTTGAAAGGGAAATCTTGGGCAAATAATGTGATGAGATTATTTAATATAAGTTGGTACTCCACTAAAAAGAAAGTCCTACCATTGGTATGTCATTGGATATGATGAAGGCATTTGATTCACTTAGTTGGAAGTTTATGCACGCTGCGCTGAAGAAATTTGGGTTTAGCAAAGTCTTTCGAAAGTGGATTGTGCCTTTATATATTAACCCCTCGGCAGCAGTTATTACAAATGGACTAATTTCCACCCCTTTAAACTGTTACGTGGGACAAAACAAGGTTGCCCTCTCTCCCCTTGGTTGTTATACTCTTAATTGAACCTTTAATTCAGGCTATTATGCATCATCAAAAATACATGGAATTAAAATTGGGAAAGATAGAGCAAACTATATTTGCATATGCAGATGATCGCTTGTTAACACTTAGCTGACCTCTAGATTCCTATACGGCTCTTGAAGCACTTCTTAAGGAGTTTAGTATCATTCCTGGGCTCACAGTGAATCTAAGGAAAACTCAGTTGATGCCTCTATATTGTCCAGAAATTTTGGAAATTAGTCTGAGAAATCAGTTTCACAGTGGCATATTGAAAACAGAGATTCAGTGTCTTCAACATCTTGCAATGATCTGAAGTAATGATCTTAAACTAAAAGCAAACCTTAATATCCTTCCTCTATTAAAAGAAATACAAGGAGACATGGAGAAATGGGACAAGCTTAATGTATCACTGTTAGGGAAAATAAACTCTTTCAAAATGATAGTTGCCCCCAAACTATTTTATATTTTTCAAAATCTACCAATAGCCAAAGATAAAAAGCTTTTTAAGAAAATAGAAAACATTGTCAAAAAATGTTTTGACACCCCCCCAACGCATCTTCCTGTCCTTTATGGTTTAATGTGGAAACCTTGTTATTGACTCCTTATCAGCTATTAGACTTTATTTTTACTTCTGTACTGGATTCAGTTAAAGATAGTCCTTCTACAGCTGGATCCATTAGTGTTCTCACAGTTCAACCCAAAGCTTGCCCTGAACAAGGAATTCCTCTTATGGAACAATCCATATATTTTATATAATGTTAAGCCGCTAAGGGATCCTGAATGAGGAAAACTAGGAGTCTGTTATTTAACTGATGTTTTGGTTGAGGAATCTAAAACATTAAACTCCTTTAATGAGTTTAATGAGCGCACATCTAAGTTTGGGATACACAGATTCCATGTTTGTTTTTATTTGCCACTCAGAGAAGCTCTGAAGAAGGTACTTGATGCTAATTTCAGACTTGTGGACTCCACAGAGTGGTCACAATTTAGAAGAATTACCACAGTTAAAAAAGGAGCAGGTGTCCTGTATAAGCTCTTAACTCAGCCTGATATAGATGTAATGAATTTCTTAAAAGAAAAATGGGAAAGATAATTTAATCTCCCTATTTCACAAGCAGAATTGTTCGCAGCATGGGAAATGCTAGATTATCCAGTAAAGAGACACAGGGGAGATTATATCAGTATAAAGTTATGCATTACTATTACTACTCTCCATATAAATTAGAAAATATGCGGTTTCTCCCTAATGGTAAGTGTTGGAGATGTTCTCACCAACACTCAGATCTGGCACATTTGTTCTGAAAGTGCCCTAAACTAAAACACTATTGGCTTTCAATACACACTATTTGTTCAGAGGTGGTTAAAGTATCTCTCCCATTTACACCCTCTATATTTATTCTAGGTATTATACCTAATACCATTACCCAAAATAGGAAACAAAAATGCTGGATATTGGCAGCTTTCTTGGGTGCAAAGCAATTAATTTTATCATATTGGAAGTCAGACACAGTTCCTCCTGTTGAACAGTGGCACGAGTATATGAGAACAACAGCCAGTAACTAAATAATCTGCTATCTGATCCTTGATAAGCTGAGTTTATTTGAATAAGTATGGGGCCCCTTCTTGAAATTAAAAATATATAGGGTAGATGGCTTGGTATGAGCAGGGAACTGGGGAGCAGATAAGGAGGCATAGTGGCAAAGGGAGCACAGTGGTGGTGGGAGATTTTAATCTACCGATGATGGATTGGAGCATTCCAGCAACCACTTGCACCAGGGAACAGATCCTCCTGGAAGCATTCCAGGATGGCTTCCTTCCCCAGAGGGTAATGGAGCCAATGAGGGAGGGGAATATACTAGACCTTTACTGGAGGATGGTGAACAGGTCAGGGATGTAAGGGTGGAGGAACCTCTAGCAAGCAGTGACCACCACACAGTGTGGTTCTCAATCAATCTAGGTAGGGAAGTAACCACTACAAAAACTAGGGTCCTAGACTTCAAAAGGGAGTACTTTGGCAGGATGGGACATATACTGAAAAGTCATATGGCAAGCATCTACCCAGAAATGGACATGGAACAAAAATGGGCAGTCATCAAGGCAGGACTGGCTGAAGCCACTAAAACGTGTGTCAAGAGCCAGAGCTAGAAAGCCAGGACCAAGAAACCAAGTTGGATGAGTAGAGAGGTAGTGGAGAAGAATTCTTAGGATCAGGAGGGGAAGTGAGTGGGTAGAAAAGGGGGCTAAGCAGGCAAACGTACTTAATGACTACTTCTGTTCAGTCTTCACCAAGGAGAGGATGGGCCCAAACCAGTAGGAAAGGGTGGAGAAGAAGCAACCACGGATGTGGAAATCATGGTGGAAAGGGTGAGGGAGAGTCTAAAATCCCTGAAGGTGGACAAGGCACCTGGCCCAGACAGAGTCCACCCCAGGGTGCTGAGAGAGTTGGCAGAGGTCCTGGCAAGGCCATTGGTGGACCTGTTCAATACCTCTCTGAACTCAGGGTGCATGCCCCCGAGACTGGAGGGAAGCACATGTGGTACCTCTCCATAAGAGTGGGCCCAAGGACAAACTGGGGAATTACAGACCGGTAAGCCTTACTGCAATTGTAGAAAAACTGATGGAGACAATCCTCAAAGAAAGACTGGTGCAATTTCTTGATGATAACAATCTCCAGGACAGCAGGCAGCATGGGTTCATCTCAGGCAGATCCTGCCAGATGAACATGGTTGATTTTTACAACTGGGTTACGAGGGCACTGGACTGGGGACATGCGGTGGATGTCCTCTACCTGGATTTCAGCAAGGCCTTTGAATCGGTGCCACATGTTAGGCTGACCTGCAAGTTGAAGAGTCTGGAAGCAGGGAGGAAACTGGTAAGATGGGTCGAGAACTGGCTGTAGGGTAGACAGCAGAAGGTAGTAGTGGGGGAGAGGCATCTGAACCTAGTAACAAGTGGTGTACCCCAGGGCTCAGTGCTGGGACCAGTTCTGTTTAACATTTTCATAGCAGACATTGCAGTGGGGATTAAGTCTCTTCACAGATGACACAGAGATTTGTGTTGGGGCAGATGGGCAGGGAGCAAAAGTACTTCAGGAGGATCTGATAAAACTGGAGGAATGGTCTCACACTTGGCAGCTTGGTTTCAATGCCAAGAAGTGCAAAGTGATGCATTTAGGAGGCAAGAACTCAGGACACAATTACTGGCTAGAGGGTGTCCCATTAATGACATCCAAGGAGGAGAAGATCTGGGAGTGCTGGTAACCGGGGAGATGAACCACTCTGCTCAGTGGAGGAAGGCAGCAGCGAAGGCAAATAGGATGCAAGGGGGATTACTTCTAGGAGTAGGGAGGTCATCTTGCTCCTGTACAGGTCCCTGGTGAGACCACACCTAGAGTACTGCATGCAGTTCTGGTGCCCCTACTTGAAAAGGGACCTCAAACTACTGGAGGGGGTACAGCCCAGGGCACCAAAAATGATCCTGGGGCTGGGGGACAGACTATATGAGGAGAGACTGAAAGAGCTCAGTATGTATACTCTGGAGGAAAGAAGGGAGAGAGGGAATATGAATGAGATCTTCAAGTACCTGAAGGGTTTGAACAAAGTAGACACCAGGTTTATGTTCAATCTGAAAGGCACAAGGGAAACCAGGGCACACTCTATGAAGCTGGAAGGGGGCAGGTTCAAGAGGGAAATGAAGAGGCACTATTTCACAGAAAGAGTGGTGGCAGGGTGGACCGCTCTGCCAGAGGAAGTTGTATCATTGCAGAGTGTTGGGGGGCTTCAAGGGGGGGTGGGACAGATTCAAGGGGAAGGTACAAATCATGAGTGGTGGGAGTACAGGATGTATGGGTGGAGGAACCTCTAGCAAGCAGTGGCCACTGCACAGTGTGGTTCTCAATCAATCTGAGTAGGGAAGTAGCCATTACAAAAACTAGGGTCCTAGACTTCAAAAGGGAGGACTTTGGCAGGATGGGACACATGCTGGAAAGTCATATGGCAAGCATCCGCCCAGAAATGGATACAAAACAAAAATGGGCAGTCAACAAGGCAGGACTGGCTGAAGCCACTAAAACGTGTGTCAAGAGCCAGAGAAAGAAAGCCAGGACCAAGAAACCAAGTTGGATGAGTAGAAAGGTAGTGGAGAAGGTGAGGGAGAAGAGAAATGCATTTAGGATCTACAAGAGATCCAACAGGGCAGAAGACAGAGAAGAATATGTGAAGAAATTCAGAGAAGTGAGCAGAGTGGTAAAGGCAGCAAAGGTGGCTAGGGAACAGAGGTTAGCACAGGGGATCAAAGAAGGAGAAAAGGATTTCTTCAGCTGTATCACAGAGAAGAGGAAGAGCAAGGATCAGATTATTAGGATCAAGAGGGGAAGTGGGTGGGTAGAAAAGGGGGTTGAGCAGGCAGAAGTACTTAATGAACACTTCTGTTCAGTCTTCACCAAGGAGAGGGATGGTCCCAAACCAGTAGGAGAGGGTAGAGAAGAAGCAACCACGGATGGGGAAATCATGGTGGAAAGGATGAGGGAGAGCCTAAAATCCCTGAAGGTGGACAAGGCCCCTGGCTCAGATGGAGTCCACCTCAGAGTACTGAGAGAGATGGCAGAGGTCCTGGCAAGGCCATTGGTGGACCTGTTCAATACCTCTCTGAACTCAGGGTGCATGCCCCCAGGACTGGAGGGAAGCACATGTGGTACCTCTCCATAAGAGTGGGCCCAAGGATGAACTGGGGAATTACAGACCAGTAAGCCTTACTGCAATTGTGGGAAAACTGATGGAGACAATCCTCAAGGAAAGACTGGTGCAATTTCTTGAGGATAGCAATCTCCAGAACAGCAGGCAGCATGGGTTTGTCTCAGGCAGATCCTGCCAGACAAACATGGTTGATTTTTACGACTGGGTTATGAGGGCACTGGACAGGGGAAATGTGGTGGATGTCCTCTACTTGGATTTCAGCAAGGCCTTTGAATCAAACTACTGGAGGGGGTACAGCACAGGGCAACAAAAATGATCCTGGGGCTGCAGGACAGACCATATGAGAAGAGACTGAGAGCGCTCAATATATATACCTTGGAGGAAAGAAGGGAGAGAGGGGATATGATTGAGACTTTCAAGTACCTGAAGGGTTTGAACAAAGTAGACACGAGGGCCCAGATATTCAAACTGCACCCAAAAAGTGCGCAACAGCAGGAGCAAGCGCAAGTCCATTGCGCCATGCGCAAGAGGCACGATATTCAAAAACTGCCCTAGCCAAGATGCACCTACAGCCGACGACTGAATATTGCACCACCTACACCATAGCGCAACTAGGGAGGGGAAACTGAGCATATCTGATGCGCCATAGCGCAACAAGGGATGTTCAGCTGAGCAGTCCAGATGTGCCATAGCGCAACCAGGGACGCCCCCAGCAGCAGGGCAGCAATGCAACAGCACAACCAGGGATGCAGGGGCCCACCACCCATGCCACAGATGGGCAGAGGAACACACAGCAGAACAGACATCGTCCCCCCACACCCCATGCACTGCACACCTGGGGGAAGGCTGGAATAACCACTGGCCCATGGAGACAAGCAAACAACCCACAGCTGGGCCATGGTGCCCCATCACACCCCCTGGCAAGCTGTGACCGGCACACAAGGAGGGCCGACCACCCTGTGCCACACCATCCCATCAATGCAGAGCACATCCTGCACCGTGACCCCCAGACACCCTGCCCAGGAGCAGCGTCCACCAGTGCAGGATACCCCATGCATGCCACCATCCCCACTGTAACAATGCAACCCTGTGCACCACAGAACCATGCAAGGCAGCCCCACCATGAGCACCCATCAGCAGGTGGTAGCACACAGCGATGCAACGATGGCATACACAGTGTCACCATGCACAGCCCCCCGAGGTACAGCTGAGAGATCGACCATGCATCGGCACACGAGGTACCCCACACATGACAGGGCATGCCCCAGACCAAACCACCAGTGGTACAGCACCCTGCACACCCTCCCAAGGACACACCCCGACCCAGCACTGGCCACAACAGCCAGTGCAGACACCCATAGTGGTGCATGGAAACATGCACCACACTGGATGCAACACAGTGCATGGACAAACACCCACCCATACCCAAGGGCACACCAACACAGGGATGCAGTAGCGGGGCAACCAAGCCCCCAGTGTGGGGCCATGGAAACCGTGTACACACAGCCAGCAGTCCTCCATGGCACAGGAGTGCCAGCCACCCTGCGCAGGCACTGTGGAGCTGTACATCACCAGCATTTTCCCGGAGCACAAGTCACAGACAGTGGTGCACATCCCCTGCAACACACACAAGCCACAGCATGGAGGTGGGACAACAACAGCAGAGGCCACAGTGTCACCTGAGGCAGACATGCACCACACCAGTGACAGGAGGCAACCCAGCATTGTGACGGGTACAGTGGCTGTCCTGCATGGACAGCCACCACTGACATGCCAGCGGACCGTGCAGGTCAGAGACATGCAAGGGTGTTAGCTGTACAGGCCATGGATGGTCTGACAGGGGTGCCATGCACACAGTGCAGGCCCCATGGACCACTGCCCACAGGCATTCAGTGCACAGAGTACAACACACAAACCACAGACAGTGACTGATCCCCCCTGTCTACACCATAGGTGGTTCACCTCTGCACACACACACACGCCCATGCATGCACCACCCCTGACGCCTGCAGCTGAGCACCTGTAGCCCGCTGCAAATCAGAGACCACCACAGTTGTTATAACAAAATGTATATAATTAAAACTGTGTACAGTAAAACCACATACAAAACTATATGCAATAGTGGGGGAAGGGCCACATAACAGGTGGGGGCGGGTAAGGGGCAGGGGTGAACAAATAGTCCAGGGAAGGAGGGGTGAGAGGGTGGGTCCAGGGGGGTAGGGGAAATCAGGGGCATTGTGACGCTCAGTGGGAGCCCCGCTCCCCACTCTGGCTATTCCTCCTGCCATGATGCCGCCTGACCCCCAGCCTCTCAATCCTCTGCAGGATGTCCAGCGACGCCCTGGCAACAGTCAGTATTTCCTGCTGCGCCTCACGGATCATGTGCAGGTGCCATCCACCTAGGACAAGGGAGCAGAGTCAATAGGTGTGAATGCACAGCCCCATACAGCCCACCCACTGTGCATGGCATACGGCCATGGGACATGCCTCTGTGATGGTGTGTGACCACCCACAGTGATCGTGTCCACAAGACCTGCCCACCCAGGTGCACACAGCCATGCGGACCACTGCACACACCCACTGGCCAAGTCCTGCACAGCACCACCATGGCTGTTTAGTGACATGGCTGTGTGGTGCGAAGGCAGTGGCACAGCCATGTACCCAGTGCACACATGGACCACCATTGATGCACTCCCAGACATGCAGTGCCATTGCACAGTGCTGACTGTAACAAGTTGCGTGCATGGCAGTGGTGTCAATGGATGGTGGCCATGCCCCACTGCCCGCCCTGTTACACAGCATGCAATAGTAATCATGGATGTAATGCACTCACCATCATCAGGCTGGTCCCTCTGCCTCTGTGGACCTTCACCCTCCTGGTATGCCGGTCTTCCAGTTGGTGCCTCCTCTCCCTCACCAGCCATCTCTCTTCTGGGCCTAAGGTGCAAACATGGAGAGAGGAACATCAGTACAATCCTGTAGCAAAGTCCCCCTGCCCCCATATGTGTGCAATCTCACACAGCCAGACCCATCCACCCCACACCCTGATAACACCACTACAACCAACACCGGATGGTCCCCCCCATGTTCCAGACACATGCAACTGTGATACCCATATGGAAGATAAAAGTGTATGGACGTTACACCTACCTGGCCATGGAACCGTGCCCCTCCTGGCAAGTGCCCACAGGCGGGCAAGCAGGTCCGGGTCCCTCCGCCTCAGGTCCCCATATCTGTGACGGCACTGCTCCGCTGTCCGCTCCATTCCTGTGGCCTCCTCCAGGGCGTCGGCCACCTCCTGCCACACCTGACTCCTGGACCTGTCCAGGGGTGCCTCACCAAACAGTGGGCCAACAAGTGGCTCCACAATGGCAACCAGGTTTGCCATTTCAATCTGGCTCCACTGGGCAGCTCTCCTCCGCGCCATCTCTCTTGCTTGGTAGGGTCAAAATGGCGCTCTGCAGCGTGGTTCCACCACGTGCAGATGCTGGGTGGTACAGCGCTGCCATTCCCTATCGCGCTGTCACCGAACAGCGCAATAGTGGTGCACCCATGCCTGACGCATGGCGCCTAGGGGGCAAAGGTCGGGCACAGGGTCAAGGGTCTCTGGCGCACAGACAGACACAGCGCGATTGGAACCCAATGCGTATAGCGTGATTGGGTGCCTGTGTGCCACCTCCAGTAGCGGCCTACCGTGCTGTTTCCCCAGTGCGCCTATGATGCCCCAGTGCCACAGCACCATATAGGTGAACATCCCTGTAGCACCACTGGCACAATGGTGGCCATGCCCTGCATTGCCTCCTGTGCACAGCACGTCAGCAGCATGGCAGGTGCCTGCGTCTTCAACCTGGGCATGCGCAGTTAGGTGTGTACTGCGCATGTCACAGAACTGTGCCCTTGGCTCAGCATGTTGCACACAATTGTGCAAAGCGCAAAAGCGTGATATTCAGCCGTCATATGCAAATCAGCTAATCAGCCATTCAAAGGCGCAGCACTGCAATTTGCATCCACTTAAAGTTATGCCTCGCCTCATTTGCATGGGTTGCGCTATAAAAGTGCAACATTGGGCTGTACTGGCCATAGTCGGTTACTGCAGTCTATTGGTGAGTTGCATGCTGTTTGGGAGTGTGGACTGTGGATTTTGGGACATGCATGGGACTGCACAGTCACAGGTAACAACTGTCATTCTCACAGGCTGAATCATGACTGAGCGAGTTGTGGGAGAAGAGGAACAGAGTTGTGGGAGGAGGAGGAGGAGGCCAAATTTCACCAAGGCCGAGACGGATGCCCTGTTCGAGGCCTACCTGGACCAGGAGCCGCTTCTCAGCGGACACCAGGGAACACCACAGACCTGTGTTGCTGCATGGGAGGAAGTGGAGCATGCTGTGAACCTGCATGGCTGCCACCAGCGCTCCATGCAGGAGTGCAAGAAGAAGATGGGCACAGACAGGAGGAGGATTAAGGAGAAGGTGGCTGCCATCAGGGCAGCACAGTCTGCGACAGGTGGGGAACAGCCAGAGGTGCTACGCCTGACCCCACAGGAGGAGAGGGCTGCTGGCAGCATGCAGCGTTGTGCCATTGAGGGTGTTCTGGGTGGTGGATTCCAGATGGGTGGTAGCCCATCACTGCATGGTAGGTCATGGTCTGTCTATTGGGGGGGACAGGGTAGGTCACATGCAGTAACGTGACTTTGTTTTCCCTTACAGCTCCTGAGCATCTGCATGGGTCAGCGGTGGTGGGACTCTCCACTGAGGCCAGTCAGATGGAGATGGAGGAGGGCCCACCCACTTCCACAGAAATACATGGCTCAGTGCAACAGTGGGCCCGCCTGGATGTCCAGACTGATGTTGTTGGAACAGGTGCGGTGGAGGCCCTGCCCATGTCCCAGCATGCCGGCATCCATGGATGCCGGCATGCTGTGACTCAGGCTGGTGCCGGATCCGTCACCAATGATGATGTGATGATGGCGTCAATGTCATGGGCAGTGACACATGTGTGCCACAGGATGGCCACACAGCAGGTAACATCGCGGCCATGGCTGTGGGTGATGCCGCCGTGGAGGCCTGCGTGTCATCACAATCCCAGCCTGTGCCTGTCAGCAGTGGTGGGGCAGCACTGGTGTGTGTACAGGACAGTGGGACTGTTGTGGCCACTGCGGTGGCACCAGTGAGCCCTGGGGAGAGGCAGCCAGAGGGGCAGCATCAGCAGTCAGCCAATGGGCTTGGGGATACAGTGTCAGGGGGCAGCATCAGTGCACTGCCTGTGGACATGCCCAGGCCTGGTCCTGGTGTGCAGTGCCCACCCTCAAGGGGTGCTGAGCATCAGGGCTGCGCACACCCTGAGGGACAGGATGCCGATCAGGCAGATGACCTCTTGGATGAGCACACCTGCATACTGCAAGCATCAGTCAATCAGCCGATGCAGCTTGCGATGGCGGTGGATGCACTGCATGCGGCTCTGGAGTGGGCAGAGGAGCATCGCAGTAGAGACACCGCTCTGCTCCTGGCAGGGATGGACTCATTGCGGGAGGATGTGACCGCTGCCATTGACAGGCAGACACAGGCATTCACTGCTGTCATGGCCACAATGGGCACACAGTTATTTGCCCATGCATCGCAGACACCATGCAGTGCACTGTCCACCCCCCATTCCTGGCATCATGTGACACCATCCTTGTCGACACCGGGTTCAGCTGTGGGCATCCTGAGCATGCCTGGCACAGGCATGTTCGGTGTGCTGCAGACCCCTGCGTGAGCACGGTCGCATTCATGCAGTGGAACCCCTTGGGGACCATCGGTGCCACCCCATGAGGGTAGTGGTCAGCCTGTCAGTGCTGGCGTGTCTCGGCGGGGCCATCCACACATCCATGGTGGCCGGGGCACTGTGGCACATGACTGACCTGTCTCCCAATGCGGCTACTGTTACTGCCCTGTGTGCATTGTGTCAATCAGTGGGCAATGCATGGGTGGGTACCCAGCCCTGCACGCAGACACACAGTCTATCTGCACACCCTCCCGGCTGCTGTCTGCAGTTGCATGTGCATGATGATGCCTGCATTGCGCTGTCCACCAATGTGCAATGGTGCCCAGCATCTGACACACGCACAATGACAGGCAGTGGGCGTGGTGGTCTGTGGACATGTGTGTGGCTAGGGGTGGCATTCTGGGTCGGTGTGTCTCCTACCCTTTGTGCATGTCTGGTGCATTGTGTGTGTGTGTGTCTGTCCGCATACCATGTTAGACCTCACCCATCCCTGGTGGTGTGTGTGGTTCCATGCCCAGCCAGTTCCCTTGACAGCATGCACCCCTGGTGTATGTCCATGCATGTTTGTGGGTTGTGTCTTAGCCACTGGTGGTTACACATGGCCCCATGACTTACCTGGGTTGGCTGAAGTGCTCCTCTGTGATGGTGTCCCGGTGCAGCTGTGCCAGCCGGAGCAGTTGGGGGTCCCGTCACCCAAGGGGGTGTTGCCCATCACCATTGTCACTGGCGTCCTCATCGTCCCCATCACTGTCCCCCTCTTCGACCTGTACGGCTATCCTACATTCATTGGCCATGCTGTGCAGGATGCAACAGGCCAGGAATAGCCTGCAGGCCTTTGAGGGGCTGTACTGTAGGGCACCACCGAAGGTGTCCAGGCAATGGAAATTTGCCTTCAGCATCCCAAACACCCTCTCAATGACATTACATGTGGTGGCGTGTGCCTTATTGTAGCGTTGCTGGGATGGGGTCGCGGGCCGCCGGTATGGTGTGAGCAGCCAGGGACGGAGTGGGTATCCACTGTCACCTGTGTGTAGAGGGTGGAGGTTAGTTTGGTGATCAGCATCGCCCTGCCCTGGGCCATGTAGGCCACTACCCATGTCACCTTTGACCATGCCCCCCCCAGACCCTATGATTGTCCATGTGGTTTACACACTCACCCACTAGGTGGCCAGTGGGGATATTCCCACTCGAATCTGTGGCACAGTGCCAACTGGTGCCAGATGAAGGCATCATGTGCTCAGGGTGCGTGGCACAGACATTGATTATGCGCCCCCTGGCATCGCACACCACGTGGCAGTTGATGCTAGCATAGCCCTTCTGATTTATATATGCAGCCCCCTCGGGGCCAGGTGGTGTGCGGATGGCCACATGGGTGCAGTCTATTGCCCCTAGCATGCCAGGCATACGTGCTACCCTGTGGAACTCCTGTATGTTTGCTGTGCGCTCCGCCGGTGTGCTGGGGAAATGGATGTACTTCACAGCATGTGGCAGCAGTGTGCTGGAATTGGGTGAGGTGGCATGACGCGGCCAACTGGGTTATGCCTGTGGTGTCCCCAGTTGGTCTCTGGAAGGTACCCATGGCGAGCAAGCACATGCAAGCTGTCACTTTCGTCTCCACTGACAGAGCATGGCTCCGTCGTGTGGGTGCCTGCATCACATCACTGCACAGCTCACAGAGCCGCCTCAGAATTGCCCGATTCAGGCAGTACCAGCCCATGATCTCCATATCACTATACAGCTCAAAGCTGGAAAGCTGGTGCAGGGTCGGTACTGCTTGTTGGGGCATACCGCCGATGTGCCCTTCCACGGCCACGCCCCGCTGCTCCCTACCTTCTCACCCCCCCATTACTGCCTCCATCTGGATGGTGGCACTGACCATGTCCCTGGCTTGTGTTCACCCCCCCGGTACCTGTTTCTGTGCTCCCCCCACTGCCCTGACTGCTACTTCCCCTGCACTGGGAACACCTGACTGTGCTGGCCTCACTGCTGTGTGGCAAGTACTTCCCCCTTCTGCACTGTGGCTCCCCACACTTTCCCCTGAGCCTGTGGGTTCCAGGTGCCCTTTCACTGTCCTGCCCTGTGTGTATTTGTGTTGTCTGTGTGGCTGGCTATAGTTCTGCAACTTGAGGCTTCCCTGTAGCGTTCTTGCACCTCTCCCTTGCTCCTTTTTATTTTGGCTCATTTCCGCTATGGCGCAACTTTCGCTGGCTCCCCTATTGCGCATGGCGCATGTTGTTGAATATTGCACTGCGCCATTTATGCATGGTTCCTCCCCCTTCAGTTGTACATACATTAATTATCATTGCGCTGTTGCTCAGCGTGATTTGGGGGGCACAACCACCTCCCACTGAATATCGCAGAATGGCGCATTTTTGGACTTGCGCTGGTGCAACCCTATTGTGCATGGCGCAACTCTTTTGAATATCTGGGCCCAGGTGTATGTTCAATCTGAAAGGCAGATGGGAAACCAAGGGACACTCTATGAAGCTGGAAAGGGGCAGGTTCAAGAGGGAAATGAGGAGGCACTATTTCACAGAAAGGGTGGTGGCAGGGTGGACCGCTCTGCCAGAGGAAGTTGTATCATTGCAGAGTGTTGAGGGGCTTCAAGAGGAGATGGGACAGATTCAAGGGGAGGGTACAAATCGTGAGCAGGTGGGAGATAGGGGGGGACATATGAGGGAGGGGGGCAGCTGCAGTCTAATGGACTGAAGTACTGCACACTCGAGCAGATTAGATAGACCGAATGGCCTATATCTGCTGGCAATTTCGTATATTCATATGAACAACAATGCCTTTGTTCAGATGTATTAATATTAGCTATTTGTATGTAGCTGGTACTTTCTGTTATTGACTTAAGAAACTGCACATTTAATCTTACATTCTCGGTATGGGCTCTAACAGTTTTTATGGTTACTAGAGCAGTCATTGTATTCTCGAATTAATATAACTGTCAATTAATTGTATTGTCATTTTGTCTGTTTCTCTTTATTTTTAAATCCAATAAAAATTTTAATGCAAAAAAAAGGATTCAAAAGTCATAATTTATTTCTATTTTTTTCTTTTCATTTGTGATTATTCCAGTCAATAGTTATGTCTCCCATTATAATTTATTCTGTCTTTAATTGGTTTTGCTTTGAGCCAAAGCATACTGAAGAATATCCAAGTCTGAATCACTCTATTAAGGTGGACGGTAAAAGTAGGTCACTGATAACTGTCTCAAGCTTCCTACAACTCTGGTACACCCATCCACTGTGCTACAGAGCTGCTCTATTTGTGTGCTGTCTTCACTAAAATTAAAAAAAATAGTTTTCCACAAGCATTTCAGTGTAAGAAAGCTGATGCTGGTAAAGGTAACTGATGTTAATATCAATAACTGCATTCATTTTTTTAAACCTGGAACCTTAATTCTTAACATTAAATATGGCAAACACAGTAACTGCTTATTTTACAAACATCTTCATTCATAAGAAATAGTTCAAGAAGCTGCCACTGAGAAGTAGTGGGCAGATATCAATTGAGTAAAAAGTTCTTTCTTCCCTGTGTTGGGATGTGTGCATGCTTCCCCATTATAAAACCTTGGCTGAAATCAGAAATAGGTAAACAGAAACAGTAAAACAATATAGAGGCTTTTCTCTTGTGTTTGTCTGAGGCTCCTGTACACAACTAACACAGCAGTTAGTGATGGCATAATTTTGGGTTGCAATAATTCTCCCCATTGTGTCCCCACCAAAATCTTCTATGCACAATCTGAAGCTTACCATAAGTGCCAGATAAAGGAGTCTCCTTGGTAACTGAAACACATCCTGATGTTACCCTCAGATATTCAGTATATTTGAGCACCAGTGACATGGTGGTATGTAATTCCCTGAGTAACAAGCATTTGTCAATGCTGAATGTTGTCTTGCTGGTATTGGCATTGGTAGTGTAGGAGTTAGACAGATGCATAATAGGAATGGCAGTGAAGTATTGAACTTCCAACCCCACTCCCATCCTGCAGAGACTGGCAGGCATTTAGGTGTGCCCCTGGGTCATCGGCAATAACACTCACACCATTTCACCTCACCCTACCCTGCAGACACCAGCAAGTGTCACAGTGTGCCTTGGGGTCTTCGGTCCTTAAACTCACCCAGTTCCATAAGGAAATATGCTGAGATGGGTGCAGTATAGGAGAATGGGGTAAACTTTGGGGCCAAAGACTTCCAAGGCACATCTTGATGCCTATCACTGGCTGCAGGATGGGGGTGGGGGTGGGGTGGAATGGTATGAGCATTACAGTTGATGATCCCAAGTCACACAACTGACACCTGTCAGCCTCTACAGGGTAGGGCGCTACAGTTGGAAACCCTAATTCCCCAGGCGTTTGTTGGTATTTTCACTCCAAATTTTCAACATGGACTTTTTGTGATCCCACTTGAACAGTGGCACCATCAGTTTGTTAGCTGAAAGGTGATTTTGCAAAGCGACAGAGAAGCAAAAAACACATTTTGGGCAGGATGTGAAAAATTACAGCTGTACTGTTCATGACGAGGTGTAAAAAAATGACAATGTTGAAAATCTGGAGTGAAAATATAAAAAATTTGTGAAGTCACAAGCGTGCGTAGAAACACGCACGTAACACAATTATTTGGGGGAATTTTTAACCAGATTTTCAAGTTAGGCATTTTGTGACCTCTGCTTCTGAAGAGTGGCATCGTGATTTTGTTAATCTGTCCAGAAAGTTGATTTCCCCACAGCGACAGCACCATTGTGTGCCAGATGTGTGAAAACACATTTCAGGCAGGATGTCAAAAATGGCAGCTGTACTGTTCATAAGGAGGTGTGAAAAAATGGCAATGTTGAAAATCTGGAGTGAAAATATAAAAAATTGTTGACACTACAAGCATGCAGGGAAACTGCACAAGGCATGCTTGTTGCTCCCAGGTCGCTCTTGTAAAAAAGCTTTCAGCTTAGTGTGCTACTCCTGATTAAACAACTAAATAAAAAAAAATGCAGTCACTTTTTGGAATATTTTCACCAAATTTGCAACATAGGCTTTTTGGGACCCCACCTGATAAACAGTGGCACTGTCATTTCATTAATCAGTCCTGAAAGGTGATTCCACGTAGTGACCACTAAATCACCTTTCAGGACCGAATGACGGAAATGACAGAGCATGTATTTAGGAGGTGGTGTCCCAAGAACCCCATGCTGAAAATTTGGTGCCAAAATTCAAAAAAATGGCTGAGATATCCACCTAAGTTGAAACTTCCCATTGATGCCATTATACAGCTTACCAGCATTTCTTCATTTTGCAGTTTGGCTTTGAAGAGTCCAGACATGTCCCGCTCCACAGACAATCACAGCGCTGGACCTCCACAGCTAAGTATGGGGGTGATGGGGGTGTGGGAGGTGGGGTATACAGGCGGTGGGTGCAGGTTGGGGAGGGGGTACCGGGGACTATGAGGGACTGTTTTCTTTTTTATGGGGACAAATAAAAAAAACAGACATCAAGAGACGGGTTTCTTTCTTTACAGGTGAACTAAAAAAATGTTGGGCACACTGGGGTGGGCTCCCAGTGTGCCTCATGAGTTTGGGGGGCTGATGCGGATGGGGATCGGGCCCCATCAGCAAAGAAAGTATGTGGGGTGGAGGAACATGCTGACATGGGAGACTGGCCACCCGCGATGTTGGTATGGGGACTGTGTGTGGCGGACGGCAGGAGTCACCATGTTTATTGAAAAGTTTCACCAGGAAAGGTACATTGGGGAGGCGAGTCATCTGCCACTGCTCGATGAGCTTGTCTCAGACTGCAGCAGCAGATTTCTTTCAACTTGGTGGCACTTTCCATAATTTCTGCATCAGCGCTAGCATGCTCGCTGACTGAGGGATGAGGGGCACACCTACTAAAGTGTGCCCTGCATTCACCAACACTGACACACCTCTCAATGTGGTACTGCCACAAGATGTTGCTTGTGCCTGTGTGCAAGACAACATAATAAATGGGATAGCATGACATTCATCTAGTTGTCTATTTTTAGAATCATCTATAATTTCTATTTGGTGAGTAGGGGAGGAGGAAAATGGCAGACTAGATGGAACAGTAAGGTCCTTTTCTGCCGTCAGATTTCTGTGATTCTGTGATTATTGATCTGTTTTCAGAATGACGTACAATTGAGTTCTGCTTTTGTCAGCTGTAGTTTTAGTTTTGACTTTTGCTGGCAGACAGACCTAATCATTGAAAACAGAGTCCCAAGAGTTATGGCTGAGATTATCTGGGAAAACACCAGACTCCACTAACCTAATGACCAGTACCGAGACAAAGCAAAATACAGATGTGGTAAATGGAAACCCTACAGCTGTGACAGCCAGGATGCAATGCAGTACCGAGCAGTATTACAGCAACATGTTGCACTGTGATGCAGGAAGCAGTGTCATTCAATGGCAAGTTAGCCCATTTGTCATGCAGTATTTTTTTTTATCAAAAGTTTTTAATTTTTAAAAGAGGCAAACAACAACAAAAAAAAGAACGGTACATCAGCATGCGTAAAAAAATAACAGACTAATGCTATTAACCATATTTTGCACATTCTATAGCAACATTTTTTCAAGTCATATATTTGAAGATACAGTATACAGCCCAACAGTATCACATATTAGAAACTATAGTAACACTTATCATACAGTGCGAAATACAGCGGAATGCTCACTGTTAATGCCTTAAACTGTATCAATTAAAAAGGACAAGACTGGGCAAAAAGGTCAAATGCATTTATGTATTCAGCTGATATCTTTCATCAAAGAGACGAAAGGTGACCAAGTTTGTCCAGAAACATCTAGCTTATTGGCGGCAATTGCAGCAACCCTTTCATTGCAAGCTAAAGACCTAGATTGTTTAACCATTCTTTTTTCAATGGGGGGAGGTGATTTCCAGTAGGAAAGAAACAATCTCTTCAGAGCAAGAGCTGTTGAAAACACCCAAACCATTTGTAGCTTACCTAAGGAGGGGACCTCAGAGTCTATTCCTAGAATAAAAAGTTTACCTGAAAAAGGTAGTTTGGAATGTGTTACTTTTTCACAGATCTTGTGGACCTCAAGCCATATTGTCCTACTACTTGGACACTTCCATGACATATGTAACAGGCTGGCACGCTTAGCTAGACATCTCCAACAGGGCCCTTCTAATAAGTAGCCCATTTCCTCTAAGCATTTTGGAGAGTAGTAGTAATAATAGAGCATTTTAAATTGGATTGTCCTACCTTGAACATTTCTGCAGCTTATGTAAGCATTTTTCCATGTTCCACTCCACTCCTCTTCTGACAAGGTCTACCTAATTCTGTTTTCCATCTCTGTTGTGTGCTTGTGAAGGTGAAAGAGCATTATCAGCATTGGTTAATAATCTGTAACGCATACCTGGCCCTTTTTTTAACATTACTCTACTGCATAATTGAACCCACTCTGGGTGCTCTGGCAACTGTAACTCTGGGGACAGAATGAAGTCTTCAAGAGCCTTTCTAATTTGTAGAAAATGTACAAATTTTAATCTATGTAACCTATATTTTTCCCTTATTTCCATAAATAAGAGCAGTATTCTGCTTTTATCATCTGTTATATCCCCTATATTTGTTATTCCAGCTTTTAGCCATGATTCAGGGTCTACTAAAGGATTTGCCACCACACCCTGTTTCTGTATCATTCCATACAGTAGTTAGAGTTATTGAAAAATGTTCAAACCCTGATATTTTCTTCACCTCCTTGATTGTTTTAATGGTTGATATAACACAAGGATTATCTTTAACAGATTTTGGAGTAGGGATAAACAGCAGATCTGAGAGTTTGAAGGGAGAAACAAGTACATTTCTACTGAGAGCCACAATGGTGTCTCATCAGATGCATCCACCGAGATACATCTAACTGCTTGTTTAAAGAGGAAAAACACATGATATCTTTTCTAGTCCGGTAGTGCAAAACCCCCAGTCAACCAAGGGCTTCTAAGTTTTTAAACGACAGTATCGAAAGTTTATCTCTCTATAAGAAGATTATTCTTATCATTTTGTCAATGCACCAAAAAAACTATCAAGTAACCTGGTGGGAATGGTTTGAAAAAGGTAAAAGATCCTGGACACCACAATCATTTTTATAACATTGACTTTGCCCCACAGTGATAAGTTTAGACTTTGCCATTTTAAGAGATCACATTCTAGTTTTTCCAATCGGGGTGCCATATTTAGATCTAACAACTTGCCAATATCTTTAGATATTGTAAGCCCAAGGTATTTAATGTGTTCTTTGCACTGCACTGATGGATCTACACCCCCTAGACCTTCTGTTGTCTTATACTGTGAACCAACAGGTAGTATCTGAGCTTTTGTCCCTGTTTATGCATAAGCCAGACATCTGGGAGAAAACCTCCAAAACCTTGATTAAGTCATTAAATGGTCTACCAGTATTATCTGCTGTAAGCAGTAAGTCATTTATATAGGCAAGCACTTTATTGGTCACCTCCTTTATTGTCATGCAGCATTTTATGACACATCATTTGCTGCAAGTTATTATGTTGCAAACTTTTACTTTACTAACTATACCCTCTTCCTTAGCTCTGAATCTGTAAGCATAGGCATCGGGTTGTATGGGCCAGTGGGGCATGGGCCCCAGCAATATTTTGTGAGGTGGGCTCAGCCCCAGCAATAATTTTTGTCCCCTTTTTTTTCCCATTCTATGCTGTGGCTGTGTGACCTGAGCTGGCTGCGTGCACGCAGTGCGCCCCTCTCCACCCTGTTCTTGGCTGTAGTAGCCCAGCCTCTGCCCGTTCATCTTTGATTGGTGCCGTGGGTGTTGGCTGGCATTTGTCCAGTCCTGATTGTGTGCAGGAAGTCTGGGTGACTCCCCCCAGTGAAGCGATTCTGTCCCCCCCCCAAGCAATTCCGACCCTGAGAGAATTTAAATCATTGGTGGTTCAGTGGTATTTTTTAAATTTGGCACCAAATCCCTAATACACATGCACCAAAAGTCCAAGGCCCAGGGCTCTGATTGGTTTGGGGAGGGGCTGGGTTTATTATAGAGGAGGCGCCAAGGTGGCAGGCAATGATGGGCCATTGAGGAGAGTCGAGCGGAGCTCGAGGTGATGGTTTGCGGCGTGTGTGGTTGTGGAGGAGTCACTGTCAACGTGGAGGAGAGAGCCAGAAGAAAGAGGTCAGACTCAGTCAGTCTGGCCATCGAGTCAGTGCAGGGAGGTTAGGGATTCCCGGAGGCAGAGAAAGAAGAGAAGAGAAGAAGAAGAGAAGAAGAAGAAGAAGAAGAAGAAGAAGAAGAAGAAGAAGAAGAAGAAGAGAAAAAGAAGCCAGTTGAGAATTTGGCCTTCAGGGAAAGTGAAAAGCAGGCCATGGCAAAAGCAGCAGAGAAAAGTTGTTGGGGTGGGATGGGGAGGGAGCGTGCAGCTGAGCAGAGCAGCAGCCAGGTGAAGGAGAGAGAGCACGGTCTGTGGTGGGTCTCCGGTCTGGATGAAAAATGCTGACACAGTGCACGGTCAGGTCAGAGTTGGAAGCCAAGGGTCATTGTCACCACCTCATCGTTCATCTAGCAGCAGGCTAGTAACAGAAGAGGCAGGCAGTGAGGCTCAATCAGAGCCACATGGTCAGAGAAGTAGAGCCAGGCCAGGACAAGGAGGAGCAGGCTACACAACACCCAGTATCATCCAGCAGTGCACATCAACAACCAGCCAGCAACCAGCCAGGTCAGTCCAGAGACAGGCCAGCCGCTGCACAGCAGCAATCTCGAGGAGAGAGCAGCAGCCTGCAGGCCAGCAGATGCACCAGGTGGTGGCGGTAATGTAGTTGTTTCTATTCTCCCCACTTAATGCAAGATCTTATCTTACTCAGTAAAGTCAAATGCCATGCCAGCATTAAAGGTAAGGGGGAATGGGATGATGATGCTGGGGGAAGGAAGCAAGCTAGCCATCCCAAAGTCTCTTCACCCTACCTAGCCTGCCCTACTTTACTCAAGGTCAGCAGTGGGACTTTGTGCCTGTCAGGGGAGCTAAGGGGAAGGGTGAGATCATATTGACTGTCATGGCTGATTTGAGGGGTGGTCTGGGGGATTGGATTCATGCTGCTGTAGCATGCTGAAGAGATACCAATGACTGGAGCAGAACAGGGGCTGGCAGTGTGGCAATAGTTCATCTAGGCACTTAGGCATTGCCATTGTCAATGGGCAGCACTGGGCATTAGGGCTGGGGCTAGAGTTAAACTGTAGTGAAAAATACCTGAAAGAAAATATTTAAAGAAATCACACAGAGACAGAGACAGAGACTGGGGCAGTAGCAGCAACTGGCAGAAAGTGTGCATTGAGCAAGAAAAGTAAAAGATGAATGGTGGGGATTAGGTGAGTGGAGTTTGCAGAGGTGGTGGTGGTTGGGTGAATGTCTGGTAGGGCTGACGGTGGAAGCCAAACTAGAGCCTACAATCTCATTTGGTGGCAAGTGCTATAAATGAAAATATTACTATATCTGTGAAACAGAGAGAACCTGATTTAAAACATAATGGCTAAACTAGTGACTAAAATCTCATTTGGGCCTATATAAATAACAATATTACTTTGTGTGTGAGAGAGAATCTGATTTAAAAAAAATAGGGGCTTGGTGGGATTGGGGACAGGGAAAGAAAGAACCACAGCAGTAGTGGTTGTGGTCGCAATATTGCCATACCAGACTTCAGCCAGATATTTGCCAAAGGCCAGATCATTTCATACTGATACAACTCCAGTTTGCCAAAGGTCTCATTGCAGTTTGCACTTGTTCTATTTTTCCTTAAAAATACATATAGTGCCAGTCAATATGGTATGTCACTGCCTGACTGACTCAAGAGGGAGAAGAAAATGGTCGGGGTCAAAATGGTCTGGACTCTGGGATTCAGAGGTAGAGGGAAGGGATGAAAAGTGGAAAGTGCTCTGGGTCTGGATTCTGGAAGGAAAGGAGTCCAAGGACAGCTCAGAGGAGAAAGATGGGTGGCCTGGATGGGAAAAGGTCAGGAATATGATAGAATGAAAGGGCTGTCTGCAGCAGATAAGGTGGAACTGGAAGTGAATTTATTTGTGCTTCCTATCTTGTGCATCCTCCTCCTCCTCCTATCCAGTTTCATGGCCACATGGGATGGTCCCATTTTGACAGTATGTGGGCAGCTGGGTCAGGTTGCAAATGCTGTCTGGAGGCCTTTGAGTAATCCTTTGCAGGCACCAGGCTTCATCCAGTCTCTTCCACAGACTACACACCCCATGCTGAGCCAGGATGATCCATGTAACCTTGTGTCTGAAGGGGTAATGTTGTAGTGATGTGAACTTTTAATACGTTGCATGGATTTTACCTTTGTGCATCTTCTATCAACCTAGGTAGGCCATGTAAAAAAAAATATATATATAGATACAGATAATATATCTTTAGAAGTAACTCCCAGAACCTTTGTGTCTCTAACCCGATAATGGTCACAGTGTATGTGCAGTGAAATACAGTGCCTCATTCCGCTAATGTCACAGTCTGTCTCTCCCATCCTGACCTGTGATCTCTGCTAAACCCATAGGGGCAGCCAGCCAGACAAGGGGTGCATTGCCGTCATGATTCATGCTCAGAAATTGTATTTCTGTGTGAGTGACTTGATGTGGGGTACCTGGGGTTTGGGATCAGGGGGTACTGGGGCTTCTCGTCCTCTCAGAGGAGGATGGATGGATGGATGAGAAAAGGTTTGGAATAATGAAGGGAAGGACTGCAGCAGACAAGGGAATTGTGCTTCTTATCCTGTCCAATTTACTGGCCACATGGCCCATTTAGACAGTGTGTGGTCAGTTGGGTGCAAGCACTGGAGGCCTTTGGTGAGTCATCCTTTGCAGGTTGCAGCACCAGGCTTCATCCGGTCATCTCCACAGACTACACACCCCATGAGCCATGATGATGATCATGTAACCTTGTGTCTGAAGGTATAATGTGGTGATGGTGAACTGTAATGAACTGCATTGGTTTTACCTTTGTGTGTCTTCTGTGTACTCGGGCCATACACCCCCCCCCAAAAAAACATATATTAATATAATGTGTGTATGTCCCTGAGTCCCCATTTCTCTAACCTGACAATGGTGTATGTTTTGTGAAATACAGTGTCTCATTCCACTTATGCCACGCATTCTCGTTTCCCAACCTCTGCTAAACCCATGGGGCAGCCAGTCAGGCAATGGCTGGTGATGCATTATGCTCAGAAATTACATGTGTGAGTGACTTGATGTAGTGGACCTAGGGTGTTGGGGGGGGTTGGGGCTTCTCTCTGCTGTCTCTACTAGTCTACAGATTACATAACCTGGTGTTTCCTGCTGTGTTTTGGACTTTGTATTATTTACTGGTAACTGGTATGGGGTGCCCATGCCCAGACATAGAAACATAGAAACATAGAAACATAGAAGTTGACGGCAGATAAGGACCGCAAGGCCCATCCAGTCTGCCCATTTCTTTTTCTACCTTATAAATGTGCCATCGGCCTTTGCTCTGTCAGTGGCCTATCTATTCATAGTCATTTGTATTGCTCCCTTATGCCTATCCCATGCCTGTTTGAAGCCCTGCACTGTATTCATAGCCACCACTCCTTGTGGTAAGCCATTCCATGCATCACCACCCTTTCTGTGAAAAGGAATTTCCTCACATTCCCCCTTAATCGTCTCCCCTCTAATCTCATGCTGTGTCCTCTTGTTCTGCTATTTTTCTTATATTTAAACATGTTAGACTCTTTCACCTTGTTAATGCCCTTAAGATGTTTGAATGCCTCAATCATATCACCTCTCTCCCTCCTTTGCTCAAGGGTATACATATTGAGCTCTGTTAATCTGTCCTCATATGTCTTCTGATGCAGTCCCTGCACCATTTTGGTTGCCCTTCTCTGGAGTGCCTCAATTTGGTTAATGTCCTTGTGAAGGTGTGGCCTCAATACTGCACGCAATACTCCAGGTGGGTCCTAACCAGTGTCTTGTAAAGAGGGATTATTACCTCCCTCTTACTACTTGTGATACCCCTACTAATACACCCTAACACCGCCCTAGCCTTACCTACTGCTTTAGAGGTCTGCTTGGATGATTTCAGGTCATCAGTGATGATGATGCCCAAGTCTCTTTCTTCCTTTGTGACTGCTAGCAACTCTCCTCCCAGCCTATAGGTGACTTCAGGGTTTCTCTTCCCTATGTGCATGATCTTGCACTTCTTTGCATTAAATCCCAGTTGCCACTCTTCTGACCATTTTGATAGTTTATCCAGATCTCTTCTCATTCTGCCCACCCCATCTGGATCATCTACTCTGTTGCAGATCTTGGTATCATCTGCAAACAGACAAGCCTTACCCTCTAGCCCATCTGCAAGGTCTCTAATGAAGATGTTGAAGAGGACTGGCCCCAGGACTGATCCTGAGTACCCACTTGTGACTTGCATCTCTTCTGACTGTATACCATTTACCACCACTCTGTTTTCTGCCCGTCAACCAGTTTGCCACCCAGTTGACCAACTTCTGACCCACCCCGAGCCTACCCAGCTTATTTATCAATCTTCTATGTGGAACAGTGTCAAAAGCTTTGCTGAAGTTAAGGTAGGCAACATCAACTGCTCCCCTTGGTTACCCAGTCAAAGAAATCTATGAGATTAGTTTGACAGGACCTTCCTTTTGTAAACCCATGCTGTCTTGGATCCTGTGCCTATGGATTCCAGGTGTTGCACTATCCTTTCCTTAGGGTGCCTCCATAATCTTGCCCACTACAGAGGTAAGACTGGCTGGTCTGTAGTTCCCTGCCTCCTCCCTGCTACCACTCTTGTGAGCGGGATCACATGAACCCTTCTCCAGTCTTCTGGGACCTCTCCTGTGCTCAGAGACTCACTAAACAGTTCTGCTAATGGCTCTGCTAGTTCCACCTTTAGCTCCTTAAGTACCCTGGGATGTATGCCATCAGGTCCCATTGCCTTATCCACCCTGAGCTTAGCAAGCTCTTGTAGGACCCTTTCTTTTGTGAAGGAGTAGTGCTCACCTCCCTCCCCTGTGTCCATGATGCTGAGCTGTGGGCCCTGCCTACCTTCTCTTCAGTAAATACTGAGCAAAGTATCTATTTAGGATAGATGCCTTTACAGGGTCCTCCTCCTCACATGCTCCCTTTTCTCCATTAAGCTTAGCAATACCCCCTCTGGACTTTATCCTTTCACTAATGTATCTATAGAAAGTCTTGTCACCTTCATTTACTGTTCGTGCTAGTGTTTCCTCAGTTTGGGACTTTGCCTGCCTTACTGCCTTCCCTGCTTCCCTTAGGGCAGTTTGGTATGCCTCCATATCTTCATCCTGAAGGCAAGCCTTTTGGCTCTGACCTTTTCTGCTACTGTATTTGAGAACCAAAGTGGTTTCCTTCTTCTTTTGCACTTCCTTTTCTGTCTAACACAATGGGATGTTGCTTCAAGTATTGCATCCTTAATGCTTGCCCACTTTGCCTGTACCCCCTCACCTGTGTTTCTTTTTGCCAGGGCTAGCTTAATTCTGTTGGCCATCTTATCAAAGTCAGCTCCTCTGAAGTCCTATATTTTTGCATTGGAATGGGATGATTTAGAAGAAGAAGAAGAAGAATCAGCATTTATATAGCGCTTTTCATACATCCAAAGTGCTTTACAAGCAATGCTAGACTGGTAGTGAAGTGACTGAATGTGTGGTGGCGGCCATATCGCACATCATCACCCACACACAGCCTGGATAATTGCATGAACCGGTTTATGGGAAGGGGAATGTTGGCCAGGACACCGGGAATGTTCCCTACTCTTTTCGAAGAATGCCCTGGGTTCTTTTACTTCTACCTGGACACCCACCAGGACAACACCAGGATGGGCAGAAGGTACCTCGGTTTAACGTCTCATCCGAAGGACGGCACACCCCAGCAGTACAGCACCCCCCAATACTGCACTCGGATGCCAGCGATTTTTAGGTGTAAGTCCAATCCCGATGTGGGACGAGAACCCACAACCTTCTGGTCCAGAGGCGGATGTGCTACCAACTGAGCCACGCTGACACCTGTAGTAGCCAAATTGAACCATACCATGTGATGGTCACTGGCCCCCAGGTGACCTTCTACCCGGAGATCTGTGATCCCTTCCTTGTTAGTCAGTACTAGATCTAGGATAGCCCTGTCACTTGTGGGTTGCTGTACCAGTTGTTTGAGGCCCTCCCCCTGCAGGGAATCCACTATGTGTCTAGTTCTGGCAGATGTTCCTGCTGGTATTGACCAATCTGTATCCGGCATGTTGAAGTCTCCCATTATCAGAACCTCCCCTTTAGCTGTCATGTTTTGTATATCTTCTAACAGTAATGTGTCTATGTCCTCTCCCTGGTCTGGGGGCATGTAGACAACCCAGTTCTTGTGGCTGTCCCATTTCCTGTTTCCAGGGTGACCCACAGTTCTTCTGGCTCCTTATGTGTATTCTGAATTTCTGTAGCTTTGATATTTTCATTGACATACAGGGCCACTCCTCCCCCCCCCCTTTTTGCACCTCGGTCTCTTCTGAACAATACATAGCCAGGTACTGAAGTTTCCAGTGGCGGTTACTGGTAAACCACGTCTCACTAATTGCTACTATGTCCAGTTTAGCCTCTGACATTATTGCCGCAGGTCTGGGATCTTATTTCCCAGGCTGTGAGCATTTGTGTACATGATTTTCCATTGGCCAGATTTTGGTGTGTTAGTTGTTCGTTGAGGTTTGGCATTACACCAAGGCCGATGGGGAGACAAACCTTTTTTCTTACCTGGTGATGTAAATGAACTGCAAACATGCTTAATCCCTGTTTGACCACTAGCTGAGGGGGGAAGGGTGTTCTTCCCATTCGACGTATGGGGTGCTGCACCCCTCTCCCCATTTGCTAGTTTAAATATTCTGCAAAGACATCAAACTTCTGCCCCAATGCACTGACTCCCTCAGTCAGATGCAGTCCATCAAATTTAAAGAACTTTTGCTCCCAGAACTGTTGCCAGTTCCCTACAAATCTGTGTCCTTTTTCCTGGCACCAGCCCTTGAGCCACGTGTTTAGCTCCCCTATCTCCCCTTCTCTGACCTTCCGTCCATCTGCTCCCCTCTCCCAGACTGGCAGGATCTCAGAGAAGGAGATGCCAGATGAAATAGATGATAGTTTGTCACCCAGCCTGGTCAGGTGTTCCTTGGTCTCCACAACTGACCGGCTGGCGAGATCATTAGTCCCTATGTGTACTAGGACATCAATGTTTTCTCCTGCTTTGTGAACAATTTTAGCAATGCGATCAGTGTCTCTCCATGCTGATGTACCTGGGAGACATCTGATCATTACCCCTGGCTGGAGATGGGTATCAACTCCCCGAATCATGGAGTCTCCTATGATCATAAGTTTTTTGGATTTCTTATTTGCTTTGTTTGTTTTGGTTCCTGATTTGGGTGAGTTTTGTTCTGCTAGCTCCTGTGCTGCAGTGTCCTGCCCTGCAGTGTCTTCTGCCTCTTTGTTTGATTTCAGAGATAGAGGCAGATACCTGTTTGTAGTGTTTATATGGTTTTTGGAGGTAATATGTTGGAGAGCAGAGAGTGATGGGGCACCTGATTTGCCCCTTCTAACCACCTGCCAACAACCTCCTGGACCAACTACCCTCTGTAGTCGAGGTTTTTCTGTTGGATGCTGGGGAAATGGCGGGTGGTTATTATAATGTATTTCCTCTTGAATATGAAATTTGAGGTGTGCAATCTCTGCCCATGCTGCCCGGAGCTGAGCCCTAAGATCTCCAAAGGCCCAGCATGTAGGACAGTGTCCTAAATCCTGTAAGACTGTCCTTCTGAAAATTGTTCCACAGTACCTGCAGTTAATGATATCCATTCCAGATAAGTTGCTGGGTTTATAACCTAGTCAGAGTAATTAGAAGGAAAAAAAAATGAAAAAAAATGCAAGTAATGGTTTGATTGTGTTTTGTTTAACTTGTTACCTTCTACCTGGAGATCTGTGATCCCTACCTTGTTAGTCCCCAGCCAATGCAAAGCAACCAAACTATTGGTGATTTAGGAGTCTGGGGCACTGGGCCAGAACTTAGTATGGAGGAAATAGAAATGATTGTGGTCCATTTTGCCAAAGGGGGGACATACCTGACCTGCAGCGTTATTACCTTGATGTGCTGTAGGTTGTGTAGGTGTTTCAGCAGGCCTCCTCATCTTTATTATGGCAGCATGCCTGGTTAAATGGCACCTTGTAAGTTTTAGGGTCAGGACGCTGTTGGGCTGTGCCACCGTTGTTGATGATCCCAAGAGATATTAGTCCAAGCTGGATAATTATTACAGGGGTACAGGCAGTATGTAGGGATTTGCTAGACTGTAACTTCTTTCTTGTCCTTACACATGTACATGTTTCGAAAGCTCTTAATTGGGACTTTCCTAATTGATGTGTGGGGTTTGGAGGTGGGAAGAGAAAGCTTAGGTGATTACCTTGGGGAGGAGGTCATGTTTCATTTTACCATTCAAGAAAGTCACTGATGCCAATGTTTATTTTGTTTGCCTGCTGAAATTGTTACACTGCTGGAACAATTCATGTGAGCCTCAGGACTTGTTGATGCAAAGTAGATGACCTCAACATTTTTTAGGGTGTGCAACCAGTAGCCCATCAAATATACAGTACATAGAGGATAATGTAACACTCCAGTATACTATAACAAGTGTCTGCAGTCATCGAAAGGTTGCCATGGCCCATGGCACCCAGTTGAACCTCGAGACTGAAACTTGAAAGGTCGGGTTGCCATGGTAACTTCAATATGACTACACACACTTGTGTAGCTAGTGAAGCAGACATGTCTTTTACAGTGTGCTGAACTGAATAACGAGTCTCTTTAAGCTGAGTGGCAACCATAACACGAGGGGGCACAGACTTAAGCTGGAGGGTGAGAAGTTTAGGAGGAAGGTCAGGAAGCACTTCTTCACAGAAAGGGTAGTGGACACTTGGAATGCGCTGCCAGAAGAGGTCATCTTGTTGAAGACAATGCGAAGTTTTAAGAGAGACTGGGATAGGCATACGGGGAAGGTAAAGATCATGGGTAGAGAGGAGTGGGGAGGGAGGACAGGGACATTAGCTCAAGCTGTGGACCCTGCAATACAAGCAGACTTGATGGACCAAATGGCCTTCTGCTGGCTTCTTCGTATGTCTGTATGAATATGTTGACATCCCTACTTAGTCTCTTAGTTGCATACTGTGTGTGTCCCTCCAGATGTATGGTCATTTAACTTGAGACGGCTTGACTAATTATGTTAATGTTGCTTCAAAGGCAAGCAGTTTGTATCACATTATATAACCTAAATTAATTTACAACTTGTAAACTGAAAAATGCATTTAATGGAATAGTTGTGAAATAGAGGATATGTGGTTTCAGGAACAGTATGCTATATTTCGGAACAAAAGTACTCTCACTGTGGCAGTATGTGTTTGCTGGCAAAGAAATCATATGGTTTTTCAGCAACAATGTATTTCTGACATCCTATGATAATGCTTAGTATATGTGTGGTTTTCTCAGACCTTTTGCAGGTCATGCAATAATTAATGACTAGCGTCATTAAAGATGGCCTCCACTGCCATATGCAATTAAAGATTTCTAGTCTCTAAGGTTACCTGTGAAATACACATGCCGCAGTCATACTGTGGCTGTACTAGTATGGTGCTGCCACATGTTTCTGATGGTAAACAAGCTTGACTTTTTAACTGTAGCAGTTGGTGTAGGGAGTGTGCCTGAGTGAGGGTTGGCCACCCCCCATGCACATCACACAGTATTCCCTCCCCTCCAAGTCTGCTTCTGTACAGTAGGGAATGTGTTGCTGGTGTGTGGTGGTGCATTTACCCCTCCCTGCTCTGATCCCAACCCCTTACAGAGAGGAACATGTTCTTGTGATCCCACCCCTTCAAGTACGAACAGTTCCCTAATCCTTTCCCTGGTGTCCTGTGTTTCCTCCCACACCTGCACCCATGCCCTATGTCGTATGTATTCATCCCTAGTGTGTAGGGGTACCTCCCCACATCCAGTACCCAGTAGGATGACAGTTCCCCCCCAAGGCCCCACCCCTATGGCAACAGCCCGAGCCCTCGCAGACCTGCAACAACCCTGTTGGAATCTGCTGGCAAGGAAGTATACACACACACACACACACACACACACACACACACAATGCCCTGGCCTCATACCCCAGTGATTTGCACCGTTCCCACATGAGGAATGTTCCACGCTTTCCCAACTGCGTCATCAACAACAACAACACACGCCCACACACACATACACACACACACACACACACACACACATACACCCTACCTGTTGGTCCCCCTGTCTGACCTGACTGCCTTGCCATGGTGACTGAGGTGACTGTGCCCAACACAGCTCACCACACACACAGGCCACCTGCTGTCTAACAGTAGCAGATAGTGCAGCTTAAGAATAGGACACAGGTGATTACTCGCCATACCAGGCTGTGCTCCTCGTTACTGTTAGAGGTAGCCAAGGTAGTATGTTGCAGGCTGTGTTGGTCACAGTTTATTCAGTCACTGTGGATCTGTCAGATCAGACAGGGGCACTAACGTGTGTGTGTGTGGGGGGGGGTTCATGTGTTGATGCCGCAGCTGGGGGTCTGACATTAACCACCACTGAGGAACGGGCAGGGGTGGTGCAAATCACTAGGGTACAGGGCCATTCTGACTGAACTGCAGCCAAAATGGGGGAGAAAGACCAGAATACTCCTAGTATTCACTTTCTGTTGAAGTCCCAACCAGCGGCCAAAACAAGGAAGGAAGAAAGACCACAACACAGTAAAAGACACCACATGGTAAGTACAATATTTATTAACATTCACACACAGTAGCAAACAAAATAGCAAGTTTCTAAGGGAAATTACTAACCCCAAAATGCCTCCACCGCCCCTCCCTGAATAAGGTGTCTTCTTGTTAAAGCATAAAAACAAGCCTTTTAAATAGTATTTGTTTCTTTCTCATACCTGAGGCCAGGGGGCTTAACCCCCTGATCCCTATGTTATGATACATGGTGCTCTGCTCCCATACTACCCTGGTGGTGGTGATGGTGGGTTGACATCTGACTCCTTGCCCATGGGGCGGGTCTTTGAACCCTAGACCCCCCCCGGAGTTGACCTCTGACCCCACTGGTGGATGATCTCTGACCCCTGGACCGAGGCGTTGACCCCTGACCCCTGGGCCCCACCAAAAATTTTACAAACCTGGCTCCTATGTCTGTAAGCTAACAAATCTCCCAGCAAGTTCTCATTTTCTTCTGTACTAGCTTATGCAGAACTGAAAACAATTACCTTTTCACCAAGTCATACATTGAGAGTTTCCTTTTTTTTTTTTATTTCAGGTTTTAGATCCAGTTCTCTCCAGTTCCTTGCCCTGGCCCTCTGCCTGGCATTTCCATGCAGTGCTCACAAGTTGCAAATTGCAAACCTCCATCTCTTCAAAGGATCCCCAGAGGAGATCAGGAACCTCAACCCTGAGGACACAATGACAGGTGGGTGCCCACAGTGCCCAATCTCAGGGGACAGAGACAGTATGTGGATGTGGAACTAGGCTGACAACAGGGATTATGACCTCAGTTGGGGTCTATTAGGTGACCTAAACTCAGTGCCAAGGGAGCGGATGTCTATATCAGAAAACCAACACACACAATAGCGCACTAGCACAGCTCTCACAGGCAAGTCCTGTACTTACTAAAATGGGACCCAGGACTAAACATGCATCGAACATCCAGTATCATAATATACAGGGAAACAGTGACCTCTCAAGATTAGGTAAGTGAACTAATACAAAAGAGTGGGGAAGATTTTACTGTACAAAACAATTTACTGGGCCAGAAAGATCCTGTAGCTGTTATGTCTCCTGTGCCATTCATGCCCTAACCAGCATTAAAGCTTAACGGATTATTGTACAGTTATACAATTGGGTCTGAGAATTCTTTAATCTGATTGGCTGACTGGCACATTTTACCCATGGTAAATCCTGGCATAACCCATGGGAAAAGGTGCCAGTCAGTCCCATCTACAAAAACATCAATAAAAGTCCCTAAAATGAAAACTTTTAAGCCACCATATTGATCTCACACTAGAGCGGGAGTTTCAAGACGACCACTGCTGTTTAGACTGGGAAGACAGCAGCACCACAAGGGAGACAGGAGGGAGTGGCTGTTACAGGAGCAGCAGTGTGCACAACAGAAGCTGGAGAGAGCAAAGATCAGAAGAACTGGCTCCTAACAATCTTTTGGGAATTGGGGACGGAGCCCTGGTCACCACAGCACTGAAGCCACAGGAGGCTGAGCTCACCTCCCATGATCCTAGCTCAGTTACCAACATATTTTAACTCTCTGACAAATCATGAAGTGGGGAAACTGTTTTTTTATTAAGAACAAGAGCTATAACTTATAGAAATCACTGCCAAAAACAGAGCCATGAGACGGGGCATGCGCCTATGCATCTGTATCGGCTCACGCTCAACATCAATGCTCAGCTTTTTGGCAGTGACTTCTAGAAGTTATAGCCCTTGTTTATAGTAAAGAAACAGTTTCCCCACTTCATGATTTGTCAGAGAGTTAAAATATATTATTACCTGAATGAGAATCGTGGGATGTATGTACAGGCCTCCGAGCTCCGGGAACACCACTGCTTTATTCGCTCTCCCTCAACAAGCACTGCCAGTCTTGTCTCGGCTGCGACTCATGTTGTTGCTGTCCTCCTGGCTCCCTTGCAGTAACCACTGCTCCCCTGCTCTGTCCAACAATTTAACAATAAAGAAAGAACCGGAAAGCAAGCACTCTGATGGATGCCATCCGTTGGCCCTCACACCAAGCCCTGACCTGAAACAGAAACAGCGAGAGGCAGTGCTGCTCCCTGAATCAAAGCATGAACAGGGTCCAGTGAGAGAGCAATATAGGAGAAAATGTTAAAGAATTTCTAAAAAAAAAAATAATCCTTGTGGCAACCAGAGGTGAGGGTAGAGGTGTGTGCCGGTGGAGGGGTATGGGACTGCCAGCTCCTACAAAAAAATATTTTACCTTGCAACAGGGAATTATTTAACATACAGAGGAAAGCTATGTCAGAGAAAGTCAATTAAAAACAGTTTGTTTTCAAGTAAAAACACTTTAATCTTAAAAAAAATCCTTTAAAACGTCTGGTGTGGTTTATTCGCTCAGCCTGTGCCATCATGCCCAAACCACAAGCCTGGGGAAATCGCACCATACCCCACATTCTGTTGTGGTTTATTGCATAACTAAAACTAAGGGAAGAAGTAAGCTGAACAATTATGCAGAAACTGTAGGCAATATGGCTTGGTAGATTGGTGAAGAGCCAACCTATTAGACAAACCAGAAACATTGTTCTGTGGTGGTATAATATAATTAGAGTTGGAAAAACACAGGTAAACTAATCTTCTAATGGCTGAGCTAAGGCAGCTGCTCCTTCAGTCCAGCTGTAGTGTCCTTGGTTGGGAGGAAGAGGTTGCAATTGGCAGTTCAAATCCCAAATTCTTTCATTTGTAAAGAGATGGCTATTGAAGGGATTGCCCAGCAGGTGGTAGCAGTGGTGAAGCCCTCACAGGTTGCAATAGAATGGCTCTAGAAAGGGATTGCCCAGCAGGTGGTAGCAGTGGTGAAGCCCTCACTGGTAGCAGTAGAATGACTATAGAAGGGATTGCTCAGCAGGTGGCAGCACTGATGAAGCCCTCACAGATGACAGTAGGACGGCTATAGAAGGGATTGCTCAGCAGGTGGTAGCAGTTGTGAAGCCCTCACTGGTGGCAGTAGGAGAACAGCAGACCCTGGAGAGAGGACCAGTGGAGTGAATTCAGGAAAGCTCTTTTTTTTGTCACTGATCCATTAGCATAATAAAGGTATTGCAAGTGATGGTCAGATGTATCCACCAAACTCAGATAACACTGCCTTGCTGCCTTGTTTAATCTCCTATTCTATTCTCACTCCTCCTCCCTCACCCTCTTACTTGACAAAGGCCTACTAATGGATCCTCGTCTCCTACAATTGGTCTGCTCCTTCCTCCTACCCCCCCTTTCCTCTTTTCTTACTTACACTGCCTAACTTACCTCCCTTACCTATCTTCCCTCCTCACTTGTTTTCTATACAGTGAAAGTGCTCAAGTGATTTATCTGCTGTTCATAAATGTCATTAGATTTTAGCTATTTGTGCAACCCTGTACCTCTATTTGTCTGTAACTGATTTTGACGCGGAACCTTTGTAAAAGAGCCTTGGCTCAAAGGTATTAATTCCTAGATTTACAATAAACAATAAACAATAAACACTGGATACCACCCGTCGCTGGATACCACCCGTCGTTTAGGTTTTTAGATCCAAAAATCTGAACTCAGATCCAAAAATATGACCCCAAATCTGAGTGGAGATCCAAAATCCTAGTTTGATCTGATTGAGCTTTAATTCTGAGATGGACTGTGTTGGTGGACACTTGAATACCAAAAAGCACAATTCGAGCACCACTAGGTATTCATAGAACCATAGAATCTTGATGGTAGAAAAAGACCCTCAGACCCATCTAGTCTACCCTTTCCACCACTTTATTTATTCTGCCCCCTTTCCCATCCCCACACAGCCTCTTATGTCTGTCCCATGCAATCTTGAACTTTGACACTGTTCCGGCCCCCACCACAGCATTCAGAAGCCTGTTCCATGCATCCACCACCCTTTTCATGAAGAACTGTCCCCTCACGTTACCCCTGAATGCCCCCTTCCCCATAGTCTCAAACTATGCCACCTAGTTACTGCACCATCCTTCCTATGGACTAGATTCTCTGTCTTTACCTTGTTGATCCCCTTAACATATTTAAAAATGTATTCTCTTGGAAAGACATTCAGTCTGTCTGTCTCTCTCTCTCTCTACAAATGATACAACCATTTTAAGGTCTGAAGCATCATGGGTAGCAGCCTAAATCTGTGTGTTGGGCAGCCAGAAGACTACCAAAACTGAAGTTTCCTGATGAAAGGCATAAGGATTTCTACAGTTTAGACTGATAGAAACAAACTAGAGACACATTTTATGTCTTGGGTCTCTCCAGTGTAGTACCTGAAATATCTTAGAGAAGGACTAGGTCAGCCTCAAAGCATAACAGACATTTTATGAATTCAGAGGCTGTATATTAGAGAGGCAGCTAACCAGAGCTGAACTGTGTAAGGTGCATGAAAGGATGTGGATGAAACAAATGCCCTTAAGGTCTTCTTTGATAAAGTGATCCAGAGATTCTGTGACTACAAGTCAACATCTCAAATGTTTTATAAACAGCACTGGGCGACTGTTTCATCTTTGTCAGAAAATCAGTTTTAACTTATAAATCCAGCATATTTACAGCTTTTCCTTCATGGTTATGTAAAGAGACAAATGACCCATTGGGACTTAAGTTCTTGGCTAGCGGTTATGTGAATGAGACCAATGCACTGCTATATAATCCTTGTGATTTCTTTGGCTCACTAATTTTAAGATCTACTATTTTCCCATCCACAGATCAACCAGACAGCAGTGCCAGTGTGGAAATCTCCTCCAGCTTATCCCATAACACCAGTAAGCATCCATTTTTACTAACATTAGTAACTATATAACTACAGTAAGCTTTTCATTGCTGGGAGTTTGTAAACAAACTCATTCCTTTCCAAGCATTGCTTGCAAAATACATCATATGTGAGCTCATAAAACATGTTATGCTGCAATCTTTCTTTTTTAACTTTATTGAATTTTTATCATGTACAAACTCAAGAAGAGAATCACAAGTATACAGTTAGTTGATAGAGAAATACACAGCACTGACAGAATGTATTAGGCCAGGATATTTCTATAAGGAATGTAGTTGATTCATCAATATCTGTTTTTGTGTGCTTGGAGTCCTAGTTAGGTGGGGTTGGGTGTGGTTGGGTGTATGCTTTCTTGAATCATCAGACTCCACATGATGATCTTATTGGCTACAAAATTTGATTCCCAATCAAAAAAAGGATGTTTAAGCCTAGCCCAGTGGTGCTGAAGAAATATGATGCCACTTCCATGCAAGAGATCCAAGTTCTGGTAGCAGATCTGACTCCAATCCCAGGTTCAAGGGAGTCATGGGTGCAGCATAGACTGTGCCTTTGGTGTTGATCACTTGAGCCTGTTATCTGAGGTGCCTTTAACTTAGAAGAGGCTTGCTCACCATGGTACCTCTAGGGGTAGAGCCCTGCTCAAGTGGGTTTCAGTGTCTTCCTGATACCCCAAAAGGGTGGTAGCCCTATTCTGTTGCAGAGAGCATGAAAAGCCTCAGCTACATTGCAGAAGTATTCAAGGAAAAGTTCTGTCATGCGCATATCTTCAGTCGCTAGTACTATACCCGACAGCCGGCATTGTGCCATCAGGGGACACAAGTGTTTTTTCTCGGAGGGCTTTGCCCCCCACACTGCCCGCACTATAGATTGTTAACTCTGAGTCAGAGTTGTTTCAGGAAGGGGAGTGAACTCCCCAGAGAGAGCAGTGCCATCCAAACAGCAGACCATTACAGCAAACAGCCAATTCTGTCACTGTAATGCTCTTCACTGTTTTTCTATGGTTGTTTGAACAGTATACCCTGTACCAGAATAACATTGCATGTTGTGCAGGCACTATCCCACCTGACCATACTTAATCATTCACTGATCCAGTGAATCATTTAATATTACCAATCAGGCTCCCTGCCGAGGCAAGAACCACTCAGGCTACACTGTTATCCACCTTCAGTGGGCTCCCCAGTGTACAGGATCAGCAGATAATGATATTTACTAGTGGGTGTCCGCTATGGTGGCTATGTGGCTGCATTTCATGATTCCCAACTGCCCCATTGCAGCAGTGGGAGATTCAACAGCCTGCAGTGCATGTTAGAGCTTTTATAATCTCTGATCAGGTGTTTTCCAGGTCTGCTTTTCTCCAGGGACTAGATACAGTCCTCTGTGACTGTAACTTAGCCCAGGGAGGACAGTGGGACCAGCAAACAAAACATCAGAGCTTCTATAAGCTGTAATATGCACTGCAGGCATTTGAATCTCCCACTTCTGTGTACTGCACCGATGTCAGCTGCAGGAGATTCTGGGATTTCTATCAATATAAGAGATCAGCACACAACTAAGCAAAGTTATTTGGAAACAGTTTACTATAGTACAGTAAACAGTAAGCAAACCAAAATATCTTTGCACACAAAGTGCAGACTGGAACAAGTCACATACAGAAGTGTTGGGGCCCTTGGTGCTGACTGTTCCCCTTTAAGGACATTTTACTATGCACTCTTACTGCATTGTATCACTGTGCTGTAATTTACACTTCACTGCTGCTGTCTCAGTATGATTTTCCATGCACCTTTGCTAAATTGATATTATCACTGCACTGTGATGTGATTTACTGTGCACTTTTAATGCACTATATTTTCATTGCACTGCAATGTTTTATATATATATTTATATGTATATATATATATATATATATATATATATATATATATATATATATATATATATATATATATATATATATATATATATATATATATATATATATATATATATATATAAGTTCCTGTGGTAATGAGACTTGCCCTGCAACTTTATTGTATTAATATTGTCACTGTGCTGTAATAAGATTTACTCTGCACCTTTATTATATTGTTACTGTCACTGTGCTGTAATGATATTTCCCTGCACCTTTATTGTATTGCTGTTGTCATTGTGCTGTAATGAGATTTACTCTGTACCTTTGTTGTATTGCTGTTGTCACTGTGCTGTAATGAGATTTATCCTATACCTTTATTATATTGATGTTGTCACTATGCTGTAATGAGATTTACTCTACACCTTTATTCTATTGCTGTTATCAGTGTGCTATAAAGAGATTTATTCCGCACCTTAGTTGTATTGCTGTTGTCACTGTGCTGAACTGAGATTTAGCTAGTACCTTTACTGTATTGTTATTGTCATTGTGCTGTAATGAGATGTACTCTGCACCTTTGTTATATTGCTGTTGTCACTGTTCTGTAATGTGATTTACTCTGCACCTTTATTGTATTGCTGTTGTCACTGTGCCATAATGAGATTTACCCAGCACCTTTATTGTATTACTATTGTCACTGTGCTGTAATGAGATTTACTCTGCACATTTATTGCATTGCTGTTGTCACTGTGTTGTAATGACATTTACTCTACATCTTTATTGTATAGCTGTTGTCATTGTACTGTAAAGAGATTTATTCTCCACCTTTATTATATTGCTGTTGACACTGTGCTGTATTGAGATTTACCCTGTATTTTTATCTTATTGCTATTGTCATTGTACTGTAATGAGGTTTACCCTGTACCTTTATTGTATTGCTGTTGTCACTGTGCTGTAATGGGATTTATCCTGCACCTTTGTTACATTGCTGTTGTCACTGTGCTGTATTGAAATTTACCTTGTACCTTTATTGTCCTGCTGTTAACACTGTGTTGTAATGAGAATTACTCTTCACCTTGATTCTATTGTTTTTGTCCCTGTGCTGTAATGAGATTTACCATGCACCTTTGTTGTATTGCTGTTATCACTGTGCTGTAAAGAGATTTAACCTGCAAAGGTATTGTATTGCAGTTGTCATTTTGCTGTAATGAGATTTACCCTGCACCTTTATTGTATTGCTGTTATCATTATGATGTAATAAGAGTTATCCTGCACCTTTATTGTATTGCTGTTATCATTATGCTGTAATGAGACTTACCATGCAGCTTTATTGTATTGCTGTTGCCACTATGCTGTAGTGAGATTTATCCTGCGCCTTTATAATATTGCTGTTGTCACTGTGCTGTAATGAAATTTACCTTGCACCTTTATTGTCTTGCTGTTGACACTGTGCTGTAAGTAAGCAATAATCCCCAATGAAGGTGGCATCTAATGAAGAGTTAATGCATGGTTGGGACCGTTGTGGCACGAGGCTGGAGGCAGAGTGCGTACAATGGTCCAACCATGCATTAACTCCCCATTAGATGCCACCTTCATCGGGGATTATTGCACTTGTAACATGGCAAGTGCAATACTAGTATTTCACAGATGCTATTTTCTTTCGTATGCAACACTAATGAGGACAACTATTTATTGTACATCCACAATTATGCTTGCCCTCTCTTACTTTTTAAGCATTTCTCTGAGTGCAAGCGTGCATGTGCACGTTAAGCAACACATGTCGATTAATATAGTGGCGACTTTTTTTTTCCCTTTGACCTCTGCTGTTCATGTCAATAGTTCCATAACATATCGCTTGCACCTTCCACTTTCCTACTTGTGGTGCCGTGCTCTGTTTCTCATCCCTCATTTCTATGTGTTACCGGTGCTCTGCTGCATTGTGGACGATATCTGTCCCGTGCATAACTTACTATCCTCCCAGTGTCACACTTCTGTTCTCCGCTGCCTCGCCACCACGAGCCTGGCTATACCCACCAATAGGTGGCACTTTCATAACACCAGGGAACTATGGTTCTATTTTCTGATTGCTGTCTTTTCTTCTCGCATGCTGCTGGACTTCCAATCTCCTCCCACAATCCTTGTCTGCCTCGCGGACATTGCAGCACCCACCATGGCAGACTTTCCCCTTCTGGAGCTCTGTTACCTACTCCGCCTTCCTTTCTGCATGACTGTACACTTCCTCAGAGTTCCCCACCAACTGCCTTTTTTTCCCTCACCAGTCACTCATCGGTCCGACCGATAGAGTGGCGCTTTGTCACACCACAACTACCATTCTCCTTCTATGAGCGCGTTCATGCTCTCAAGACGGCATTATTGCTCTCAACATACTAGAGCAACATGGCATTATCGTGCCATAATGCCGTATTGCTCTTCTACCACCTGACGCTGTTGTGCCAATCCTATCCCTTTCTTTTGGTCCTCTTGTTTTACCCATGTTACAATGAGAATTACTCTTCACCTTGATTCTATTGTTTCTGTCACTGTGCTGTAATGAGATTTAACCTGCAAATGTATTGTATTGCTGCTGTTACTTTGCTGTAATTAGATTTACCCTGCACCTTTGTTGCATTGCTTTTATCACTGTGATGTAATGTGATTTACCCTGCACCTTTATTGCATTGTGTTGTCACTGTGCTGTAATGAAATTTACTTTGCACCTTTATTGTAGTGCTATTGCCACTGTGCTGTAATGAAATTTACCTTGCACCTTTATTGTATTGCTATTGTCACTGTGCTGTACAGAGGATAATGTATGGGGCTTTGTTAGTAACAATGTTGTAACCACTTTGAGATGTTACCATTACAACTGTAAACCTCGAAAGCGTAGCTTGAGAGGTTTACAAGGTTGTCATGATAACCTCGCAAAGCGATTTCAGCTCTGTTACTTAGCAAATTCCCATACGTTATTCTTTATTGTGTATGTGATTTTTGCGACTTCTTAATCAATGCCCCCCCGCCCCACCGTGAAATGACTAAGAACAACTAGGAAATGTAATGTCCACAACAGACTTCAAAAAGAAACAGCAGTTTTGTATGAAAATAAATAGGAAAAATCCAGTTGGACTACTGTCCTCCTAGGTCCCTCACCACCCTCCCAACAGCCCATACCCTTTAGCATGACACCAGGTTCTTAGCCATCCATTAAATTCCTCTATTCTCACCTTTCTTGTTGTGCTTGCCTTGGGCACTGGAAGTATCTCTGAAAAAGTTACTGATCTTCCTGCCCCCTCGCATAATTGTCCTAGTTCCTCAAACCTCCTCTGGACTATATCTACTGTCTTGTCAGACAGGTCATTCGTCCCAAGATGTATAATTAAATGAAGCTTGTCCCTACCCCTTCTAGCATATTTCAGAACAGACTGTCCCACCCTTTCTGCTGTCATTCCTGGCATGGCCTCCACCCAAATGTGACTATGCCTCTCCCCCTTGCTACCCCACCTGACTCCTCTTAGTATTGAGTCCTCCAGCACTAAGATTCCACCCCTCTTACTCCCTGCATGCTTCCATTCATCTCCATCTCTCTCTTCTTCCTCCTGTACATTATTTTCCCCCTTTTTTCCCCTGTTGCAATTCTCCCAGTAGAACTTCCCCCTGCTCCGGTTTGGTCCAGGCATTTATCAAATACTTCTCCAATTGCATCACCTCCCTCCTCCTTCTTCCCCCTAGCAGTGCAAAACTATTTTCTGAAGCCCCTTCACAAATGCCTACTTCCTCTCTCTTTAAAGTAACCTGTTTCCTCCTTTCCATTCCATGACTGTTGCCACTTCTTCTCCTCCCCTCCCAAGTCCCTGTTTCCTCCTTCTGTTTGTCTTTTTGTCTCTTGACCTGGTTTCCCTGGCAATTGTTCTTCCAGGCCTGGGCCCCTTTGTCTCCACTTCCCTTCTTCTGACCCTCTCCTCACCACTGTTGGCTAAAATTGCCCTCCCTCATCTCCCCTCCTCCCTCCTTCCCTCCAGTATTGGGCTAAACCCGCCTCCAGTCTGCCTTGCCTGTCTTAGTTCCTCCTGCAGACCCTCAATCTCTTTTCTAAGTTTCTCTATGTGGTTGCACACTAAACATCCCACCACCATCCAGGAAATGTTTAGAAAGATTGGTGCACCGCAGTTGTTGCAGCCTACCACCCTACCCATTGCTCTCACTGCCCACCAGCGACCCCCCACCCTTCCAGATGAAGGATATAAAACACCCCCCCAAGTCTCCCCTCTCCCCCTCTATCAGTGCAAAACATTCTTTTCCTTTTCTTAATTTCCCTTACCCCCTTTGTCGTACACATCTAGATAGATTGAGAAACTGCTTTTTACATTCCTATCCTTCCTGTCCACACCCAAAAAGAGACTTTAAGTAACTATTGCACAACCTTCTTCAAACTCCTACTCCTCCTTTCCACAATGCAAATAGCAATGCAAAGAAGTAACAATGAAAGCACCTTGTTTTGCAGTTCCTTCCCTTCCACTGAGAAAGTAGTCACCTCTTCACTCGCTGCTGTTCCTTTCCTGGATGTCTGCTTCTGCTATGACAGGTGCTTGTTCCTTGCCCTTTGGGGGAAGTGATGTCAGAAACCCTGATATAAAGGAAATCATGGCCCTGGGGCAGGTGGGGTGAGGGGCAGTGAGGGTGGGACCAGCCCGTGCCTTCCAGAACAATCAGGTAGCTGAGGCTCCTGGTCAGACCATTAGCTCCCTTCCCTCACTATGCACTAAACTTTGCAGCTAGTGAAGCCAGCAAAAAGCAATCACAATTCCACTCAAAGCACAAAAAATAGGTTTGCTACCAAAAGAAACAGGTCTTCAATTCAAACAGCCTCACCAACAACCCATCAAAATAGGCTTGAAATTAGAAGATGCAGGTCTCCAGTTCAAAGAAACAGCCCCAATAAAATCACACCAAATAGGTTTTAAATCAAAAGAAATAGGCTTCCCCAACCACAGCCTGCTACACAGTGAAACATCAAACAAAGGAGCCCACTTATAGCCACCAAAATAGGTTTCAGAATTCCAACAGCCCCAAAACAATACCCTGCTAGCCCCTTAGAATTAGTAAGAAAGAAAAGAAATGACCTTCTACCAAGTAAAATCCACAAGAAACAATGTAAAATCAGCAAGAAGAAGCTACTGTACCGGAACTGATCTGATCCCTTCCCCATCTGGTTACTTCTCAGCATGTCATCTTCTTGGCCATCCAGAGGGGCCTCGCAATGAAGTAAAAGAGCATCAAGGAAACCTGATTCAGGGCAAAAGAAAAATAATGTGTGTGCAACAAGGGAAAAAAATGCATTGTTTGGACATCGATACAATGAATTGGGTACAAAACAGCGTACTAGCGAACTGTGTTCTGGAAAAGGAATCTTGCGTAAAGTTAACATCCTGACTTGTAAGCTCTTCACTATGATGTACTTAAGGTAGGTTTATGACTTACGTCATAGCGATGAGATTATAAGGAAATTAACTGTTTGATTACAATACATAACAGGCATCTCCATATATTATAATGAGATTTACCCTGCACCTTTATTGTATTGCTATTGTCACTGTAATGAGATTTACCTTGCACCTTTATTCTATTGCTATTATCCCTATGCTGTAATGAAATTCACTCTGCACCTTTGTTGTATTGCTGTTGTCTCTCGGCTGTAATGTGATTTACCGTGCACCTTTATTGTATTGTTTTTGTCACTGTGCTGTAATGTGATTTAGCCTGCACCTTTATTGTACTGCTGTTGTCATTGTGCTGTAATGAGATTTACCCTGCACCTTTGTTGTATTGCTGTTGTCACTGTGCTGTAATAAGATTTACCCTGCATCTTTACTGTATTGCTATTGTCTCCATCTTTAATGTATTCCTATTGTCTCTGTGTTGTTATGTGATTTACCCTGCACATTTATTGTATTGCTATTGCCTCTGTGCTGTAATGAGATTTACTCTACACCTTTATTGTATTGCTGTTGTCACTGTGCTTTAATGAGATTTACTCTGCACCTTTGTTGTATTGCTATTGTCACTGTTCTGTAATGAGATTTACTCTGCACCTTTATTGTATTGCTATTGCCACTGTGCTGTAATGTGATTTGCCCTGCACCTTTATTGTATTGCTGTTGTCACTGTACTATAATGTGATTTGCTCTGCACCTTTGTTGTATTGCTATTGTCTCTGTGCTGTAATGTGATTTACCCTGCACCTTTATTGTATTGCTATTGTCCCTGTACTGTAATGAGATTTACCCTGCACCTTTATTGTATTGCTATTGTCACTGTTCTGTAATGTTATTTACCCTGCACCTTTATTATATAGCTCTTGTCACTGTGCTGTAATGAGATTTACTCTGTACCTTACTTGTATTGCTGTTGTCACTGTGCTGTAATGAGATTTACCCTGCCTCTTTATTGTATTGCTATTGCCACTGTGCTGTAATGTGATTTGCCCTGTACTTTTATTGTATTGCTATTGTCATTGTGCTGCAATGTGATTTGCCCTGCACCTTTACTGTATTGCTATTGTCACTGTGCTGTAATGTGATTTACTCTGCACCTTTATTGTATTGCTGTTGTCACTGTGCTGTAATGAGATTTACTCTGCATCCTTATTGTATTGCTTTTGTCACTTACTGTGCTGTAATGAGATTTACCCTGCACCTTTATTGTATTGCTGTTGTCCCTGTGCTGTAATCAGATTTACCCTGCGCCTTTGTTGTATTGCTATTGTTACTGCATTGTAATGATATTTACTCTGTACTATTATTGTATTGCTGTTGGCACTGTGGTGTAATGAAATTTACTGAGCACCTTTACTGTATTGTAATAACTGGCATCAGTTTTTTTCTATGGAGAAACCTAGTTATAATTTGACGTATAACCCGAGCTTTATAAGGGTGAACATGGGCCATGTTTCCCACATTGTGTGCATGCTTAGAGCCCTCTCATGCCAACAACAGGAGAAAAGCAACACTCATTTTCTCAGTACAGCACTGGGCAGGCAATGACTACACTGAGCTAGTCTCCACACTCATTCCACACTCACCAAAACAGGCTGTCTTCTTTCCTGGCTTCTTTTTTTTTTCTTTTCTTTTTTTTTTTTGATGTAAAATGAACCTTTCATTTCAGTTTGTGGTAAAGCAAACTAAGCTTGACCGCAACCGTTGTCACTGGTGGCTATTCACTGCGCTACTTAAAACATTCCACCTACTAGGACCGGTTCAAATAAACCTATAACAACAACAAAAATTCTTTACATGAGCAGGAAGACTTAACAAATTTAAAAAAATACAGTCTCCACTTTGCACAAATAAGGACATTGTGCACAGCATCACCATCTACTGGCCAGTCAAAATTACACATTCAGAAAATGAGATACTAAGGGCAGCAATTACATAAAACAATATATGACAGAGAGTGCAAAACTCGAATTTAATGCACACCCTTGGTGTGGGATACTTTGATAAACCTCCATGGGCTTTTCTCTTGGGGTTTATGTAGCATCCCACACCTCAGGTGTGTATTACACATGGAATAATGCATGGGTGGTGTGTTTAATTAGATTTTACACCCCCCAGGTGTTGGATGCTACATAAGCCCTGAGAGCAAAGCTCGAGGGGTTTATTTAAACATCCAACACCGAGGGGTGAGTGTAAAATCTCGTTAAACACACCACCCATGTTTTATTTTATATAAGGGGGAGGTGCTGATAAAGGGCAGGAAATTTCAAGCATCCCCCCACAAAATATGGCAGGTAGTAAGGTAAACACTGAGGTACAGAGCTCAACACAGGGCAGGACTGGGGTAAATGGAAAAATAGACAAGGACAATAAGAGCAGGGATGCGGGGAAAAAGGATAAAGCCAACATTAAATGGAGGGCAATGAGTACCAATGCCCATAGTCTGGGAAACAAGCTTCCTGAGCTAGTAGCCCTGATGGAAGATGAACAATTGGATATTGTGGCAGTCACGGAAACATGGTACACCAAGAACCATGACTGGGATGTCAACATACCAGGGTACACAATCTACAGAAGGGACAGGGACAGGGTAAAAGAGGAGGTGGAGTAGCTCTATACATAAGGGAAGGGATCAAAGCTACAGAACTAAAAAGTAAAGGGGAGGACAAGAGACACTCTGGGTCACCTTGGAGACAGGGAATGGCATCACAATCCGCACAGGGGTTGTATACAGACCCCTGTCTCAAGGGGAGGAAATGGACAACAAAATGAAAGAAGACATTCTCAAAATGGCTGAAAAAGGGGAGATACTGTTGATGGGGAACCTGAATATGCCAGATGTTAACTGGATAACATGTACTGCAGCCACATGCAAGAGCAGGGTCATTCTCGATGCCCTGCAGGGGCAGGCCTTAGACAGCTAGTGTTGAAACCCACTCGGGAGGGAGCAATACTAGACCTGGTACTCTCAAATGGAGAGAGGATCACAAATTTAGAAGTCAGTAGACATCTGGGAACAAGCGACCACTGCACAGTGAGCTTCACCATGAGCACAACCATGGAGATAAGCCATGCAAAAACAAGGATACTGGACTTTAGAAGGGCTGACTTTGGCAAAATGGGTGAATACCTGAAAAATGCACTAGCAAATGACCAAAAAGGAGGGGTGGAAGAACAATGGAGAAAAATCAAAACTGCCATCATAGAGGCAACAAGCCTTTGTGTGAAACAAATAAAGAAAACAAAGTGGAGTAAAAACACTATGGTTCTCAAAAGAGGTGGCAGGGAAGGTTAAGGAGAAAAAGGCTGCATTCAAAAAGTATAAGGAATCACAGAAGGAGCACAACAGGGAACTGTATCAATTAAAGCAGAAAGAAGTGGGGAAGGCAGTCAGACTAGCAAAGGCCCAAACCAAGGAAAAACAGCCAACTCAGTTAAGAAGGAGGATAAAACCTTTTATAGGTACATTAGGGAGCATGGAAAAGGGAGGAGGGATAGTGAAGATTAATAAAGGAGAGGGAGGTGGGCAGAGGGAGACAGTGAAAGGCAGAGATACTGAATGAATACTTTTGCTCAGTATTCACAAAAGAAGATGAGGAGGAGGAGTTACCTAAACCAGACAATACAAGCACTCTGGGTAGGGGTTGACACCAGTCCATTCACAGAAGAAAGTGTCCTGAAAGAACTCCTAAAACTCAAGGTGGACAAAGCAATGAGACCTGAGCGGATTCACTCCAGAATCCTAAAAGAACTAAGGGAGGACCTAGTGACACCACTGACCACGCTTTTTAACAAATCATGGCAGGATGGGGCAGTACCTGAGGACTGGAGGAGGGCAGATGCGATTCCCCTTCACAAAAGTGGGAGCAAGGCAGAAGCAGGAAACTACAGACCTGTAAGTTGCACCTCAGTGGTAGGGAAAATGATGGAATCACTTCTGAAAGAAAGAATTGTTGAGTACCTAGAGGCCAGCGGGGCACAGGACCCAAAGCAGCATGGATTTACAGCAGGAAGGTCATGTCAGATGTATCTAATTGATTTCTTTGACTGGGTGACCAAAGTAATAGACCAGGAGGGCTGTGGATATGGCCTACCTAGACTTTAGCAAGGCATTTGACACAGTCCCACACAAAAGATTAATAATCAAGTTAGCCAGCCTGGGAGTGGGTCCCAGGGTGGTAGCCTGGGTAGCAAACTGGCTGCACAACAGGACACAGAAGGAAATAGTGAATGGAACACATTCCAAAGAAAGGGGGATTACTAGTGGAGTACCTCAGGGCTCAGTACTGGGTCCAGTCCTCTTTAACATCTTTATAGGTGACCCAGTGGGCAATTACTACAGTTCGGGGGCTTTTGTGCATTAAACTGCCTTCCACCTTGTGCCTAACCTCCTGAGTGCTTTAGAGAATGCGGCAGAACTTCCAACAGCTGAGAGGGGCGGATTCCAAAAGTGCCACATCATCTGAAGGAGGGGCAGGACTGTTTAAAATGACTCGCACTGCTACTGCAGCTAAGGTGACCCAGTGTGCAATTACTACAGTTCGGGGGCTTTTGTGCATTAAACTGCCTTCCACTTTGTACCTAACCTCCTGAGTGATTTAGAGAACACGGCAGAACTTCCAACAGCTGAGAGGGAGTGGATTCCAACAGTGCCACATCATCTGAAGGAGGGGGCAGGACTGTTTAAAATGACTCACGCTGCTACTGCAGCTAAGGTGACCCAGCGTGCAATTACTACAGTTCAGGGGCTTTTGTGCATTAAACTGCCTTCCATCTTGTGCCTAACCTCCTGAGTGCTTTAGAGAACATGGCAGAACTTCCAACAGCTGAGAAGGGGCAGATTCCAACAGTGCCAAGTCATCTGAAGGAGGGCAGGACTGTTTAAAACGACTTGTGCTACTACCGCGCGAGTAGCGCGAGTGTGAGTGGCGCGAGCGCCACTCGGTACAAAAATTACAGGCTTAGTAAGGTTAACCTGAATAGTCTTCTTAAATTTATATTCATTTTAGAGGTTTCTACCTAACAATTTTTTGGGGAAAGTTATCTTAAGTCATTTGCACCCGTTTAGATAACACGCTGTCTATATTAACCTATTATATAACGAAGTATAAAGAAGTTTAGGTAAGTTTAAAGTTTATGTTATTTGATTTTTCATAAAGTAAAATAAATAAGGCATTGAGGGCTTTGTAACATTTAGTCTGTTAACTTAACAAAATGAATTTCATCCATAGGATGTTCCTGTATGTTTACATCATGACATTGATCTATGGAAAGCTAACCTCCGTGTGTCAATTAGAAATGACTAGTTCACTAGCATTGGTTTTGAGGACTCCTTGTATTGAGGGACTCACTCTAATAAATGAGGGTCAGATAATTAAGGGAAGGGGTAGAAACTCCTTTTCAAAAATAAGGATGCAGTTGAAAAAAAACAAATTACACATTGGGGCTAATGGGACAAGAACCAAAATTATTTAGAAATTGTTTATTAATTTCGGTACTGCTGAGTGGAGATATCAAAATTAATCCTGGTCCAGGGATTTCTGAACCAATGAAGATAATCCACGATAATGCCAGAAGTCTAAAGAACAAGATCGACCTATTTAAAACCTGGATCTATTCTAAAGCTCCAGATATAGTTGCTTTGACAGAAACATGGCTAAATGATAAAACTGATACTGAGGAAGTAAAACCAGCGGACTTTTTCAGTCATCGATTAGACAGGAAGGGCCATGGGGGGGGAGTCATTTTATTTACCAAAGGGGAACTTGGCCAGACCACAGTGCTATTTGCAAATCAAATTGGTTTAATAGATTGTTTATTGGTAAAACTTAATAATATGGATGTAGTTTTGGGAGTAGTTTATGCCCCTCCAAAAACAGCCACAGGAGAATTTGATAACCTTGCCTCAGTCATTCAAAAGAATTCAATGGGTTGTGAATTGTTAATTATCGGGGATTTTAATGCATCATGGGGTAAATCACGGGGACTAGCATTAGAAAACAGTTTTAACTCCTTGGAGGTAAAACAAAAAGTGCATTTTCCCACTAGGAAAACTTCTCAACAAAGTAATGGTAATATACTGGACTTAATATTCGTATCAGTAAGTATTCTGATTAAATCAATAGAAGTAAATCAACCTATTATGGGTGATCATAATTCATTAAGCTGTCTTTTTGCATTGGGGGACATAAACTTCAATAAATCACTAAACTTCCCAAGAAAAATAATGTGTAGAAATTGTATACATTATAATAAAGAAGTTTTTTGTTGCAAGATTATCTCAAGTCAAGTGGGACAGGATATTTCTAATTCCATCAATTGATTTAGCAGTCCAGGAATTCACAAAACTGTTTCTAGATGTTTGTAATGAACTAGCCCCCTTTAAAAAATGTGTACAGAGGAAATCACATGTGCCATGGATAACTGAAAAACTGAAGAAAATGATACGGGTAAAAGATCGCCTGTGGAAAATCTCTGGAAAAACCTTAAAAACTGAGGACTGGGATAAATATAAAAAGGCTAGAAACCATCTGAAATTATTAATAAGAAAACAAAAACAAAAATATTATGAAGACAAGTCGAAAAATACTACTGACAATAGAAAATTTTGGTCATTAATAAAATCTTTTGAATCCCCACAAAATCATGGTTCCCCCCATTCTAATGATAAATAGAGGTGTAATACAGTCAACTAAACAGTCAGCAAACATGTTAAATGACTACTTTGTAAATTTGCCTGATCTGAATTTTGCTGATCCAATAACTAGGGACTCAGGTAAATGGATAGTAAATTCAAATAATCATGCTTTTAGATTTAAGGGTATTACCTGTAGACAGGTTAAAACTGAGATTAGAAAATTAAGTTTAAAAAAAGCCTACAGTACAGATTTGATAGAAAATCGATTTCTTAAAGATGCCATACAAGTGATAGCACCAATTTTTACTAAATTGTTTAACTGGAGCTTGGTGGAGGGAATTTTCCCAGAGACTTGGAAAAGTGCAAAAATAATTCCAATATATAAAGGTACAGGAGATGTTTATAAGCCCACAAATTATAGGCCAATTGCTTTACTATCAAGTATTTCAAAGATACTAGAGAGATTGGTTCAAGAACAGTTAACTGATTTTATGGTGAAACATAATCTGCTAACTAAATTTCAATCAGGGTTTCAAAGGGGTCACTCCATGTCCACTGCACTCACCACCATGGTCGATGACCTGGCTACAAGGCTGGAGGACGGCCTGGCGGTGGGTGCGGTGTTCGTGGATTTATCGAAGGCTTTTGATGCGGTATCCCATGAATTATTGGGAGAACGTTTAGTTGACTTAGGTTTAATAAATGAAACTCATAATTGGTTCAAATCTTACTTAGAAAATAGAAAACAGCAAGTAAGTATTAATGGGGTCCTATCTAAGAGACTTTTGGTAAAGAGAGGTGTCCCACAGGGCTCAATTTTAGGTCCATCACTGTTCTTGATTTACATTAATAATTTAGTAGATGTAATACAAAACTCAAGTATTAACCTATATGCAGATGACACCCTAATGATTTCAGATGGTCGAACTTTAGTTGAATTGGAACAAAAGTTGCAAGCAGACTTTACCAGACTCTGTACATGGTTGACTAGAGCGGGCTTGATAGTTAACGGTGAAAAAACAAAATTGATGTTTTTTTCCAGGACTAAGTATAGATTGAATAGTAGTAGAGAAAACATATCTATAAAGACATTACAAAATGAAGAACTAGAGCAAGTATTAGAGTACAAATACCTAGGGGTTTTGATAGATTACGCCTTAAAATTTGATAAACATATTCTTGACACTATTTCTAAAGTAAATAAAAGACTGGGAACCTTTAGAAGAACAAGTTTTTGTATGAATAGATTAATAAGAGAAACAGTAATTAGACAACTCCTTCTACCCGTTCTGGAATATGGAAACCATGTGTATGGCCTAGCATCAAAAGGTCTTTTGCATAAAATTGATAAAATGTACTATAAGCTGGCTAGATTCATACTAAAAAAGGATTATAGAACTCATCACTGCCTTATGTTAAAAGATTTGGGCTGGCTTACCCAGGAAGCAAAAAGACAAATATCTTGGACTATGCAAATTTATAAAGTTATTTTTCAAAAGCAGCCAGAATGCCTGGGTGATAGATTAGAAAGGAAAGCCGGCCGTTGGTGCAGCAGTGGGATTTCGACTGCGGCGCGGCGACCCGGTTGAGGCGGATCCGGGTCATCGGAAGAAACGCCGGGAATGGGATCGGCGTCCGATGGGCAGCTCTCCCACTCCGGGGAGGGCGCGGTAAGCCCTCGCCGTGGAGATCCCTGGAGACTGGGGGTTCCACGCCAGCCGGCGCCGAGCATGGGGATGGAGGTGGGGGCGGAGTTGGCGCCATTGCACGCCCCCGCCTCTAGGGGAGAAAACCAGAGGAAAAAGATGGAGGGCAGGACCGCCGATTGATGAAGCCCTCCCCGGAGAGCCTCACATAGCCGCCGCCACTGCAGGACCCCGACTAGATACAGTTCCGGGGCCACGAAGGTGGCCCGCGGCCCGCCCTCGGGGGTAAGCCGGGGGTGACCGAGGGTCCTCAGCAGCAATCAGCGATGGCGGAGGTCTCCGGGTCGAGACCAGGTGGACCTTTCGTGGTCCGCGGGCAAAGAAGAAAAATAAAAAAAAGATTAGAAAGGAAAACATATGTTTATAGTTTGCGTAAAAATCAGGGCATTACTTACTTCCTAAACTAAAGAATGAATATAGTTATACGTTTTCCCGTAATAGTGGACAGAACATGGAATAATTTAAAAATATCTGCAAGTAATAAATTTAAAGATGTGAAAGCATTTTATTAAGTTTGAAGTTGGAATTAAGTACGGTCTTAGATGCTATGGTTAATTTAATATGTTTTACAGTAATTTGTATAGAATGAAATGTTATATGTAGAAGTGTTTACTATTTATTGTTATTAACATGTATGTGTCTGTATTGTCATACTAGTTTGTTCTTAACTAATGTTTAAAGGAATGTAAGACACAGGAGCATCTTGTAAATAGGACTTCATCCTAATGATGTAAATAATACCAACAATTCCTGTATAAAAATAAAGGTTTTTACTACTACTACTACTACATTGCAGAGGGTCTGGAGGGAAAGGTATGCCTCTTTGCAGATGACACAAAGATCTGTAACAGAGTTGATACACAAGGGGGGGTAGAAAAGATGAGAAGGGACTTGGCAAGGTTGGAGGACTGGTCAGACATATGGCAACTTAGATTCAATGCAAAGAAGTGCAAAGTAATGCACCTGGGAAACAAAAACCCAGGAGAAGAGTACACAATAGCAGAGGAGGTACTAACAACAACAAAATGGAAAGGGACCTGGGGGTAGTCATATCAGATGACCTAAAGGTGGGTAAGCAATGTGAAAAGTCGGTAAGGAGAGCCAGGGGGATACTGGGATGCATAGGAAGGGGCATCACAAGTAGAAAAAGGGAAGTGGTTATCCCTCTGTATAGACAGTTGGTGAGACCCCATCTGGAGTACTGCGTGCAGTTTTGGGACCTCATCTGTGCAAGGACATAGACAGGATGGAAGCAGTCCAGAGGAGGGCAACTAAAATGGTGCAGGGTCTGCAGCAGAAACCATATGAAGAGAGACTGAGAGGGCTTAATATGTATACTCTTGATGAAAGGAGGGATGGGGGGGACATGATAGAAACTTTTAAGTACCTCAGTGGAATCAACAAAGTCCAGGAGGGTAGCATCTTTCAGAAAAGAGATGTGTAAGAACAAGGGGCACAATTTAAAGATAGAGGGGAACAGCTCAGGGTAATGTGAGAATTTTTTCAGGAGAGAGTGGTGGATCATGGAACAGCCCTCCTGAGAGGTCGTTGGGTCTAAAACAGTGGAGGAATTCAAACATGCATGGGACAGGCACAAGGCAATTATAGTGGGGGGTTGCAGGAAGTAGGCTGTTGGTTAACTAGAATCTGCAGCTTATCCAGTAGGTAGGGAAATGGGCAGACTGGGTGGGCCTAGTGGTCCTTATCTGCTGTCAAAGTCTGTTTCTATGTTTCTATAATTGCGGGGGAGTATTTTCTTGCCACAGCAATTATAGAAAATAAAAATACATTGGTGTTCAGCCATGGTCAGGTTGGCATAAAGCGCGGTCCACTGTCCCTCGCCTGCTGAAAACTTTCTGGGTTCTTTTTTTTTTTTTAAAAGGTTTGCTCAAGGAGCCAGGTTACTGGTGAGAGGTGAGTGTTTTTTGTTATTTGCTTACGCCAAGAGTGCTGCTGGTGATGAAGTAGAAAACACCAAGGAAGGGAGGATTGGTGGTTTGCGTGGGGTGGAGCGATGGAAACCCAGTGCATGTTCTCTGATATGACCCATAAGTTATATCATTGAATTATAACTGGGTTTCCTAATGGGAGAAAACACTCCCTAGTTATATTCTCGTTATGCATTTCCCCCTATGTATTATTCTACATACCATTGTCACAGTGTTGCAATGAGATTTACTCTGCACCTTTATTGCATCAATATTGTCACTGCATTGTAATGAGATTTACACTTCACCACTGCTGTCAGTATAATTTATCACACAGCCTTTAATGTATGATTTTTTTCTTTGTATTGTATCATTCCCTATCCCCACCCTGGCTGCATCTGGAAATGAGCTGTTACCAGCTCAGTATGTCTTTCCTGTTGAAATGTTTAAAATGTATTAATAAATTACCATTATGTCAGAGGGGGAACTCTTTTTATAATGAATTAAGCTGTTGGAGATACCAATAGATCTTTAAAATAAGCCGAAGCCCCAATAGGAAGGCAGACATAAATGCCAAATACTAACTGGGAAGTGCTTTCTCCCATAGAGAAACACGGTTATCATTTTGCTGTTATAACTAGCTGGTTATAAAGGCAAACATGCACCAGGTTTCCCTTCTGCACATATGCCAGTCGTTGCTTTTCCCTTCCTCTTTCTGACCGCCAGTCCTCAGTGCCTCAGAGATCACCACCACTCTGAGTCGGTGATAAGTAAAAAAAAAAAATGTGGCTAAAAAACTGTTTTGAAAGGGATTGGCTTTTAAAACAAACAAACAAAATGGGAAACATTTTATTTTCTCCATGAGCTGCTATGGACAACTCTAAAACTGGACCAGTCCATGGCTCCATGGAGATGTTTGTTTATTTTATATAACTGCTGTGGCAAACAAACAATCCCCAGCAATTATATAAAATAAAGGATGGGTAGGGGGTTTAAAACTCATATTTTATACCCCCTAGGGTGGGATGCCTTAATAAACTACTTGAACTTCGCTCTCAGGGTTTATGTGGCATCCCACCCCTTGGAGGTTATGTAAAATCCTGATTACAACTCCCTACCCATCCACTATTTTCTATTTATCAAGACACAATAACCAAATGGTGCATCTGACCACAAGTGACTCAAGCTTGTTATTAACTATACACCCTGCAGCTCAGGACAAATCATTTATGCTCCCTCACCATTCAATACCAAAATGTTATACCCTTCCCCCCATCTTAACATGGAAGCAGTGACTTGCATTGTAGTAAAGAGTCAGAGCTAGCTCCAGCTTAACTGCACTGGCCTCCATCCTTTTCATCACTTTCTTTCCTATTATACTTTGTATAGTATATGGTTCAGGCTTATTGTGTATGGAAAACAATGGTTTTCCAAATTTTGTTGTTGAACAGTTCAAAGGTCAGAAAAGTTGCTGTACTGTCATTCTGATGTCACATCGATAGTACAACAATGTTCCAGCCTGGAACTGCCACCTGATTAGTGGAAATTATGGCTCCTCACAAAAAAAATTCGATAAAAAATGGTGACGCTGCTTAGCGAGTGGACAGAAGGGCGGTTGAAAGAAAGTTTGGTCACAGACTGCCACAGTCGGCTCTGTGTTTCCAAACGTTCAATTCATCATTTTTTTTAAATAAATGCCACTGTTTTTGTTCAGTGTTGGGAACAGAGAAATGGCAGTGAGTACCGGGATCTTTAGAGTCAGGAGCACCGCACATCTGTAGCAAGGACCAGGAGCAACCAGGACCATGAACACAAGGTATTAAACCTCATTAAATGAATGTCTCCAGCCGCCCGTTGGCGCAGCGGTTGGATTTCCACTTGTGACGCCGGCGATCCGGGTTCGGGAACAGACCCAGGTCACCAGAGGGCCGGCCGGGGAGAGAAGGATTAAGCGTCTTTTGGACAGCTCTCCTTCTCTGGGGGGAAGGCAGGGCAGCATTCGGCGAATGAGCGGCACCTAGTGGAGGCTGGGTGGCCGCACCACGTCAATGCTCATCAGCACGTCAGGATGGGGTGGACGCAGGTCGTCATTGCATGTCCCCATCCTGCTTAAAGGAGCTTAAAAAAATCCTGAACCTCGCCGTCTTAATGGCACTCTGCCCCTGGGTGCCCTGATTAGCCTCTGGAGCCAATCCCGACTAGTTACAGTTCGCGGCCCGATAGAATTGAATGCATATTGCTATCTCTGGAGGGTAAGCCAGAAGGATGACCGAGGGGAAGCAGTCATATCTGGAGGTGGGGGCAGCAGGGGTCCGTGACCGGAGCACATAACTCCGACGGGAGTAGTAGGGGCAAAAAATAGATAATTAAAAAAAAAAAATGAATGTCTCCAGAATATAGGGGAACCATATACTATACAAAATAATGGATGGGTGACTATCCACAACTAAGGCTGTGTTTCCCCATCTTGAGAGTTGATGACATCATGGAAACCTCACGAGCTTCACTCTCGAGGTCTCTATGATGTCATCAGCACCCCATCCACGTCCATCCACTGTTCTATATATTTTACCCCTACATTAAGCCATAAGTCCTCCTTCCAATTTGTCAATATCCTGTAATATCCCACCTGTGAAAACTCCAGAGTGGTTGTTCCTCAGACCACTGACCATGGATTATTTTAATACTAGTTCTGATCCAGGGTTTGTGTACTATGAGAATACTCACCTTCAAAAGCTACTGCACTCTGACAAACCTAAGGGCGAGACATTTAAAAAAGTGCACTTTTAATGGAATTCAGATCCAAATGTCCTATTTCACAGTCCTATACTCCATCCACTAGACCATACCGGCTGCTGTTGTAAACGGTTATGGTAACATGACATACATTAGGGATACAAGAACGGACCATGGGGCAGTACTGCTTGTAAATGGGTTCTGAGTCAATGGTCAGGAAGCATTTGATCTACACCCCTAAAACCAGGCCCCATGCAGCCTTTGCTTCACTGTTCCACCCCAGTACATAGCAACCTACAACTTATTCCCCCTAAGGCAGTATTCTAAAGACTCCACATATTCTGAGGGAGAATCTTATTTGACTGGCAGAGCAGAGTTGGAAAACTCAAGCAAAGATGAGTCTGACACTGATGGATTATCTAGGGGCGTTGGGGGAGTAGGGAGACTTTCTCCACCTATGACTCCCCTCAATGATTTTTCCACGAAACCCCTTCCAACCATGTACTCAGAAGCATGGTGCAGACCAAGCCAGCATAATTGCCTCATGTCATGCGGCCACACTCCACTGTAACTCCCATGCAGCCCAGCTCTAGATATATGATGCCACCATATCATGCCTCAGGAAAAGGACTCTGCTGTAAGGTCCTTTCTTGAGCTACAGTATATGTTCTTTACAGTATGGATTGGAGAATTGGTTTGGATATGTTCAGAACCACTCATAACCTATGCCATTTTCTGTAAAAAAAAATATCATCAGAACCTTTTTCAGGTTCTAGTAACATTTAAAGCACAGATTTTAGAGCATTATATACTTCCCAGCAGGTCTATATCTAGTATGTAGGGAGGTGGTGGAGGTAGAAAGACCCATGAGAAGATGGAGATAGCATAGTAACATAGAAATATAGGAGGTAACGGCAGATAAGGACTGTGTTGCCCACCTAGTCTGCTCCCTTTCCATACCGAATTCAATTCCACAGACCCTAGTTGATCTGCAGCTTACCCTCTCTTCCCTTATGAGAGTACTCTTATGTCTACCCCATGCAGTCTTGAATTCCCCTACCCTTTTTGTCCCCACCACTTCCTCAGGGAGGCTCAGGCTGTTCCAAGCACAGATTCATAGATTGCGAAAGAAGTCAGTTTGCGGTAGCCTTTATCAACTCGTCACATATCAGTGGTACTGCGTAACCAGTTTGTTGTCCATGTAAGCATCTAATGCTTTTTTGAACTGATCCATTGTATTACTGAAGACAGCTGATTTTGGCAGGGTGTTCCAGTATGATACTACCGTGTGTGAACCATCTTCCTCTTTTATGTGACCTGTAACTTTTTCCCTCAAGTTGTAACCCATGTGTTCTGGTTGTTCTGCTAATTACATTTTTACATATTCCTGTAGTTTCCCACAGTTTTTTATTCTGAAAGGCACCTTATTTGGTCAAACCTTATGTTTTATTTGCAAGTTCTCAGTCTTTTTGTTGTTGTCCTTTGTACTCTTTCCATCAATTTAATGCTTTCTATACTCTGTGGTGCACAAAATGGCACACAGTACTCTAAGGGAGGTCTCACTAATGAGGTGTAAAGTGGAATGATTACTCTTGCATCCTTGTCATGACATGCTTAAATATGCATCCCAAGAGTCTATTACATTTTTTTCTATTTCTGTTAATGCCCCCAGAATTTCTAGCCTGCCCACAACTTCTATACCAGACCGCTGCAAGCCCAGGACATCCCCCATGGAGCCTTGGCTATACCCCCAGGTAGGGACAAGGTGAACGGCTTCCCTCATAACTTTAGCATTTCATCCGGCTGTCCTCTGAGCCACAGGCCTGGTGGGTAAGGTGATGGTCCTCCATCAGCGGCTGGCTGGTGACGTACTTTTTTTCGGTGTACCATCACTGCAGCAATTCCCCCATCACAAAGACCATCATAGCGACAGGAATCAGGCAAAACCCGCACATCACTGTGATGGTCTGTACAGTTCCAGAGACTGCCTTGCAAGGTGTATCCCCCCCCGGTCCAACTCTGACTTGGAGATAGAATCCTAGAGACTGGGGGGTGTGGGGGATTTGAGGGGTGCAGCCCCCGATAGACATTCGGAGGCATCCCCAACACTGCACTGCTAACACTCGGCACCGCAGCTGTCACTGTCAGGGACGGCTCCATGCTCGCCATAGTGGCGGCATGGTAAAACCCTTTTTTTCCTCATATTTCTCATGCAGGTATGATGTGCATGTGATGTCAAGAGCCACCGGCGTCCATCATGCCTCCCCCAGCTGGACTTCAGCTTGCGGTGCCTAGCTGCCAGAGTGATCAAGCACAAGTGGTCCTCACCCTTCCATCCGGAGGAGGGAGCGATCCATGGACACTCAAGCCCCCAACCAGCCCTCTGACACCCCGGGCTTGTTCCCGATTCCAAGTAACTGGCATCACAAGTGGTAGCACTACTACTGTGCCGGCAGGCCAGCTCTATTACATTTTTTAACCATCTCACTGTCATGTGTGTGTCAAAGGTTAGGGTATTAGTAATAGAAATGCACAGGCCTTTTTCACTTATGGTAGATGCTAGTATCCTATTATTCAGCTTGTATTCAGTCATTATATTATTATTATTATGTCCTAAATCCATGACTTTGCATTTCTCCCCATTAAATTCCAATCAATGATTCCCTGCCCAGATTTCTAACTATTGCAAATCTTTCTGAAAATGTGCTGCTCCTTCCCAGTTATTAATTATGGCTCCAATTTTAGTGTCGTCAACATACATACATAGCTTGCTGACATCTGCATTGTGGAAACAACATCATTAAACAGTGTTGAGCCCAGCACAGACTCTTGCTGCACCCTGCTAGTAACTGCCCCACTCCGATCGGTAACCCTGGATACACACCCTTTGATTTCTATTATTCAACCATGATTCAACCCACCACACAATTCATGGATGAATTTCCAGTCTAGTGAGTTGATCTACAAGCTCCTTCTGTGGGACTGAGTCGAAAGCTTTAGAATAGTCAAGGTAGAATATATCAACAGGTAACCCCTTGTCTAAGGCACAGTTTTCTGGTTCGAAGAATTGCATAAGATATGTCAAACAGGATCTTCCCAAGCAAAGCCCATGCATCCACCACTCTTTCCATGAAAAAGTACTTCCTCACATGAGCATACCCCCTCTAGCCAAATTTCATGCTCTTTTGTTCTTGTATACCTTCTTTTCTGAGAGATGCTACCATTCTGTACCTTGCTTATTCCCCTGAGGTACTTGAATGTCTCTTTCATGTCCCCCTCTCTCTCCTCCAGGCAATATATATTGAGGTCCCCTAATATTTCATCATATGACTTTTGGTGCAGTCCTTGCAGCATTTTTGTTGCCCTTCTCTGGACTGCCTCTATTTTATCTGTCCTTCCAGAGATGAAGCCTCCAGAACTGGACATAGTACTCCAGATGTGGTCTCATTAGTGAACTATACAGTGGCATAACTATGGCAAGCTGTTAGGGACATAATTCATAATTTCTGGCTGTATAGTAAAACACATACTGTACACTATATGGTGAAATACATACATCATTTAGTGATATACATTATATAGTGAAATGCATACACAATGTAGTGAACCACATATAGTATCTACTGAAATATATACATCATATAGTAAAATACATATACTGTATACTGAAATACATATATTATATAGTGAAACACATATGCTATATAGTGAAATGCTTACTCTGTATAGTGAAATACGTACACTATCTACTGAAATCCACATACTGAGTACTGAAAATCCACATACACTGTATACTGAAACAAATGTACTATGTACTGAAACATATACACTACCTATTGAGATACATACACTACAGACTGAAACATCCATATAAACTATCTACTGAAACAAATACTCTATATATTGTAACACATACACTATATATTGAAAAAAAATCTTCGTACATTACATACTGAAACAAATACACTATATATTGAAATGCATACACTATACACTGAAAAAACACATACACTATATACTGAAACAAATATACTATATATTGAAACATCTACACTTTATATTGAAATACATACACTATCTAGTGAAATAAATACACTATGCACTGAAAAATCTGCATACACTATATGTTGAAACAAATACGCTACATGGTGAAACACATACACTATATATTAAAACACATACACTGTAGACTGAAAAATCCACATACACTATATACTGAAACAAATAAACTATATACTGAAATGGACTACGTTCTGAAACTACTCATCCCCCTCCCCCACCCCCTTGAATGGCCTGCAGCTGAACTGCTTGTCTGCTGCATTCAGTTAGCTGCTGGCTTGATGAGAGGATGTTTTTGAAACTGCAGAGCAGGTAAACAAAACAGGGCTATCTCTTATTCTACTTCTTTATGGGATTTTACATCTTGTTTTGCTTGCACACCTTTAATCAAATTTCAGAACATTGTGATGTCACAAGAAATGTTTAGAACTAATTTAAAATGCTCTAGTTTATTCTTTTAAATAAGTGCTGCCTTCATTTACTGTTAGACACTTTCGTATAGGAAGCTAATACTTAGGATATTCCTAACATACCACTCTCATACCATATAAACAGGGAACTGCATGCATTTTTCTAAGTTAAAATTGTGATTAGATTTATGTGCAATAAATTACTGTGTTGGTCAAGCAACTTATCTGAGCTGAATGCTTGGGAAGTGTACTGCAGGAGCTGTGAAAGTGTAAGTCAAAAGCTTTCATAGTTTGTACTCTACTGAGTTAGTTTTGATTTAGTTTTTGTTTTTATTTGAATGTTTTGTTTAATAAAGGTTCTTGGTTAAGAAAAATATATATATATTGCAGCAATCGCAGGGCCCAATTCTCATCAGGAGCTCAGCTGGCATATGCATCATTTGCACTTTCTGTTCTGAATAACTTCACTGTGATGCCTCACTGGTGGCTCTCACAGCTCCTAACCTCCCCATTACATATCTACAGAGCATTGCAAGGTGAACAGAGCTTTTCCAGGCACTTGGTCTCCACTAATAAACCTGCCCTGGTCTAGTCTCATAGTGCATAATTACACTGTTTATGTGGTATGACTGTGTTATTGAGTCTGAGATTCCCAAACTGTGTTTTATTTCTTTTTCAAATGAGATGTTTATCTTCTAGGTCACCCACTGACCCCCTTGTGCACTGGTCTGTCCATCCACATCACCCAAAATCACCAGGACTTACCTGCTCTGAGAGATCCCATGGCCTCCCCCCCCCCGTGGTGGGGCCATGAGGGAGAGAGCCACTCACAAGGAGCCACATATTCAGGAGCAGAGCCTGATTAGTAATGCAAAGCATGTGGCAGGTTGGTGGGTTATTTTGCCATTGGAGGTTTTCTACCTTTGGCTTATCCCCTGGGCCATCAAGCATGCAATGATGCCAATCCAATTAAAGGCAAGTACTGCTTTGTGCTTGCCTGCCTGAGCCCTGCCAGCGTTCCTCACCTAGGTGGCTGTTAAAGAGCGGGGTGGTCAGACTCCCCCTCCCTGAGAGGACAGCAGTCCCAGAGATGCTCAGTCATCTCTCCTGTCAGTTAACGTCTGTTTGACCCAGGTCCTCCCCTGAAACTGGGCCACTGGCATGGGAAGCAGTACAGTTACCACTAAGCCTAAACTAAACCACTAAACCAGACTGCATTTTTATAAGTAAATAAAAACAGCACTCGGTTGAAAGAACAAATTGTATTTTAGCTACAGTTGTTATAAATATTTAAGACACATCACAATGTTTTGAAGCTGATTAAAGGTTTTCCAAAGAAAATAACATAAAATAATACATAAAGATGTGGAATAAGATAATCCATTTTTGTTTACTTTCTGCATCTTAAGAGTCATCGACAGGGGATTTTTAGTCAATTAGGGTCCCATTTTCAGAAGGTTAGCGGAATGATAAACATCTAAGCACTGTGCCATGTGGGAGAACCGCATGGTTGAACAGGTGCATATTTAGTAGCCCCCAATGCTAACCTGATCATGTGCATGTGCATATGTACTACTAAAGCCTTGTAAATGAGGGATCCCCTCCTGTGTACAGAGCACAGTGCTATATAAATGGTTTTGAAAGTGCTTAACAACTGAAATTGCAATACTGTTTACTGCTTCCAAAAGTCCTGCCCTAATTTGAGCACACAGTGGTGCATATTGTCACCCTACCTCTGGTCACCATTATGATGCTCCCAAGTAGTATACCAAAATGATCCTTGGCATGTAAAGGTTCTACACCCCTGATCGCAGTTTAAATGGCTCCAGTTATTATAGTAAAATGATCCTTGGTGTCTAGTGCCCCCCACCTAGGTATACTAAGCTGGGAGCTCATTTCTAGGTGCATCCTGGGGGAAGGGGAACTTGTACAATTGGGCCTTAGGTAGCACAAAATTTCAAAATACATAACATACATGGAGCAGAGTGGTACAGAACCACAAAGTACATTGGGAATAATACATGCAAGACATGAGAACTTGAGTGATAAGCAAACAATCAACAATGCATATACAGTGCAGTCAGGAGCCACAAACATATGCTGGCAATCAAATACAGAGCAGTTTAAATCAACACTGGCTATAAACATTTGTGCATAATGCCTAGAGTGGAAGCATAAGCACCAAATTATAGCTGTACCTAAACTGGAAATAAGTCATAGGAGAGCAAGAGGGAAAACTAGAGCTAGTGCAGGAGGGAGAGGTGAGATCTCTGAAGTGGTTTGAAAGAACCCATGAGAAGGAGATTGATAAATGGCTGGGGCATGGGAGTTCCAGATTTTTGGGAAGTGGTGGCTGAATGTGGCTTTGCCGACGGTTGTGGAAACTGAAGGGACTGCTAGGGTTTGAATATTTCAGCTTCTGATAGTATGGCTGTGGGGGGACATCAGAGAGATAGGAGGGTAGGGAAACAAACCAGATTTGCCCACAAAGCTGGCACAGTGGGCATGGTGTCTGTTCACAAGAAAAGAAAAGGAGAGAGATTTATAAATAGAACAGAGGTGAGTCCAAGAAGGATAGTCGAGAGTGTAATGGCAGAATTGTTGAAGAGTGTGTCCAGTCTGGCAAGGGTAGTGACTGGGGCTATGCTTTAGATCACATCACCATAGTCAGAGATTTGGAGGATCATTCTCTGGATAATAGCACAGTATGCTGGAGGTGGGATACAGTCACAGTTCCTGTAAAGTGCACCAAATTGGGGTGCAGCTTTTTGACTATAGTATCCACTTGTTCAGAAAAGTTTAAGTGCTGGTCTAGCCAGATACCAGATAACTAAAGGTGGTAACATCCTCCACAGGGGAGCCATCCAGGGTATGGGAAGTAGGAAGGGGAGGGAACCTAGAGAGTCTGTGCCTTGTGCCAAAGGACATGGAGACAGTCTTCTTGGCATTGAGGAAAAGCTGATTTGTGTGTGGTCAGGGCTGAACTTGATCAAAGTCCAGCTGGAGTCTGTGGGCCTGCTATGAAGAGGACCGTGTCATCCGTGTACATGTGAATGGATGCAGACAAGCATATAGAGGGGAGATCATTAAGGAAAATGGAGAAAAGTAGTGGGCCTAACACAGATCCTTGTGGGACCCAAGTGGATACAGGCAGGGAGGAGAGAGGAGGGGGTCACCAATTTTGACTGCTTGGGTCCTACCCCATGGTAGCAGTGGAACAGTTGATGGCTAAGTCAGAGAGGCCTGCAGCATGGAGTTTGGCTAATAATTGGGGTGGTAGACAGGGTTGAATGCTTTGGCTAGATCAATGAAGATAGCAGAGGCTGTGATCCATACCATTATGGATGGATTTGGTGAGCCTGAGCAGGGAGATGGTGGTGGAGTGATTTTTGTAGAAGCCAGACTTGTATTGGGTGAAGAAGGAAGAGGAGTCCAGAAAGGGAGAGAGTTCTGACAAGATAATGTGTTCCTGTATTTTGGAGGGAGGAGAGAAATGAGTCGATAGCTGTTAGTACCAGATGGGTCACCACCTTTTGGAGGAGGAGTAACAGTGGCAGTCTTCCAGTCAGCAGGGATGGAGGAACACCAGAAAGAGAAGTTAGGGAGGTCAGCCAATGGGGAGGAGATTACAGAAGCAGAGAGATGGAGGAGCTTGCTATCCAGGCCATCTGGGCTCTTACCATTGGAAGGACTAAGGGCGGGAAATGTGTCGGTGATAAAGGATGGAGTTACTGGACAGAAAAAAAAACAATAGGGGAAGGAAGGAGATGACAATCATGCAGGCTGGCAGGGGTGAGAGGGAGGTGAGGAAGGGGAGAGGGAGGAGAGGAGAGAGGAGGTGCAGGTGATGAAAAGGAATTACATCTCTATGGTGATGAAGGAGAGGTTAGAGATAGGGGTGTTACTGACTTTGAGGACAGGCAAAGGAGTGGGAGGGGAGAAGAGATTGTGACAGCCTTCCAAAATTTAGACAGGTAACTATGACCGGGAGCTCCGTCCACTCTTGAGGACCGACCTTTTCTTAAATCTGTTGCAACAGTTCTTCTATTTCTAAGCTTAATCTATCCTGTACTATTTCTAGTCCATAAGGTTGGCCACCTGTGGGCACCCCCCCCTTCTCCCTCTCTTGACTATGCTATAGTGTCCTCTTTAATTCTCCTCTTCCCTCTCAGGTCCTCGTACAGGAAGGCTATTGTGGTGACCTCCAGATGTATGTAAAATAGGTTGTGTTTATTGTTGTTGGATTTAGCATGCAATAGCACTATGTTATAAAATACCTTAATGTATATACCTTATGTTTATGAAACCTGTAAATACTTAAAATACCATGGCACTTGGTGTTTTGATAATGGTAAAAAGTACTAGAAGAAGAAGAAGAAGAATCAGCATTTATATAGTGCTTTTCATGCATCCAAAGCGCTTTACAAGCAATGCTAGACTGGTAGTGAAGTGACTGAATGTGTGGTGGCTAGGTGTACTAGGTGTCTATTATAGAAATTAAGCTAGTTGTGCTGTTTAAAATGCTTTGAAATTAATGTAAACTGAAAAAGTCTAAATGTCATGATGATTTGCATATATCCCATGATGCAGTACATTATGGAAGTATGTATGATGTTGTATTTATTTGAAACTTTATTTCTTGCCAATGCCTTTTGGGGTAACTGTTCTTTCAGTGATTCTGCATTGAGGTTCTTTGTTTATAGCTTGTTTTGTTTTTCTTCTTTTTTGGGCCCCCACTATGTAAGCAAATGAGGGCTTGCATAAGGGTTATGGGTACATATTAGCTAGTGGATGAGATCAGAAGGTACTGGCTAAGAGCAGAGAAAGGATAGTCAAGTCTGTTGCTGCAAACTGATGTGCTGAAGAAGAAATATGCCATTGCAAAAGGTTATTTCTTGTATTGTGAATAAACATCACACAGAGATTGTGTGTTGAACCTGAAGTTGGGTGTCTGGTCCATCTGTTATCCCACAACTCCTCCACAGTAACCAATGTTAGTACTGAAGTTAGATGTAAAATACTCACCTTTGGCATGCTTATTGCTGTGGTACAGGTGCTGAGGAGGTGATCATACCTCTGGAAGCCATGGGGGATGGGTTATGTTTATTTTCTGACCAGGCCAAATCATGCACTTGCAAGTAAGCTATGAGCTCAGCCATGATCTAGGGGAGGTGAGGGACCTATTCTCATGTCCTGCTCTGGGGGGCATGACAGTCCCATATTTTGAGGAATTTTGTTTTGAAATATGTTAGCATGGAGTCAGTGGAGCAGACCAATGAGATTGGGGACCAATCAGAGCGGCTTAGGTCATGGCGCGAGGTGAGGTCCAGGTTTGAAGGAAAATATAAGCAGTGTTTTGGTGGGGGTGAGGGGGCTTTAGTTGAATGAGAGGCAGCAGAAGGTTGTGATTATGGTGTCAAATCAGAAGAGAGGGAAGTCAAGAGTGGAATGCCACAGGGATCCATCCTGACTCTTGTATGCTCATTAACAATGTTTGAGAATGAATCTGGGTTTGTTTCTCTTTGAAGATGACACCAAGCTCATGGGAGAGTAGTGACAGGGGAAGTAGGAAACTGCAGAGTGACATGTAAAGATTAGAGAGGTGGTCTCAGGTTTGGCAGTTGAAATTCTGTGTCAAATGCCTTCCTAGACTTTAGCAAGGCATTTGACACAGTCCCACACAAAAGATGAATATTCAAGTTAGTCAGCCTGGGAGTGGGTCCCAAGATGACAGTCTGGGTAAAGAACTGGCTGGAGAATAGGACACAGAGAGTAATAGTAAATGGAGTCCACTCTGAAGAAAGGGGGATTACTAGTGGGGTACCGCAGGGTTCAGTATTAGGACCGGTCCTCTTCAATGTCTTTATAAGCAACATTGCAGAGGGCCTAGAAGGAAAGTATGTCTTTGCAGATGACACAAAGATCTGCAACAGAGTTGATGCACAAGGTGGGGTGGAAAGGATGAGAAGGGACTTGGCAAGGTTAGAGGAATGGTCAAATGTGGCAGCTTAGATTCAATGCTAAGAGTGCAAGGTAATGCACCTGGGAAACAAAAACCCAACGGAAGAGTACACAATGGGGGGTGAGATACTAACAACAACAAAAATGGAAAGGGACCTGGGGGTAGTCATATCAGATGACCTAAAGGTGGGCAAGCAATGTGAGAGGGCAGCAAGGAGGGCTGGGAAGATACTGGGATGCATAGGGAGAGGCATCGCCAATAGAAAACAGGAAGTTATTATCCCTCTGTACAGATAGCTGGTGAGACCCCATCTGGAGTACTGCATGCAGTTCTGGAGACCCAATCTCCACAAAGACATAGACAGGATGGAAGCTGTCCAGAGGAGGGCAACTAAAATGGTGCAGGGTCTGCACGGAAGACATATGAAGAGAGACTTAAGGAGCTTAATATGTATAGCCATGAGGAAAGGAGGAGAGGGGGGACATGATAGAAACTTTCAAGTACCTCAAGGAATCAACAAAGTCCAAGAGGTAGCATCTTTCAAAAAGAGTGTGTAAGAACAAGGGGCACAATTTGAAGGTGGGGGTGGCTCAGAGGTAATTTAAGGAGTATTTTTTCACAGAGAGGGTTGTGGATGCATGGAGCGGCCTTCCGGAGGAGGTTGTGGAGTCAAAAACAGTGGTGGAATTCAAGCATGCATGGGACAGTCATAAGGCAATTCTAGGGGTGGGGTAGGAAGAAGTAGGCTGCTGGTTAACTAGGATCTGCAGCTTATCCAGTAGGTAGGGAAATGGGCAGACTGGGTGGGCCAAGTGGTCCTTATCTGCCATCAAATTCTATGTTTCTATGTTTCTATTCAATGCCAAAAAGTGCAAGGTGATTCACTTAGGGGACAAGAACCCACAGAGTACCGGATAGGAGGGGTAGAGCTGACCACTACAGCTGAGGAAAGGGACCTAGTATTCATCATTAGTGACTCCCTCAAACAATCAAGCTAGTACAGTGAGGCATCTAGTAAGGCAAATAGAATACTAGGATGTGCCAGAAGAGGTTCTGGTAGTAGAAGAAAAGAGGTTTACTGCCTCTTTATTGATCACTGGTGAGGCTGTACTTGGTATACTTTTCAGAGTTCTGAACTTCTGAAGACCTCACCTCAGAAAAGATAAGGACAAAGGGTGATCAGGATGATTCAGAGCTGACAGGACACATTGTATGAGGATCAGCTCAAGGCACTGAACACTGGAGACCAGAGAAGAGAGGAATGATATGATAGAGACCTTCAAGTTCCTGTAAGGAATAAACAACGTGAATGGAGAAGAACTACTTAGCATTAGTAACAGTTCAAGGGCATGGGGGCACAAGTAGAAACTGATGGGAGGGAGGTTCAAGAGGGATATTGGAAAGTTTTATTTTCCAGAAATGGTGGTGGAAATGTGGAATAGTTTGCCAACTGAGATGGCAGGCACCAAAATCATAAATGGTTTCAAGCATGGCTGTGAAAAAGTGAAGAGTATAATGGTTACTCAGGCTGATAGTAGTAGAGAGGGGAACAAGTGAGTGGATAGTGAAGGCTAGTACCCTGTATGGACAGTAGGTTCTGAGGTTTAATAGGGGAAATAGGGGCAGACAGGATGTATCATTTTTTTTCTGCCATTGTCTATGTTTCTGTGTTTCTATTTTTCCATGATCCCTGACATCTAGTAGCCCCACCTGCCAGTCACAAATCTGAGCCCCCTCCCAAAGCTATCCAGCCAGGTCCCTTCACCCCTTCCCCATTGGCCCCCCATTTACCCAAGATTGCAGCCATTTGCCTGTGACTGTGATCGGTACAGCATCTTAGCTCATTACTTTGGCTGATCACTGTCTGAGTGAAAGGGAGTGAGTGCACGGCTACTGTAGAACATCTGTTTCTATAGTAGGTGTGTGCTCACTTCGTGTCACTCAGAAAGTGGCCAGCTGAGGTGGTGAGCAGAGGGGCTGGACCTGTCACTGTTGCAGTAGGAGGGACTGGCAGCTGGGGTAATTTATGAGCCACCATGGGGAGAGGGGTGGAAGGACCTTAATGGGTAGAATTGGGAGGGGGCTCACACTTGCAGTCAGGGTGATCTATATGCCAGGGATCCTCTTAATATACTAATCAGGTGCATCTGAATGGTGATTGGGGTGGGGAAATTCTAGATGCCAGGGATCATTTTATTATATCAGGGGCATCTGAATTGCGATGAGGAGGCGGGGGCTGGCACTGCTCTGTATAATTCCTCCATGCAGTCATGCACAGAGGCATTGTGTGGAAATTTTAGTTAGCCCATATGGGCTGGCAAATGTCCCACTAACACCTTTTCTGCCCTATGGACTTAGCATGCTGAGAGTTGAAGATCACTCATGGGGTAAAGGTGCTATCCTATTTGGGACATGCTTTCTCCATTTGTTCCTCTGAATCCCTGACTTACTGTAGGCTGTGATAGTGCCTAGTCATGCCATAGTGGGCTATCCAATGGGAACCCGTGATGACTATACAGTGTGGTTCAATATTACGATGGGTGCAGAGGCAAGCCACAAAAAGACAATGGTCCTGGACTTTAGTAGGTTGGATTTTAAAGAAATTGGAGACTTCTTCAGAAGCAGCCTAGCAGGGGAGGATTGTCAGAGAGGGGTAGAGGAACAGTGGAGAAATTAAGTAAAGCCATAGGGAAGGCAACCAGCATCTGCACGAAGGAAGTGAGCAAAAGCAGGAGAAAACAAGCATTTGTCAATGCTGAATGTTGTACTGCTGGTGTTGGCATTGGTAGTGCAGGAGTTAGAGAGATGCATAATAGGAATGGCAGTGAAGTATGGAAGTGACACCAACCCCACACCACCCTACAGAGACTAACAGGCATTGAGGTGTGCCTTTGGATCATCGACCATAACACTCATGCCATTTTACCTCATCCTACCCTGCAGACTCCGACAAGTGTCACATTGTGCCTTGGGGCCATCGGGCCTTATGCCATAACAAAATACATTGAGATGGGTGCAGTATAGGAGAATGGGGTGAACTTTGGGGCCAAAAAGTCCAAGGCACACCTTGATGCCTGTCACTGGCTACAGGGTGGGAGTGGGGTGGAATGATGTGACCACTACAGCCGACAATCCAAAGTCACACCCTTGATACCAGTCAGTCTATACAGGGTGGGATATTATGGTTAGAAACCTCAATGCCCTGGGTGTTTGTTGGTATTTGCACTCCAAATTTTCAACATGGGCTTTTTGTGACCCCATCTCATGAAGGCATTTGGGACCTCTGCTCATGAACAGTGGCACTGTGATTTTGTTAATATGCCCTGAACATTGATTTCCCATAGCAACTGTGGCATTCTGCGCCAGATGTGAGGAAACACATTTTGGATAGGATGTGAAAAATGACAGCTCTACTGTTCATGTGTGAAGAAATGGCAATATTGGAAAAATCTGGAGTGAAAATATTAAAAGTTCTCAAAGTTACGAGTGTGCATGGAAACCGCACAATGCACGCTCATAACACAGTCATTTTGTGGACTTTGTTCTCCAAATTTTCAACATAGGCATTTTGGGAACCCATCTTATGAACAGTGAAACTGTCATTTCATTAATCAGTCCCAAAAGGTGATTCTGCGCAGTGACTGTGAAATCACCTTTCAGGATCAAATAATGAAATGACAGTGACTGAGTTCATGAGATGGGGTCCCAAGAACCCCATATTGAACATTTGGAGCCAAAATTCACAAGAGTGGATGAGATATCCACTTAAGTTGACCCCCCACACCATTGATGCCATTATACAGCTTACCAGCATTTCTTCAGTTCGTGGTTGGTTTTGAAGAGTGCAGATGTGTTCCTGCTCCACTGAAGATCACAGCGCTGGACTCTAGAGGTAAGTATGGGGTGGGGGTTGGGGTGTGGGGTGTGCAGAAGGTGGGTGCAGGTTGCGGGAGGGGACCCAATGGCAAAGGACCATTTTCTTTGTTTCAGGTTATAATAAAAATGAAAGAAAGAACACCGAGGACCATTTTTTTTTTTTTTTCAGGTGTAAGGAAAATGTTGGGCAACTGGGGTGGGTTCCCAGTGTGTCCCATGAGTGTGTGGTGTGATGTTAGCCACACTGCAGTGGGCAGAGGCAAATGCTGATGCAATCAGCTTTTGAACACAGAGGCACACTGGGGTGGGCTCCCAGTGTTCCACACAATCTTGGGGGGTTAACTATGCCAACAGAGGGATTGGGCACCCTAAAGTTGGCTTGCTGGGGATTATGAGAGGCAGATGGCAACAGCCTCAACCATGTTCATTGAAATGTTACACCAGGCAAGGCACGCCCTGCAATGATGGGGAGCACCCTCATTGCAGCGGTGAAATTGTTTCAAGTTGGTGGCACGCTTTTGCAGTGCTGTCATAGACAGCATGCTGTTTAATTTGAGTCACAGAGCCCAGCCCAAAAAAGCAGTGGTGCCTTTGGCCACAACACAACCGCACCTCCAAAACCTGCCACCACTATACGTTGTCTGCACTGTGTGCACAAGACAACATAAAAAGGACCATTATGGTACTGTAGGGAAGTTGCCATGAAAGTGTCTGAAGGACATCCCCCAACCAGTCTGGTTAAGCAATTCCCTCACTGTTTTAGAGAAGTGGGCTAGCCCCACAATGGCACCCACAGCTGAGACCAAGGTGGAGGGGCAGATCCTCAGCGATGCAGCACCAGGAAAGGGAAAGAAAATCCCAGAGGAGAGGAGGAAGCTTCTCTTGGTGGGGGACTCAGTTGCCCAAGGAGTGAAGTTAAGGGAACCCAGCAGGAAGGACAGGGAGGTAAAGTGCATTTCAGAAGGCACTGCATGGTGGGACGAGAAGGTGGATCAATAGGATCAAAAGGGTAATGACAAGGAGGGAGGAACTGGATGTTATCATCCACCTGGGGATGAATGACTTGGCAGGAGACAAAGTGGAAGTAGTTAGAATCCAAAAGGATTTTAGGATGTTGGGGGAGTCTGAAGCAAGTAGAACACTTCAACGAGGCAGTGGTTTAAGACTCTGAGCTACAAACCTGGAGACCTGGGTTTGAATCCCACAGCCCCCATTTGCATACTGTGTGACCCTGAGCAAGTCACTTAACTTCCTTGTGCTCCCAGGTCACACCTGTAAACAAGATTCAGCTTAGCGTGTCTCTCCTGGTAAAAAAAAAACCAAAAAACACTCCATCTCCTTCTTGGATGTGCCACCTGTCCATGGCTGTGGAAAGGCTAGGGCACTCCACATTCAGTAATTCAGCTCCTGGTTGAAGGAATAGCATGCAATGGAGGGTTATGGCTTCATGGGGGACTGGGGCCCCACCTGGACGAACACAAGCCTGTATAAAGATAATGGCCTGCATCCATCAGGGAACATGACCTGAGTAAGAAGTGTGAATGCTTCAGTGACAAGCATTTAAAATGGCCAGGGGGGAGTCAGGAAGTTCAGGTGACTTAGTATCACCCCCCTTGGCACATGCAGGAAAATTAGTTGAAGTCTGGGACACTGAGAGCAGAAGCAGAGTGGGAAGCAGTGAATTCTAGGCCACATAAGAAAGACAGCTGGGGAGGGGGGATGAAGCAGAGATGGGGAGGGGGGAGGAAGCAGGAAAGCAGCAGCAGCAGCAAAGAGAAGGATGGGGATAGGATGCAAAACATGGAAGGCATGGTAACAAATGCCCACAGCCTGGGAAATAAAATCCCGGACCTGGAGGCATTGATAGTAGAGGCAGACCTGGACATAGTAGCAATATCTGAGACATGGTACACTGTTAATCATGGGACATTAATGTACCAGGTTATGCTCTGTTAAGGAGGGATGTAGGGTAAAAAAGGAGGGAGCGTGGCCCTGTACGACAGAGAGGCTATAAAGGAGACAGAGGTATAGGGTAGACGGGGGAGGCTGAGGCACTGTGGGTCATCCTTGAACCTGGCAAAGGCTCAGCAATATGAACAGGGGTGATCTTCAGGCCTTTGGTACAGGGGGAAGAAGTGGACAGGAAGCTTGCAGATGGAATACACAATATAGCAACAAAAGGTGAATTCCTGCTGCTGGGGGATTTCAGTATGCCAGATGTGGATTGGTCCACCCAAGCAGCTGCTTCAACCAGAGGCAGAAACATCCTGGATTCCCTACAGGGGGCAGGTCTAAGGCAGCTTGTGCTTGATCCAGATAAAAGGCCATTCTTGACCTGATACTGACCAATGGGGACAAAATTCAGATATCTGTGTGGAGGGACAACTGGGATCCAGCAACCACCTCATAGTGTAGTTTAGCATGGAACCCAGGACCCAGTCCAGTCACACGATGGCAAGCATTTTGGAAACAAGAAGGCAGACTTCACTGACATGGGGATATACATCTGAATAGCCTTCTTCAGAAGCTTGTAAAAGAGTGGCATTGTGGAGGTATGATGAAACACAGAAGAATGAGAATAAAGAGGTGGATCAGGTAAAACAGAGGGAAGCAGGTAAGGTAATGAAGGGATCAATGACTCAGATAGAAGAAAGCATAGCCAAAGGGTATCAAAAGAAGACCAGACTTTCTTCAGGTACATAAGCAAGGAGAAAAAGGCAAGGGGAGGGATTCTGAGGATGAGGAAGATGACAAAGGGAGACTGCACTGAGGGGATTAGCAAAAAGTATACATCCTGAACAGGTACTTCTACTGTTTTCACAGTGCAGAGAGAGACAGGGACAGTTCACCAAGCAGCAGCATGAACACTGTAGGGGGATGTGGACATAAGTCCATTTTCAAAGGAAAGAGTATCATTGAAGGGACTTCAAATTTTAGGGTGGACAAGGCCATAGGACCGGATGGATACACCCAAGGGTATTAAGGGAACTAAGCAGGGAGGTGCTTGCTCTTCTACTCATGGCCTTATTCAGCAACTCATTGGAAACAGGAGTGGTTCCAGAGGACTAGAGGAGAGCAGGCATAGTTCCATTTTGCAAGAGCTTCAGCAGGGAGCAGGCTAGCAAATATAGCCTGGTCTGTCTTACCTGAGTCATGGGGAAATTAATGGAATCAATACTAAAAGAGAGACTGTTCTGATATCTTGAATCCAGTGGGCTGCAAGACCACAGGCAGCACAGATTCACAGGGGAAAGGTCATGCCAAATGAATCTGGTAGATTTCTTTGACTGGATGACCAGGGAAATAGATAAGGGGAGAGCAGTGGACATGATTGAGCCGGAGTTTAGCTATGCCTTCAGCACTGTGCCACACAGGAGGCTGATAAAGAAACTGAATGGCCTAGGGGTGGGATCCAAAATGGTTAATTGGGTTCAGTGTGCCTGTGCAACTGGTTTTGTACTTGTGTAACATAGATAATCTTTGGCTGTTCACCTCTTTATCCATGGGATATACCATCCTGTATGGGTATGAAGGGTAGGAATCCTAGAAGAGGGTTCCACCCCTTGCGGTGCCACAGGAGTGATTCTCTTGGCTAATGGTACCTTAAGAAGAAACCCATGGGAAAGAAAGGCATGCTGCTGGAGAAGGAGGGGTGGATGGAGGGGCAAAGAAAAAATACCTGTGTGTGGAGTGAGGAGAGCATCCCTTAAATGGGCCAAATGGGAATGTGTCTGGTTGTACCACCACCTAGAACTACAGACTGTAGCCTTCCAATTAGTACAGTAGCTAGTTAATGGATAAGAAACAGAGGATGGTGGTTAACGACACTCACTCTAATGATGGGAGAGTGATCAGTGGGGTACCAGTGAGGCTCAGTACTGGGACCAATCCTTCTGAAAGTAGGGACATTGCAGAAGAACTGAAGGGAAGGTATGTCTTTTTGCTGATGATATCAACATTTGCAATAGGGTAGACACCGAGAAGTGGTGAAGAGAATGATCAGGGATCTTGTGAATTATGAGGAGTGGTTTACCATACCAAAAGCATGGCAGTTGGATTCAGTGCCAAAAAGTGCAAAATTATGCACCTAGGGCATAGGAACCAAGAGCAGAGTATAGGATGGGGGGGTTATTGACAGTCAATAAACAGGAAAGGGAGCTTGGGGGTTTTATGTCTGAGGACCTCAAGGTGGCACTGTTGCAAAGCAGTGAGTAGGGCTAGTGGGATACTGGGGTGTGCAGGGAAGGTATCTCCATCAGGAGGATGCAGGTGGTGTTGCCAGACCCCACCTGGAATGCAATGTAATTTTGGAGAACAAACCTCAGAAAAAACATAGACAGGTGGAGGAAGTCCACAGGAGGGCAACTAAAATGGTGCAGGACATGAGAAACCCTAAGAGAAGAGACAGAGGGATCTCAGCATGTACACCCTAGAAGAGAGGAAAGAAAACAGTGACATAATACAGGCCTACGGGTATCTTACAGGAGTGAACAGGGTCCAGGGAGTCACTTTCAAATGTGAAAGAGCACCAGGACCAGGGGGAATGCAATGAAGCTGGGGGGGCAAGAGAGAAATGTGAGAAAATATTGGTAGATGCCTGGAACAGATTACCAGCTGATGTGGAGGAGGCTAAAACAGTAGGGGGCTTCAAGCATGTGTGGCGTAGACATAGCGGTATATTAGAGAAGAAGTGGGAGGGTCAATGGAGATCAGACAGCATGTGAAGAGGAAGATGAGGCAGGAAACATCTAGGCAGACTAGGTAGGCCAAGTGGTCCTTTTCTGATGAGAAGTTCAGTGTTTCTATGTTTATGATTGCACACCTACTATAGAAACAGCATTTACTACAGTAGGCATCTGATTGTGAACTGTCATTCAGCTGGTGGCTGTTTTGGATGTGAGTGGAGGGTCTGTGCTGGTCGCCGTACACCATAGGTTGGGGGCAAGTGGGGCAGTTGTAGTGGTACTGGGTGGGCTGGTTAGGGGGTAGATATTATACTTCTGGGGCAGGGGAATCACTCAACACCAAGGATCTGGTATGGAAGAATTACAGATCTTGCCAGACTACTAATTGGGACACTTGGGGAACCCTGGTCTGAATATCAGGCAAATGGTACTGAGGAATAACTGATCTGATCAAGTGTCTGATTGGGGCCCAGTTGATCAATGGTGGGGGGTCTGCTGTCTGCTGGACACATGGGACAGATGTTTTATTACACAGGCATGCAATTTTGTGGGGGTGGGGCACTGGACACTGGGACAGTTATGCCATGTACCAGTGGAGGGGACCAGGGCTAGTGGTAGCCTGACATGGCCAGGTGTTGGGAGTGTAGGAATGCACAGTCCATAACACCTGGTTTGGGAAACAAGTAACTAGTGTTGCACTAATGGATAGCTACACCTCCCCAATCCTCCCAGCATGCTGATGTGCCTATGAACAAGGTGATGTCAGCTGCTTTACACAGGTGCACAGGGATGGATTAGGGCCACTTACAAATGGGCTAGTGACTTGGTAACCAAGCAATCATATGACCCTGTGCAGTACTATCCTGCTTTAGAGGTGCAAATTGGGATTAGCAAGTTGATAACCTGTCTAACATTCACACAAAAGCTTGAATATTCTGCCTTAGGGCTTTTTAAAACCATTGTAACTCTGTTAAATGAACAAGGAAACACCACAGAGTTGTGATTGGTGACAGTGCACCTTGGCCTCATACCCACTGCTGGACGCCACCTACCTGGGTCCCAATCCTCTGCGTGCCTCCTCTGCTTGGATGATACTGGATGTCTTGGGTGCCAGAAGAAGTGGCAGTCCCACCCTATGGATAAGCCAGGGAGGTCTCTCGCCAGGCGGAGGTAGGCATTAGCAGAGCCTCGGGAGGGCACCCTGAGTGTGGGCATTGGGGCAGGTTGCATTGGAGAGAACTGGGGATGATGCCTGAGAGAGGACACATCTCTGGTGATCAGAGGAAAAAGAGTTGGTAAAAAAAGGAAAAGAAATTTCCCAAACAGCATTCCCCCTTTTGATTTGAACCCAAATCACCTTTTGATAGTGCAGCCACCAAACTACCTGACTATCTAACTGCTGCAGGTATTACCAAACCCAAACCCATTGGCATCACTTCAAAAAAGACACCCTGAATTTTGTCCCCGAATACCTAAATGCCAAGAGGCAGGCCTGAGGTGCAGCTGGTTGTGAACCAAACAACCCCCCAACATGTTTCCCTTGATGTCTTTAAATCTTGAACTGGCTTTCAGTGCCAGTGGACTTGAACACAGATAACTATATATATATATAAAATATTCCCCAGGTGCAGGGCAATTTCTGGCCCCACTCACAGCTCTGCTGTGTTAGTCCTAGGATGGCACACATGACTGAAGTCCTGGGGAGGATGGATCAGTAGACGCAGAATCAGGACTGATGCTTAACACTTGAAGGTGTGGAAGCTGCAGCTTGGATCTTCAGTGCGACCCAAGGTCTTGCAGCCCTGTCCCCCCCCGGCCCACAGAGGCCCACTGCAGGGCATCACACAAGACCCACCAACCACAAGGGACCCAGACATGGGAGCATGCCCACGGTCTGGCTCCCCCACAGGTCAGAGTGCCCCAGCACCCGGGCACAAACCCACAATCCCTTACCACCAGCAGCCCCCATGATAGGGGTCAGCGAGCTCCCCACCTAGTATGTTTAGGATTGATTCTTCAGATCATTTCCATTCTTTCCTCAGTTACCTGCTACTCTGTGTAGTCAAGCAGTCTCAGCTACCTTCTCGAATATCAGGCTCTGGGGGCACTGTGCAGAGTCTGAAATTCCAGGGATTTAACACAAGTCTCCCATCTTGCTGCATCTCAGGAGCAGCCAGCAGGCACCCACCCAGACAGCACCCACTCATCCCCCTGCCCCCACAGTCTTTCAACTCCAACACAGTGGCCACTCTTGTGCTCTGGCTCACACACAAGTTCAGCAACTCTTTTTCCAAAATACATCAAGAAAGTCCCATTTCTCACCATGCAGGTGCTAGTCAACTCCAGACAGAAGAGGTTCTCTTGTCAGCTTCTTAAAACCTGGGCTCAAATCCAGTTTTCATGTCCATTTTCTACAATCCATTTTTTCTGCCAAGAAACAGTCCTTTAACCTTGTCTTTCCCTTTTCCTGTTGACATCTTGTCATTGCCAGGGTCAGACAGAACCTTTTACACTTTTTCTTCTCTCATCAAAAATCTTTGACCATTTGTGTCTCACTGATGTGGCGCAGATAAAACTGAAGAGGCTTTCTCCCCATCCTCTTGGCACAAATCCATTTTCTTAATCCTTTTTCTCAATCTATTTAACCTGTACTCTGAACAATTTCATCGCTGTGGTGCAACTTCTCTGGCAGCAACAAAATACTGCAGATCTCCCTCTCTGCAGAGCTGCCCATAAAATCCTCTCTTTTCTCTCTAGATGAGGAAAGGCACAAGCAGCTCTGGGGGACAGACAGCTGGCAGCCCCCCTCACAGACCCACAATCCCACCTTCTCCCTAGGGGCTGGAGACCCCTCCCTGTGAAGGGGCTCCCACCAAACTGAACTTTGAAACCAAAGTTCTTCCCCCTTGGGAGCTTTCTGGCAGCTCCCCATTGGCAGGAGCAACTGTCAACCAAAATTAACATGTACAAGGTTCCCGCAACACCACACTGGTTGCTGAAAAAGGCGCACAGACTGTCCCCAGTATTTTCTCCCCAAGAGTCTTCACTGAAGTTCTACTCTTTAGTAGCCTCTTCCCTCTGATGGCCCAACAAACAATTTAGCATTTTTAGTTATTTTCCAGCCAGTCGCTAATGCTGAAACTTGTTTTCCCCAGCACCAGACAGGCTGAGAAATATGTGTAGTATAACAGCAGCAGGAATGAGGAATAAATGTTCTAACTCTACCTGGATTAGTTGAGTGGGGGACTACCAGACTACCAAAGAATTATTTTTTTATTGTGTCCAGAACTGAAAGTGTGTGTATGTACGTGGGGGGGGTAGCTGGCAGGCTGCATTTGTGCAGTTAAAACACGATTCCCAGAATCATTAACTAGGACTAACCACACAGTGTGTTAGCACTTCAAGAAAGCATTTAATATACCTGTACACCTTATATGCATTAGAGTAACCCCCAGTTGTATGAGCACCTTTTTTCAATTAGTAATCCTGTGCAAAAAAAATATATAGTGCCACATTAACAGGTTGGCACTGCACAGAAGAATACTTTTTAAAATAGTACCATCTATGCTTATCACAATGCAGTGCTAATTCTGTTACAGTGGTATGTGGGCCCCATTTTCAGATTAGTGTTGTACACTCCTAAGTGCTGCACCTGAGATAGCGCACAGCCACAGAAGGTGGTGATAAATGGCACTCACGCCAGTGAGGAGAGAGTGACTAGTAGGGTGCCGGAGGGCTCAGTAATGGGACACATTCTCTTCAGTGTCTTTATAAGTGGCATAACAGAAGAACTGGAAGGGAAGATGTGCCTTTTTGCAGATGACACCACAATCTGTAATAGCGTTGATAGGTGCAGATGGAGAGAATGAGTGGGGACCTTAGAAAACTTAAAGAGTGCTATGGACATGGCAGCTCGGGTTCAAAGCCAAAAAGTGCAAAATCAAGCATCTAGGGACTAGAAGCCTAGAGGCTGAGTATAAAATGTAGGGGGAGGTACTTATGGTCACTAAGGAAACCTTTTATACAGCACTGTGCTCTGTATGCAGGAGAGGATTACTCATTTGCATGGCCGTAGTAGTATATATGCACATGCACATGATCAGGGTAGCATCAGGTGATGCTGAATATGGCACCGATCCAACCACGCTGTTCCCACAGTGTAATGTTTAGCTCTGCACACTAACCTTCTGAAAATGGGGCCCTAATTGACTAAAAATCCTGCCCAATTCCTCTTAAGATGCAGAAGGTAAACATAAAAGGGTTGGTTATCTTATCTATCTGTTTATGTATTGTTTTATCATATTTTGCTTGCAAAACCTTTATCCGATTTCAAAACATTGTGATGTGACTTAAAATGTTTATAACAGACTAGTTAAAATAGTTTTTTTTTCTTCTTTTACCTATATGTCTTTATTTACTTATAAAAACACAGTCTGGTGGGATGGCCTAGCAGCTTGGTGGTGATTGCACTGCCTCCCATGCCAGTGGCCCAGTTTTGGGGGTGGACCTGGGTTGCACAGGGGTTAGCTGGGGGGAGATATGATTGAGCATCTCAGGGAATGCTGTCCTCTCAATGAGGGGAAGTCTGACCACCCCGCTCTTCAACATCCACCTAGCAGAGGAGGGCTGGCAGGGCAGTGGAGTTGCATAAGTAGGAGGGCTCAGGTAGGCACAAAGCAAGTATGTGTCTTTATATGCAATTGCATCATTGCATGCTTGGCTGCCCAGGGAATGAAGCCAAAGGTAGAAACCCCCCAATGGCAGAATGATCCAACAACGTGATGCAGATTCTGCACTGCTAACTGGGCTCTGCTCCTGTCTTAGTATGTGTCTCCTTGTCAGTGACCCTGGCCCTCCCCTTCCTGGCCCCAACACAGGGGATGTGTGTGTGGGGGTGATCTCAGAGCAATTATGTCCTGTGGGTGGTAAGTGGTTGGGCTGGAGATGTCAGTAGGTAAAGGGGTAGCAGGGTGACAAAGGAGATAAAAATCTCTATGGGGAAAAAAAGAAATAAAACACACCTTGAGAAGCTCAAACCCCAAAACAGACTGTGCATGCCTCCAGTGAGGCATCACAGTAAAGTTATTTAGTAAAACAATGCAAATGATATGCATATGCCAGCTAAACTCCTGATGAGAACTGAATACTGAGGGATTGCAGCAAAAATTGTTTCTTAATCAAGAAACGTTTATTAAACAAAACATTAGAATAAAAACTTAATCAAAGCATAGCCCATAGAGTACAAACTGGCAATGTTTTTGGCTTACATTTCCACAGTTCCTAAAGTGCTTCCCAAGCATTCAGCTCAGATAAGTTGCTGGACTTACACAGTAATTAATTACACATAAAACTAATCAACAATTTAACTTGGAAAAATGCATGCAGCCCCCTATGTATACAGGTATGTTAGGAATATCCTGTATTAGCATTAAATGTGTTGTCTAACAATAAATGAAGGCAGCACTTATTTAAAAGAATAAACTAGAGCATTTTAAATTAGTTCTAAATGTTTCTTGTCACATCACAATGTTCTGAAATTTGATTAAAGGTGTGCAAGCAAAACAAGATGTAAAATCCCATAAAGAAGTAGAATAAGAGATAGCCCTGTTTTGTTTACCTGCTCTGCAGTTTCAAAAACATCATCTCATCAAGCCAGCAGCTAACTGAATGCAGCAGACAAGCAGTTCAGCTGCAGGCCATTCAAGGGGGAGGGGCAGGGGGATGGGTAGTTTCAGAACATAGTCCATTTCAGTATATAGTTTATGTGTTTCAGTATATAGTATATGTGAAATTTTCAGTCTACAGTATATGTGTTTCAATACATAGTGGCCCAGATATTCAAAAGGGTTGCTCCATGCGCAACAGGGTTGCGCATGCGCAAGTCCTCCATTGCGCCATTCTGCGATATTCAGCAGGAGGCAGCTGCTCCACTGACAATAGGTTGCGCAAAAGAGCAATGCAAATGAATGCATGCTCAACAGGAGGGGGAGGAACCATGCATAACCTGCGCAACCCGATATTCAGTCGGGTTGTGCAGAGTTGTGCATGCGCAACCCCCAACCTGCGCCTGCACAACCTTGAGCCAAAAAAAAAGGATCAAGTTGAGGGCCACCCACAGGTGAGCTGCTGTATTGCAGGGTGCAACACAGCAGCTGCCACCTGGCTGGCCCAACTCAGTCCCTGTGCCCCCCACCAGCCCGGTCGCGGTCATAACATAACATAAACCCCGCCCACCCACCTCCGAAGCCGATCGCGGGCATACAGTTACATGAACCCCCCACACATCTCCCGAAGTCGATCGCTGGGCATTACAGTTACATGACCCCCGCCCCACATCTCGAAGCCCGATCGCGGGCATTACAGTTACATGAACCCCCACACATCTCCCAAAGCCCGATCGCGGGCATTACAGTTACTGAATCCCCATCCACACATCTCCCGAAGCCCGATCATGGGCAGAAAGTGTATGAACCCCCAGTGCCCGATCGCGGGCAGAATGTAACCCCAACCCGAATATCTCCTGGTGGTCAGTGGACCGTAAAGCCTGATCATGAGGCAGAATGTCACGTTACAACCCCCAAACATCTCCCTGGTGTCTAGTGTCCCCACCACCCACGAAGCCCTCCACCCGCTCCCCGTGTCATATGCGGTATGGGCTGCGCCAGTGGCTGTAGCTCTGCACCAATGGCGTGCAGCCTACAGGACAGTCAATCGCGGTGGCAGGGCAGCAGGCGGGTGGGATGCTGCCGCCCGCCGGCTGTGGGGGAGCGGGGTGGAGGGGCTTCGTGGGTGGGTGGGGGACACCAGGACACCAGGGAGATGTTTGGGGGTTGTAACGTGACATTCTGCCCATGATCGGGCTTTACGGTCCACTGGACCACCAGGGAGATATTCGGGTTGAGGGGTTACAGTCTGCCTGCTATTGGGCACTGGGGGTTCACACATTCTGCCCGTGATCGGGCTGTGGGAGATGTGGGTGGGGGTTCATGTAACTGTAATGCCAGCGATTGGGCTTCGAGAGATGTGTGTGTGTGGGGGAATGTAGACTTACAGAGATACTGCCAGTGATCGGGCTGCAGGGTGCATCGGTCCCCGACGGCTGCGGCCTGGCAGGGCGGCCAGGAGCAAGTCCTCGGGGATCGGCGCACCTACATGCTAATGGCATGGAAATGGGGCCATAAATAGATGCAAATGGCCCCCCCTGCGCCTTGCATAAATTATGGCCCCATTTGCATGTCACCTTTTGAATATCGGAAATTTGAGCATGGCGCAATGGTACTTGCGCCACCACAAGTTTAATGCTCAACTCTGGCAACTTGCGGTGGTGCAAGTTCCACTGCGCCATCTTGTAAAGAGTGCTGTGGCTGGGGGTGATATTCAAAGGTTGCTCAATGCGCAACTCCTTTGAATATCACCCCGGCCACACCCCTGCGCAACTATTTTGAGTAGCGCAGGGGCTTGCGCCTCAGAATGGTGCAGTTTGAATATCTGGGCCCGTGTATGTGTTTCACCATGTAGTGTATTTGTCTCAGTATATAGTGTATGCAGATTTTCCAGTGCATAGTGTATTTATTTCACTAGATAGTGTATGTTTTCCAATATAAAGTGTAGATGTTTCAATATATAGTGTATTTGTTTCAGTATATAGTGTAGGTGTTTTTTTTAGTGTATAGTGTATGTATTTCAATAGACAGTGTATGCATTTCAATATATAGTGTATTTGTTTCAGTATATAATGTATGAAGATTTTTTCAATATATAGTGTGTGTTACAATTTATAGAGTATTTGTTTCAGTAGATAGTTTATGTGGATGTTTCAGTCTATAGTGTATGTATCTCAATAGATAGTGTATATGTTTCAGTACATAGTACATTTGTTTCAGTATATAGTGTATGTGGATTTTCAGTACTCAGTATGTGGATTTCAGTAGTGTATGTATTTCACTATACAATGTAAGCATTTCACTATATAGCATATGTGTTTCACTATATAATATATGTATTTCAGTATACAGTATATGTATTTCACTATATGATGTATATATTTCAGTAGATACTGTATGTAGTTCGCTACATTGAGTATGTATTTCACTATATAATGTATATATTTCACTATATGATGTATGTATTTAACCATATAGTGTATGTGTTTTACTATACAGCCAGAGATTATGAATTATGTCCCCAACGGCTTGCCATACATAACCACCTCCTTTTTTTCTGCTAGTGATTCTTCTCCATATGCACCCTAGCATCCCACTGGCTCTCCCCACAGCCTTCTCACATTGTTTGGTTACCTTTAGGTCATCTAATATGATTACCCCCAGGTCCCTTTCTTGATTGGTGGTTATCAGTACCTCTCCCCCATCTCATACTCCTCCCTTGGATTTCTGTGCCCCAAACCCATGATTTTGCACTTCTTTGCATAGAATCTTAGCTGCCACACTGTCAATTACTCCTCAAGCATGTTGCATGTTCAAGTCCTTTCTCATCTGCCCCCGTTGGAGTGTCGCCCTGTTGCAAATCTTAGTGTCATCTGCAAAGAAGCATACCAGTTCAAGTTTTTTTTAGATTCCCTTCCCTTCTCTGACAATAGCATAAGGGTGAAGTATGACTGTTACAAAAGTTTTTGTACTTTAAACAAAAAAGTTCTGAAAGGTCTGATACATTTCAGATAACTATCAAAACTTTTTACAATTATCAGAACCTTTGGTAGAACCTCAGAACTTTTTTTGTTTCTTCCATACATACTTCATTACTCCCCTTAACCCCTTGCCACAAATGAGCAGTAAAACAATACAACAGAAGCAAACATTCTGAGTTAGATGTCTTTACATTGATATTTTTTAACACCTTCTCTGAACGTTTGATATTCTGGATGGAACAGATGCTTGGTGAATTAATGGCTGGGGCCTGATAACTGCCTAAGTCCTTGGAAGAAGCAAAGATCATATTTATTTTATAAAGGTCAAGACCCAAAGAAAATAGACAGTTACAGACTAATTGTATTGTTAAATACAAATTATAAAATCTTTGCAAAATTAGCAGTACATAGACTCAAGCCTGCTTTGCCTGACTCCATCCCATCTGATCAGTTTGGATTCATACAGCGGAGGACAATTTTCTAAGCAACTAGGAGGGATAAATCTCTATTTCAGCATGATAAAAACAAGAACATGGTGTTTCATGCAGTAGCAATGAATACCAGTAAGGCTTTTGACCTTTCAGACAAAGTTTTCATAAAAAAATGTCTTGAGACTCAGGGGGTACCCAGAAATGTTATTCAGAATGATAAAAAGATTATATGCAAAAACTACAATAAGGTTTTTAGTCATCGCATATTTGTCTGACTCCTTTAATATAACAAATGGAATTAGGTAGGACCCCCCCCCCATCTCCTGTCTTTTTTATATTGTGTTTGGAACACTTTTTGAACTATATTTGGGTAAGTCAGGGAATTCAGGGAACACAAGTGGGCGAGAATCATATAAAAGTAAATACCCTTGCTGATGACATTTTGCTTCTGGTCAAAAGTATAAATAAAAGTCTGCCTAATTTTCTGAGGGAAGTTAACAAATATATGACATTTTCAGGCTAGAGTTTAAATAAATTGAAATCAGTTATTATGAAAATATCTGATAACCATCATTCTATTAACCCTGGAATTGAAAGGGATTTTGTGGTCCAAAAAAGCTTCAAATTCAAACAATTGTTCTTTCAAATAACCAAGCTGAAATTGGTAAAGACTATATTTAAAAAAAAAAGCGATCTCATTATGGAGTCATATAGAAACCGTACAAATTATGGCTCTTCCACATCTGATTTTTATTTTACAAACTATAATGGCTGTCCTACAAATGTTTGGTGAAAGGATATTAAAATAATTTTTACCAAGTTCCTTTGGAGGGGAGGTAAACCAAGAATAGCATAACAACAACTGACTGCTCCGAGGAGCATGGGGGTTATAGCTGCCCTGATCCTTTAGCATATGTTGTAAGCCATCAATTTGCATTCTATGGGAATTGGCATTTTATGTTACAGATTCAAATTTAGACAAGTTACTAGCCCTGAAAGAGGATACTAAGAATAACACTAATAATTTAATTTTGGACATATCAGAAAAAGCACACGTAATTTCACAATTGTTTCACTCTTTAGGATGATCTGTTTAGTATGCCTCAAAGAAATTAGCCAAAAATGATTACTTTCCATGGTTATACCTAAATATATGGGGTAGAAGATTATTTTGGTCTGAAAGACTTAAAGGCCCATTGCTTGCATTAAGCATATCTCATATTCAGACTTGGTTTCAATTAGTATATAATGGAGAATTCTGCACATATATAAAATGTAAAGCAATATGCCCCTTATGATAAAAACAAACCTTCCAACTTACAGTATCTTGTACTTAAAAATAAATGTAATCTACTGCTGATAAAATGCAAGTTAAGAACATGTAGTGATATAGACAGATTAATCGAAGAACAGGAAACTGTAATTAAAGCTTGTGTAAATAAATTACTACAAAGAATTTGTAATAGTATAATGCCCACTCAGGATCCTTGGTCAAAAACTAATATTAAATGGAATTCAGAAACTGGTCCATCCTACTTGAACCAACAGTGGTAAAACTTTTGTGCCAATATAAATAAAGATTATATTTTGCAAAAAATAAAGCATCCCAGAAAAAAAATTACTGATTGTGCTTATTAAACCCCAGACATTTTAGGGAAAATAGGAAATTAAGGGAATCAAAAGTGCTGGTGCCAATGACGGCGTGTAGGGTGCCTTCATCACTGTCTATGGAGATGTAAAAAAAATCTGCAATGGTGGACTCAAACTGCCAAAATATTAAACAACATTTTAGAGGTTGCAATACCTGAGGAATCCATGTTGGTCCTATGTGATACAAACAAGTTAAATTTACATATAAATGAAAAAAATACTTTTTTGTACTGGCACAATGATTACAGAAAGATTGATTCTTGAAAAATGGAATGCCCTGTCGATAGATGACTTTGAGGAAATAAGACGGTGGTACACAGTAAAGGAAACCATCTCATTTAAAAAATTGTGGTCTGAAGTCTGACAGTAAGAGATGCCTCAGAGCATGCATGGAGGGCAATTGAAGCCATCCTAACACCAGTTTTACAATATAGATACATTTTGAATGCTAGGTTAATGTAATTTAAAAGGTTTGGGGAACTAGGCTCTAAAATGTTTATTGTAAATATTTTTTTTGTTTGCTTATTTGTATGAAATCTGAAATTTTCTACAAGTAGATATTTATTTTTGTATAGATTTGTTTCACACCTAATGAATATATACAATTTGTTTAAATCAATAACATTTATTTGGAAAGGAAAGCAACAAAACAGGCACCCCCTCCCTTCCTGAAAGAGGAGGAGTCTGCAACTGGCACCTCCCCTTATTGCTCAGGATGGTTGGCTACCAAGGATCAAAGTGCTAATCCAAGTCATTAGCATGGCAAGCTGAGGTGCTACCAATGTTCAAAAAGATTAAAATCATGATGCATATTTATAAGCAGCTAAAATACAGAGTTGTATGCCTAGATGTTAAACAACATTAGTGCCCAAAGAAGCACACTCTGTTCAGTGAAAGCTTAGTGGCAGATGTACAGTAACTCTCTCTCTCTCTCTCTCTCCCATATTCCCTTCATTGGTACATAAATTATCTAGTTTCCCTCTTGACAACCTTGCCATGTCCCCCCATGTTTGCCAGCGAGTTTAAAATTCCCACATCTCAATTATTTACAGCATCTACCAGCTACTTCTCTCAGAGGGAATTCTGCTCAGGTAGTCCAGCCAGTTGTCCTAAAGAAGTGTTTGTGCTAAGGTTCACAAGTGTCTTTCCCTGATGGCCTGATGGGTAAGGCTATCACTGTACCCATCAGGCCACCAGGGAAACTCATATTCGGGTGGATATGTTAGATATCTATGTAAAGGTGCATTGGGGGGAATTTAGAAAAAAAATGATGGAACCCTTTAAAGGGGACAGGACAAGTAAAACTGGTATTTGGTCACTTTGTTGTACATGCCTGTTTGTAATTAGTGCCTGTATACATCATCACAGTAGCATTGCTATAAGCCAGGTACCAATTAATAGTTTACATTGTGAATGCAAAGATGGCCATTTCTGCAGAATTCTGAGCTATGCTTCCTGTTTGTGGCACACAAGTAGTGCTGCTTGACTCAGGCTAATGATGTGTTAGCATGTAATCCTGCATTTCTCTGCTGCCCCACCTCCCACACACAAGCCTGTATAATGTCCTGACAGTTTAATGAGCATGCGCCTAGTAAGGCTATACATTTTATTTTAAATAGTGAGGGTTTTGTGCCTCTAGTTATATTGATAACAATGTTATTGTTTTTGTTCTTCCTCATCCATTCATTCTTTTTATTTTGTCAACTACTAGTAAAACTGAATTCAATGGGATCCTTGATTTAATATGTCAGAAGATCCTCATTAACAAGGCAGGCATTATATGGCAGTGGGGAAATAAAAATCTGCAGCTATTTAGAGAGAGAAATAACACACACTCGTACATAGAAAGAATCTGACGGCAGAAGGAGAGTGCAGAACCTTCAAGTGTGCCCTAACCATACTTATAAAATTAATAGAACATTTCCTGCATTTTGATTGGCTAAGAGGTACCATTTGTTGTACCCTTATCAGGGCATATACTGGCAACTGGTACTTCTTAAGGCAACCAAAATGCATCACACAAAGATATCAGTGCCTGAAACATCTCTCCTGGTGCAGGTCCACACCTAGCAGCTGGTGGATCAGCAACAGCTCCACCGGGGAGCAATGCCACCAACCAAAAGCAGTCATTCTAGCTGAGCCTCCTGCCCCTGTATATTTTCAAGTTTCAATACTTAAAGAAGAAGAAGCTGACCTTAGTCCCATTTGTCTTGAGAAAAGTTTGTGGAAGCCCACTGCTCCACAGCTGTCCCACAGACTGTCACTTCTAGAGCTCTGTTATCCACTATCTTCCTTCACTCCCTCTCCCTGCAGCTCATCCCTATTCCCTGCTCTGTTCCTCAGCCCCAGTCTTCACTCCTAGTTGCATTGCATTCCTCAGGCCCCCCGGCCCCCTGCACCACCCAAAAATGTAGAACCTCAGAAAAAAGCAGTGCTGCTTTCCTAAGTAGTGGCTTCCCATGACACACACTACAACATTCTTCTTTCCGTTACAATGCGTTCACTCCAACAGATGCACTGAAAGAGAAAACCACTCTGAGCTACAGCAACTACAAAGGAAAACGCTGGATAGTAACTCACCACAGAAAAAGGACACAATTGATTGTAAAAATAAAATAAGCTGTGTCTCCGTGTATTTGCTGGGGGGAGGGTAATAAAATACACTGCATGACACGCTCACTCCAACATGATATACTGAAAGGGAAAGCCGCTCTGAGCTATGACAGAAGCAAAGTGGCATGCTCTCTAGTAGCTCATCACAGAAACAGTAAACATTGATTGTGAACATAAAATACACTGTATGTTTGTGCATTTTTTGGGGGGGTAACCTGAGTACTATGTGTATGGGGGAGAGTCCTCTGCTAGCCACTAAGCCAATGTCAAACACGGCACATTCTACAGTAATATAGGAACTATTCTTTTTGTATTTTGACAATCAGAACCTTTTTCTCCCATTTATAACATCTTTTTTTTTTGCTTTTTTTTCTTCTTAAATATTTAGTTAGAAGACCCATTTTACAAGCAAAATAAGACACTTTGAGGTGTGGTTTATGGGCTACAAAGATGACCAGATGGCCATGAGTTATTGTCCCACACCTGGACTGGGCTCATATAATAGATGCTGGCACCCAAGTGCAGTACTAGAGGAATGCTATTCTACCAGGGTGTGCTGTCCGTTGAATGAGACAGTAAACTCGTTTCAGCCCGAGCCTCTTTTTAGCCTGAGCCCCCCGACCAAGGTGTGTTCCCCCTGAGGTTCGTCTTTCAGTGCAGCCGCCACCTGCCTCACCCTTTACAGCCACAAGAACTTTCAAGCCTGAGCCCCCCAACCAGGGTTCGCTCCTCCAGAGGTGCAGCTTTCACTGCAGTCGCCACCCACCTTGCCCTCTACGGCCACAAGGAAATTCAAGCCTGAGCCCCTCCCAATCAGGGTGCACTCCCCCCGAGGCACAGCTTTCACTGCAGCCACCACCCGCCATGCCCTCTATAGCCATGAGGACTTTCAAGGTGCAGCCCCTCTTAGGAGCTCCAGGGCTCTTTTCAAATTTAGGCACCAGCTGCCCAATAACCAACGATTGGCCACCCAAAAGGATAATCTGTTCCTGATTGGCTCCTGGAGCGAGCCAAAAGAACTATTGACTGAATCTACTCTCCGAAATACTTGTCTCTGCTAAAATTTCTTTTTGTTTTGGCTTACACGCCAGGCTACCCTGTTTAAAATTTTAAAGTTTAGCTAAACTATTTTATTTGAATAGCCACCCAGATGTAATTTAATTTTGTTAGCTACCGTAGATCTCTGTGTTCTATCTGCAGATGTAAATTAATTTTGTTAGCTACCATAGATCTCTATGTTCTAGCTGCAGATGTAAATTAATCTTGTTAGCTACCGTAGATCTCTGTGTTCTATCTGCAGAAATTAATTTTGTTAGCTACCGTAGATCTCTGTGTTCTATCTGCAGATGTAAATTAATTTTGTTAGCTACCGTAGCTCTCTGTGTTCTATCTGCAGATGCAAATTAATTTTGTTAGCTACCGTAGATCTCTGTGTTCTATCTGCAGATGTAAATTAATTTTGTTAGCTACCGTAGATCGCTGTGTTCTATCTGCAGATGTAAATTAATTTTGTTATCCACTGTAGATCTCTGTGTTTTATTTCCCAATCCTGCTGCTTTTAGTGTTTTATTTCTACTATTTGACCTGAGCTTTGGCTTGGCTGCTGCAGAGCTCCTGATTTAAATTTTTGATCTGCTCTGCAACCTCCCATCCCCACTCTCTGCTCTTTTACACATTCACCTAACCTCCCCTGCAGTTCAGCTTTTGACCCGCCCTCCCCGCTCTGTGTTGTTTCTCCCTTTGCTAAGCTCTTTCCCTGCCCCCTTAAGCTAATCCCTCCACTGCCTTGGCCCCCCGCTGACTCTCTGTCTACAATTTGTCTAGCCCCCACCCCCAAATACCCTACTTACATTTTTGCTAATCCTCTGTTTTCTCTCTCTTTTCAGCCTGAGCCCCCCTGACCAGGGTGCGCTTCCCCCGAGGTGCGGCTTTCACTGCAGCCACCGCCTGCCTTGCCCTCTACAGCAGCGAGGACTTTCAAGGTATGGCCCCACTTAGGCGCTCCAGGGCTTTTTTCAAATTTAAGTACCAGCCACCCGCTTACCAGCGATTGGTCACCCAAAAGGATATTCTCTTCCTGACTGGCTCTTGGAGTGAGCCAAAAGAACTATTGACTGAATCTGCTCTCCAAAATACTTCTCCCTGCTAAACTATACTTGTCTCTGCTAAATTTTCTGCTGCCCACCCTTCCCCGCTAGTTAAATCTACCTCCTCCCTACAGTGCTTCACGTCCAATTAAATCTTTAAACCCCTTATGCTCTCCTCCTTCGTCTTCTTTTAAAGTAACACAGCCCTTCCTAACTCTATCCAAGTCTTTAGTCCCTGTTCTTCGCCATTATGGCTCCGTCTCTCTGCATCGTTTTAAACACCATCTTTTATTGCTACATTCTTCTCCCTCCCCCACTTAGCTCACATGACTCCCTCTCTCCTGACCATGCAGACCACCCTCTCCCTTCATATCCCTCTCCTGTTCCTCTTAGTTACTTATCTTCCCTTCCCTTCATCCAACCCCCCTATTTCCTAACCCCTCCCACAGGTGCCCCAGCCCTGTTTCACTGTATCTACTCCTCCTTTCCTCTTCCCCACCATCAGATGCCCACTGTCTACCACCTAATGGACTGCCCCTGCATTCTTCCATGCACCACCCCACTCCTATCCTTACCCCCCTCCCTCCCCATCATTCACCCCTCACTTCTCCTCCCACCTTTTAAATATTGAAGTTTTGTACTGCTCACTAAACATCTCTACCCCACCCACTGCACAAAATTCTGGTAGATCAAAGCACCTCCTCTCTTTTCCCACCCCCTCCTCCTCTTACTCCTTGCTGAAGACATACAACCCAACCCTGGCCCCCAATGCCTCACTCCTCCATCCCTTTGATTGCTACCCCCTCAGGTTTGCCCCTGGCTCAGTCCTCACCTTCTTTAGCTAAAGGTCTCCTTATTTTTCATCTCAATGTCAGGAGCCTCCTCCCCAATATCGATGCCCTAAATGTATGGATCACCCAGTATCACCCTGATATACTATGTATCACAGAAACTTGGCTATCCATCAGAATCACCAACTCCTGTCTCATGATTCCTGATTTTAACCTATTTCACCAGGATAGAGGCAAGCGAGGTTGGGGGAGTGGCATTGTACATCAGGCAATCCATCTCGAGCTCTGTCTCTTTCAAAGAATCTAGCCCCTCCTCCCACAAACTCATTGTTGCTATTTTAACAGTCCCCACCTCTGCTCCCCTTTACATTGGTGCTCTGTACTCCCCGCTTAAGGCGTCATCGGTCTCCATTGTCAAGGCCATCTCCTCCATCTCCTCCCTCACCTCCAATGGTGAACTCTTGCTTCTAGGTGATTTCAATCTTGACTGGCTCTCTGCAACTGCTCAACCCACCACCCTTATGATTGAAGCCCTCAACCTCTCTCAACTTATATAGAAACCCACACACTTAGACCGTCAGTCACAAAATCACACTCTTCTAGATTGGATACTATCCTCCCACTCCCACTGCATCTCTGCCTCGGGCATCCTCTCCAATGCCCTCAGTGATCACTGTGTTACCTATTGCATTCACAAAATCCACACTCTCCATTCCCCTCCCAAACTTATATGGTCCCACCCACTTCATTCCCTCAATGAAACAGCCCTACAGTATGATCTCACCAATGCTGATTGGCAACTTGTCATTTTTGCCAATGATGCAGATCTTGCCCTATCCCACTTCTACAAAATCTTTAACAGTATATGGGACCTCCATGCCCCCCCGTAGACAACTCAGGGTGAGATGATATCACCTCCCCAGATCACCTCAGACCTCATTGCCCTGTGTCATTCTAGGGATAAAGCCTGGACAAAATTCAAAACATCCCACACCCAAATTGATTTCAAATCTTACAAACAAGTCAGAAACAAGTGCACCAAGGCCATCCGCCTTTCCAAGGCTTCCTACTTCAAATCTCAGCTTAACCAGACTCAAAACTCCCCTGCTTCCTTCTGGAAGGTGATCCACTCCCTCCTAAACCCACCCTTCCAACCTGCCAGCCCTGTCCTCAAATTAGATTGTTGCCCCATCTCGGACACCACCTCTATAGCTGAGGCTTTCAACAAGTTCTTTGTCTCTTGTGCCCTGCCTGACTCCCCCACATCCCCTTCACCTGGCCCTTCTCCATGCTCCTCTGAATCTCACTCCCCTTCCACTGGCTTCTTCTTTCCCCCATTCTCTCCTCTAGAAGACTATACCTTTGTTATCTCCCTCAACCCCTCCAAATCAAGTCCTGATGGTCTCCACCCTAGACTGCTCTGCATCTCTGCCTCCACAATAGCCACCCCTTGACTTATATACTAAATCTCTCTCTCTCTCTCCACTGCACCAAAGTCCTGGAAGTCAGCCAAGGTCCTACCATTACATAAGGGCAGTGACTCCTCTCTCCCTGGAAACTACTGGCCAATCTTGCTCCTCCCCTCTCTTGCTAAAATCCAGGAATCCCTCATTCTGGCTAAGCTCTCTGACTTCCTCTCCTCAGACAACACTCTATCACCTGTGCAATCACGCTTTCAGAAGCAACATTCCACTATCACCTCCCTTCTGCGTGTCACCAACTCCATCTTCTCTACAATGGACCAAAGTCAAATCACTGCTGCTGTCTTTATTGATTTGGTAAAAGCTTTTGACTCTGTCTCCCACTCACTCCTTCTGCAAAAACTTAGCTCTCTCAGGCTTGCTAAACCTACAGTTGACTGGTTCCACTCCTACCTCCAAAACAGGCAACAGTCAGTCCTCATAGGTGACACACTTTCTTCTCCTCTCACTATCCTCTCCGGTGTTCCACAAGGTTCTATCCTGAGCCCCATCCTCTTCTTCCTTGTCATAAACGAACTCCCCTCAGTCTGTCACTCCTCAAACCTACATATGTATGCTGATAACACTGTCATCTACACCTCTGGTCCTTCACATGACAGTGTTCTCACCAATCTCCAGAACAATTTCAACAGAGTACAGTCCTGGTTTCTCTCAAACCACCTAAAATGCAATACTAAAAAAAGTTACCTTGTTCTTTGGATCCAGGCAGAAGCTGGCCTCCCTCCTTCCCCATCAGTGGTCACCACCCTGGATGCCTTCCCCTCTTGAAATGATACCCGCCTTCAAATACCTAGGCATCTGGCTGGACACTCACCTTGATTTTTCTACTCACATTGATGCAGTCTGCACCTAACTCTGGCTCAAACTTGCAGTCCTTTACTGCCACAAAGCCAGGCTCCCCCTCCCCACTCGATGAAAATTGGTCCTCAAAACAATCTTACCAGTGCTGGATTAAGCTATCATGGTCCATGGCACAGCCCCAGCCTCTTTCCTCTCCAAATTACACACCCTCCTGAACTCCTTCTGTTGCTTTGACACAGCCTCCCCCTTACCCACCACTGTCTCCTCTATGCCCCTCTTTCCCTCGGTAGCCCATGATTGGGCACCTGCAAAAAGGTGACCCAGTCACCAGCTCATCTCATCAGGGCTAGCGGCATGGTAGGGCAACTGGATGGGGGGGTCAGTGAATATAGCGACAGGATGTCACTATACATATGCAAGCGGGGGAGCAAGCATGCACAGCAAGGGGCAGGAGGGATTGTGAGGGGTGGTGCCATGGTGGGTTGCTGAGCTGGCCCCGTGGCATGGTGGATGGGTAGATGGCACTGGTAGGCAGGGTGCTGGGTTCAGGTCTGGGCACTGGTGTGTTTTTGTTGTGCCCAGCCTGGATGTTTTTTTTAAATGGTTTTGCACCCCCGACATGCACACCCCTGGAGTTGAGAATCCTTAAGTAGGGGATGTGGGGGCACAGCCCCCCAAAAAACATTTAAATTACAAGTCCCTGGCACCATTTTGCTGTGCACCAGGGAGTCAGAGTGCCGAAATTGATTTTCGCCACTCTGACTTAGAGATAATGGTGATCACCTTTAGGCTTCCTCCGTTATCATATGGAATCCTTTCCCTCTTCCCTCTATCACATAGGAGATCAATCCACTGCACCTCACTCAATGCTAAATTTTGGTTTGGTTCCCTCCCCTCCTATCTTTCATCCTTCCTTACACCCACCAAAACAACAGCCTATTCTCTTCACCACAGAGACTCATGTACCTTCTCCATCCCTCGCCCTCACTTTACTGCAGGTTAATCTGTATTTTCATACCATCTCCCTCTCCTCTGGAATAACCTACCTTCTGATCTTCACCTTGTCACTACATTCTCATCTATAGAAAGACTCCTAAGACTCCTCCCCCCACCTCAGTGCCCAAATTGCATCTACCCCCCCTTCTCCTTCTCAACTCTTGTGGGTTTTCTCCCTCCAATGAACCCTTACCTCTACCATGTGTTCCTACTCAAGTTTCAAGCTTCCATCTCCATGTTGTAATCCCTCTGTTTAACCTGCTTCTGGCCTTCCCTCTGATTGCTACTAAACCACTGCTTGCACCAGTTTCCCCATATGAGGGGCCTCTAAGTGTTCCAGAAACTGCTGTTTAATTCCATGCATATGTAATCTCACCATTTTTTCATTTGTTCTCACCTTGTTTACTTTGTGCCTGAACCACTCCAAGTTCTGAATATTTTCTGAAACTACCGTTTTGTAAGAAACTGTTTATTTTTCCTATGCATTCTATGTACCCGGCTCACATCTGGAAATGAGCCTCAGTTCAGTGTACCTTTCCCGGTCACCAAATTTTAAATAAAAATAAAAACTGAGGTCTCGTCTGCCCATCTCTGGTGATATCCTGGTTGGTGTCCAGGGTGAGTACAAGAACCGAAGGCACTTTTCGCAAGAGTAGGGGAAGCAAATCAAAATACACAAGAAAATCAAAACACATCCAACAGGCGGCACAAAAAATCTCTATATCACTAAAGCTGGTTCAAACAGAAAAATCAGATAAATTCAAAAAAGAATATAATATAGTGAGATCAAACTAATTATGGAAAAATGTACTCCATTCCTAAAGCCCCTCCCCCAAAAAATAAAAGAAACCCCATTACTGATATCTATTTCTTGATGATATTATTATAGAGGGAAGAAAAAAACAAACAAACAATAAAGCAATAGTCATAACTAGCTGATACTTTTCCAGAAAGTATTAAACAAATGCTCCTTCAAAAACTGCTCTTCTTTTAGAAGCACGTCCCTTATTGCAGCTTCTGTCATTTTCACAGTAGATATATAAGTAGACTGTATCTTTTGCAACACATAGTGGCATCTTGCCTGCCATCCATAAAAATTTTAGACAGGCAAAAATTGCTGTGAGTGTTTTTGTTACATTTCTTACACTGCAGAGAAAAATCACCAAGTGCCAGGTTGTGATGGGTTATGCATTCAATCCATGAAAGCTTCTATTTAACTGCTAAAAAATGTCAGAGACCTTTTTTATAAGGACGTTCTGAAAGCAAGTGTTCCAAGGTGTCAGTTTGTAAGGGGCATTCTGAACATGGACACATCCTATCTTCCATGTATTTATGTTTCATATTGCCCCACACACCAAGCCATCAATGGCGGCATGACCATTAACCATAAAACATTCCACATCTTACAAGGAACCCTCTTATCATTCAGCTGTGCAAGAACTAACTGTACTTCAGCTAGGGGACAGCACTTAAATTCCGGAGTTGGACATAGGTAAGGACACCGACAGGGTAGAGAAGGTTCAAAGGAGGGCAACAAAGATGGTACATGGATTGCATCACAATTCCTATGAGGTCAGGTTGAAGGAATTGAATATGTACTCCCTGGAGGAGAGGAGGGAGAGAGGGGATATGATAGAGACATACAGGTATCTTACAGAGAGGAACAGGGTGCAGGAAGACACTATTTTTAAGCAAAAAAGATGTTCCAGGACTAGAGGGCATGGGATGAAGTTGCAGGGAGGACAATTCAGAGGAAACATGAGGAAGAATTTCTTCACAGAATGGGTGGTGGACAAGTGGAACACCCTGCCAGAGGAAGTGGTGGGGGCTGAAACAATCATGGGATTTAAGAATACATGGGATAGACATAAAGGAATTCTGGAGGTCAGGGTTAAGAGGCAACAGACTTCTAGGAAAACATAAAATAAACTTACAAGCTCAAATGGGCAGACTGGGTGGGCTGTAGGCCCTTATCTGTCAAAACTGTCTATGTAGCTATGTATCTATGGAATGACAAACTGAGCCATCATGTCACTATATAACTGTAACCTCATCATACTCAAAACAGACTGTTTTGTAATTGTCAATACATATCATTTTCTAAAAGCAGGATTTCAGTATGACTAGACCTGTATTTTTGAGGAAGAATAAGGGAATTCCCCAAGTGTCCTGGACAACATTCCCCTTCCCATACAACTGTGGTTCATGAAATTGTTCAAGGCTATGTGTGGGTGTTGATGTGTGAATTATCTGCCACTACACATTCTCAGTCATTTCATTACCAGTGTCTTACTGTGAATAAAGCACTTTGGGATACAAAGTGTATGAAAAGCACTGTATAAGTTTTAATTCTTTTGTTATTTGAATACTTGAAATTGTTTTTCCTGTCCCCTTTAAATGGGTTTGTTAATAGAAGTGCCAGTGAATTGAACCTTTTGTTTACATTTCTTCTATTACGTTCTTCTTTCACTAGATTATCCAAGGGACTGTAGTGAGATCCCCACGGGAAGTCCAAGTGGACCCTATATCATCTACCCTCAGGGGCTTACAAACAGCTTTTTGGTGGTGTACTGTGACAAGTCCTCCGATGGCAGTGGTTGGACAGTCATCCAGAAGAATCAACATGCAGCAGCGAATATCTGGGATCAGGCCTGGCAAAACTATAAAACTGGATTTGGAAACATTGCAATGGAAGTTGAGTAACGAGTATATACATCAGATAACAAACCAGAAGGTCTATAAAGTGCATTTTTTTGATTCGCAATGCAAGCAACAACTTAAAGTTTGCAAATTATGATCTGTTCAGTGTGGACAGTGAAAGCCAGGGTTACACACTGAGACTGGGCAGGTACTCTGGTACTGCAGGGGATGCTCTAACATTACACAGTATGCATGATAACATGAAGTTCACAACCAAAGACAAAGACCAGGACTTTTATTCTAGCAATTGTGCAGCTTCAAATGGTGGGGGGCTGGTGGTATAACAACTGCTTGTATGCTAGGCTGAATCATTACAGTAGTATATACTGGTATGGATTCTGTAGTGGTTGTAAAAGCTCTGAAATACTCATAAAACCAGTCAATGAATAGACCACAGGAAGGTACAATATTATGATTTAGGGCCACAAGTACATAGAATCGCCTATATCTGTGGAAAGAGAAACTAAGCTTTCCTGATTCATTAATCTTTACTATGGATTTTTGCTTACTGGAACTGATGAAAGTTTCAAGGTTGCAGATACTTAGTGTAACCTAATCACATCACACTGCTTTTTTTTTCACTATTGGCACTGACAAAACATGAATTGATTAATGATGTCTGGGTCAGCCATTTTCCTGCACACTGCCCACCATTTGTATACCACAAAAACTCAATGAAGGATTCTACTCTTAAAGAGCAGCTGAGGTCTCTGGAAAAACTTTGGAAAACATAATATTTAGACACAGTTCAGCTTGTATTTCTTATATATCCTATAGATCTCTCCTAAATTATTTATTGCTGAAGAAATTACTCCAAAAACAAAATCTTCATCCGTTGGTGTTCATCTGCCTCTATAGCTTATTCCCTACTTGAAATTATAGTGCTCTGTTGTGAGATCACACTCTGTTGCCATGGGTATAATTATGATGTCACAAGCAGAGTATTATGACATCAGGTTGGGAAGAAGCAATAGGAGCCGATGAACCCTCAAGGAACACAAATCTTTTCTTCATGCATTGATATGTAATGAATTAGTAATAAATAATGGGGATAAGAAATTCAGGGCTAATGAGACATGCAAAGCTGCTTTGTGTCCAAATATTATGTTTTTCAAAGTTCTTCTTGAGGTATCGGTGGCTCTTTAAGAGGTCTGTGTTGCTTTTGTGACCAACATGGAGGATGGACTCCATTTTTCCATGAAAGCGATGGACAGTATGCAGCATTAGTTTTACAGTTCACTTACCCAGGGTTGCGCAGTGGACATACAATATCCCTTTTACCTTGGGCCAGGCTTCTACAGCATTTACAGTACACCTGTGCAGATCCAAGCAAGAAGGGAGGCTATGTGACCTGTTAAGGGCCCCCAGTGAGCCCATGGCTGTGGTGGGATTAAATCCTACAATGTTCTAGTTGCCAAGTTCTATGCTCTATCACACTGTCATCTCTAAACATAAAGGAAAACTGTGCCTTTCCCTAATTATTTAAAATGGATTATTATGTGAATCAGTGTCCATATCATTTGATTTAATGTGACAAACACTGTCATAAACATTGAGAGCTGGTGGAGCAGCTGGGTAATGCCTGCAGTCAAACAATATAACCATCAGTGTTATTGAACACACTGCTGCATTGTGTATGAATTGCCATGATTATTTTAATTTTCTTTAATAGGAAATTATCCCCCCATCCACCCCAGTCAGCCTGATCTATGATGTGAGCTTCTGAAATACAGGTCAAGGTGCTAGCCCTTCATCATTTCTGACCATCCCAGAGTAGGATCACTAAAACACGCTTGTATCCACCTAAATATAGGGAGCTTCCCATTTTCCCCCTCAGTAAACACACAGGTCTCTCGGGGGTGGGGATTAAAGTGCCCAATGTTTTCAAATGTTTTGTATCTCTAGGAAATAAATGGTACCCAGTGAATTGGTAGGGGAAAGAGCTCAATGTACCACATGTCATTTGTTCTAATGCTGGTGTGCTCATATGTAAAACACAACATTTAAGTTACATTCCCAAGCTGGAAGAAAGGTTTTAAGAATTGTAAAAGCTAGGAATCTTAGTGCTGTGAACCTGCAGACCCAGATTGAAACTTACAACCACCACTTAATCACTGCGTGACCCTGAGCAAGTCAGGTAACCTCCTGAGCTGTGCCACTGCATGACTGTCTAAAATCTATCTCAGTGCTGTTTGAATATCCCTGTGCATCTAAACTGTAGCAGCATTCCCACCCACCCTCTCCTCCGTTGTAAAGGGCTTTATAATTAGAATGCAGTTTGCATGTAAGGTACAAAATTACAGCTACATTCCTGTTCTTGCCTTCCACATCAGGGCCCATCCTTACAAAATGTTCAACCACTGAGGGACTGTATTCCTTTCTTCTTACAGCACATTGTGTGTTCAGTGATTCTGACTCTTTGGATGTTTGTATTGAATTTTAAAATAGTTATGAGTTTCCTGTTGAGATTTGAAAATGTGAGTTGTAATCATATTCATGCAATGGGTACAGTTGAGAGAAGCTCAATAAATATTTAGTTGCAATCCTGTTTTTAAAACATAAAGGCATGTTTTGTGTTAGCAAATATGTTTTGATTTCCTTTGTATAACACCATGGGACCATATAAAGTCTCAACTGTGCACCACAAAGTTACTGTATTGTACTTGTTTGCACCACATGTCAGTACACCAATACAGGAAAAGGCCAGAGGGAGGTACATTTACCATTCTTAGTGATACACACAAAGGTACCCTGCAATGCACAAGGGCTTCCAGGTACCCTCACTGCTGATCATAAGGCACAAGACCTCTGGACCACAAGAACTGCAGTTCATCAGGGGGTCACTGCCTTACAAGCTGGACCATTTGTTTCAGCAGTGAGAGGGGTAGACAACACAGATGTGGGACTGGGGAGGGGAGATCCACTGGACAGCAGGGTCTTCATTCTCCATTGGGTGGGATTATAGGACAACTGGACCACCAGGGAAGACTGGTGAGGGTTATGAAAAATAAGAAACCAATCAGCCCATGAGTAAGCTCTAAGGTATGGGGAAGGGGGTTGGGATGAGTGGTAGAACTGTGAGCCTGGAGAATGGGCCATGGCACAGCACCATGAGTATGGTACCATGCATCGACACCTGCAACTGCTGCACTTCCAGCACATCAGGGCAGAGCCTAAAAGTGATGATAAATATCTTGAAAAGCAATCTGCATAAATACATGCAATACTACTATCACAGGGGACTTTCTGCCCTGCAAGCCCTGTGCCTCCCTGAAAGTTACAACTCACTGCTGTATCTGTGTATAGAGCCCCAAGTGCATAACTACATGCAGTGCCACTATCACAGGGGACTTTCTGCCCTGCAAGCGCTGTGCATCCCTGAAAGTTACTGCTCACTTCTGTATCTGTGTATAGAGCCCCAAGTGCCAGAAATGTGGGTTTCTGTCCATCAATTGATATAACATGAACTGATCCACTGCCATCTTACGGTTCCAGGTAAAATAAGCTAAAGCAAAACAGTGTGAGCAAGAATAATGCAAACAAAACAGCGGGGGAAGAAAGCTCCATGAAATAAGAGCTAAAATTCCATACATTGTGACAACATGTGGGCAGCCCAGATGAAACTAACACATGCGAACAGTACATAATACATGTTTGTGTTCAGAACTGCAACAGTCGATGTGCTGCGTGTTTTGTTTGCATCTGTCATTTTTGTCTGGGTTGTCTGCATGTTGTTGTCATGTTGTTTGGTATTTTAGCTCTTATTTCAGTGAGTTCTGTTTTTGCAGTGCAGTTTTCTTTGCAATATTCTTGCTTATACTATTGCTCATACTATTTTTTAGCTTATTTTACCTAGAACCCCTCTTATGATGTCTCCAGTAGAGATACAGGGAACATCTGTTTGGGGTTTCCAGATACCCCCACGTGTCATGGATGTTACCCACAGGGGGTAATGCAAAAAAGGGAAAAAGGAACTCCATAGTAGGTGTTACTATATGTGGATACATTTTCTGGAGTAAATTGTTGGTGTCTGGAAACTTTAGCCATCCAATACAGTAGTAGTGACCTCCCAAATAATAGAATTTTGGCCAGAATGTCCCACATAATTTAACAGAGAAAATGATCTGGTATTGCAATGTCTGATATGGACAAACATCCAGGCCAAACATTTGTATTAAACAGGATATCTGAGCACCTGTATCATAAATAATGAACCCTGGATATGGACAATAAACCCTGAATATGGACAATGAACCCTGGATATAAATAATGAACCCTCCATATGGACAGTGAACCCTGGATATGACTAGCGAACAGTGGATAGACAGCATTATACTGCACAGTTTAAATGGTGAAGATGTATAGTATACACAAACACAGTTGGTCACACTGACAGGAACAAGCAGGGTACGGTCCAGAGTAAACTCTGAAGCCCACATACATAAAAAGACTACATTTGTAGGGAAAATACAGAATCACCACCACATGTGGGAGCAAATTGGAGGCTAGGATATTATTTCCAGTACTGCAACAACTGGAGGATAAGGAACAGACCCTCTCCCTTGCACTTCGATGCAAAAAGACTCTTTGCCAGGAGGTCTACAGTTGTTTCAGTGCTGGAAAGTTTGAATTTGCTCCCACCTGTGATGGTGATTCTGTTTCATCTGGCTTCACAGATGTACAGTACCCTGGAAAGCTGATATAGAGTCCATGTACCCTTAAAAAATGTAAACTAACATATAACCAAATAATTAGCCATTCCTTACCTGGAGCTGGTAATGCCCTCATTAAGCAGCTGCAATTGTTAATGACGATTATCAGGAAGTGCTAAGACTGATATGTAACATATCTTATTAATTAGATCAGATAATATCTTAGCACTTCCTGCTAATCATCCCCTCACAGCCATTGCTCACCCACCCCTCCTGTTAAATTCTTCTAACTTTTTCTGTCAGAATTATTGTTTAAACAATGCATCATGGTGTATATGAATGCTGCTTGTTTTGCTCAGTTCACTATTCACCTGAAGAAGAGACCTGTGAGGCCAAGAAAGCCCATGTACTGTATCATCTTTGTGTAAGACACATGTTGGTCCAATAAAAGGTATCAAACCTTCCAATGACTCATTATAAGTATACAACAAATAAACATTGGCTACAGGTATACAACAAATAAACATTGGCTATAGGTATACAACAAATAAACACTAGCTACAGGTATACAACAAATAAACATTGGCTACAGGTATGCAACAAATAAACATTGACTACAGGTATAACACAAATAAACACTGGCTACAGGTATAACACAAATAAGCACTGGCTACAGGTATACAACAAATAAACATTGGCCACAGGTATACAACAAATAAATACTGGCTATAGGTATACAACAAATAAACATTGGCTACAGGTATACAACAAATAAACATTGGCTACAGGTATGCAACTAATAAACTTTGGCTACAGGTATACGACAAATAAACATTGGCTACAGGTATACGACAAATAAACACTGGCTACAGATATACAACAAATACACATTGGCTACAGGTATACAACAAATAAACATTGGCTACAGGTATACAAATAATAAACTTTGGCTACAGGTATACAACAAATAAACATTGGTTATAAGTATACAACAAATAAACACTGGCTATAGGCATACAACAAATAAACATTGGTTATAGGTATACAACAAATAAACACTGGCTATAGGTATACAACAAATAAACACTAGCTACAGGTATACAACAAATAAACATTGGCTGTAGGTATACAACAAATAAACACTGGCTACAGGTATACAACAAATAAACATTGGCTACAGGTACAGTACGGCATACAACAAATAAACATTGGCTATAGGTATACAACAAATAAACATTGGCTACAGGTATACAACTAATAAACTTTGGCTACAGGTATACAACTAATAAACTTTGGCTACAGGTATACAACAAATAAACATTGGCTATAGGTATACAACAAATAAACACTGGCCACAGGTATACAACAAATAAACATTGGCTACAGGTATACAACAAATAAACACTGGCCACAGGTATACAACAAATAAACACTGACTACAGGTATACAACTAATAAACTTTGGCTACAGGTATACAACTAATAAACATTGGCTACAGGTATACAACAAATAAACTTTGGCTACAGGTATACAACTAATAAACTTTGGCTGCAGGTATACAACAAATAAACATTGGCTACAGGTATACAACAAATAAACACTGGCTACAGGTATACAACAAATAAACATTGGCTACAGGTATACAACTAATAAACACTGGCTACAGATATACAACAAATAAACATTGGCTACAGGTATACAATAAATAAACATTGGCTACAGGTATACAACTAATAAACTTTGGCTACAGGTATACAACAAATAAACATTGGTTATAAGTATACAACAAATAAACACTGGCTATAGGCATACATTAAATAAACTTTGGCCACAGGTATACAACAAATAAACACTGGCTATAGGCATACAACAAATAAACATTGGTTATAAGTATACAAAAAATAAACACTGGCTGTAGGTATACAACAAATAAACACTAGCTACAGGTATACAACAAATAAACATTCGCTGTAGGTATACAACAAATAAACACTGGCTACAGGCATACAACAAATAAATATTGGCTGTAGGTATACAATAAATAAACATTGGCTACAGGTATACAACAAATAAATATTGGCTACAGGTATAGTACAGTATACAACAAATAAACATTGGTTATAAGTATACAACAAATAAACACTGGCTATAGGCATACAACAAATAAACATTGGTTATAGGTATACAACAAATAAACACTGGCTATAGGTATACAACAAATAAACACTAGCTACAGGTATACAACAAATAAACATTGGCTGTAGGTATACAACAAATAAACACTGGTTACAGGCATACAACAAATAAACATTGACTATAGGTATACAACAAATAAACACTGGCTACAGGTATACAACAAATAAACATTGGCTACAGGTACAGTACAGTATACAACAAATAAACATTGGCTATAGGTATACAACAAATAAACACTAGCTACAGGTATACAACTAATAAACTTTGGCTACAGGTATACAACAAATACACATTGGCTACAGGTATACAACAAATAAACATTGGCTATAGGCATACAACAAAGAAACACTGGCCACAGGTATACAACAAATAAACATTGGCTACAGGTATACAACAAATAAACACTGGCCACAGGTATACAATAAATAAACATTGGTTATAAGTATACAACAAATAAACACTGGCTATAGGCATACAATAAATAAACTTTGGCCACAGGTATACAACAAATAAACACTGGCTATAGGCATACAACAAATAAACATTGGTTATAATTATACAACAAATAAACACTGGCTATAGGTATACAACAAATAAACATTGGCTACAGGTACAGTACAGTATACAACAAATAAACATTGGTTACAGGTATACAACAAATAAACATTGGCTATATGTATACAAAAAAAACATTGGGTACAGGATAACACAAGCAAATACCAAACACGCTGTGAAGAAATAATTCAAAATGGCAGCACACAGCAAGTGCAGTGTACATATAAAGTATAGTTAAAGGGACGCTGTCAGCTTTTAGTTAATGGCCCAGATATTCAAAAGAGTTGCGCCATGCGCAATAAGGTTGCGCCAGCACAAGTCTGAAAATTCGCCATTCTGCGATATTCAGCGGGAGGCAGTTGCGCCCCCCAAATCACGCTGAGCAACAGCGCAATGATAATGAATGTATGCACAACTGAAGGGGGAGGAACCATGCATAAATGGAGCAGTGCGATATTCAACAACACGACTATGCGCAATAGGGGAGCCAGTGGAAGTTATTGCCATAGTGAAATGAGCCAAAATAAAAAAGGAGCAAGGAGAGGCAATAATGCTACAGGGAAGTCTAGTTGCTGAACTATAGCCAGCCACAAGGCAACACACACACACACACACACACACAGGGCAGGACAGTGAAAGGGCACCTGGAACCCACAGAAGCTCAGGGAAGGTGTAGGTAGCCATAATGCAGAAGGGGGAAGTACTTGCACACAGCAGTGAGGCCAGCACAGTCAGGTGTTCCCGGTGCAGAGGAAGTAGCAGCCAGGACAGCGGGGAGAACACAGAAACAGCTTCCGGGGGGGTAAACACAAGCCAGGGACATGGCCAGTGCCACCATCCAGATGGAGGCAGTAATGAGGGGGTGAGAAGGCGGACAGCAGGGGGGCACGGCCGTGGAAGGACCCGTCAGTGGTATGCCCCCAACAGGCAGTACTGAACCCGCACCAGCTTCAAGCTGTAAAGTGATATGGAGATCGTGGGCTGGTACTGCCTGAATCGGGCAATTCTGAGGCAGCTCTGTGAGCTGTGCAGTGATGTGATGCAGGCACCCACATGACCGAGCCATGCTCTGTCAGTGGAGACTAAAGTGACAGCTTGCATGTGCTTGCTCACCACGGGTACCTTCCAGAGACCAACTGGGGACACCACAGGCACCCAGGTCGGCCGCGTCCCACCTCACCCAATTCCTCAGCGCACTGCTGTCACATGCTGTGGAGTACATCCATTTCCCCAGCACACGGCAGAGTGCACAGCAAACATACAGGAGTTCCACAGGGTAGCACGTATGCCTGGCATGCTGGGGCAATAGACTGCACCCATGTGGCCATCCGCACACCACCTGGCCCTGAGGGGGCCATATACATGAATCGCAAGGGCTATGCTAGCATCAACTGCCAGGTGGTGTGCGATACCAGGGGGCGCATAATCAATGTCTGTGCCACGCACCCTGGGGGAGCACATGATGCCTTCATCTGGCACCAGTCGGCACTGTCCCACAGATTCAAGAGTGGGGACATCCCCACTGGCCACCTAGTGGGTAAGTATGCAAACCACATGGACAAACATAGGGTCTGGGAGGGGCATGGTCAGAGGTGACATGGGTAGTGGCCTACGTGGCCCAGGACAGGGCGATGCTGATCACCAAACTAACCTCCACCTTCTGCACACAGGTGACAGTGGATACCCACTCCGTCCCTGGCTGCTCACACCATACCGGCGGCCCACGACCCCATTGCAGCAACGCTACAATGAGGCACACACCACCACATGTAATGTCATTGAGTTGGTGTTCGGGATGCTGAAGGCACATTTCCATTGCCTGGACACCTCCAGCAGTGCCCTACGGTACAGCCCCTCAAAGGTCTGCAGGCTATTCCTGGCCTGTTGCATCCTGCACAACATGGCCAATGAATGTGGGATAGCCATACAGGTCAAAGAGGAGGACAGTGATGGGGACAATGAGGACGCCGGTGACAATGGTGATGGGCAGCACCCCCTTGGGCGACGGGACCCCCGACTGCTCCGGCTGGCACAGCTGCACTGGGACACCATCATGGAGGAGCAGTTCAGCCAAAACAGGTAAGTCATGGGGCCATGTGCAACTACCAGTGGCTAAGGCACAACCCACAAACACGCATGGACACACACCAGGGGTGCATGCCATCAAGGGAAGTGGCCGGGCATGGAACCACACACACCACCAGGGATGGGTGAGGTCTAACATGGCATGCGGACAGACACACACACACACACACAAAATGCATGAGACATGCACAAAGGGTAGGAGGCACACCGATCCAGAACACCACCCCTAGCCACACACATGTCCACAGACCACCACGCCCACTGCCTGTCATTGTGCATGTGTCAGATGCTGGGCACCATTGCACATTGGTGTACAGTGCAATGCAGGTATCATCATGCACATGCAACTGTAGACAGCAGCTGGGAGGGTGTGCAGATGGACTGTGTGTCTGCATGCAGGGCTGGGTACCCACCCATGCATTGCCTGCTGAATGACACAATGCACACAGGGCAGCATCAGACAGTAGCTGCGTTGGGAGACAGGTCAGCCACATGCCACAGTGCCCCGGCCACCATGGATGCATGGGCGGCCCCGCCGAGACCCGCCAGCACTGACAGGCTGACCACTGGCCTCATGGGGTGGCACTGATGGTCCCCCGGGGTTCCACTGTGTGAACGCGACCGTGCTCGCACAGGGGTCTGCAGCACACCGAACATGCCTGCGCCAGACATGCTCGGGATGCCCACAGCTGAATCCGGTGTTGACAAGGAGGGTGTCACATGACGCCGGGAATGGGGGGTGGACATTGCACTGTGCGGTGTCTGTGCTGCATGGGCAAATAACTGTGTTCCCCCTGTGGCCATGGCAGCTGTGATTGTACGTGTCAGCCTGTCAATGGCAGCGGTCACATCCTCCCACATCCAGTCCATCCCTGCCAGGAACAGAGCAGTTTCTCTGCTGCGATGCTCCTCTGCCCACTCCAGAGCTGCACTCAGTGCATCCACCACCGTCGCAAGCCGCATCTGCTGATTGATTGATGGATGCTTGCAGTATGCGGGTGTGCTCATCCAAGAGGTCATCTGCCTGATCGGCATTCTGTCCCTCAGGGTGTGTGCGGCCCTGATGCTCAGCACCCCTTGAGGGTGGGCGCTGCACACCAGGACCAGGCCTGGGCATGTCCACAGGTGGTGCACTGATGCCGCCCCTTGACACTGTACCCCCAAGCCCATTGGCCGACTGCTGATGCTGCCCCTCTGGCTGCCACTCCCCAGGGCTCACTGGTGCCGCCGCAGTGGCCACAACAGTCCCACTGTCCTGTACACACACTAGTGCTGCCTCACCGGTGCTGACAGGCACAGGCTGGGACTGTGATGACACGCAGGCCTCCACAGCTGCACCACCCACAGCCATGGCCGCGATGTTACCTGCTGTGTGGCCATCCTGTGGCACACACGTGTCACTGCCCATGACGTTGGTGACATCATCATCGGTGATGGACCCAGCACCAGCCCGAGTCACAGCATGCTGGCATCCATGGATGCTGGCACGCTGGGGCATGGGCAGGGCCTCCTCCACACCTGTTCCAACAACATCAGTCTGGACATCCAGGTGGGCCCACTGTCGCACTGAGCCGTGTATTCCTGTGGCAGTGGCCTCAGTGGAGAGGCCCACCACCGCTGACCCATGCAGATGCTCAGGAGCTATAAGGGAAAACAAAGTCGCGTTACTGCATGTGACCTACCCTGTCCCCCCCCAATAGACAGACCATGACCTACCATGCAGTGACGGGCTACCACCTGTCTGGAATCCACCACCTGGAACACCCTCAATGGCACAACGCTGCATGCTGCCAGCAACCCTCTCTTGCTGTGGGGTCAGGTGTAGCACCTCTGGCTGTCCCCCACCTGTCACAGCTCATGCTGCCCTGATGGCAGCCACCTTCTCCTTAATCCTCCTCCTGTCCATGCCCATCTTCTCCTTGCACTTCTGCACGGAGCACTGGTGGCTGCCATGCAGGTTCACAGCACGCGCCACTTCCTCCCATGCAGTAGCATGGACCTGTGGTGTTCCCTGGCGTCCACTGAGAAGCAGCTCCTGGTCCAGGTAGGCCTCAAACAGGGCATCCGTCTCAGCCTTTGTGAAATTCGGCCTCCTCCTCCTCCTCCCACAACTCTGTTCCTCTTCTCCCAGAACTTGCTTGGTCATGATTCAGCCTGTGAGAATGACAGTTGTTACCTGTGACTGTGCAGTCCCACGCATGTCCCAAAATCCACAGTCCACACTCCCAAACAGCATACAACTCACCATTAGGCTGCAGTAACCGACTATGGCCAGTGCAGCCCAATGTCACACTTTTATAGAGCAACCCATGCAAATGAGGCGCGGCGCAACTTTAAGTGGATGCAAATTGCAGTGCTGCGCCATTGAATGGCTGATTAGCTGATTTGCATATGACGGCTGAATATCTGGCTTTTGTGCTTTGCACAATTGTGTTGAATGTGCTGAGCCAAGGGTGCAGTTCTGTGACATGCGAGTACACACCCTAACTTCGCATGCCTGGGTTGATAGCACAGGTGCCTGCCACACTGCTGATGTGCTGTGCATGGGAGGCAATGCAGGGCACGGCCACCATTGTGCCAGTGGCGCTACAGTGATGTTCACCTATATGGCGCTGTGGCACTGGGGCATCATAGGCACACTGGAGCAACAGCACGGTAGGCCGCTACAGGAGGTGGCACACAGGCACCCAATCGCGCTACACACATTGGGTTCCAATCGCGCTGTGGCTGTCCGTGTGCCAGAGACCCTTGACCCTGTGCCCGACCTTTGCCCCCTAGGTGCCATGCGTCAGGCATGGGTGCACCACTATCATGCTGTTCGGTGACAGCGCAATAGGGAATGGCAGCGCTGTACCGCGCAGCATCTGCATGTGGTGGAACTGCACTGCAGAGCACCATTTTGACCCTACCGAGCAAGAGAGATGGCACGGAGGAGAGCTGCCCAGTAGAGCCAGATAGAAATGGTGAACTTGGTTGCCATTGTGGAGCCACTTGTTGGCCCACTGTTTGGTGAGGCACCCCTGGACAGGTCCAGGAGTCAGGTGTGGCAGGAGTGGCCGACGCCCTGGAGGAGGCCACAGGAATGGGATGGACGGCAGAGCAGTGCCGCCACAGATATGGGGACCTGAGGCGGAGGGACCCGGACCTGCTTGCCCGCCTGCAGGCATGTGCCAGGAGGGGCATGGTGCCAAGGCCAGGTAGGTGTAACGTTCATACACTTTTATCTTCCATATGGGTATCATGGTTGCATGTGTCCGGAACATGGGGGGAGACCGTCCGGTGTTGGCTGTGGTGGTGTTATCAGGGTGTGAGATGGGTGAGTCTGGCTGTGTGGGATTGCACACACATGGGGGCAGGGGGACTTTCTACAGGATTGTACTGATGTTCCTCTCTCCATGTTTGCACCTTAGGCCCAGAACAGTGATGGCTGGCGAGGGAGAGGAGGCACCAGCTGGAAGACCATCACTCCAGGAGAGGCGAAGGTCTGCAGAGGCGCAGGAACCAGCCTGCTGATGGTGAGTTCCTTACATCCATGATTACTAGTGCATGCTGTGTAATGGGGTGGGCAGCGGGGCATGGCCACCATCCATTGACACCACTGCCATGTACGCAACTTGTTATAGTCAGCACTGTCCAGTGGCACTGCATGTCTGGGAGTGCGTCAATGGTGGTCCATGCGTGCACCAGGTACATGGCTGTAACACTGCCTTCGCACCACATAGCCATGTCACTAAACAGCCACGGTGGTGCTGTGCAGGACTTGGCCGGTGGGTGTGTGCAGCGGTCCACATGGCTGTGTGCGCCTGGGTGGGCAGGTCTTGTGGACATGATCACTGTGGGTGGTCCCACACCATCACAGATGCATGTCCCATGACCGTATGCCATGCACAGTGGGTGGGCTGTAGGGGGCTGTGCATTCACACCTATTGACTCTGCTCCCTTGTCCTAGGTGGATGGCAGCTGCAGGCGGTCAGGGAGGCACTGCAGGAGATACTGACCATTGCCAGGGCATCGCTGGAAATCCTGCAAAGGATCAAAAGGCTGGGGGTCAGACGGCATCATGGTAGGAGGAGCAGCCAGAGCGGGGAATGGGGCTCCCGCTGAGCTTCACAATGCCCCTGATTTCCCCTACCCCCCTGGTCCCACCCTCACACCCCTCCTTCCCTCTACCATTTGTTTACCCCTGCCCCTTACCCACCCCCACCTTGTTTGTGACCCTCCCCAAACTGTTGTAAATATTTGTACATAGTTTTGTTTGATGTTTTAAACACATTTCTTTTGATATGACTACTGTGGTGGTCTCTGATTTGCAGTGGGCTATAGGTGCTCAGCTGCAGTGGTGTGCATGGCATCAGGGGTGGTGCAGTCATGGGTATGTGTGTGGCCGTGGGGAAGTGACTATGGTGTGGAAGTAGCTATCAGTCACTGTCTGTGGTGTGTGTGTTGTTCCCTGTGCACAAGATGACTGTGTGCAGTGGTCCATGGTGCATGCTCTGTGTCCATGGTGCACCTGTCAGCCCATCCATGGCCTGTGCAGCTGACACCCTTGCATGTCTGTGACCTGCACGGTCCACTGGCATGTCAGTGGTGGCTGTCCATGCAGGACAGCCACTGTACCTGTCACAATGCTGGGTTGCCTCCTGTCACTGGTGTTGTGTATGTCTGCCTCGGGTGATACTGTGGCCTCTGCTGTTGTTGTCCCATCTCCATGCTGTGGCTTGTGTGTGTTGCAGGGGATGTGCACCACTGTCTGTGACTTGTGGTCTGGGCAAATGCTGGTGGCTTACAGCTCCACAGTGCCTGCGCAGTCTGGTTGGCACACCTGTGCCATGGAGGAGTGCTGGCCATGTGTACACGGTTTCCATGGCCCCACGCTGGGGGCTTGGTTGTCCCGCTACTGCATCCCTGTGTTGGTGTGCCCTTGGGTATGGGTGGGTGTTTGTCCATGTACTTTGTTACATCCGGTGTGGTGCATGCCTCCATGCACCACTGTGGGTGTCTGCGCTGGCTGTTGTGGCCAGTGCTGGGTCAGGGTGTGTCCTTGGGAGGGTGTTCAGGATGCTATACCACTGGTGGTGGGATCCGGGGTATGCCCTGTCACGTGTGGGGTACCTCGTGTGCTGACGCACAGTCAGTCTCTCAGCTGTACCTTGGGTGGGCTGTGCATGGTGACACTGTGTATGCCATCATTGCATCACTGTGTGCTGCCACCCGCTGATGGGTGCTCATGGTGGGGCTGCCTTGCATGGTTCTATGGTGCACAGGGTTGCATTGTCACAGTGGGGGTGGTGGCATGCATAGGGTATCCTGCACTTGTAGACGCTGCTCCTGGGCAGGGTGTCTGGGGGGTCACAGTGCAGGGTGTGCTCTGCATTGGTGGGATGGTGTGTACGGGTGGTGACCCTCCTTGTGTGCAGTCACAGCTTGTCAGGGGTGTGATGGGGCACCATGGCCCAGCTGTGGGTTGGTTGCTGGTCTCCATGGGCCAGTGGTTATTCTAGCCCTCCCCAGTTGTGCAGTGCGTGGGGTGTGGGGGATGATGTCTGTTCTGCTGTGTGTTCCTCTGCCCATCTGTGGCATGGGTGGTGGGCCCTGCATCCTGGTTGTGCTGTTGCATTGCTGCCCTGCTGCTGGGGGTGTCCCTGGTTGCACTATGGTGCATCTGGACTGCTCAGCTGAACATCCCTTGTTGTGCTATGGTGCTTCAGATATGCTCAGCTTCCCCTCCCTAGTTGCGCTATGGCGCAGGTGGTGTGATATTCAGTCATCAGCTGTAGGCGCATCTTGGCCAGTGCAGTTTTTGGATATCATGCCTCTTGTGCATGGGCGCAATGGACTTGCGCTTGCTCCTGCTGTTGCGCACTTTTTGAGCACAGTTTGAATATCTGGGCCTATTTGTTTTAGTTCCCTTGGAAATGGATTGTTTTTGCACTATATAGCAATATGTTACCCTCATAAAGTGACAGCTGAACAAAGTTTAATTTTCTGATACCTGCCAGTGTCCTGAGTGTCATTAAGTAGCTTGTTTATAAAAAGCAGTGCTGTAACCAAAATAATTTGATGTGTAATCTGTAAAGCCATGACTCTGGGCATGTGCATTACCCCGGTGCTAATGTGCAGGCTTGGAGTCATGACTCTACATCGTAAACATCAAATTACTTCTGTTACAGTGTCCAGTGCTTGCTTTTATAAGCAAGCTACTTTATGGCAATCTGGATGCTGGCAGGTATAGGAAAATGTATTTTACTTGTACTGCTTCAAAAAAGTCAAACTTGCCAAAGCAGGAGTTTCTGAGCAGTTTGGCGTCATATTGAACATGAACGCACCTAAAGAACAGCTTACTTGAGTTCAAGTTGAGTTGTAGAAAACATTCATTTTTTGAAAGCAAAGGCTGAACTTTCATTTATAAGAGTAGGTTACTGCTATATAGTGCTAAAGGCATAATTTTGGCAGGGAACTAAACAATCAAGCAAAAGCTGACTGTGTACCTTTAAACATTATGTAGTGCATAACATAAGCAAATACCAAACATAACGTGAAGCAAAATTCAAAATGGCAATATAGAGCAAGTACAGTGCACAAGTGAAACACAAACACTGGAAGAAGAATAACACCTGTGCTGCGCGAACTGCACTGGCTGCCGGTTCAGTGGCGGATCACCTTCAAGGTCGGGCTACTGACCTATAAAGCCCTATACGAACAGGGACCGCAGTATCTTCAAGATCTCCTTATTCCCTACTGTCCCTCTCGCTCGCTCCGCTCCACCAATGAGGGATTGCTAGAGATTCCCAGGGTTCGTTTAAAAACATCTGGAGCACGGGCATTTTCTTACACTGCCCCTACCCTGTGGAATTCTCTACCTCGTTGGATACGAAGCTGCCTGACCATCGAGAGTTTTAAGTTAGAATTAAAAACTTATTTATTTCAAAAGGCATATGGAGAGTGATTTTATTGTGATCTTATTGTGATTATATTGTTATTGTTGTTGTTAGTGTTATATGTATGTTTTTAATTGCTTTCTATTTGTACAGTGCTTTGGCTTTGAAAAGCGCTTAAAAAATAAATTTTACCTTTACTTACTTACTTACTAACACAAACAATAACAAAACATGTACAAGAGATGTACAGAATTACAAAACACAGCGGGTGGGATATTCAAAAGGGTTGCGCCATGCGTAATAGGGTTGCGCCTGCGCAAGTCCAAAAGTGCGCCATTCTGCGATATTCAGCAGGAGGCAGTAGCGCCACCAAAAACATGCTGAGCAACAGCGCAATACAAATGACGGCATGCGCAACCAAAGGGGGTGGATCCATGCATAAAGAGCGCAATGCGATATTCAAAGAGTTGCGCAATGCGCAACAGAGAACCAACCGGAAGTTGCCCCGAAAATGAGCCAAAATAAAAGGCTCAAGGAAGAGGCCAAGAACACCACAGGGATGCCAAGTGGGAAGAGAGAGAAAAACAGACAGTGACAGGCCAGGGCAGGCAAGGAAGCAGTGTGGGCCATAGGCTGCAGAGGCCAGCGGGGGTGCCTGGTGCAGTGGAAGTAGCAGTCAGGACAGCGGGGTAACAGAGCAACATCAGCCGGGGGCACAAGCCAGGGAGATGGACAGTGGCAGCTTCCACATGGAAGCTGTAATGAGGGGTGAGAATGCAAGGTGCCGGGAGACGTGGCCGTGGATGGGCCCGTCGGTGGTACGCCCCCAACAGGCAGTACCGTGCCCACATCAGCTTTGAGTTGTACACAGATGTAGAGATCGTGGGCCAGTACCGCCTGAACAGGGCAATACTGAGGCGGCTCTGTGAGCTGTGCAGTGATGTGATGCAGGCACCCTCATGACGGAGTCCTGCTGTGTCAGTGGAGACCAAGGTGACAGCCTGCATGTGCCTGCTTGCCACAGGCACCTTCCAGAGGCCAACAGGGGACACCACAGGCATCACACAGTTGGCCACGTCACGCATCCTCACCCAATTCCTCAGCGCACTGCTGCCACATGCTGTGGAGCACATCCATTTCCCCAGCACTGCGGCAGAGCATACAGCAAACATGCAGGCATTCCACAGGGTAGCACGTATGCCTGGCATGCTAGGGGCCATAGACTGCACCCATGTGGCCATTCGCACTCCACCTGGCCCCGATGGGGCCGCATATAGGAATAGAAAGGGCTTCCCCAGTGTCAACTGCCAGGTGGTGAGTGATGCCACTGGGCGTATAATCAATGTCTATGCCACACACCCTGGCAGAGCACATGATGCCTTTATATGGCATCAGTCCACACTGTGCCATCGATTCGAGAGTGGGGACATCCCCACAGGCCATCTAGTGGGTGAGTACACATGTAGAAAATGCAAACTCGGGGCAAGGGTGGGAATGCCACAGGTGCCATGGTAGTGGCACACAGGGATATGGGCAATATGGACCTGAACATGAGACTGATCTCCACTATCTCCACACAGGTGACAGCGGATACCCACTCTGTCCCTGGCTGCTCACACTGTACCAGCGCCCCATGACCCCATCACAGCAATGCTATAATGAGGCACATGCCGCCACACGCAACATCATTGAGTGGGTGTTTGGGATGCTCAAGGCACACTTCCGATGCCTAGACACCTCCGGCGGTGCCCTACAGTACAGCCCCTCAAAAGCTTGTGGGATATTCCTGGCCTGTTGTATCCTGCACAACATGGCCAATGACCGTGGTATAGCCATACAGGTTGAAGAGGGGGACAGTGATGGGGACACCAGCGGCGCCGGTGTTGATGGTGATGAGCAGCCCCCCCTTGGACGGCAGGACCCACAACTGATCCGGCAGGCCCAGCTGCACCGGGACACCATCACGGAGGAGCATTATGCACAACACAGGTAAGTCAAGGGGCCATGTGCAAACAACACTGTCCTGGCGCAACCCACAGGCACACAGAGTAACACACCAGGGGTGCATGACGGCACGGGGTGGAAGGACCAGGCACACAAACACACCATCAGGGAGGGTGAACAGTCATATGGACACACACACACACACACACACAAACACACCAGGCACAAAGCGTACATGGGCAGGTGCACAGCAGAGCAGGAACAGACATGGCAAACACACAGATCCACAGACCACACCACCGCCTGTACTGTCCAAGCACGTGTGTCAGATGCTGGGCACCCTTGCACCTGGTGTACAGTACAATGCAGGCATCATCATGCACACACACCTGTGGACAGCAGTCGGGATGGTGTGCAGGTGGTCTGTATGTCGGCATGATGGGCAGGGCATCCACCAGTGCACTGCCCACCATGACGCACAGTGCACACAGGGCAGCACCAGACAGGGCCCGCACTGGGAGACAGGTCAGTCATGTTGCACCGTTCCACGGCCACCATGGATGTGTAGGCGGCCCCGCCATGACCCAACAGCACTGGCAGGCTGAGCAGGGGCCACATGGGGTGGCACCGATGGACCACCAGGGGTCCCACTGCGCGATCGCGACCTTGTCCGCAGTGGGGTCTGTAGGATGCCAAACATACCTGCACCAGGGGTGCTTGGGATGCCCACAACAGAACCCGGCATCGACAGGCCTGGTGTCACACGATGCCGGGAATAGGGAGTGGAGAGCGTACTGTGTGGGGTGCGCGGTACAGGAGCACCTGCATGTGTGCCCAATGTAGCCACGACAGCGACCAATGCCTGGGTCTGCCTGTCAATGGCAGCAGTCACATCCATCCGCATATGGACCATCTCTGCATGGTCCAGAGCACACTTCCTGCTGTGCTGCTCCACAGCCGTACACAGTGCCTCCACAGACGTTGCAACCCACCTTTGCTGCTGTACTGATTCCAGGCGGGTGTGCTCGTCAATGGGTACTCTGCCACAACGGCATCCTGTCCCTCAGGGTGTGGAAGGTCCTGATGCACAACACCCCTTGAGGGTGGACGCTGTTTGCCAGGATCAGGAATGGGTGTATCAAAGGGCGGTGGGCATGTGCCACCGCTGGACACTGTACCCCCAGACCTGGTGGGTGACTGCTGCTGTTGCCCCTCCAACCGCTGTGCCCCAGGGACCACTCATTCCACTGCTGTGGCTGCAACAGTGCCAGACACCTGCACAGCCACCAGTGCTGCCCCACGGTGCTGACAGGCACAGCCTGGGACTGTGCCGACATGCTGGCACACAAGTTGGAACCAGCAAGGCCCAGGGCACGTGCTGGCATGCTGTGTCCGTCATGGGACACACACATGTCACTGCCCATTGCAGTCCTTGCATCATCAATGGTGCAGGTATGTGCTACAGCCACAGTCACAGCGTGCTGGCATGCTTGCATGCCAGACTGCTGAGACACAGGCTGTGCACCCCCCACCCAACTCACCGACACCAGAGTTGGCAGCCAAGCGTGCATGCTGGTGCAGTGCATGCTGGCTTGTGACAGAGGTGGATGGACCTCCTCCATGTCCAGCAGGTCATCCTCACTGCCTGGACCCACCACCACCATCCCCTGAAGACGAACAGGATCTGTAACAGAAAGAGAGGACATGTGAGTGCATGTGAACAACCTTCCCCAACACCACCATGTCATACCGTGCAGTGATGGGCTTCCATCTGTCTGGAATCCACCTCCTGGTATGCCCTCAATAGCACTGCACTGCATTGATGCAGCCAGTCGGTCCTCAGCCAGGGTCAGCTCCACCACCACTGGCTGGCCCCCGCCAGTGCCAGCACGTGCTGCCCTGAGGGCTGCCACCTTCTCCTTCACCCTCCTGCGGTCTGTCCCAATCTTCTTTTTGCATTCCTGCACGGAGCGCTGGTGGCTTCCGTGCAGGTTCACTGCCCGGGCTACCCCCTCCCATGCAGCTGCACGGGCCTGAGGGGTGCCCCGCCATCCACTCAGTAGTGACTCCTCCTCCAGGTAGGCCTGGAAGAGGGCCTCAGTCTCTGCCATGGTGAAGTTGGGCCTCCTCCTCCTTCGCCCACCATCCTCACCCTCACCTTGGCTTCTCTCAGTCATGGCGATCTGTATGGGTGGAAGTGGACACCTGTCACTGTGCAGTCTACAGCGTTATCCCATGCCCATTGTCCAGACCATCCCACAGCATGCAACCCACCTCTCACCTGCAGTAACCGAATCTGGCCAGCGCAGCCCAATGTCGCACATTTATAGCACAATGCATGCAAATTAGGAGTGCAGCAACTGTAATGAGATGCAAATCGCACCACTGCGCCTTTGAATGGCTGATCAGATGATTTGCATGTGTCGGCTGAATATCGCACCATTGCGCTTTTCGCAATATGGTTGAGCCAGCTGAGCTAATAGCGCAGATCTGTGACTGTGTGGTACACTGCATTGCGCATGCCCAGGTAACTTATGCAGGCATATGCTGCACTGATGACGTGCTGTGCGCGATCAGCAATTCAGGCCATGGCCACCATTGTGCCAGTGGCACTACAGCACTGGGCACTATATGGCGCTGTGGCACTACTGCGCAATAGTCCACTGTGGCACTGGCACGCAGGTGGTCGGTCGTGCAGGATGTGTAGACGTTAGATGGCGCTGTGCGTGGCCTTGTGTCATAGACCCCTGACCTGGTGTCTGACCTCTGCCCTGGCCCTGTTCGGCTGCTATGTAATGGCCCCTATTAGCGCTGTCTGGTGACAGCGCCTATGTGAACTCAACGGCGCTATGAACAGCGTGATTAGAACCTATGGTGGTCTATTGCAACATTTCATCGCAATAGGCGGCCGCGGGCGCTATTGCCCACTGTAACACTCCAACCATGGCACGCAGGAGGGTGCCCCAATGGAGCCAAGGGAGGTGGCCAACCTGGTGGCTCTGGTAGAGCCCCACTATGGGGCACTGTATGGGAGGAGCCTCACCATGGCTCGAACCCAGGTCTGGCTGCAGGTGGCCAATGACCTGGTGGGGGTCCTAGGGCGGCGCCGGTCTGCCGAGCAGTGCCGGCACAGGTACAGTGACCTCCGCGAGGAGGAGGTGGAGTTGATTGACAGACTACGGTCACGTGCCAGGAGGGGCATTGTGCCTGGGCCAGGTGGGTGTACTATCTATGCACCTGTATTCTCGTAGAGGTGTGAGTGTGTTTTGGTGGCTGTGCATGGGTGATGGCTCTGCCATGGTTGGCTGTGTCAGTGTGTGCAGGTGTGAGATGCATGGGTCTGGCTGTGTGGGCAGGCACACTCACTGGGGCAGGGGGCAGTCTGCTTTGGAGTCACACTGATGCTTTTCTCAACATTTGTCTCCCACAGGCCGGGCAGAGAGGATGTAGGCATGGGATGAGGAGGGCCGTGGCAGGGCCCCAGTGGCGGATGGTGGTGCTGCGAGGGGTGGGCCACAGCAGCAGCAGCAGCCACAGCTGCTTGCGGAGTGTGAGTATCATTACATCATGGATGCTACTGCATGCTGGAGGGAGTGGGCATGACCACCAGCCATGGACAACACAACCATGCACGACACAGGCGACATTCATCACTGTCCAGTGTCACTGCATGTCTGTGTGTGCGTCACTGGTGGTCCATGCATGCACACGGGCACATGGCTGTGGAACTGGCATCCCACCACATTGCCATGTCACTTGACAGCCTTGTTTGTGCTGTAATGGACATGGGCAGTGTGTGTGTGCAGTGGTGCACATAGCTGGTGCCGCCTGGTTGGGCTTGTCATGTGCATGGTCACTGTGGGTGGGTGCATACCATCACAGGTGCGGGACATTGAGCTATATGGCTTGCAGGTTGGGTGGTGTTCAGGGTTGTGGTCAGTCACAGCCATTGACTGTGTTCCCTTTTCCTAGGCCTCATTGTGCTCCGCAGAATTGAGCGGGCACTGCACCAGCTGACCCGGGTGTCCCTGGAGAACGGAACATCCTCCAGGATATAGCCATGGCTACGGAGGAGGCACAGCCAAGCAAGACAGCACTAGGCAGCGGAGGCCAGCCTGCTAGCCTTAGGTCGGCTTCCTTCCCACTTCACCCATCCCTCCCACCCTGCCTTCCCTCTCCAAGTTGTTCATCCCTACCCTTGCCCACCCCTACCTTTGTACCCTCCCCCCTCTTGTAAATAGTTTTGTTGTTGTTCTTGTTGTACTTTCCATTTTTAATATATATATATTTTGATATGAATACTGTGGTGGTCTCTGATTTGCAGCTGGCTATGGTTGCTCAGTTGCAGTGGTGTGCATGCCATCTGGGGTGGTATGATCCTGGGTATGTGTGTGTGTGTGTGTGTGTGTGTGTGCGCGTGTGTGTGCATGGGGAGGTGTCTCCAGCGTGACAGTGACTTTCTGTTGGTCTTGCCATCTGCTGCCGCCCACTGCTGGGTGCACAGGGTGGGTCTGGCTAGTATGGTTCTGTGCTACATGAGGTTGACGCGTGCCGGGGGAGATGCATGGTGTTTCCTGCAGTGCCAGTCACTGCACATGGGTGGTGTCTTGGGGTCATGGTGCAGGGTGTGCTGTGCATACGGGGGGCTGATGTGCACTGTGGTTGTCAACCTCCTGTGTGTGGCAGTCTCAGCCTGCCAGTGGTTGTGCTGGGGCGTCATGGCCCTGCTGTGCTTTGTTGGCTTGTCCCCATGGGCCAGTGGATCATCCATTCCACCCCCAGTGATGCTGTGCTTGGGGTGTGCAGGTGTCTTGTTGGTTCTGCAGTGTGTTCCTGTGCCCATGTGTGGCATGGCTGGTGGTGGGCCCCAGCCTGCCTCCCTGGTTGTGCAGTTCCATTGCTCTGCTGGGGGTGGGGGCTCTGCTTTGCGCTATGGCACCTCGGACTGCTCAGGTGTAGCTGGCCTTGTTGCACTATGGCGCAACCTTTCTGCTCAGCTTCCCCTTCCTGGTTGCGCTATGGCACAGTTTGTGCGATATTCAGACGTTGGCTGCTTGCGCAATTTGTTTTGCTCCATGTTTGAATATCGCGTCTGTTGCGCATATGCGCAATTGAATTGTGCTTGCTCCTGCTGTTGCGCACATTTTGGGAGCAGTTTGAATATCTGGGCCAGCAAGTACATTGCACAGGTCTCAGACAAGTAGACACTGGGTGCAGGATAATACAAGCAAATACAAAACAACTAGAGAAGGAGATAAGATGACAAAAAACAACAAGTACATTACACACGTCACAAAAACAATTAAACACAGGGTACAGGATTATAAAAGCAAATGATAAAGAAACGGAGAATGAGACATTCAAAATGGCAATATACAATGAGTACAGTCTACACGTGCAGCCCAATTAAACATTAGGTACAGGATAACGCAATTGAACACTGCACAAGCAGGGAAAGAGATTTACAAATGGCAATATATAGTAGAGGTGTGTGAATACATTATCCCAATTATTCAGACCAGATATTATATTCAGGCAACCCAAATTTTAAGGTAGTCGGTATTCTTATATTCAGGTGACTTAAAAGAAACATCCCCCACCCTCCTCCCCCAGCCCAAATCCTTAAATACAACCCCATTTCCCCCACCCTGTTATAAGCCCAATCCTACCCTCCTCCCCAGCCCAAATCCTTAAAGACAACCTCACTTCCCCACCCTCTGTTATAAACCCAATCTCACCCTCCTCCCCAGCCCAAATCCTTAAATACAACCTCACTTCCCCCACCCTCTGTTATAAACTCAGTCTCACCCTTCTCCCCAGCCCAAATCCTTAAATACAACCTCACTGCTCCCACCCTCTGTTATAAACCCAATCTCACCTTCCTCCCAAGCCCTAATCCTTAAATAGAATCTCACTGCTCCCACCCTCTGTTATAAGCCCAATCCCACCCTCCTCCTCCTCAGCACCCACAATTTAATCAGCTTATGTCTATTTTCAAAAAATCTCCCGATGGATGACCAGCACAACCCACCCACCCACCTCTATGGCTGGCTGCCATCTTTCAGCATTCATTTGCCTTAATAAATATCATGTCCCTCCCACCCTGGCAGCAGCTAATCCCACCCTCCATCACCCGACTCTGCCCCCTCACCGCACCCAGTTTTGCTAACACAAAAGTTATCGACACCACCTGCCCTCCTCCACACTTGGCTGACTTCTCTTGAAGGAAGGTGCTTGTGTTCTTGCTCTGCATAGTAAAACCAGCTAATCATTTGCTAAAAAAAGCAACTGCAGTGCACATTTCTACCACAGTAAAACATTGGGCACTGGATACTACAGGCCAATAGCAAACAAGTAAAGAAAAAAATATTTACTATGGCTACATACTACAACTGCAGTGCACAAGTGTAGCACAGTTAAACACTCAGGGCCCCATATTCAAAAGTGGCAGAGTGCATCACACAAGTGAATGCTCTGCGCATCCAAATACGCCAGCACAAAACAATGGGATATTCAGAAGATGCACTGTCACAAGTGACAGCGCATGTCTGACTGAATATCCCGAATATGCATGATCGCACAACCAAAGATATGTGGCATAGCTGGCCACATCTGAATATAGAGGACCCAAGCACAAAAGACAGAGACTGATGCACAAACAGTGCCAAGAGCACAATGCAGGGGTGCATGTGGGAACAGTGGTGGCGCAACAATGCAGCAGCTCAGGGGACACGGGAAGCATGGTGGCACACCACAGTGGCCAAAAGCGCCTGTTGCAGGGCCAGTAAGTAGCCAGCACTGTGCACCATACAGACATGGCCAGGCATGTGGAAAGCAATGCACACTGGTCAGGTCCAAAACACACATGGCCATGGATAGGGGATGAGAGCAATGTCCGTGACCAAAGGACTGTGTTGAAGGCCAATGCTGAGCGACACCACTGAAGACATGCCTGTGTGATGGATGTCCCAGTATGTCACCAGCACACCACCACAGTGGCATTTAGCAGGAGCCAACACATGGGCCCACACCAACACCAACACATGGCCATTGACAGTGTATGACACAGGCACATGGGCACACAGGAGTGTAAGCTGCGGCCAATGTCAACTCCACAATACGCCACAGTGCCACCACAGGGAACCAGCAGGATGGAACACAAGGATGGACATGCAACAGGCACACCATGCAACCTGTGTAGGGGAATGCAGGGACACACATAGTGTGTCCCCCCCAGGGGACAAGGAGCGGTAGGTGATGCGATGGCCTGCACCCAACTATGCACCTGTGAACACGTGGATGGGTGGCACGTATGCCATACACCCATACACCTGGCAACTATCCCTATTGAAGAACACACCACACACAGCCATGTGAAAAAGCATTTAATAGCAGTATAAAAACAGGGGTAAACAGCAGGGAACTAAAAAAGGAAGGATGCAAACAGTAACAAATATAAAACAGAACAGGCAACAACAGTACTATAAAAACTATTTACAAGTATTTACAGGGATGCAGGTGGTGAAAGGGAGGACAAGGGAGGTAGGGGCATAACTAGATACAACAGATAGGGGCCTGGATGGGAGTATGTGGTGGGACAGGGCATGCACCACCTAGTGGCCTACAGGGGTATGGTGTTGTGCCCGTTTGTAGCACGGTGTGCCCATATGGAGCTGTATGGCCATCATGGACTGGCCAATGGTATAAATGGCCTGCAGCATGGCCTCCTGCTAGTATAGCAGTCACTGCAGGAGCTGCTGTGTCCTGGAGGCACCCCTCTGTTGAAGTGGCCCTGCCTGCTGGCTCCATCCCTGGGCCCCTGTCCTCATTGGCTGGACATGTCCTATGGGAATATACAGACAAACAAAACACAGTATCTTGCTGGCCCATTGGCACAGTGGTTGTATTTCCACTTGCAATGCTGGCAACCTGGGTTCGGGAGTGGACTCGGGCTGCCGGAGGGCCAGCTGGGGGGAAAAGACACAAGCGTCTCATGACAGCTCGCCTTCTCTGGGAGAGAGGAGGAGGGACCATGGCGCGCAGTTAGCCTGACCCCGAGCGAAGGCTCAGGGTACTGCAACGAAGTCCTGCCTGCAGGAGGGGTTGGCCAAGACGCGTGGAGGACATTGGCGCATTGCACCTAGACATTAAGGGCACACACCATGTGTGAGGGAGGAAACAAGTGGAAAAAGCCCAGCCATCTCTGGGAAGATAGGGCACCGGGAGCATGCCCTCGATATACCTCCACCCACCTGGACTGCCTAGCCCGACAAAAAGTTGATTGTACGAGGCGCACGGGCCCCGCCTTGTTCCCTGCCCTAGGGGGTAGCCGCGGCTCCATGGGGTGCAAGGTAAGTCCAGGGTAGGGTGGCTGGCAGAGGGATGATTTCCTAGGTGCCCTTGAAGGGCTAGAGCTGGAGGGGAGTAGGAGGGGGAGAAAAAAAACCATAATATCGGTGCCAATGGTCTGTAATGTCCAGCAAGAAAGTTCTGCCCCCCCAACAATGTTGGCATTGTGCAGCCATGCATATGCAATGTGCTGTGCACAGACCCTGCCACAGTGCCGCATGCAACAGTGATCATTGATGTGCCATGGACACACACAGCATGCCACGTGGGTTGCAGGCATGGCAGCAGACAATGGCAGTGCAGGACATATGTACGCCATGCCACAGGGCAATGTTGTGGTGTGTCACAGGGCCATGTGAAGGATGCTTGGTGGCCTCTGCCATGGCACACCATCCAGACACAGAGGAGTGTGTGAGATGGCCACAGGTGGTTGGACCCTGGGACAGGTGTTCCGGAGGCACCACCACCACAGAGGTACTAGACTGTTCACAGTGGACCTCACATGCAGGCAAGGATGGACGGCATGCAACATGTACCCAGGTGTGGACATAGCGACACCCCCACTGCCTAGGATAACACCTATAGTCATGTGGATCTGGGCACAGCTGTGCAGATGTCCATGCAGGAGTGGACACTGGCACCAGCATGCCAGCTGAATAATGGTGGATACTGCACAGCCATAGGCAGAACAGTATTGCATATGTCCACTAGACATGCGGTGGACAGGGACACGACCCATCAGACACAGTGGCAGGGTCACGACAATGGGCATGTACCCAATAACCATCCCATATGTGACATGGAGACATGCCAAACCCACAAGCCACCCAAATGGAACCATCTCTAGCACCACAGGGCAACAACTATGCAAGGACCGCATGTGGCAGAGGGGCCTGTATGTGAACAAGGCCCATGCCATGTCCCCACCACAAAGAGGGCACTGTGTGGCTGACACTCTTCACTGGGCACAGCCAGCACACAGGGTGCTACAACAGGCCAGCACACACTGTTTATGGAGGTGGGCAATGCAAATTTCAAACACTGAGCCATTGGGCATGACTGCATGGCACAACCATGGCTGGACTGGAGCACAGGGGGTCCACCTGGACTGTTGCTAAAGGGGCCCATATGGTAAAACAATAGTGGATGGCCCAGGATAACACACACAGAACACTATGTTATACCAATGTGATGCCTGTAGCACACATATACTAGCAGGGCCATACATAAACAATAATAAGATCATTAAAAAGATGAGAATAACCCAACAACCCACATTCACAGAGTCCATGAGGTAGTCACATACCCAACAAAGGGGGCCCACACGGATATATCCAGGCATCCTGGTGGGCCATTCCGACTCTGCCTACAGCCTGCCCAATGGATGATGGCACATACACAGATGGCCACATGAGCAGTGTTACCAATGAGGGACAGGGGTGGTCACACCCTCTGTTGTGTGGCACACACAGGTTGCACAGTAACACAGTGGCATAGGCCAGTAGGAGGGGTTTGCAGGCAACAGCCAATGGTGAACACTGGACAATGCCAACACACAGCCATGGCCAGAGGTGCACACAACACAGGGCCATTAGGTGTGGTGTGGCAAGACCGCATGCAGTGCCTGATGCAAGACCACCATGGCTGTCCACCACTGCCATGTGCATGGTACAGTCCACACCGGGCAAGGATAAGCCCTGCACCACACACAGGGGATGGCCATGGCCATACCAGTACCGTGTAGTGGCACATCTGGGTGCAACATGATAACATTCTGGAACACCAACACATCACAGTGGTATAATATGAGGACACATAACTGGAGCAATGAGTGATATGTGGAATGCGAGGCTGATGGGGGAGATAATGACCACTAGATGACGGCACCATACCGAGACCATATGGTACACAGCATGGGGGCATGGTGAGCAGTGCAGGGCACACACATGCCAGTGACCACACAATAGGAGAGCACGCTGCGTTGGGTGCAACATGTGCATGGTTGCATGGTATATACTGTGCAGGTGGTGGTGGTCTGTGTCTGTGTTCAGACACACTGGACATTGCAGGGTCCTCTGAGGCTAGCAGCAGCACAGAACCAGGCAGCAGCACACCACTGCCAGCACATGTGTGCGATGCTGCCATTGCCTGGACATGCCCAAACCACACGACACATATCACAATGTGCCAGTCAGTTCCTCCATGACCCCAACACCTACACATTGTCATCGAGGCACAGGTCAGGAAGCACAGAAAAACCAGGAGCAGTTGTAGAATTAGCCAAAAATATTTATTTACACTAGCAGTAGCATAAAAAATAAACTTGTTCAGTATAACTATTTACAAAGGCCAAACAAACAAAAAAAGGCCATCTGAGTTTTTCTTCAGTCTGTGTCCTTTTTTACTCTTTTCTAAGCAATTGCAGCTCAGCTGTCTTATAAGTACTTCCAACCCCCATTTTTAATAAGCATCCTGTTCTTGTAAGTATCAGGCATGTGCAACTAGAACACAATGCCCCAGAAATGAGGCCCCATCTCCACAGCTCGTCTGCAAAAGGCTTAAAAATGTGCAGTCAGGTAACCTCTTGAGTTCCCAATAGCTTTTTGCAATCATTTCAAACCACAATTATATACATTTCAACAGCAACACTATATATTTTCTAAACAAAGGGACCCCAGTACTAGTTACATTTCCACATAATGATTTGCATATATTTTTATATCAGTAGATATGCAAGGGAGGAAAAAAGTCAGACAGTAAGAGAGGGCTGAGAGACAGTGATAGGCAAAGAATTGTGAGACTGTCGGGGTGATCAAATCCTAGGTCTCACAGAAAAACTTGGTTGTGCAATCAGACAGACAAATAGTCAGGAAAGGACAGATCCTTGCATTTAAACACTTTCTATAACAACTGGAACAGGGTCATATTCCACCCTGTCACACACATCCATGGGCAGGTGTGTACATGGCCCCAACACAGTCCACATGTAGCATGAATGGGACACAGTGCATGGCACATGGCTCATGCAGTGTGCCTGCATGCACAGTGTGCAGCGGAATTGTGCAGGAGATGGTGGCTGAACAAGGCTATGGGACACACAGCCCCAATAGACATGCCATGTGGCACAGGTCTGGACAAATATGTGCATAGTGCAGGTGCATTACAAAACACATGGGCCAACATGGTGGACAAAGGGTGTGGAAGGCCACAATATACAGGGTTGTTGCTCCTCATTGTGTGTGTGTACCATGTGCCCACACATGTTGTACCAATGAAACACAGAAACATAGAAATTGTTGGCAGATAAGGACTGCTGGGCCCATCCTGTCTGCCTGTAGACCCTATACATTGTATGTGGCCACTGACCCTATGTGATCAATTGCTTTTCATCACTCCCTCCCCTCCCCTCTCAGACTTCCCTTGTGCCTGTCTCAGGCATGCTTAAACCCCTCCACTGTGCTTGCCCCAACTACCTCCTGTGGCAGACTATTCCAAGCATCAACTACCCTTTCTGGGTAGAAAAACTTCTTCACATTACCTCTTAATCTACTCCCCTTCCAATTTCATATTGTGCCCCCTTGTTCTAGTACTTTTTCTACATTGGAAAAGGTCCCCCACCTGCACTTTGTCTATGCCCTTGAGGTACTTGAAAGTTTCAATCATGTCCCCTTGCTGTCTCCTCTCTTTCAGTGAGTACATATTGAGGTCCCTTAGTCTCTCCTCATATGTTCTGTGGTGTAAACCCTGCACCATGTTTGTTGCCCTTCTCTGGATAGTCTCCACCTTATCTATGTCCTTGTGCAGGTGTGGCCTCCAGAACTGCATGCAGTACTCCAGGTGAGACCTTATCAATGCTTTATACAATGGCATCACTACCTCCCACCTCCTGCTAGTGATACTCCTGCCTATGCACCCCAACATGCCACTGGCCCTCCCTGCCACCTTTGTACACTGCTCTGATACCTTAAGGTCATCAGAGATGATAATCCCTAGGTGACAGTCAGCTCCTCCCCCCCAACCTGTAGCTCTCCCCAGGGTTCCCTCTACCCAGGTGCATTATTTTGCACTTCTTTGCATTGAACCTCAGTTGCCACATCTCCGACCATCTTTTAAGCTTCTCCAGGTACCGCTTCATTTTCTGTACCCCTTCTGGAGTATCCACCCAGTTGCAGATCTTGGTGCCATCTGCAAACAGGCAGACTTTTCCTTCCAGTCCCTCTGCAATGTCACTGATGAAGACATTGAACAGGACTGATCCTAGTACCGATCCCTGTGGTACCCCACTGGTCACCCCCACTCCTCAGATTGTACCCCATTTACCACCATCCTCTGTCTCCTGTCTGTTAACCAGTCCCTAACCTAGTTCACCACCTTGTCTCCCATGCCCAGACTACCCATCTTGTTAATCAGCCTTCTATGTGGGATGCTGAAATTTAGGTAGGCGACATCTACCGCCACTCCTTGATTAAGGTTCCCTAGTCACCCAATCAAAAAAATCTATTACATTCATTTGACATGACCTTCTTGCTGTGAATCCATGTTGCCTCAAATCTTGAGCATCTCTGGATTCCATATGTGCCACTATTCTTTCTTTCAGCGGTGTCTCCATGATCTTTCCCACCACTGAGGTGAGGCTGACTGGCCTGTAGTTCCCTGTCTCCTCCCTACTGCCACGTTTGTGCAGTGGGACTACATGTGCCCTCCTCCAGTCCTCTGGAATGACACCCATGTTGAGTGACTGTGAACAGGGCCACCTGAGGTGCTGCTAGTACCCTTCATAGCTCCTTTAATATCCTCGGGTGGATGCCATCTGGCCCCATGGCCTTATCCACCTTCAGCTTTGTGAATTCTTCCAGAACTCTCTCCACTGTGAATGGACTGGTGTCCACCTCTCCTCCCCATTGCCTCTGCAACCCAACTGTGTTTCTTGACCCTCCCCCTCCTTAGTGAATATTGAGCAGAAGTATTTGTTCAGTATTTCTGCCTTGTCCAGATCCCCCTCCTTACACTCTCCCTTCTTCCCTTTGAGCCTCACAATCCTCCCCTGGTTTTTCTTCTTTCACTGATGTGACTACAAAATGCCTTATCCCATTTGTTTACAGACTACACTAAGCCCTCTTCTATTTGCACCTTTGCCCTACTAACAGCCTTCCCTGATTCCCTCAGAAATTCAAAGTATACCTCCCTGTTCTTCTCCTTTTTGCTCCCCTTATGTTTCCTGAAACTCAGCCATTTAGCCCTGATGTTGTCCCCCACCTCTTTGGAGAACCATAGTGGCGTCCTTCTTCTTTTCCCTTTGGCCACTATCCTAATGCATTTGTTTGTTATATCCACTATGGCTACTTTCAGTTTCTCCCACTGTTGTTCCACCCCCTCTATTACCTCTCCCTTCCCGAGGACTGCTTGTATACATCTACACATTTCAGTGAAATACGCACACCTGAAATCTAATACTCTTGCCCTTGTGCGGCTAAATTGAGTCTATGGGCCTGATTCCAAATCACATGGTGCAACTCACGAGCATATGCGAGTTGCACCATGGGACACTATGCCAGGGACCCTGCACCATATTCCAAGACAGGCAGGGTCTTCGGCACCTACGTCCCGCGACTTGTGGCAGCCACAGGCTAGTGCCACAGGAATGGCAAAATGGACCTGGATGCTATAAGTCGTGACCCACAATTTACTGCCCCTCAGAGCGCCCCACCCTGAAATGCACCCACAATCACCTGGGGGCATTGGGGGGCAGGCCAGGTGGCACAGGCATTTGAGGGCAGTGCAATAAATGGACCCCAGGGGGTCCCTGACATTCAGGAGTGGGGGGCATGACATTGCTGGGGGGACATGAAGCAGTGCTATGTGCTTCCTGCAGCACTGTGGGGGGGCATCCATCATTGTGCCAGGGCAGATGCCCCTTAGACCACCTCCATGCTGGTTTAATTCTGCAGTGCCATAGCGGATCTTGGAATTCTGTAGGTGGGCTATGGCACCTGCCTTTTCAGAATAGGGCACCGTTGATGTGTCCCCACCCTTACACCATGCCGCAGTGGGTTGCGGGTGTAGTGGATGGCGTGGCCCACCTTTTGCACAACCCGTATGCATCATGGTGCAAGCCACATCTTGGAATCGTGACTTGCATATCTCTTTGTGCAAGGTGAGATTTACACCATGGTGTTCAGCGTAAATGACCTTGCGCCATGCACAAATTGTCCTGGAATCAGGCCCCACATCTCCATGTTGAACCACACCATTTGGTGGTCACTAGACCCCAGCTACTCTTCCACCTGTACTTCCTTGACTTTGTTCCTATTGGTCCATACCAGGTCCAGAATTGACTTATCCCTGGTTGGCTCATGCAGCAGCTGCCTGAGTCCAACCCCCTGCAGGGATTCAAGGATGGCTGTGCTTCTGGCTGAAACAACCATCTAGGTGGCCCAATCTGCGTCTGGCATATGGAAATCCCCAAGTAACAGGATTTTGCCTTTAGCTGCCATGTCATGTATGTTCTGCAACAGTTCCCTGTCCACTTTCTCCCTCTGTGACAGAGGTCTGTAGATCACCCCTGTGCGAATTGCTGTTCCATTCCCTGGTTCCAGGGTTACTCACATTACCTCAGTCGCCCCCTGTTTTCCCTGAACTTCTGTAGCCTTTATACCATCTCTGATGTACAGGGCCACTCTCCCACCCTTTTTATCCTCCTTGTCCCTCCTAAACAGAGTATAGACTGATACATTGACTTCCCAGCCATGATTAGGAGAGTGCCATGTCTCCATTACTGCTGCTATGTCAAGGTCTGCATCTGCCAACAAGGCCTCCAGGTCTGGAACCTTATTTCCTAGGCTACGGGCATTTGTTAGCATGACCTTCCATGTTTTATTGAGTGCTCTACCTCTGCTCTTGTTCTCTCTCTCTCTCTTTCTCTCCAGCATCTTCCCCCCAACCCGGTTTCCTTTACCATGTGTTCTTGCTCCCCCCCCGTGTCACTCATTATACATTCTTCACCTGCCTGCCCCTCCCTGCCTGCTTTAGCTGTTCCCGTATTCAACTTATGTTCCTGCATGTTCCCATGGGGGGGGTTCTAAACCTCCTGACCCTAGTGGGTGACACACGGTAACACCAGTAAGCTTCTGGGTTTCCCTTCTGCGCACATGCCAGTCACTGCTTTCTCCTTCCTCTTTCTGACCACCAGTCCTCCGTGTCGCAGAGATTACAGCCACTCTGAGATAGCGGTAAGTAAACAAAAAGCGACTGATGACATGACTAAAAAACAGTTTTGAAAGGGGGTGGATTTTAAAACAAACAAACAAAAAAGGAAGCATTTTATTTTCTCTAGGAGCCACTACAGACAACTCTGAAACCCAACAGTCCATGGCTCCATGGAGACTCTGTTTATTTTATATAACTGCTGTGGTGAAAAAATGATCTCCAGTAATGATATAAAATAAAGGATGGGTAGGGGGTTTAAAATTCAGATTTTACACCCCCCTCAGAGTGGGATGCCTTAATAAACCCCTCGAGTTTTGCCCTTAAGGTTTATGTGGCATCCCGCCCTCAGGGGGTGTAAAATCCTCGTTATAACCCCATACTCAACCATTATTCTCTATTTATCAAGGCTCAATAACCAAATGGTACAGCTGACCACAAGTGAGTCAAACTTGCTATTAACTATACACCCCGCAGCTCAGGGCAAATCATTTATGCTCCCTTACCATTCAATATCAAAATGTCATTCCCTTCTTCAGATCCTAACACGAGGTAGTAACTTGCATTGTTGTAAAGCGATAAAGCTAGCTGCACCTTAACAGCACCCGCCTCCATGCTCTGCATCACTTTCTTTCTTATTATACAGTGTATTTTACCCCCACATTAAGCTGTAAGTCTTCCTTCCAATTTGCCCAAATCCCATATTATCCCACCTGTGAGGACTTCAGGGAGGTTGTTCCTCAGACCACTGACCATGGATTATTTTCATACCAGCACTCATCTAGGGTTTGTGTACTGAGGGAATACTCACATTCAAAAGCTACTGCCACAATACCCACTTTGACAAATCTAAGGGTGAGACAACATTTAAAAAAGTGCACTTTTAATGGAATTGAAATGCAGATGTCCTATTTCACAGCCCTACACTCCATCCACTAGGCCATACCAGCTGCTGTTGTAAATGGTTATGGTATCATGACATACATTATGGATGCAAGAACTGACCCTGGAGTAGTGCTGTTTGTGAATGGGTCCTGAGACAATGGTCAGGGAAGCATTTGAACGACACCCCTAAAACCATGCCCCGTCTAGCCTTTGTTTCACTGCTCCACCCTAGTCCATAGCAGCCCACAGCTTATCCCCCAAGGCAGGATCCTACAGATTTCCACACATTCTGAGGGACAATCTCATTTGACTGGTGGAGCAGGGTGGTGAAATATAAGCAAGGATGGGTCAGAGACTGATGGATTATCGTAGGCGTTGGGGGAGTAGGGAGACTTTCTCCATCTATGACTCCCCTCATTGATTTTTCCATGAAACCCCTACCCACCCTGCACTCTGAAGCATGGTGTGGACCAAGCCAGGACAATTGCCTCATGTCAGAGGGCACATGCGGCCACACTCCACTGTAACTCCCATGCAGCCCAGCTCTGGATATATGATGCCACCATATCATGCCTCAGGAAAAGGACACTGCTGTGAGGCCCCTCCTTAAGCTTAAGTATATGTTCTTTACAGTAGGGATGGGAGAACCGGTTTGGGTAAGTACAGAACCATTCAGAGCCTATGCTGTTTTCTGTAAAATAATCATCAGAACCTTTTTCAGGTTCTGGTAAGGTCTGATAATATTTAAAGCACAGATTTTAGAGCATTATATACTTTCCAGCAGGTCTTTATCTAGTAAGTAGGCAGGTGGTGGAGGTAGAAAGACCCAAGAGAAGATGGAGATGGTGTAGTAACATAGAAACATTGACGGTAACAGCAGAAAAGAACCATGTGGCCCATCTAGTCTGCCCCTTTACTTACCTAATGCAATTCCACAGACCCTAGTTGATTTGTGGCTTACCTCTCTTCCCTTTTGTGAGAGCACTTTTATGTCTATCCTATGCATTCTTGAATTCCGCTACCATTTTTGTCCCCACCACCTTCTCAGGGAGGCTGTTCCAAGCACAGATTCATAGATTGTGAAATGAATCAGTTGGCAGTAGCCTTTATCGACTTGCCACATGTCAGTGGTACTGCGTAACCAGTTTGTTGCCCATCTAAGCCTCTGATGCTTTTTTTGAACTGATTCACTGTATTACTGAAGACAACTGATTTGAGTAGGGTGTTCCAGTATGATAGCAGTGTCAGTGGCTCAGTAGGTAGCACACTCACCTCTGAGGCCGGGAGATCAGAGGGCTGTGGGTTCAGTTCCCACATCTGGCACTTGGGTTAATATCCCAGTACTGACACTGTAGTGCAGCATGAGAGGGGTGCTGCACTTCTGAGGTGCCGTCTTTCAGATGAGACGTTAAACCGAGGTCCCATCTGCCTGGATTAGTGGTAGTTCAGGTGGATGTTAAAGATCCTATGGCACTTATCGAAAAGAGTAGGGGAATTTCCCTGGTGTCCTGGCCAAATTTCCCTCATTCACTAAAAATACCACCAACAGCTAAATCTGGTTCAAGGTCAGTTGGCATTCATCTGTATCCCCCTCCCCCGGGTTGTGCCTGAAAATAGGCAGGATTTGTCTAGTGCACTTACCCGGTCAACAAAAGCTAAATAAATAAATACTAACCTGTGACTAAACCATCTTCCTCTTTTATTTGTCCTGTAACTTTCTCCCTTAAGTTGTAACTCGTGTTCTGGTTGTTGTACTAATTACATTTTTACATATTCCTGTGGTTTCCCACAGTTCTTTATTCTGAAAGGCTAATATGTACTAGTTACTTATTTAGTTTTTGGTAACTGGGTAAATGCACTGATCCAGGGACAATTTTCAGGCATGACCGGGGCCAACATGTGACACAAACACAATACATCACAGGTAGGATTACAATTGCTGTACAAAACAGTCATACTACATTTTACAGTTAGGCAGTGTACAGACTTGCTTAGGAAAATACCATACTGAGCATGAACAATTGAATACTGAGAAGGGCATTGAGAGGTTCTACATGCTAAAGATTTGCCCTGGGGAGGGAAGACCAAGAGGAGATAGAGAAGAAGGGAGAGCTTACAGGGGTATGCTAGTCAAAGAGTATACACTAGCAGGCATTACAGTTACATTTATGTCTGTCGAAGGTTGTGCTTGAAGATAGGGTGAGACTCCGGTGAGATGGAGAGGAAAGGGTAATCCATTCCACATGGTGGGTGCCGCAATAAACAGCTTTCCTACCGAAGTTTGTGCTGGATCTAGGTATTTGGAGGAAGGGTACAGTGAAGGAATGAAGGTTCCTGGTAGAGGTTTTGAAATTGAAGAAGGTGGAGAGGGGAGATGCTTTACCACTTTGAAGAACAGTATCCACGAGGCAACCCAGGGTATAGTCGAAGCGCCATTGCAAGGTGAGCCAGCCAAGGGATCAGTAGAGCTCACAGTGGTGCATGGAGTAGGGGGTAGACAAGGCAAAGTGGCATGCATTGTTGTGAGCTACTGAGAGCTGTGTCAGAAGGGAGGTGGAGGTCCTAGAGTAGATCGGGGAGCAATAGTCAAATATGGGGAGCAGATTACCTGTGACTATAATAAGGCAAGCTTCCTTGGTGAGGTAGGATTTTAGGCAATAGGCAACACCCAGTTTTTGATTTACCTTATGGACTATGTGGTTTATGTGGTCATTGAAGTTAAGAGAGGGGTCAAGCAGTACACCCAGGTACTTGAAGGAGGAGACGCTTTCTAGGGCAAGGCCATCTGGTGGGTAAATGCGGAGGGCATCATTGGCGTGGTGGGTCTTAGCCAGATATGGTTTGGAACCAAACAACATGGTCTTGGTTTTCGTAGCATTGACCAAGAGAAGGCTGGGTGAGAACTAGTTTTCTGCCACTCAGTAGTTTCCAGATAGGATGGCGGATATGTGAGGGAGGGACTTGTCACTGTGGAATATGACAAGGTCATCTGCATAGAGTAATGAGTTGCAAATCAGACTCTTTGCAGGGAGGAAATTTACAAACGTAGAGAAAAGCAAGGGACCCAGGATGGAGCTCTGAGGAACACCTGTGGTGACAGATAAAGGAGGGGGAATGGTGGTACCAATATGCACAGACTGGGAGCATCCAGAGAGGTAGCTATGGAACCAGTCGGTAGTCTTGGAGGAGCAGCCCAGCGATGATAGTTTGGAGACAACAAGGGAGTGATTGACCATATCGAAGGCTTTTGATAGGTCAATGAAAACAGCACCTGTGGCATGCCCACAGTCCATGTTGGAGAAGATGTGGTCAGTAAACAGGACAAGAACTCTAGAAGTGCTATCAGACTTATGGAAACCATGCTGCTGGCTGCATAGGAGGTTGTATTTGGAAAGATACTCCATTAGTTGGCTGTTAATGACCCTTTCCAGGAGTTTACTTACTGTAGGTGAGGGACAATGGATATGGGCCAATAGTTGTCAGAGGAGTGGGGATCACTGGATTTAAAGATAGGAAGTACTCTAGCTGATTTCCATGAACTAGGCAAGGTAGAAGTAGTCAAGGCAAGGTTGAAGACAAAGGACAGTGGCTTGGTCATTAATGGGGAGACAAGTTTTAAGAATATCGTGGAGAGGCCATCGGAGCCTGGGCTGCCCTGGTTAGGTAATCTCTTTAGGAGTTTGTAGGTGTCGTTAGGGGATATGGTCTTAAAATAAAAAGGGGATGAGGGGGAAAGACAGGGGGTGAGAGTTGGAGGATGAGGAGGGATCAAAAGTTCTAAGGGTTGAGGATGCCCCAGTATGAAAGGAAGGGGTGGGAGCAGAGAGGGGATGAATGTGGGGGGGAGAACAGGTGTCCTGCAGTTTGGGAAGGTTAGGTGGGAAGTTGCTGAGGAAGGCTGAGAGGTCAGAGAATTTGGGGTTTACAGCTTCAGCGACCTCTAAGGAATCTGTCAATAGACCAGAAGGAGAGCTCAGGCGTAGGTTGGGACTCTGTGTCTGGGGATTTAGGCTTGAGCTAATGGTACCCAAGAATTTTCTATGGTTACCTGACATTTCTCTTTGGAGTCTAAGGGAGTAGTCCCATTTCAAGGATCTAGTAGTATGTTTGCACTTGTTACGCAGGTGTCTATACTTGTTCCACAGGATGGGGGAGAGGCACATTTGTATTCAGCTCATTTTTTGTCCCTCAATTTCATAAGGGACAGGAGTTCTTTGGCTAACCATCGTTTGCACCCACCTCTGACCCGCCGGGTGGTGATAGGAAAGTGTCAGTCCCGGATGGCCAGAAGAGCATTGGTAAGGTGAGTGGTAGCTTGTGATGCACCAGAGAGGGCGTAGAGGTCATCCCAGTGTAAGGCCCTGATTTCCTCAAAGAGATGGGGGATGTCAGGGAGATTGAAGTTGCGTACAGATATATACTTTGGGAGAGGGTGAGAGGTCTAGTTAAGGTTGACATCACACCTTTCAAAGTATGGAAATGTGCTGTTAGGGTTCCCACGCATAACACTGTACACCACAGTCCAACTCAAAACCATGGGACAATATCATATCCCAAGTCCCTACACACAGTAACAGGACTTCTGCTGCACCTTGGAATTTGGTACTAATAGTCACTACATTCCATAACTATATAATATGAAAGGGACACAGTGTAACAGAATGTGGTGACTGGGTCAACAACCCGAGGGTGCAGCAGAAGTCCTGTTATAGTGTGTAGGGACTTAGGATATGATATTGTCCCATGGTTTGGAGTTGGACTGTGGTGTACAGTGTGATGTAGTGTTAGTAGTATAATGCATGCCCTGTCATTAGCAGCTTTTGTAATAATAGCATTAATCATTGCTCTAAAGTGATCTAGACAGTTTGAAACATCAAGGTTAATCGAAGCATCCCGTTATGTAAGGAACTGTCATGCCGTGTCTGATACATTGTGGTAGTACGAGTCAGAGTAGTATATTGCATGGGGGAGTCATTTTCTGAAGTAGGCCACGATTGTTCAAAATACCAACACAAACTGAAACATAACAGGCTGTATGTGGTTTAACAGGAACTTAATCAGAGCACCAAAAGTATTTGACAGATTTCAACATACCAACATAAACCGAAACATAATAAGACACATGTGGCTCAACAGGAAGTTATTTGGACTACCAGAAGCATTCACCAGATAGTTGTAAACTGAACTACCAGCACGATCTATGGCCAAAGAGAAAGCTGTGACACACTTGGAAAACATTGCTATATCATCACAGAAAGCTATGCAGCAATTCCCAAATACTAGAATATCAGCATTAAGAGTAAGGTACATAACAGTAATGTAACATTCACTGCAGAAATTCAGTGTTTACACTCTACAGAATGTGAGACACAGTTGAATGACTCAGATGACAAGCATGGTTTAAAATATTTAATGTAGGTTTATATGTCGCAAACAGTAAGGGACAGTCTTTCAATGTCTCCTTATGTGTTGCACATATTCCCCCCTCACAAAATATTTCTGTGTTGTTTTGAATCGACCCATCCTCATTGTTCAAAGTTACAACCTTACTGACATCCCTGGCAGCCCCCCCAACTTCCAACTAAAACTGTTTTTGGAAAGTGGAGATGACCGAGACACATAATCGCACATCACTATTAGGATGACAGCTTCTTCGATTGGAGACATGCTGACAAGTAAAATTGTCTTTTGAATGTAGAGATGATTGGGACATATAATCACACATTGGTGTTACAATGCTAGCTTCTCTGATTAGAGACATCATGACAGTTCAAAGTTAAACTGTCTGCCATCCTATGTTCAATGTGGGTTTATTTTTTATAAACAGTGACGGCCACTGTCTGAGGTAACCCATCGCCGAAATTTAACTTCCAAGTGTCAGAATATCTCCAATCACAGAAGCTATCATCCTAACACCTGTTTCCCAAACTGAAACCCATGTCGACCACAGGATGGCAGATAGTTTAACTTCAAACTGTCACGACGTCTCCAATCACAGAAGCTAGCATCTTAACACCAATATGCGATTATATGTCCCAATCGTCTCCACATTTGAAATACACTTTTTACTTGGAATTCTGAGGGGGAAGGAAGGCTGGTACGTATATAAGTCAGTAACATAGAAACACAGAATTTGACAGCAGATAAGGACCGCTTGGCCCACCTAGTCTGCCCATTTTCCTACCTAACAGATAAGCAGCAGATCCTAGTTAACCAACAGCTTACTTCCTCCTCCTACCCCCCACTTATGTCTGTCCCATGCATTCTTGAATTCCCCCACTGTTCTTGACTCAACGACCTCCTCAGGGAGGCTGTTCCATGCATCCACAACCCTCTCCATGAAAAAATACTTCCTCACATTACCTCTGAGCCGTCCCCCCTCTATCTTCAAATTGTGACCCCTTGTACTTGCACATCTCTTTTTCTGAAAGTTGCTAACCTCTTGGACTTTGTTGATTCCCTTGAGGTACTTGAAAGTTTCTATCATGTCCCCTCTCTCCCTTCTTTCCTCAAGGATATACATATTAAGCTCCTTTAGTCTTTCTTTGTATGTCTTCTGGTGCAGACCCTGCACCATTTTGGTTGCCCTCCTCTGGACAGCCTCCACTCTGTCTATGTCTTTGCAGAGATGGGGTCTCCAGAACTGCACACAGTGCTCCGGATGGGGTCTCACCAACTGCCTGTACAGAGGGATAACAACTTCCTGTTTTCTACTATTGATGCCTCTCCCTATGCATCCCAGTATCCCCCCAGTCTTCCTTGCTGCCTTCTCACATTGCTTGCCCACCTTTAGGTCATCTGATATAATTACCCCCAGGTCCCTTTCCATTTTTACTGTTGTCAGTATCTCACCCCCATTCTGTACTCTTCCCCTGGGTTTTTGTTTCCCAGGTGCATTAACTTGCACTTCTTTGCATTGAATCTGAGCTGCCATACATTTGACCATTCCTCCAACCTTGCCAAGTCCCTTCTCATCCTTTCCACTCCATCTTGTGTATCAACCCTGTTACAGATCTTTGTGTCATCTGCTAAGAGACATACTTTTCCTTCCAGTTCCTCTGCAATGTCACTTATAAAGACATTAAAAAGGACCGGTTCCAGTAATGAACCCTGTGGTACCCCGCTAGTAACCCTCCTTTCTTCACTGTGGACTCCGTTTACTACTACCCTTTGCGTCCTGTTGTCTAGCCAATTTTTTATCCAGGCTACCACCTTGGGACCCGATCCAAGGCTGGTTAACTTGCATGTTAATCTTTTGTGTGGGACTGTATCAAATGCCTTGCTAAAATCTAGGTAGGCCATGTCCACAGCCCCTCCCTGGTCTACTACTTTGGTCACCCAAAGAAACCTATTAGATTCATCTGACACAGCCTTCCCATCATGAATCCATGCTGCCTTGGGTCCTGTGCCCCACTGGCCTCTAGGTACTCAACAATTCTTTCCTTCAGAAGTGATTCCATCATTTTCCCTACCACTGAGGTCAAACTAACTGGTCTGTAGTTTTCTGCCTCTGTCCTGCTCCCACTTTCGTGAAGAGGAATCATATCTGCCCTCCTCCAGTCCTCAGGTACCAACCCATCCTCCCATGACTTGTTAAAGAGAGTAGTCAGTGGTGTCACTAGTTCTACCCTTAGTTCTTTTAGAATTCTTGGGTGAATTCCATCAGGCCACATTGCTTTGTCCACCTTCAATTTTATTAGTTCTTTCAGAACCCTTTCTTCTGTAAATGGACTGGTATCGACCCCCATCTTCAGAGTGTCTCTCTTGTTTGGTTTAGGCACCTCCCCCTCCTCTTCCTTTGTGAATACTGAGCAGAAATATCCATTCAGTATTCCTTCTTTTTCACTGCCACCCTCTACCCACATTCCCTCCTCTTTATTAAGCCTCAGTATCCCTCCTGTGGTCTTTCTTTGCTCCCTAATGTACCTATAAAAGGTCTTATCCCCCTTCTTAACAGAGTTGGCTATCCTTTCCTCAGTTTGGGCCTTTACTATTCTGACTGCCTTCTCAGCCTCTTTCTGCTTTAACTGATAAAGTTCTCTGTCCTGCTCCTTTTGTGTTTCCTTATATTTCCTGAATGCTATCCTTTTCTCCTTAACCTTCCCTGCCACCTCTTTTGAGAACCATAGCAATTTTTCCTTCATTGTGTTTTGTTGATTTGCTTTACACAAAGGCTTGTTGCCTCTGTGATGGCTGTTTTGATTACTCCCCATTGTTCCTCCACCCCTCCTTCTTGCCTGTTTGCTAGTACTTTTCTGAGGCACTCTCTCATTTTCCCAAAGTCAGCCTTCCTTAAGTCCAGTACTCTTGCTTTTGTATGGCTTGATTGTATAGCTGTGTTTATCGTGAACTACACTGTTTGGTGGTCGCTTGTTCCCAGATGGCTACCCACTTCAAAATCTGAGATTCTTTCTCCATCCCCATTTGAGAGTACCAGATCTAAGATTGCTCCCTCCCGAGTGGGTTCCAGTACTAGCTGTCTGAGGCATGCCCCTTGTAAGGCATCAAGAATGACCCTACTCTTGGATGTGCCTGCAGCAAAGGTGCTCCAGTTAACATCTGGCATATTCAGATCCCCCATCAACAGTATCTCCCCCTTTTCTGCCATTCTAAGGATGCCTTCTATCATTTCCTTGTCAATTCCCTCCCCCTGAGATGGGGGTCTGTATACAACCCCCATGCAGATTGTGGTGCCATTCCCTGTCTCCAGGGTGACCCGGAGTGCCTCATCTGCTCCCCATTTACTCTTTAATTCTGTTGCTTTGATCCCTTTCTTTATATAGAGAGCTACTCCTCCTCTTTTATCCTCCCTGTCCCTCCTGTAGATTGTGTATCCTGGTATGCTGACATCCCAGTCATGGTTCTCTGTGTACCATGTTTCTGTGACTGCCACAATATCCAGGCAACCCTCTTCCATCAAGGCCACTAGTTCAGGGAGCTTGTTACACAGACTATGGGCATTGGTACTCATCACCATCCGCTTTTTAATAGCCTTACCCCTTTTAGCTCCATTTCTGTCCTTACTGCCTTTGCCTTTTTTTACATTTACCTCTGTCCTGCTCCCTAATGACTTCTTTACCTTGGTGTTTACCTGACTAATTAACGTGTTTTATGGGGGAGGCTGGGATTTCCCTGCTCCTTTTCAGTGCTTCCCCCCTTGGCTAGTTTAAATGCTTGCCAATTAAGCATTTAAACCTCTCACCTAGGATTCTGGTCCCCCCGGACAGATGCAGGCCATCGTGCCAGTATAGGTCTGCATCCCTCCAGGTGGCTCCCCAGTCCCCAATGAAGCCAAAACCCTGGGCTCCACACCAGTTTTTCAACCATTCATTGAATTCCCTGGTGAGGAGTACCCTAAAATCACCCTTGCCATAGACAGGCAGCACCTCCGAGAAGGTTACCGTATGCGCTACTTGTCTAAGGCCCCTCCCCAACTCTACAAACTCCTCTTGCACTGCTCTGATCCCATTCCTAGCCAGGTCATTTGTCCCTAGGTGGACAATGACATCCATCTCCTTCCCTTGTGCAGCTGCTCCCACAATCCTGAGGATTCGCTTCCTGTCCCTCCAAGCCATGGCGCCAGGCAGGCACCTTACCTCCCTCTCCCCTTCCTCCCCATTTCTATCCCCCTAATGATTGAGTCCCCCACCAGGAGTTGTTTCCTTCCCCTGTGGGGTCCCATGCCACCCTGCTCTGAGTCTCCTTTGTGAAGGTTCCCAGCATCCTCCTTGGTCTCCACTGCAGGTGCCTCCATAGAGGAACCACTATCCACCAGAAGAGCGTATGAATTGTGGAGAGGTACAGCTGGGGGATGCAACTCTGTTCCACCACCCTCTCCCTTCCTGTGCTCACCCTGGTCCAGCCTCTCCTCTTTCTTGGCAACCTCTGAGGTAGTGGCATTGGCCTGGTGGTCCCTGGGTGGGAGAGGAGGATTCACGAATCCTAGCCAGGTCAGCCTGGAGATGGGCAACCTCCTCCCTCAGACCAGAGAGGTGCCTGCAAATAGGGCAGCATCACAGCCTCCAGAATGTCTCCTGGAACACTGCTGCCCCACAGCCATTGCACTGCAACACTCCTATCATGTCTTATTTTGTGTCCCCTCTCCTGTTTCTCTGTATGCTTACTCTCTCCTCACAACTCTCACCCTTCCTGCTCAGGGACAGCAACATCCTACAGTATATTCTTCAGTAGTCTCCTTCTTCCTTGCTCAGTGTCAGACCACCAGCAGCTTGGGGGGGAGCAAGCTACTTTTTTCCTTTAGAGTTGACAAAACCAATGTTTCTCTATGACCCTTCCCTTCCTACTGCCAAACAGGAAGTTCACCTTGTCAGTCAAATCCAGTGGCTATAAAAGTAGAACTGGCTTAGGGTGGGTGGGATGGAGGGCAATTAGTAAAAAAAAAGACTAGCAACAGGAAGTTGTAATATGCGTCACCTGCTTTTATACTGTCTAAGCCACACCCCAATTAAGCTGTCTCTCCTCCTACTGATTTAGCAAAGTAAGTTGATACAGTACACTTCCCTGCATCGAACACACACTGACTTTCTTTCTTTTCTTTTTTGTTTAACCCTAAATAAGACCCTTCTACTTCTAATAAAGTATCTGTCTGCTTAATCTCAACAGACACTGAGTCCTGCTGAGATAGAAGTGTTAAATTATTAAGAAAATGGTAACTTCTTTTAGTTAACTGCTTTCTGTTCTACAAGCAAGGCTAGTAACAGGAAGTTGTAATTTGAGTCACCTGCTTTTATATTGTCTAAGCCACACCCCAATTAAGCTATCTCTCCTCCTACTGATTTAGCAAAGTAAGTTGATACAGTACCCTTCCCAGCACAGAACACACACTGACTTTCTTTTCTTTTTAACTCTAAATAAGACCCCTTCTACTTCTAATAAAGTATCTGTCTGCTTAATCTCAACAGACACTGAGTCCTGTTGAGATAGAAGTGTTAAATTATTAAGAACATGGTAGCTTCTTTTAGTTAGCTGCTTTCTGCTCTACAAGCAAGGCTAGCAACCTCTTTTAGTTAGCTGCTTTCTGCTCTATAAGCAAGGCTAGCAATACTTCCAGGGACATATTGGAGTGGGAGGGTGTGTGTGTGACACATAAAGACACATCAAAACACTCTCCCTTACTATTTATTTATTTATTGATATTCACACTGGAATTACAACCCTTTGAGTCAAGGACTCATTTCCAAAGGCTCCACATCAGAAGCAACAGGTGAAATACATGGACAGACAAGGGTGTAATTACATACAGGTGATTACAGTAACTTTGTGACATAGCAATCAAATTACAGAAAGACAACAACCATACATCTGCAGGAGGCAGTACAGCATTGTAGGGCACTGAGCAATATAGTGCTCAGTCAAATTATGGTTTTACAGCAGTGATACAAAGACCTACACATTGTGGTAACTAGGTTACAGTAGACATATGCAGTAGCTCAGTAGTGCAGCCTCATAGGAGGCATTTGTCAAAGAATTTAGTTAAGTGCCCCAAAAGGAGAAGGGTGCTTGGGGTCTACAATCCCATATGTTGAGTGCATTTGCAACTGCAGGTGGAGAGAATGAGGCTCTTGAGAGCTGACTTAAAAGGACCTAATTTAGTGAGTGAGTGAGGAGATCGAGGTGGCTGGGTATTGAACCAGTGTTGTGCCTTGAAATGAAAGGATCTCTGGGCATGTGAGGTCCTCAACCTGGAGACTCTGAGAACGGCCTTGGTGGAACTAGGAGTGGAGGCAGAGGGGGGTTGCGGGGTGAAGAGAGGAGGAGGACACCCCGTGGGGGGGAGAGAGAGACGTAGAATATTTTTTTAGCCAAGAGGCAGGTCTGATATTGTGTTCTCTCTTCTAGATTGAATATATTGGCCAGGGAGTATAGAGTGCATGTATGAGACCATCTGTCTGCACCGGTTAGGAGCCTGCAGGCCTTGTTTAGGAACAGTTGGATTTTGCTGAGGGTGGTGGCATCAGCAGCAGCATAGACAGGGAGGCCGTAGTCTACAAGCGACAGGACTGAGGAGGTGACAGCCAGTCTGAGGGCCTCTAGAGGGAGGCAGTCCTTATGATGGTAGAGAAGGCCTATGCACATGTTAGTTGCTGAGGTGAGCAGGTTGATATGCGAGTGAAAAGTGAGAGCAGAGTTGCAGGTAATGTCCAGGTATTTGTAGCTGCCAACTTGCTCTAGTGGGTGAAGTGTGCTGGATAGTATATGGAGGGGCAAGCTTTTTGCCTTGTTTTGATGGTGAGCAAACAACATGGCTTTTGTTTTTTTAATGTTAATGACCAGCCTACAGTCAATAAACCAGTTTTCAATTTGGCTGAATGAGCACTGGAGGGAGGCCTTGAAGAGAGGAGGGGTCAGGGTGGGAGGAGAAGAGGACAGCATTGTACACATATAGAAGGATCTTGCTGGAGAAAGAGTTGGGTAGGGCATTTAGGTAGAGACTGAAGAGAAGAGGGCCCAGGATGGAGCCCTGCAGAACCCCTGAGCAGACAGGGCAGGTCCTGGAGAGGGTGTTGTTTATTTTGACACACTGGGACCTTGAGGAGAGATTACTAGAGAACTAGTCCAGTGGGCCTTGTGAAAAGCCTGGTTGAAGGAGTGTGTCAAGTAGGAGAGGATGACAGACCATGTCAAAGGCCTAGGAGAGGTTGATGTAGACTGCACCTGAGATGTTGCCTTTGCCAAGGGTTTCGTGAAGGATGTTTGAAAACGCTACAAGAGCTGTGGTCATACTATAACCTGGCAGGAAGCCATGCTGCTCTCTGCATAGTAGAGTGTGGGAGGCAAGATATTCTGATAATTGGTCTGTCACTATTTTTCCAGGGTTTTAGAGAGAAAGAGAGGGAGAAGAATAGAGACTGGCCAATAGTTTCCTGGGGAGGAGGTGTAACCACTTTTAAAGATGGGAGTGATCACAGCCTTTTTCCATGCAAGAGGGAACTGGCCCAGGCAAAGGGAATGGTTGAGTAAATCAGTCAGGGGGTTAAGCACTCCATCAAGGACCTGCTGTAGGAGCCTAGTTTCCAGGGGGTCACAAGAGGGGCTGGTGCCACTGAGGGCTTTAGATAGGTAGTGCCAGGCATTTTGTGGTGAGATGGTCCTCAGGTAGAAAGGAGCATGATGGAGGGGCTGTGGCTGGGGGGATAGGGTTGAAGAAGTTACTAGAGAGAACTGCACTGAGATCTGAGAAGGCAGAGTTAAGGCAGTTAGCAATATTAGCGGGGCCAGTGATAGCAGTCCCATTAATGTTGAGTTGGGATGGGGGAGTGGGACTTCCCATTTAATTCCTTTATGTTGTCCCAGAAGCTCCGGGCAGACCCCCAGGAGGAGGCTAATGAGGCTCTGTAGTACTCCACTTTAGCCTTATGAATGGCCCATGTACATCTGTTGCACTCAGCATTGTAGGCCTGTCTGTCCCCAGGCTTACCTGTGGAAATGGATCTATGTCAGAGATTGTCTCTGTGGCAGAGCTGCTGGAGCAGCAATGGTGTGACCCATGGTGCACTACATTGCTTAGTATGGGTTTGACCAGTAGGGTAAAGATGTTGCAGGTCTTGTTGAAGGAGTGGGTGAAATAGTTGAGTGCTACATCAATACGTGGGGCCCAGTTGATTGGTGACCAGTCCCACTGGGTGAGGTACTGCTTAAGTCTAGTGAGGTTATCGGGTCAGATTAGATGGTGGGAGACCACGGTGGGCACAGGTTTTGGTAGCCGACAGGATCAAGTGAAGGTTACTGGTGAGTGATTGCTCAGAGAGTTAGGATGTACAGAAATGTCCACAATTTTGTATGGGCGGTTAGTGAGGAGGATGTCCAGTAGTGTGCAAGAGCCACTGGATGGGTTCAGACAGGTAGGATGGGTTACCAGTTGTGTCAAGTCAAGGGTGTCAAAAGTGTCCTTGGCATGGGCTGATGAACTGGCAAGCCAGTTGGTGTTAAGGCCACCAACTAGTATCTGCTCGACCTTATGTGGAAGGCTGGAGCGGTAGTCAGAGAGGGATTGGATTGCTAGGGCTTGTTTCTGTGGGGGGACACAGGCCACAGTGATAATCAGAGGGGCCCTGGCAGGGTCTGGGGTGATTTTAAGAGAAATGGCTTGGGTACCATGGTCTAGCTTTGTGATTGGTAGAGTGTGGCCCTTTAAGGAGTCATGCATATAGAAGGTACAGCTTACTGACTTTATCTTCCCTAAAAAGGGAGTAGCCAGGGGGAGAGAGATGGCTGAGTCAGGGGTCAACTTTGATAGCCAGGTTTCCACAATTGCCAGTATGTCTGACTAGTGCTGCACCATCCAGCACTGGAGGGCTGCATTTTTTTTCATGAGACTGTAGATAGATGCTCACAGAGGCTATGCATAACCTTGATGCAGGAGGGGTCTTAGTTTGGCTGGAAGGAGACAGACCCAGGTTGGGATGGATGTTGCCGGATAGAAGACAAAGTAGGGAGACAAATCTGAGGAGAGAGGACATACTTCATTTGTGTGAGCCATGTCGATAATAAGTCGATCTAGCAGAAAGTAAACAAGGGCTGGGCAGTGCATGAATGGTGGGGATGGCAAGGTAAAGCACGAGCAACAGGGAGTTGTGGGAGACCAGTGGTAGATGGAGATGACCTGGAGGAGGGTGATGGTGGTGGTCAGGGTGGGGGCGGAGAGTGGACAGAGGGTGGAGTACCTCAGGTTTAATAATGGGTGATGTTGGTGTTGGGCATAGCTGCCAGCCTATAAAGGCAGGATGGTCTGCATCTGTCCAGGAAGGGAACAAGTCTTCTGGGCGATCAGTTTAAATGCTTCATTGGCAAGCTTTTAAACTAGTCAATGGGGGAGGCACTGATAAGCAGCAGGGAATTCCCAGCCTCCCCCTACAAAACAGGGTACTAAATGAGGAAAAGACCAAGGTAGAAAGGTCAGTGGGGAGCAAGACAGGGGTAAATAGTGAAAGCAAAGTCAATGAAGACAGGGATGTTGCTACAAGAGGTAAAGCCATCAAAAAATGGAGAGCAATGAGTACCAATGCCCATAGTCTGGGTAACAAGCTTCCTGAATTAGTGGCCTTGATGGAGGAGGAACATTTGGATATTGTGGCAGTCACAGAAACATGGTACACACAGAACCATAACTGGGATGTAAACATACCAGGATACACTATCTACAGGAGGGACAAGGAGGGTAAAAGAGGAGGAGGAGTAGCTCTCTACATAAGGGAAGGAATCAAAGCAACAGAATAAAAGGGTAAACAGGGAGGAGAGGAATCACTGTGGGTCAATTTGGAGACAGGAAATGGCACCACAATCCACACAGGGGTTGTATACAGACCCCCAGCTCAGGGGGAGGAAATGGACAAGGAAATGATAGAAAGTATCCTTAGAATGGCAGAAAAAGGGGAGATATTGCAGATGAGGGATCTGAATATGCCAGATGTTAACTAGAGAGCAGTTGCAGTAGCCACTTCTAAGAGTGGGGTTATTCTAGATGTCCTACAGGGGGCATGCCTTAGACAACTAGTATTGGAACCCACTCGAGAGGGAGCAATCTTAGATCTGGTACTCTCAAATGGAGATGGAGTGAGATCACAGATGTAGAAGTGGGTAGCCATCTGGGAACTAGCAACCATCGAACAGCATGGTTCACGATAAATGCAACAGTAGAGTCAAGCCATACAAAGGCAAAGGTACTGGACATTGGGAGGGCTGACTTTGCCAAAATGGGTGAGTGCCTAAGGAATGCACTAGCAAATGGGCAGGAAGGAGGGGGTGGAAGAACAATGGGGAATAATCAAAACTGCCATCACAGAGGCCTTTGTGTGAAGCAAATAAACAAAATAAAACAATGTATGAAATCACTATGGTTCTCAAAGGAGGTGGCAGGGAAGGTTCGAGAGAAAAAAAGCATTCAGGAAGTACAAGGAATCACAGAAAGAGCAGGACAGAGAATTGTATCAGTTAAAGCAAAAGGAAGCTGGGAAGACAGTCAGAACAGCAAAGGCCCAAACCGAGGAAATGATAGCCAACTCAGTTGAGAAGGGGGATAAAACCTTTATATAGGTACATCAGGGAGTGAAGGAAGACCAAGGGAGGGATAATGAGGCTTAATAAAGGGGAGGAGGTAGGAAGAGGGTGACTGTGAAAAGGCAGAGATACTAAACAAATATTTTTGCTCAGTATTTACAAATGAAGAGGGGGAGGTACCTAAACCAAACAACAGAAACACTCTGGATATAGGAGTTGATACCAGCCCATTCACAGAAGAAAGGGTTCTGAAAGAACTCTTAAAACTAAACGTGGGCAAAGCAAATCAGGCCGATGGGATTCATCCCAGAATTCTAAAATAACTAAGGGTAGAACTAGTGACACCACTGACTACCCTCTTTAACAAATCATGGGAGGATGGGGTGGTACCTGAGGACTGGAGAAGGGCAGATGTTATTCCACTTCACAAAAGTGGGAGCAGAGCAGAAGCAGAAAACTACAGACCTATTTGTTTAACCTCAGTGATAGGGGAAATGATGGAATCACTTCTGAAGGAAAGAATTGTTGAGTACCTAGAGGCCAGAGGGGCACAGGAACCAAGGCAGCATGGATTCACAGCGGGAAGGTCATGTCAGACGAATCTAATAGATTTCTTTGACTGGGTGACCAAAGTAGTAGATATGGGAGGGGCTGTGGACATGGCCTACCTAGACTTTTAACAAGGCATTTGACACAGTCCCACACAAAAGATTAATATACAAGTTAGCCAGCCTGGGAGTGGGTCCCAGGATGGTAGCCTGCATAAAGAATTGACTGGAGAACAGGACACAGAGGCTAATAGTAAACGGAGTCCACTCTGAAGAAAGGGGGGTTACTAGTGGGGTACTGCAGGGTTCAGTACTAGGAAAAGACCTCTTCATTGTCTTTATAAATGACATTGCAGAGGGACTGGAAGGAAAAGTATGTCTTTTTGCAGATGACACAAAGATCTGCAACAGAGTTGATACACAAGGTGGGGTGGAAAGGATGAGAAGGGACTTGGCAAGGTTGGAGGAATGGACAAATGTATGGCAGCTTAGATTCGGTGCTAAGAAGTGCAAGGTAATGCACCTGGGAAACAAAAATCCAAGGGAAGAGTACACGATGGGGGGTGAGATACTAACAACAATTAAAATGGAAAGGCACCTGGGGGTAGTCATATCAGATGACCTAAAGGTGGGCAAGCAATGTGAGAGGGCCGTAAGGAGGGCTGGGGGGATACTGGGATGCATAGGGAGAGGCATCACCAGTAGAAAACAGGATGTTGTAATTCCTCTGTACAGACAGCTGGTGAGATCCCATCTGGAGTACTGCATGCAGTTCTGGAGACCCAATCTCTGCAAAGACATAAACAGGATGGAGGCAGTCCAGAGGAGGGCAACTAAAATGGTGCAGGGTCTGCACCAGAAGACATATGAAGAGAGACTTAAGGAGCTCAATATGTATAGCCTCGAGGAAAGGCGGGAGAGGGGGGACATGATATAAACTTTTAAGTACCTCAAGGGAATCAACAAAGTCCAAGAGGGGTAGCACATTTCAGAAATAGAGGTGTGCAAGAACAAGGGGGCACAATTTGAAGATAGAAGGGGGCAGCTCAGAGGTAATGTAAGGAAGTATTTTTTCACAGAGAGGGTTCTAGATGCATGGAACAGCCTTCTGGAGGAGGTTGTGGGGTCAAAAACAGTGGTGGAATTCAAGAATGCATGGGACAGTCATAAGGCAATTCTAGGGGGTGGGGTAGGAAGAAGTAGGCTGTTTGTTAACTAGGATCTGCAGCTTATCCATTAGGTAGAGAAATGGGCAGACTAGGTAGGCCAAGTGATCCTAATCTGCCATCAAATTCTATGTTTCTATGGGGGATGAGAACTGCCAGGACCAGTAGTGGGACTAATAATGGCAGGAGGGGGCAGATAGTCCTAGAATACATGGTGTTAGAGGAGTAGGGGCAAGTGGTAAGGTAGGGAAGAGTGAACAGAACAGAGAGAGAAGAGGAGAGGAGAACATCGAGATCAGAATAGGCTGGAGGGATAATAACAGGGGACAAGGGGAATAAAAGGAGGAATGGAGTAGGATGCAGGGACACTGGGCAAAAATAAAACAACAAATCAGTTATAATAAGTGGAAAGTCAGAGGGAGACTTGGAGAGGACAAATCCCCCAACAGAAGAGGTAGGCAAGGAGAAGCACAGTGAGACTGTAAGTAAGTAAAGCTTTATTGATCTGCATGGCTATTACAATATACTACAAATAAATACAATAAAATCTTAAATATTGTACACGGACATTTGACCATACAATTTCACCATACAATTTCATCTTCCATTATTATACAATAATACAAAAGTGCTCAAGTTACAATTAGTGAACTCCTCAATCAAGGTGCATAATACTTATTAAAACATTTAAGCTTCATTGCATCAAATCCTATTTTATAAATGGGTAGTCATCAAGAAATTAGCTAATAATATCTGAGTTCCTTTATCTTGGGTTGTGAAGGGAAGCTCGATAATCTCTTCAGAAGGGAGACTGAGACTTCCTAGCAACCCACCCAACCATTTTCTTCTTTGTCTTTTGTACAGAGGACAAAGAAGTACAACGTGTTTCAAGTCATCTTTTGTTTCAAGTCCACATTTACAATATGGAGATGTAATATTTTGTCTGTTTTTCCGAAAAGAAATAAATTGAGCGTTATACATCTCCATTCGGAACCTAGTGAACATTCTTTTCAGTTTAGGACATGTTCAATTTATTAAATAGGTTTCCAATCCTTGCTTGATTTTAAATTTCTTATACCATTCATGTAATTTTAACATCGATAATTGTGAAAATGTCGAATTAACATCCAAATCTCTAAGTCTGATCTTAATCTCACTCTTAACTTCCTCCCAAGGTCTAATATATATAGTGTGAAGATGTCCCACGCCTGATGGCATCAAGCTGTTTTTAACCAATTGAATAAAGGGATGCACAAATCCAAGAGTGGCCATCTTAATTGCTTTTTCTAGACACATTCTATGATAGCGGTTTTCTGGAAGTAGGAAAGTTTTCAGTAGAAACATAAGTTGTCTTCCTTTAACCAAAGAAAGAAGGGACTGTTGGCCAAGTTCCAATTTTAATAAACAATTTGGTGTTCCCTGAGGCAACATTAGAATATATTTGAATAATTTATTGAGACTAGTTTCCATAGGTTTTATGTTTGAAAAACCCTAGATCTCAGATGAGTAGATTATACTTGTTCTAATTTTAGTATTAATAACTTTAATAATTGCCTTGATTGATGATTTTGCCAACTTAGCATTAAAGATTTTAAGTGCATTGATTACTGAGGACATCTTGTTTTGGACCATTACCTGATGATTTGTCCAATTTAAATTATAGTTGAATCTTAGTCCCAAGTAGTCATAATAATTAACTACATCAATCATTTCCCCATCAATCTTAATCTTTGGCGATATCCTCATTTTATTGCCAAAGATAACAATAATTGTTTTTTTATGATTTTCAATTTTCTTTCCTTACATAGAGTCTCAAAGAGGCCCAGTTTCCTCCTGAGACCCAGATCAGAGGTCGAAAGCAGGACTAAATTGTCCACATAAACAAGACTATGGATTCTATTCTCAAAGATCTTGGGTGCATGAAATTCATATTCGGGTTTAGATAGTTTCTGTAATATACTGTTAATGTATATATTAAAATGTGTTGGGGCCAGTATGCAACCTTGTCTAACTCCCACATTAGTATTAAGAGCCTCAGTAACATGGCCATACTGGTTGTACTGTACTTTAACGCAAGTATTTTCATGTAGCCTTATCAAAATATCCAATAAGGTGTTCTCTAGATTAAGTTCCTCTAAAGTTGCCCAAAGGATCATCCTGCTTATGCTGTCAAAAGTAGCTGAAACATCAATAAAGCAGCAGTATAACCTGCCACTGCATATTTTAGTATATTTCCATATAATATGTTGTAATACATAGCAATGTTGTACTGTAGATCTTCCCCCGTCTGAGACCATTCTGTGCTTCATTGAGAATTGACTTTTCCTCGAGCCATTCTTGTAGTCTAAAATTATCTTAGAAAACATATTTTGTGAAACATCTATTAAACTAATAGGGCAGTACATTTTGGGATAATTCGGATCTTCTTTTTTATATATTGGAAAAATAATGCTATCTGCGCAGCTCGAGGGAAACTCAAGTCTCTGGATAAAGTCATTAAACAGTAAATATAGTAATGGAGTCCACCACTCAGGGAATGATTTATATAGACCCCCCTAATATTTTATCTGGACCAGGTGCCTTATTAGATTTTATGGCAGAAATTACTGCTGAAATCTCATCTGTCATTACTCAAATAGGTCTTGGATATAGGGTCCTATTCCCAGACTGGGTTGGATAATTAAATTCCTCCTCTTCCAATGAGTAATAGAGCTCCAAAAAATATGTTCTCCATTTCTGTGGAGTAATGGAGGATTCCACTTTATTCTGAAATTTATTAAAGCCTTGTGCTACCAATTTCCAAAATGTCTTACCATCTTTCTTTATAACCACTTGTCTCATTTTTCCCAGAGTAAATTTGCATATTTTATACGTTCATCCTCCAGTACTTTCTTGTACTTTTCTCTTTCTTTTCTTAATGTTATATGGTCCTATTTTATTTTATTCCAATTTCTTTTATGTGTCCTTAAGACCTTCCCAATCTCTTTCTTTGTACATATGCATTTCTCATTAAACCATGATTTTTTTATGCCTAAATTGTTTATTTATTATTTTATTTCTACAATAATTCCATAAAGGCCTGTGAAAATGATTCCAACTTATACATGAAGTAATATTTTCATTTTGATCTTTATCTAGAATTTGTTTGTATATCTTGTAGAACAAGGGGGCACAATTTGAAGATAGAGGGGGGATGGCTCAGAGGTAATATGAGGAAGTATTTCTTCACAGAGAGGGTTGTAGATGCATGGAACAGCCTTCCTGAGGAGGTCATAGAGTCAAAACCAGTGGGAGAATTCAAGAATGCATGGAACAGACATAAAGCAATTCTAGTGGGGGGGGTAGGAGGAAGTAGGCTGTTAGTTAACTAGGATCTGCAGCTTATCCATTAGGTAGGGAAATGGGCAGACTAGGTTGGCCAAGTGGTCCTTATCTGCCATCAAATTCTATGTTTCTATCTCATAAATTTCTCCAAAGTTTAATAGCTCCCTAAATTGTGTATAATATGATGCGCTCCATCTTATCCTTATCTCAGTAATAATGACCAACTCATCTTCAATATGTTTTTCATTCAGTTGGTGTCCATAATGATCTACAAAATCCAATATTATTGGTAAATGAGTTGATTCAGGTCGTGTACAGACCTGTAGGTTAATGACCATTTCTGCAGCTTCCAAATTAGCCCAAATAAGGTCTAAAGTTGAAGAGACAGTGGGCCCAAGAAAGGTCATTTTCCAAGGTATGTCACCACTTGTCCTTCCATTCAAGATCAGAAAATTTCTCTTGGCCAAGCATTCCAACAGTTGTTTCCCTCTGCTATTAGATCTTACCTCCATGGAATCCCTTTCAGCTCTAAGTGCTCCATTAATCATCAGAATACAGGAGGCAAAACTAGAAAACTCCAACTCAGTCATTTTAGAGGTTATTTTGGCATTAAAGTTTCCAGATGTAAATATTGGGATATTACCTTCTTTCTCCAACAATCTATCGAATGCCAATTTTAATTGATCTTAGCAACCATCATTTAAGCCCAGATTTTTATTTTTGGGTGGAATATATACATTGCATATAGCTACTTTTTTTCATTCTATCAGAAAGTATCAAAATCAGAACATTATCCTTCCCAGTAGTATGTTCTTGTATTTGTAAATTAAGATTAGTTTTGATGTATGTAGTTACTCCCCCTTTGGGCCTACCATACTGTATCTTTTGTCCTCGATTGCTGGGACAGTACAACCAGTATAGCCTGTAAGTCTCAGTGCTCTCTGTTCCTGACACCAAGTCTCTTGTAATGCTATTACATCACATTGGTCTAAAAACTTTACCATTTCCAGATCAGCTAATTTTAAGTGTAATCCCTCTATATTCCAAGAGAGGAATTTTAAACTTTTTAATCCTGTCCTAATTATGGAACATCTGGGTTGAGACACCTTGCATCATGCCGTACCCAACTGGACCAATGGGGCATAGGTATTGGTCTCAATTAATGAGTCCAGATCAATTAGAGGAATCTCTTCCTCTCGTCTGGAGTCATACTGCCTCTCAGTATCAAATGCAGTACTATTCTGTGCCAGATTTTGTGGATGCACAATATGAATCCCCAGGCAATCAAATGTGCTTGCTTGTACAAGGATGGTATCTGCCATAGCTGAACTTTTAAAGGTCAAATCAATCTGTAAAGAATACATATAATCCCTGTACATTTTAATATAATCCACTGCATGTCAGGTGATATTAAATCCCAAACTTCTTGAGAGAAAAGGAAGTCATTCTTCTCTAACTTTTCTGTAGGAATCTTGTTTGAAGGTTTCCCATTCAAAAATAGTAATAGTCTACAAGACCACCCCTTTTGCTGTTTATTTTCATAAGAAGAGATTATCTTCACCAAGTTTGCTATATCCTTCCTCTGTCTCTCAAGTCCGTCTGGCTGTTCTATGTCCTTTTGGGTACAAGATGAGTGGGTCTCTTTCCTTTCAGAATTTCCCTCATTCACCGTCAGGCTGTTGTTCTTCAAAACCATCATGGGGGCAAAACTTCTACTCCTATAGCCTCAAGAGAATGTCCCCTAATTATCATTAGGTAAATATGTCGATAGCTCTGCCCTGTTTTAGCTACCAAATGTATAGGCATTAACCAGTGCTCATTGTATTTATACTCTGTATGATTGCTCACCCACATTCATTCTATGTATATACTGTATGAATGTCTATGTTTTATTCTGATGTGGAGCCTTTGCAAATGAGTCTATGGCTCAAAGGGTTGCAATTTCGATTTCCTAAATAAATAAAATAATATCCTTGGCAATGGTCTCTGAACAATAGAGCAGAACAGTATCTGGATAATACATATTAGGAGATCCCATAAAAAATATCTCTGTCTTGTCTAATGTTATTTGGAGCATGTGGGCCATCTGTTCTATTAGGATACTCTGGGTCTCATACTCCAATCTTGAGACTCCCTATATTACATACTTTATCTCTCCATTATTCATATCCATCTGTTGTTCCTCTCCACTGTTTATGATATTTTTATGAGAAAAAAAGGGGGGTTGCTAGTAGTCTCAGTCTCCCTTATTTCTTCTATCAGCAGTCTAGTTTCTTCCCTTTCCTTTGTATTTAATATATTTATTTCTACAGATTCCCTTCGTATAGTTTCTTGAATTCCCTTTTCACCCTCCAATTGCTTTTTTTCCTTGCTATTTTATTTGCAGTCCTCGATTGGCTAGCTCTGTTTAAGCCTTTCCTATCTATTTTCCTCTGTTTCATAGTCTTTTTAACTGATTACATTTTTTTATCCTTATTTTGTTTAGTTATCTCTCCTTCATTTGGTCTACCCGACTTTACTAAATCCAATTCTGATAAATAACATGTACAAATTTGATCTTAATCGAAGAATGCAGGAAGCTTCACCAAGGCCGCTTCAGACAGCAAACCCAAAATGGTCTTAAGACCTAAATGTGCCTTGAGATGCCTCACATACAATATCATGTACACAGAATCACCGCCTCACTGCATTGTGGATTACTGCTATAGTCAAAATCCAGCACTTATAAACTAAAATACTTTATGAGCATAAAATTGAGCATAAGCTGGGAAATAGAAATGCTTAGCATTCTCCAGAAAAACCCCTTCAGCACAAGTCCAACAGAAATATACAGAGGATAAAAGAAAAATCCCAAAGAGTAAAAATTGAATATGTTTTCTTTAGTTTCATTCTGACCCTTCAGGAAAGAATTAAGATAAGTTAAGTTAGAGGGAGTCTGAAGCAATAAATTATTTCTCCTGAGCCCAGCGTGGTCTTTTACTGTCTTTTGCTGTCAGCTTTGACCGTTTAGTCATCAACCTCTCACAGTTTGTGTTCGAACAGTTCCAGAACAGTTTGCTCAAACCAAATGAGATTCCTCAAAATTATACTCAGATGTACTCGGATAAGTCCCTCACCCTGCAACAGGGCTCCTCAGGGTTTTCTAGGCTAATAGCTCTCCACAGAGCTTCCCTTTCTTCCTTGGGGGGAATACTCCCTACCACCTGGGGCTAAGACTAACAGCCCCCTCACAGAAGGTCAGTGACCAGGAAAACCACCAGTCCATAACTGCACAAGCTGTCCTAGTAAGATTGACACACTTGCCTCAGCAAATTAAAGTGGCAATGATGGCTTACCTGTTGTAGGCAGAGTATTAGCCTTGTGTTTGTCCTGCTTCCACTGCTTTCTTGTTGTGTAGCATTCAGCAGCAATTCAGACTCTTTCCTTCTACAGGCAACTGTCTCCTCCTAATCCTATCCCAATTCTGCATGCTTGCCCAGTGAGACTGTCTGAAACTTACATCATCCAGAAATTATTAGGTGACCTGTAGTGGGGAATTAATATAATGAGCAAATGAGAATCAAGGGTGTTAGAAAAAAAAAGCAGGACAAAATGTGCACAAAAGCACACAGTATATATTAAACACCAGCTAAGGGTGGGAGGGTATTGGCGCGGGCGGGGAGCAGTCACGAAGAGACTGCGGGGCAGAACTCAGCTTCTCACTAAGTAGGCTGGCAGTTTCTGGTTACAGAAATTGCAGCCGGTGGCTCCGTGCTAAACTGTCACTAATTTGCTAACAGAGTTCCAGAGGCTGGAATTAATTTGGAATCTCCAGGAGCAAATTTAAATTGCAGACTAGATAAAAACACTTAAAACTCCTTAAGGGTCCAAATTCCAAAGGAACCAGAGTTGAATGGCAGGGCAGATGGGAGCAGCTCTGTGGGCATTCAGGCCCTAGGGAAAAACTGGAAGAGAAAAGGAGGGTAGGATAAATAAATAAGTGTAGGGCAGAACAAGCAGACAAGATTACCAAATAGGTTCAGACAAGGGAGGAGCAGAGAGAGAGAGAGAGAGAGAGAGGGAAAAGGTGTAGGATTTCAGTACAAGCAAGTAAGCAAAGCAGAAAGGTAGAAGGAGGGTAGCAGAGGGACGGGGGCTATTTTAGAATTAATACAAGGAGAAAACAGTTTATACAAGGTATCACCGGCTAGCCCCCTAATGTTACATTGAACAATATTACAAGTAGGCACACTAATGTAAAAGCTGGACAGTAATGAAATCAGCCAAGAATATACTGTAATATGTAAAGCAAAATCCCATGAACTTGGCAGCTCACTAAGTAAGCTGACAGTTTCTGGTTACAGAAATTGCAGCCAGTGGCTCTGTGTTAAACTGCCACTAATTTGCTATGTAGTAAAAGCAGCCTGTTGCTCTGTATAAACTCCCACAAAATGGCTCGTGTTAAAGCCTGGACAGTGCTCAGAATTTACTTAGGAGCAGGAGCAGGATTAGTCTGGCAGAGCTCTGAAGGTTGACATTAGGCTAGCAGAGTTCCAGAGGCTGGAATTAATTTAGAATCTCCAGGAGCAAATTTAAATCGCAGACTAAATAAACACCTAAAACTCCTTAAGGGTCCAAGTTCCAAAGGGAACCAGTTGAATGCAGCATAAGATTCAGAGTCAGAGCAGGAGTCCTTTACTGGTAGCCCCCAAGAGAAACTTGGTGGCCAAGCTAAAAAGGTGCCAAGTTTGAATTCGGAACAAAGGAAGAAAGCGCGGACTCCAGGGCATACCTCAGCAATGACGGCAGGATGGACAGGAGCAGCTCCACGGGCATTCTGGCCCTAGGAACAAACTCAGCAGTGATGGTAGGGCACACAGGAGCAGCTCCATAGGCATTCCGGCCCTATGGACAAACTCAGCAGTGACGGCAGGGTGGACGGGAGCAGCTCTGCAGGTGTTCCGGCTCTAAGGACTATTTGTGACACATAAACCCACATCAAACATAGGATGCAACGTACCATGACATGTCGTGCAGGACATCTATTTTTTCCCATAGGAGAAAATGGGAAATAAAATATTTCACAACTTTACAACACAGTAATATTTTTTCACCGAACCTTCAAAAGGTACTTCTTTAAGGCAATAGATTTGTACCCTGAAAATTTCAAAGCACAACTTAAAACCTTTTTTGAGCTATGGGTGAGCAAAAAAAGTGCCAAAACACCAAAACCTTCTATACTTTCAACACTGTGGCCCAGATATTCAAACTGCACCCAAAAAGTGCACAACAGCAGGAGCAAGCGCAAGTCCACTGCGCCCATGTGCAAGAAGCGTGATATTCAAAAACTGTGCAGGCTAAGAGGTGCCTACGCCAATGACTGAATATCGCACCACCACCTGCACCATAGAGCAACTAGGGAGGTGAAGCTGAGCATATCTGATGCGCCATAGCGCAACAAGGAATGTTCAGCTGAGCAGTCCAGATGATCCATAGCACAACCAGGGATGCCCCCCCCAGCAGCAGGGCAGCAATGCAACAGCACAACCAGGGATGCAGGGGCCCACCACCCATGCCACAGATGGGCAGAGGAACACACAGCAGAACAGACATCGTCCCCCCACACCCCATGCACTGCACAACTGGGGGAAGGCAGGAATAATCACTGGCCCATGGAGACCAGCAACCAACCCACAGCTGGGCCATGGTGCCCCATCACACCCCCTGGCAAGCTGTGACCAGCACACAAGGATGGCTGATCACCCCATACTACACCATCCCACAAATGTAGAGCACGCCCTGCACCATGATCCCCATACACCCTGCCCAGGAGTAGCACCCAACAGTGCAGGACACCCCATGCATGCCACCACCCCCACTGTGACAATGCAACCCAGTGCACCATGGAGTCATGCAAGGCAGCCCCACCATGGACACCCTGTAGTGGGCGGCAGCAGACAGTGATGCAACAGATGCATACACAGTACCGCCCTGCACGTGCCCCCGAGGTACAGCTGAGAGACCGACCATGTGTCAGCACATGAGGTACCTCACATGTGACAGGGCATGCCCCGGACCCCACCTCCAGCGGTACAGCACCCTGCACACCCTCCCGAGGACACAACCTGTCCCAGCACTGGCCACAGCAGCCACCACTGACATGCCAGCAGACCGTGCATATCACAGACATGCAAGGGTGTCAGCTGCACAGGCCATGGATGGTCTGACAGGGGTGCCATGCACACAGTGCAGGCCCCATGGACCACTGCACACAGGCATCCAGTGCACAGAGTACAACACACAAACCACAGACAGTGACTGATCCCCCTGCCCACACCATAGGTGGTTCACCTCTCTGCGTGTGCATACACACACACACACACACACACACACACACACACACCCATGCATGCACCACCCCTGACACCATGCACACCACTGCAGCTGAGCACTTGTAGCCCACTGCAAATCACAGACCACCACAGTTGTTATAACAAAATGTATGTATTAAAAAATAACAACTCTCAAACATATGTACAAATATATACAAGGGTGGGAGGAAAGGGCCACAAACCAGGTGGGGGCAGGCATGGGGCAGGTGTGTACAATTGGGAGAGGGAAGAAGGGGTGTGAGGGTGGGTCCAGGGGGTTATGGGTGTCAGGGGGTCATGGAGGGCCTATTTTGTGCCCCGCTGTCCACTCCTGTGGTGCCTCCAGGTTCTTCTCCTCCGGACCCCATGCTGCTCCATGTGCTCCAACACTGCCAGGGATGCCCATGCCAGCTGCAGAAGCTCTTGTATGCCCCATTCCAGGGCCATCCAGTGTTGTCCACCTAGGACAAGGGAGCAGAGTCAATACGTGTGACTGTCCAGCCCCCTGCATTAAACCCATTGTGCATGGCATACAGCCATGTGCCATGCCCCTGTGATGGTGTGTGACCACCCACAGTGACCATGTCCACAAGACCTGCCTACCCAGGCAGCCACAGCCATGTGAACCACTGCACACACACACACCCACCACCCATGTCCTGCACAGCACCACCGTGGCTGTACAGTGACTTGGCTAGGCGGTATGAAGGCATCAGCACAACCATGTGCCCGGTGCATGCATGGACCACCATTGACGCACTCCCAGACATGCAGTGCCACTGGACAGTGCTGACTGTAACAAGTTGCGTGCATGGCAGTGTTGTCAATGGATGGTGGCCATGCCCCACTGCCTGCCCTGTTACACAGCATGCAATAGTAATCATAGATGTAAGGAACTCACCATCAGCAGGCTGGTTCCTGTGCCTCTGCGGACCTTCACCCCTTCCGGCCTGCTGGTCCTCTTGGCGGCGTCTCTTCTCTCTCGCCAGCCTGCGCTCTTCTGAGCATAAGGTGTAAACATGGAGAGAGGAACATCAGTACAATCCTGTAGCAATTTCCCCCCCGCCTGATAACACCACCATGGCCAACACCGGATGGCCCCCCCCATATGCCGGACACATGCAACCGTGATACCCGTATGAATGATAAAAGTGTATGGATGTTGCACCTACCTGGCTGTGGCACTGTGCCCCTTCTGGCATGTGCCTGCAGGTGGGCAAGCAGTCCGGGTCCCTCCGCCTCAGTTCCCCATATCGGTGGCAGCACTGCTCTGCCATCCGCCCTATACCGGTGGCCTCCTCCAGGGCGTCGGCCACCTCCTGCCACACCTGACTCCTGGCCCTGTCCAGGGGTGCCTCCCCAAATAAAGGCCCAACATGTGGCTCCACAATGGCAACAAGGTTTGCCAGCTCCACCTGGCTCCACTGCACAGCATGCCTCTGCGCCATCTCTGCTGCTCAGTTCAGTCAAAATGGCGCTCTGCAGTGTGGTCCTGCCACATGCAGATGCTGCACAGTACAGCGCTACCATTCCCTATCATGCTGTCACCGAACAGCACAATAGTGGTGCACCCATGCCTGACGCATGGCGCCTAGGGGGCAAAGGTTGGGCACAGGGTCAAGGGTCTCTGGCGCACAGACAGCCACAGCGTGATTGGAACCCAATGCATGTAGCACAATTGGGTGCCTGTGTGCCACCTCCTGTAGTGGCCTACCACGCTGTTGCCCCAGTGCACCTATGACGCCCCAGTGCCACAGCGCCATATAGGTGAACAGCGCTGCAGCACCACTGGCACAATGGTGGCCATGCCCTGCATTGCCTCCCATGCATAGCACGTCAGCAGCGCGGCAGGCGCCTGTGTGATCAACCCGGGCATGCGCAGTTAGGTGTGTACTACGCATGTCACAGAACTGTGCCCTTAGCTCAGCACGTTCAACACAATTGTGCAAAGCGCAACAGCGCGATATTCAGCTGGCATATGCAAATCAGCTAATCAGCCATTCAATGGCGCAGTCACTGCATTTGCATCCACTTAAAGATGCGCCTCGCCTCATTTGCATGGGTTGCGCTATGAAAGTGCGACATTGGGCTGCACTGGCCATAGTTGGTTACTGCAGTCTATTGCGGTGAGTTGCATGCTGTTTGAGGAAGTGTGGACTGTGGATTTTGGGACATGCATGGGACTGCACAGTCACAAGTAACACCTGTCATTCTCACAGGCTGAATCATGACCGGCGTGTTGTGAAGGAAGAGGAACAGAGTCATGGGAGGAAGAGGCCAAATTTCACTAAGGCCGAGATGGATGCCCTGTTCGAGGCCTACCTAGACCAGGAACCGCTTCTCATCGTACGCCAGGGAACACCACAGGCCCGTGCTGCTGCATGGGAGGAGATGGCGTGTGCTGTAAACCTACATGGCAGCCACCAGCGCTCCATGCAGGAGTGCAAGAAGAAGATGGGCACAGAAAGGTGGAGGATTATGGAGAAGGTGGCTGCCATCAGGGCAGCACGGTCTGTGACAGGTGGGGGACAGCTGGAGGTGCTACGCCTGACCCCACAGGAGGAGCGGGTTGCTGGCAGCATACAGCGTTGAGCCATTGACGGTGTTCTGGGTGGTGGATTCCATATGGGTGGTAGCCCATCACTGCATGGTAGGATCTGGTCTGTCTATTGGGGGGGACAGGGTAGGTCACATGCAGTAACACAACTTTGTTTTCTCTTACAGCTCCTGAGCATCTGCATGGGTCAGCGGTGGTGGGCTTCTCCACTGAGGCCGGTCACATGGAGATGGAGGGTAGGGCCCATCCACCTCCACAGGAATACACAGCTCAGGGTGACAGTGGGCCCACCTGGATGTCCAGACTGATGTTGATGGAGCAGGTGTGGAGGAGGCCCTGCCCGTGTCCCAACGTGCCAGCGTCCATGGATGCCAGCATGCTGAGACTCGGGCTGGTACCAGATCCATCACTGATGATGATGTCGCTAACATCATGGGCAGTGACACGTGTGTGCCACAGTATGGCCACACAGCAGGTTACATCACGGCCATGGCTGTGGGTGGTGCCACCGTGGAGGCCTGCGTGTCATCACAGTCCCAGCCTGTGCCTGTCTGCACCAGTGGGGCAGCACTGGTGTGTGTACAGGACAGTGGGACTGTTGTGGCCACTGTGGTGGCACCATTGAGCCCTGGGGAGTGGCAGCCAGAGGGGCAGCATCAGCAGTCGGCCAATGGGCATGGGAGTACAGTGTCAAGGGGCGGCATCAGTGCACCACCTGTGGACATGCCCAGGCCTGACCCTGGTGTGCAGCACCCACCCTCAAGGGGTGATGAGCATCAGGGCCATGAACACCCTGAGGGACAGCATGCTGATCAGGCAGATGACCTCTTGGATGAGCACACCCGCATACTGCAAGCATCAGTCAATCAGCAAATGCGGCTTGTGATGGCGATGGATGCACTGAGTGCAGCTCTGCACGAGGCAGAGGAGCATCGCAGCAGAGACACCGCTCTGCTCCTGGCAAGCATGGACCAGATGCGGGAGGATGTGACCGCTGCCATTGACAGGCTGACACAGACAATCACAGCTGCCATGGCCACAGTGGGCACACAGTTAGTTGCCCATGCATCACAGACACCACACAGTGCAATGTCCATCCCCCAATTCCGGTGTCGTACGACACCATCCTTGTCGACACCGGGTTCAGCTGTGGGCATCCCGGGCACACCTGGCACAGGCATGTTCATTGTGCTGCAGACCCCTGTGCAAGCACGGTCACATTCACGCTGTGGAACCCCTGGGGGACCATCGGTGCCACCCCATGAGGCCAGTGGTCAGCCTGTCACTGCTGGCGGGTCTCAGTGGGGCCACCCACGCATCCGTGGTGGCTGTGGCACTGTGGTGCATGACTGACCTGTCTCCCAGTGTGGCTACTGTCTGATGCTGCCCTGTGTGCATTGTGTCATTCAGTGGGTAATGCACGGGTGGGTACCTGGCCCTGCACGCACACACACAGTCCATCTGCACACCCTCCCGGCTGCTGTCCACAGTTGCGTGTGCATGATGATGCCTGCATTGCACTGTACACCACTGTGCAATGGTGCCCAGCATCTGACAAATGCACAATGACAGGCAGTGGGTGTGGTGGTCTGTGGACATGTGTGTGGCTAGGGGTGGTGTTCTGGGTCGGCGTGCTTCCTACCCTTTGTGCAAAGTATGTCTCTTTACAGATGACACAAAGATCTGCAACAGAGTTGATGCACAGGGTGGGGTGGAAAGGATGAGAAGGGACTTGGCAAGGTTAAAGGAATGGTCAAATGTATGGCAGCTTAGATTTAATGCTAAGAACTGCAAGGTAATACACCTGGGAAACAAAAACCCAGGGGAAGAGTACACAATGGGAGGAGAGATACTAACAACAACAAAAATGGAAAAGGACCTGGGGATAGTCATAGCAGATGACCTAAAGGTGGGAAAGCAATGTGAGAGGGCAGCAAGGAGGGCTGGGGGGATACTGGGATGCATAGGGAGAGGCATCACCAGTAGAAAACAAGAAGTTATTATCCCTCTGTACAGACAGTTGGTGAAACCCCATCTGGAGTACTGCGTGCAGTTCTGGAGACCCAATCTCTGCAAAGACATAGACAGGATGGAAGCTGTCCAGAGGAGGGCAACTAAAATGGTGCAGGGTCTGCACCGGAAGGCATATGAAGAGAGACAAAAGGAGCTTAATATGTATAGCCTCGAGGAAAGGAGGGAGAGGGGGGACATGATAGAAACGTTCAAGTACCTCAAGGGAATCAACAAAGTCCAAGAGGGTAGCATCTTTCAAAAAAAGAGGTGTGCAAGAACAAGAGGGCACAATTTGAAGATAGAGGTGGGGCAGCTCAGAGGTAATTTAAGGAAGTATTTTTTCACAGAGAGGGTTGTGGATGCAAGGAACGGCCTACCGGAGAAGGTTGTGGAGTCAAAAACAGTGGTGGAATTCAAGCATGCATGAGACAGTCATAAGGCCATTCTAGGGGGTTGGGGTAGGAAGAAGTAGGCTGCTGGTTAACTAGGATCTGCAGCTTATCCAGTAGGTAGGGAAATGGGCAGACTGGGTGGGCCAAGCAGTCCTTATCTGCCGTCAAATTCTATGTTTCTATGTCTGGTGAGGTGTGTGTGTGTGTGTGTGTCTTACCACGTGACATGTTAGACCTCGCCCATCCCTGGCGGTGTGTGTGGTTCCATGCCCGGCCACTTCCCTTGATGGCATGCACCCCTGGTGTGTGTCCATGCATGTTTGTGGGTTGTGCCTTTGCCACTGGTGGTTGCACATGGCCCCATGACTTACCTGGGTTGGTTGAAGTGCTCCTCTGTGATGGTGTCCTGGTGCAGCTGTGCCAGCCAGAGTAGTCGAGGTCCCATCACCCAGAGGGGGCTGCCCATCACCATTGTCACCTGTGTCCTCATCATCCCCATGGCTGTCCCTCTCTTCGACCTGTATGGCTATCTCACATTCGTTGGCCATGTTGTGCAGGATGCAACAGGCCAGGAATAGCCCGCAGGCCTTTGAGGGGCTGTACTGTAGGGCACCACCGGAGGTGTCCAGGCAACGGAAATGTGCCTTCAGCTTACCGAACACCCGCTCAATGACATTATATGTGGTGGCATGTGCCTCATTGTAGCATTGCTGCAATGGGGTCGCGGGCTGCCAGTATGGTGTGAGCAGCCAGGGATGGAGTGGGTATCCACTGTCACCTGTGTGTAGAGGGTGGAGGTTAGTTTGGTGATCAGCATCACACTGCCCCTTGTGATTCATGTATGCGGCCCCCTCAGGGCCAGGTGGTGTGTGGATGGCCACATGGGTGCAGTCCATTGCCCCTAGCACACCAGGCATACGTGCTACCCTGTGGAACTCCTGTATGTTTGCTGTGCACTCCGCTGGTGTGCTGAGGAAATGGATGTACTCCACAGCATGTAGCAGCAGTGCGCTGAGGAATTGGGTGAGGTGGCATGACGCGGCCGACTGGGTTATGCCTGTGGTGTCCCCTCTTGGTCTCTGGAAGGTACCCGTGGTGAGCAAACACATGCAAGCTGTCACTTTAGTCTCCACTGACAGAGCATGGCTCCGTCGTGTGGGTGCCTGCATCACATCATTGCACAGCTCACAGAGCCTCTTCAGAATTGCCTGATTCAGGTGGTACCGGCCCATGATCTCAGTATCACTGTATAGCTCGAAGCTGCTGAGGGATCGGTACTGCCTGTTGGGGCATACCGCTGACGGGCCCTTCCATGGCCGAGCCCCACTGCTGCCTGCCTTCTCACCCCCCTCATTACTGCCTCCATCTGGATGGTGGCACTGGCCATGTCCCTGGCTTGTGTTCACCCCCCCAGGCAGCTGTCCTGGCTGCTACTTTCCCTGCACCAGGAACACCTAAATGTGGTGGCCTCTGTGCTGTGTGGCAGTTCCCCCTTCTGCACTGGCTGTGTCTCCTCACAACTTCCCTGTGCCTCTCTGTTCAGGGTGCCCTTTCCTTGGCCTGCCCTGTGTGTCCCTCCTGCCCTCTTTGTGCTGCTATGGTTCAGCCTCATGTGCCTTCCCTGTAGCGCTCTTGCACCTCTCCCTTGTTCCTTTTTATTTTGGCTCATTTCTGCTATCACGCAACTTCCGCTTGCTCTCCTATTGCGCATGGCGCATGTTGTTGAATATCGCACTGTGCCATTTATGCATGGTTCCTCCCCCTTCAGTTGCACATACATTCATTATCATTGTGCAGGATGCAACAGGCCAGGAATAGCGCACAGGCCTTTGAGGGGCTGTACTGTAGGGCACCGCTGGAGGTGTCCAGACAACGGAAATGTGCCTTCAGTGTACCGAACACCCACTCGATGACATTACGTGTGGTGGCATGTGCCTCATTGTAGCATTGCTGCAATGGGGTCACGGACCGCCAGTATGGTGTGAGCAGCCAGGGATGGAGTGGGTATCCACTGTCACCTGTGTGTAGAGGGTGGAGGTTAGTTTGGTGATCAGCATCACCCTGCCCCTGGCCATATAGGCCACTACCCATGTCACCTCTGACCATGCCCCTCCCAAGCCCTAAGTTTGCCCGTGTGGTTTGCATAATCACCCACTAAGTGGCCAGAGGGGATGTCCCCACTCTTGAATCTGTGGCACAATGCCAACTGGTGCCAGATGAAGGCATTGTGTGCTTCCCCAGGGTGCGTGGCACAGACATTGATTATGCGCTCCCTGGCATTGCACACCACCTGGCAGTTGATGCTAGCATAGCCCTTGCGATTCATGTATGCGGCCCCTTCAGGGCCAGGTGGTGTGTGGATGGCCACATGGGTGCAGTATATTGCCCCTAGCACACCAGGCATACATGCTACCCTGTGGAACTCCTGTATGTTTGCTGTGCTCAGCGTGCTTTGGGGAGGTGCAACTGCCTCCCACTGAATATCACAGAATGGCACATTTTTGGACTTGTGCTGGTGCAACCCTATTGCGCATGGCACAACCCTTTTGAATATCTGGGCCTCTGTATCTCAGAAACTGAACAACTTAGTCGTACAAAACTTACCACACACAGAGACCTACAAATGGCCATTATGCATGCTAAATGTCATGCAAATCAGTGAAACCATTGCGAAGTTATTCACCTCCAAAAACTGCTCTTTAACATTTAACACCCTCATTAACCCTAACTATACTGGCACTACCGCACCAGTATAATATGCATATATATAATACATGTCGAGCAGGAGTGTGATATGGGAAATATTTTCACTCCTGCATGCAGAGTGCCCTCTGGATACTCATGAGTGGCAAAGTCACGAGTGAGAGTACCCAGAGGTCACTCTGCAGAAGTGAAATATTTCCCATATTACATGATCTACATATCATGTGTGCGATTTATGCAATGGGGGTGGGAGCTTTTTAAATCTTGCTATGTTGTTTGTTGTGCTTTCTGTTGTTTCTGTGTGTGGTCTTACTGTATGACTTTTTGTGACTGGACTGTGAGTGAGGATTCTGATTGGAGTATTTTTATGTGTCTGGTGATTGGTTGCTGTGTGCTTCAGTATATTTTCTGATTGGTTGATGTGTCTGTTAGGGTGGGACTTCAGGGCATGCTGTGAAACGGGGGGTAATGATTCACTCATTTTTTTTCCCCCATATTTTTATATGTGTGCTCCTTTATTTAGGTGCTTTTTATTTTCTGCATCTGTTTTTTGGCATGTATTGTTAGGACGGCTGACAGAATCAAGATGCTTCCCGGATCTCTTCTCCTCAGCATCTGAGAAAATGCATGAGAATCAAGCGACTCAGCAACAGCAAAGAGAAACTGCTGTTTTTTCTCCATATTTTTATATGTGTGCTCCTTTATTTAGGTGAGTTTTTATTTTCTGTATCTGTTTTCTGGTGCATATTGTTAGGACGGCTGACAGAATCACAATACTCTCCGGACCTCTTCTCCTTGGCGTCTTTGGAAATGCAATAGAATCAATGGCTCAGCAATGGCAAACAGAAACAGCTCTGTGAAGGTTTGGAATTCAAAGTGCTAGTACTACTGAAGCTGACATCAGCAGAGTATGTATAAATGTCATTTATTTTAACTCTGCAGACATCTGCTTTAGATATCACACTGTGGTAGAAATGACATGATTTATTGTCATGCTGGAGATCCCACCCACATTGTGTGTGTGTGTGTGTGTGTGTGTGTGTTATATAATCTATACACATGCACACACACACAGCACGAATTACTTGTCAGCCTTCTGTACTGTAAATAAATGAGCCCCACCTTATTTAGTCTCTCCTGTTTTATTTTTAAGTTCTCAGTTCTTTTTGTTGTTGTTCTTTGTACTCTCTTCATCAGTTTAATGCTTCCTATACTCTGTGGTGCACTAAATGGCACACAATACTCTAAGGGAGGTCTCACTAATGAGGTGTAAAGTAGAATGATTACTCTTGCATCCCTGATCTTGACATGCTTAAATATGCATCCCAAAATTCTATTACATTTTCTTTCCAATTTCTGTTTATACCCCCAGAATCTCCAGTCTGCCCAGTGACTTCCATACTGGACCCTGGGTTGTGCCCCACAGAGCCTTGGCTATACCCCCAGGTAGGAACAAGGTGGGCAGCTTCCTTTATAACTTCGCACTTTATCGGGCCATCCTCTAAGCCACGGGTCTGACAGGTGAGGCGATGGTCCTACATCAGCAGCTGTCTGGCACCATACTTTTTTTCTCTCATGTTTCTCATGGAGGAATGATGTTAAGGCCCACACCAATGTCCGTCACACTTCTCACCCAAGCTGGACTCGGGCTTGCTGTGCCTCCAGCTACTGCCAGAGGCCAGTCAAACACCAAGCCTGTCCCCACCCTCCTCCTGGAAGAGAGGAGCAGTCTCCTGGACACTCAAGCCTCCCCCCGACTGGCCCTCTGTCTCCCCGGCTTGTTCCCAAAAATGGGTCACCAGCATCACAAGTGGTAGCATTACTGCTGAGCCAGCAGGCCAGCTCTATTACATTTTTTAACTATCTCCCTGGCATGTGTGTGTCAAAGATTAGGGTATTAGTAATAGTAATGCACAGGTCTTTTTCATTTATGGTAGATGCTAGGATCCTATTATTCAGATTGTATTCAGCCATTATATTATGTCTTAAATCCATGACTTTGCATTTCTCCCCATTAAATTCCAATCAATGATTCCCTGCCCAGATTTCTAACTGTTGCAAATCTTTCTGAAAATGTGCTGCTCCTTCCCAGTTATTAATTATGGCTCCAATTTTAGTGTCGTCAACATACATACATAGCCTGCTGACATCTGCATTGTGGAAACAACCATATTAAACAGTGTTGGGCACAGCACAGACCCTTGCGGCACCCCGCTAGTAACTCTGCCTCACTCCAATTGGTAACCCCATATACACACCCTTTGATAGCTATTATTCAAACAGCCCGCTATATAATTCATGGATGAATTTCCATTCTGGTGAGTTGATCTACAGTGTAAAGAAATAATTAGCATACGCAATTTGCATATGCTTTACTAATGCACATGCACTAACATGTATATATAAACACTTGCTTGGCGTGTAGAAGCTCACATTTTCTGCAGTTCTTTCAAGTATGTGTTTCATACAGTAAACCTACCAGCTCACTTCATGTTGGTGTCTGTGTGATTACATGGTGTCAGAATAGACTGCCTGCAGCCTCCCACTGCTCTCAATTTACATGGAAATGCATCTAAAAACTGGAGAAGGTTTAAGCAGCAATTTGAAATTTTCTCAGTTGCCAGTGGACTCACTGAAAAATTCCAGAAAATCCAGGCTATGACCTACTGGCACGTGACAGGCCCTGATGCATTAGAGGTATTCAATACTTTTATTTGGTAAAACGAGGAAGAGAAGGAGCGGCTGAATAAAGTTGTGGGACAATTTGAGAGGTATGCTAACCCAAGAAAGAATGTGACTTATGAAAGACATTTGTTCAATATGAGGAACCAGAATCTGGGTGAATCCATTGATCATATGTAACTGTACTGAGGCCAAAGGCTAAATCTTGTGAATGTGGAGATTTAACTGAATCGTTGATCAGAGATAGAACTGTATGCAGCATACGGAGTGAGCATGTGAGACGCAGACTGTTGAGAAAAGCGGACTTAACATTAGATGATGCTATAGATACACGCAGGGCCGCTGACCTGAGTGAAATGCAGATTAAATGCTTAGGTGGGAATGCTCAGGATGAAAGCGCAGTGCAAGTAGCAGTTGTCCGGGAAGAAAGAGTCAAAACAAGTGCTAATGTGAGCAAAGCGAGTTATGTACCTTGAGCAAATAAAGTCAAATGTGAAAAGAGTGGTCGTGAGCATGAGATAAATAAATACCCAGCATATGGACAGTTTTGTAGATTGTGCCACAGGAAAAATCACTTTGCTAAGGTATGTCATGTGGGCAAACGCAGTGAGATCCATGTTTTCAGAGACGATACCAGGAAAATGAAGGTACTTTTAGCACTGATACTGTGACTACCTATAAACCTGAGACTGACTGGAAAGTAAATCTGAGCATAAACGGGGAAAAGGTGACATTCAAATTAGACGCTGGAGCACAGTGTAATGTGATGCCTTTTCAAATGTATAAGACATTGTCTGGAGAAGCTGTTCAAAGGTCGTCAGCTAGATTGGTTTCCTATTCTGGGCATAAACTCAATGTAAAAGGCAAAGTGATGTTGCTAACATGTTTTAAGCAAAAGTATTACCTGCTGCCATTTCAAGTGGCTAATGCAAATGTGATCCCAGTGTTGAGCCTGTCTACTTGCTTGGAAATGAAGCTTATAAAAAAGCTATTTTCAGTAGACACTGCAAATGTAAGTGCAGGGGAAACCACTGAAGGAATACTGGCTGAATTTGTTGATGTATTTGAGGAATTGGAATGCTTAGAAGTTAAATACCACATTAAAATAGATAAAACAGTCAGCTCTGTGATCCACCCCCCTAGGAAAATACCTTTTGCATTACAAGATAAAGTGAAAACTGAGCTAGAGAACATGGAAATATTGGGGGTTATTGAGAAGGTGGAGAAACCCATGAGCTGGGTCAACTCGATGCTGGTTGTAGAAAAAACAAAGTACACATTTGCATAGATCACATGATCGTAATAGAGCAATTAAAAGGGAACATTAGCTGATGGAAACAGTTGAAGAGGTTGCAGCCAAGCTAGCGGGGTCAAACTATACAGAGTGTTAGATACTGGGCATGCCTTCTGGCAGATTAAACTGGATGAGCCTAGCTCTGATCTAGTGACTTTTAATACACATTTTGGGAGGTACATGTTCAAGTGTCTCCCCTTTGGGATTTACTCAGCACCAGAAGCCTTCCAAATGAAAATTTCACACATTTTTGAAGGGCTCAAGGTCACAGAGGTCATTATGGATGACATTTCAATATGGGGAGCTAATGTACAAGAGCACAATGAGAGGTTACGGCATGTTCTACAAAGAGCCAGAGATAAGCATTTGTCTTTAAATCTAAAAAAATCCAAAATCAAAATGAAGGAGGTCCAATATATCGGACACAAGTTAAGTAGCAAAGGGTTACTGGCAGACTCCAAGAAGATTAAAGCAATTACCCAGATGCCTGTTCCCCAAAATAAGACTGACTTACAGAGATGTATGGGCATGGTAAATGACCTGGCAATGTTTATTCCAAACCCATCAACTGTAAATTAGCCATTGAGAGTTACTACAGAAAGAAACAGCATGGCACTGAGAGGAGTGCCACCAACAGACCTTTCAAGAGTTGAAAACAGTTGTTACTAACCCCCTGGTGCTAGCCTACTAGGATCTAAGGAAGCCTGATGAATTATCTGTTTATGCATCCTCTGAAGGGCTGGGTGCCTGTCTGCTGCAGGAAGGTAGGCCTGTTGCTTTTGCTTCCAGACACTTAATAAAGCTGACAGAGAATAATGAATGGGGAGGTGGTTATAACAAGAATTTTACACACACCTGAGGTGTGGGATGCCACATAAACCCAGAGTGCAAAGCCCAAGGGGTTTATTTAGGCATCCCACACTGAGAGTGCTTGTAAAATTCGAGTAAATAACCACCTGCCCATTACTTTATTTTTTATAATCACTGGTTGCAATTTTTTTGCCACACATTTCACACGCTCCCTAACCCACGCTAACCTAACACTCTCCTCTGACAACATGACACCCAGATCTCCACAGGAAGCAGATAACTACGATCACCACAGCATGAAGCTCTCTAGCAGGCAAGTATTTGTTTAGTGTCACAGAGAACAACGATGGAACTGAGAGAACACCAGCAGCTGACAGAGCGTGAGTGGCTGAATTCTTTCGTTTGCTCTGCAGGTGTTTGTGTCTCATGCTTCTCTAGAGAAAGCTGGCACGTGTTTGCCATTATAACCAGCTCGGCTGGTTATAACGGAAAATTATAACTGGCTTTCTCTATGGAAAAAAATTGTGGCCAGTAATTATAGAGAAATTATGCACAAATTGAGAAGGAAATGCTAGCTATTGTGTTTGGTTGTTCAAAGTTCCACCAGTATATTTATGACAGTCCCCGGATCCATGTTGAATCAGACCACAAGCCCCTAGAAAGCCTTTTTAAAAAGCCACTGGCAGCAGCCCCGCCGAGAATTCAATACATGATGCTAAAACAACAAAGGTACGATTTGCGAGTACGGTACAAAGCGGGTAAAGAACTTCACATAGCAGATACCCTGAGTAGGGCTGTAGGAGAAAATTCTGGGCCAGAAATTGAATTAGACAAATATGAGGTTCACACCATGGATATATGCCAATCAGTGATGAAAAAGTTAAATTGTTTCAGCGAGAGATGGATAATGATTCTGCTCTGGTCAAGTTGAGAGACACCACTGCTTTGAATGGGTAGCCCTAGTAGAAAACATCAGTGCACCCCGCAATAAGGCAGTACTGGCAGTTCAGACATGAAATCTCAACAGAAAATAGGCTTTTGCTGAAGGGGGAGATACTGACAGTCCCCACGTCACTGAGACCAGACATGTTAACCAGATTACACAGCAGCCACTTGGGCATTGAGAAATGCAAGCGCAGGGCCAGAGACCTTTTATTCTGGCCAGAGATGAACAGTCAGATCAGTGACAAGGTGGCCAAGTGTGGCATTTGCCATCTATTCAGGAAAGCACAATCTAGGGAACTGATGCAGCCAAATAAGATACCAGACAGACCTTGGCAAAAACGTTGTGGCTGTCCTATTTGAATTTGAAAGGGAACATTTTCTGGCAATGGTTGATTATTACTCCAAACACACTGAGATATCCAAGTTGCAAAATACAACAAGCAAAACAGTGATTAACCATATTAAATCATAATGTGCAAGACATGGTATTCCAGAAATACTTACATAGAAGCATAGAATTTGATGGCAGATAAGGACCGCTTGGCCCATCTAGTCTGCCCATTTCCCTACCTATGGACAAGCTGCAAATCCTAGTAAACCAACAGCTTACTTACTCCTACCCCCCCACTATAATTGCCTCATGTCTGTCCCATACATTCTTGAATTCCCCCACTGTTTTTGACTCCACTACCTCCTCAGGAAGGTCGTTCCATGTATCCACAACCCTCTCCATGAAAAAATACTTCCTCACATTACCTCTGAGCCATCCCCCATCTTCAAATTGTGCCACCTTTTCTTGCACACCTCTATTTCTGAAAGATGCTACTCTCTTGGACTTTGTTGATTCCCTTGAGGTACTTGAAAGTTTGTATCATGTCCCCCCTCTCCCTCCTTTCCTTGAGGCTATACATATTAAGCTCCTTAAGTCTCTCTTCATAAGTCTTCTGGTGCAGACCCTGCACTATTTTAGTTGCCCTCCTCTGGATTGCCTCCATTCTGTTTATGTCCTTGCAGAGATGGGGTCTCCAGAACTGCATGCAGTACTCCAGATGGGGTCTCACCAACTTTCTGTACAGAGGGATAACAACTTCCTGTTTTCTACTAGTGATGCCTCTCCCTATGTTTCCCAGTATCCCCCAAGCCCTCCTTACTGCCTTCTTATATTGCTTGCCCACCTTTAGGTTATCTGATATGACTACCACCAGGTCCCTTTCCATTTCTGTTTTTGTCAGTATCTCACGCCCCCCATCGTGTACTCTTCCCCTTGGTTTTTGTTTCCCAGGTGCATTACTTTGCACTTCTTGGCGTTGAAGTTAAGCTGCCATACATTTGACTATTCCTCCAACCTTGCCAAGTCCCTTCTCATCCTTTCCACCCCACTTTCTGTATTGACCCTGTTGCAGATCTTTGTGTCATCTGCAATGAAATATATTTTTCCTTCCAGTTCCTCTGCAACGTCACTTATAAAGACTTTAAAGAGGATCGGTCCCAGTACCGAACCCTACGGTACCCTGCTAGTAACCCCCCTTTCTTCAGAGAGGACTCTGTTTACTATTACCCTTTGTGTCCTGTTGTTCAGCCAATTTTTTACGCAGGCTACCACCTTGGGACAGACTCCAAGGCTAGCTAACTTGTTATTAATCTATTGTGTGGGACTGTGCCAAATGCTTTGCTAAAGTCTAGGTAGGCCATGTCCACAGCCCCTCCTTGGTCTACTACTTTGGTCACCCAGTCAAAGAAATCTATTAGATTCATCTGACATGACTTGTAACAGATATCGGCCTACAATTTGTCTGCATTGAATTCAGAGACTTTTAATGAAGGTATGAGTTTAAATATGTAACAGCTTCACCAAGATACCCCCAGAGTAATGGCACAATAGAACGGGCCATTCAAACAATAGAGACTGTTAAAGAAGGCACAAGTGGACCGTCAAGACCTTTACTTACCGATTTTGGAATTGAGAAATACCCCACTGGAAGAGTTAGGATCTCCAGCACAGCTGCTTATGGGCCGCAGACCCATAACTTTAATGCCTACCAGATCTGAGCTACTTAAACCAAAAGTATCAGAAGCTGAGGTGCAAGCTACATTGCAAAGGGCACAAGAAAAACACAAATCTTATTACAATTTGCATGCCTAACCACTCCCAGCATTACAGCCAGGACAACCTGTTTACCTGCAAACACCTGAGAATATCTGGACCCCCCAAGGTTGTTAAACACCATACTGAAAACCACGTTCCATTGTAGTCCAAGCAAATGGGAAATTGTATCACAGAAACAGGAGAGACCTTTTGTTAACCTCTGAGCTGTGCCACTCCTGTGGCCCACAAGACTCACACATCTGAGAAGAAGAAGAGGGAAGTGAACAGGAAACAGTATGGAGGACAATGGGATCCCGGAGGTGCCTGCAATTGAGGTCCCTCCACAAGTGATGCTGGGGTAGTCACAAAGAGAGCCTGTGGTGTCGACCCCACCCCTGAGTACTTCAGACCAACTGACTGGCACGAGTGCTAGTTCAAGAATCAGCCGTGTCAGTGGACAGGAGATCCAAAGGTCTGTCTGGCATCGTGACTATACAGACTCATAAAAGCTTTGAGCTACATAGAACTTTAAATATTTTACTTTGGGGAGAGGAGTTCAATTGAGAAGGGAGATGTAAGGAAGTAATTAGTATATGTGATTTGCTTTTGCTTTACTAATGTGCATGCACTAACATGTGTATATAAACCCTTGTTTGGTGGGTAGAAGCCAGTGTTTTCTGCAGTTGTTTCAAGTGTGTGTTTCATACAGTAAACTTACCAGCTCACTCCATGTTGGTGTCTGCTTGATTATTAAATACAAAGTTCCCTGTGTGGGACTGAGTCAAGAGCTTTAGAATAGTCAAGGTAGACTATATCAGCAGGTAACCCCTTATCTAAGGCACAGTTTAATGGTTTGAATAATTGCATAAGATTTGTCAAACAGGATCTTCCTGAGCAAAACCCATGCATCCACCACTCTTTCTGTGAAAAAGTACTTCATCACATTGTCCTTGAGCATACCCCCTCAAGCATCATATCATGCCCTTGTTCTTGTACACCTTCTTTTCTAAAGATGCTACCCTCCTGTACCTTTCTTATACCTCTGAGGTACTTAAATGTCTCTATCATATCCCCCGCTCTTTCTTCTCCTCCAGAGAATACATATTGAGGTCCTCTAGTCTTTCCTCATATGACTTTTGGTGCAGTCCTTGCACCATTTTTGTTCTTCTTCTCCTCTGGACTGCCTCCATTTTGTCTATATCCTTCCAGAGATGCACCCTCCAGAACTGGACATAGTACTCCAGAAGATGTCTCATTAGTGATCTGTACAGTGGCATAACCACTTCCTTTTGATGGTTGGGGTGGAGACTACAGCCATCCTGTTTTCACTTTAAAAAAGGTATTTCTATGGAACACATCTTTTAAGAGTTTTCAGTTTACCCTTCCATTCTGCAAATATCTATGGCAGTTAAATAAATACTCTCTTCTTTCTGTTTAATTAGAATGATGGACACAGAACTCCAAGCTGCTTTTCTCTGACAGCAAGTGTGCACACCTTCCAAACAAATCTAAATATTTTTTAAAACTATTCAATGTGCACAAAAACAGCCAGTCTGAAAGTTGTTCAGGGCAAAAAGACCCTTCTCATGAGGGTAGTCACTAATCTGAATTCTTTATATTTTGTAAGATATGATCTTCCAAACAACCTCATTTTTTTCTCTCAGAGTGAGCACAGTAGGTGTCATGCCAAACAAATGTAAATATCTTGGAAAGTATACAAGTCACCAATATACAACCAACATGACAGTTGTTCAGGAAAAAAATACCTTTTAAGTGAGGGTAGTCTCTCATCTGAATTCACTAGATTTGTTTAAATAAAGCCATCCAAAAGGTGAAAATGGTGATGAAAAATGAAAATTCATGTAATCAGATGGCCATAGTTTGAAAAATATAATTAGTGCAGCTTAATGAACAGGCTCGTATGAAAAATGTTGTCATGAACAACTTTCATACTGATGGTTTATGCATAACTTGTATATTCTTAGAGATATTTTTATTTGTTTGGCATAACTCCCATGAAAAATGAAAATTGAGGTAATCAGATGGCTATGGTTTAAAACGTATAATTCTTGCATCTTAATGAATAGGCTCATTTTAAAGGTCTTGTTGTCCTCAACAACTTTCATACCAATTTATTATCTGTAGGTTGTATACTTTTAGAGATATTTATATTTTTTAGCATGACTCCTATTAGGCTTCTGAACAGCTTCAGCTTTGCAAATTACTACACTAAGATAGGATTAGTTCCATCAAAAGAAAACTATCCCAAGGTCAAATTTCACTGACTTGAAAGTTCGCACCCTGATACAAGCTATAAACCAAGTGAAGCTTCATTTTAAATCCCTCTGTGTGTCTGTGCTAGTACTAGTAAATAATAATTATTAAAACATGAGGACAAATAAGCTTAAAGAGCAGCTGACACCTTCAAGGGAACTTTAACAAAACATAATATTTAGATAAAGTTCAGCTTGTATTGTATTTCACATTAGTTCTTTATTCCTCCTCCCCATTATTTATTCCTGAGGTCATTTGCATGAAAACAGGATTTTTGCTTCTGAAGAGTTTTTTCTATTTCTGTTGCTTTCTCCCTACCCGAGGTCATAATGCACTGCTTGTAACATCACAGTTACTCTCATGGCAACAGATTGTGATGTCACAACAGAGCATTATGACTTGAAGTAGGGGGTAGGCTATAGAGGCAGATTAACATTGTAGTAACTGCAAGGGATATAAATATTGTATTAATGCATATTTTCTCAGTAATAAATAGTGGGGAGAAGTCATCTGTAATACATATGGAATACAAGCAGAATTTTAAATAATTATTGCGTTTTTCCAAATTTTCTTTGTGGCATCAGTAGCTCTTTAAGCAATACATAGTAAATAATGTTAAAAGTCTTCTAAATATGAAAATATATATGTGTTAAGTAAAAATAGGTTAGAAGACAACATGCCCTACTGTAAGTTAAACATTCACCAGCTGTTTCACAAAGTGGTGTCAATCAAATGTTACACAGTGTACTGTTCAGATAAATGTTTCTTAAACTCTGTGTACAATAAGTCCATATTACTCATGAATGGTCAAACTTAAACATGATATATCTGCAATTCTGTAGCAAGTGACTAGTATATGTGTACATTCAAAACCAAAACCTAACAGAGAACCCCTTGTAATTGAGATACTGTTATCCTAATATGTCCGTGTATCTACACGTGTCCATGCGCATCTAATCTGCTGTTGTATTAAATAACAGTTCTATAAATCTAAAACCAAAACAAAACAACTGACAGCTTCAGCTTTTATTCAGGCATAGTTAACATAGAAAACATAGACTTTGACGGCAGATAAGGGCAGCTTGGACCACCCAGTCTGCCCATTCCCCTACCTACTGGATAAGCTGCATATCCTAGTTAACCAACATCCTTTAGAGGTATGAATATAATTTATTAAAACAGAGACATTTCAAACAGCTGCATATAAGTAATTGATTCCTGTCCCCTTTAACTCAAGGGGTCATTTCTAAAATGTGCAGACAAGCATGGGGGCCACTTTTTGCCACCACTGGCAGCAACCACTTCAAGACTGTTACTACCTTCTCCTAATACAATCAGGGGAAAACCAGAAGTAGTCTACCAGCACTGAGATCAATATATTTAAGGCACATTTACCAGAAATTACTACTTAATAGAGCTGTGTGGAATATAAAATTCTACCCAAAGAATGACAATTCCAGTTCTGTGGAATTCCATGAAATGTTTGTGAATATTCGATGGAATTTCACAAAAAGTTAAATTTCAGTTATTTCACTATAATTTTAAAAGTCCGTGTCCAAATAACACAACATTTGGAATGTAAGCAGTACCCTATGGCTTACAACCCTGTTCTAAATTTCAGAGTTATACATTGAAAGGAGGCAGGGATATGGGTGGCCAAATATTTAATCAAAATATTAATTTTCAGTTATGTTGAGATCATTTTTACATATCTAATCCAAATTTCTCCACAATATCAGAATTTAAAGAAGCACATAGAATGCATATATGCACCATGTTTTAAGTCTCAAGCTTTAATGTGATCTGAGTTATAGGTAGCCAAATATTTTGCCAAAATTTGGATTTCTGTAATATTAGTATAACTTTGATAGTATTCATTGAAATATTTCAAAAATTGCCAGGTGTATATGTTATCAGTACATTTGTATATGCACATAGTTTCAGATTTCTAGCTCTAAATGAGACTGACTTATAGCCTGCCAAACATGTTGCCAACATATACATTTCAGTTAGTTCCCTCTAATTTTAAAACTACATATCCAAATTTAACCAGAGTTGAAACATTTAAACTACAGCACCACATGGTCATTTCTAAAAAAGGTTCATATTTTCAGTTTTAAATGGGATTGAATTAAAAGTAGTAAAACTTTCACAACATTTAATTTAATTTTGCAGAAATGTAAACTACAAATTTATAAACCCCGAAACTTTAAAATTAGAGAATGCAATACCATTAAATTTGGCAGGTTCTTAGACCTTACAAGGAGACTGTGTGTGCCAATTTTATTAATTACTTGCTGCAAGAAATTGCAAAATAACATCTGTACTTAAAGTAAAATCCCATGAGGCTTTGTGAAAATTGCAGAATTACATGAAAAATTCAATAAAACTAGAATTTTCTAATTTCACTCAGCCTTATATGGGGGGGGTCTAATTTAAAGATAGGAGTATAAGAGGCAGGTAGTGCAGAGGATCACCAGGTTCTGCAGTTAGATGCACAGTTTCACCAAGAAATGGACAGCTGAGCTGGGTAGCACAATAGTGGTAGACCCCCAGGTTGGAGCAAGAAAGCACAGAGTGTCAACAATTGGGCATCATCATCATCACAGATGACCTGAAATCGTCCAAGCAGACCACTAAAGCAGTAGCTAAGGCTAGAGGGATGTTGGGGTGTATTAGTAGGGGTATCGTAAGTCGCAAGAGGGAGGTAATAATCCCTCTTTACAAGACACTGATTAGACCCTATCTGGAGTACTGCATGTAGTACTGGAGGCCGCACCTGCACAAAGACGTTAACAAAATGGAGGCAGTCCAGAGAAGGGCAACCAAAATGGTGTGGGGACTACATCAGAAAACATGTGAGGACAGATTAACGGAGCTTAATATGTATACCCTAGAGCAAAGGAGGGAGAGAGGTGATATGATCCAAATGTTCAAACATCTTAAGGCCATTAACAAGGTGAAAGAGTTTAACATTTCAATATAAGAAAATAGCAGTGCAAGAGGACACAGCATGAGATTAGACTGAGGCTGATGAAAGGGTAATGTGAGGAAGTTCTGTTTCACAGAAAGGGTGGTGGATGCATGGAATGGCCTACCTCAGAAAGTGGTGGATATGAATGCAGTGCAGGGCTTCAAACAGGCATGGGGTAGGCATAAGGGAGCAATACAGATGAGTATGAATAGATAGGCCATTGACAGAGTACAGGCCTATGGCACATTCATAAGGTAGAAAAAATGGGCAGACTGGATGGGCCTTGTGGTCCTTATCTGCTGTCAACTTCTATGTTTCTATGTAATTCCAACCTGAATGCAGGATATTTAAAGATCACATCCAGTAAATTTATAATCCAGGGAGCCTGGTGTACATGCAAGTCTAGGACTTTGACATACTCAAAAAGATGTAGAGGGGGGAAGACAATGTCTTGGGCAGCAGGAAGAAAGAATTCTTGCTATTCCAACAGGGTAGGTCGATAGGAAAAGGAGTAGATGACTCACGTTTTGAGGGACTTTGTTACTGTAAAGAACAAAGGACTGGATATTAAAACTGCGCCCGAAAAGTGTGCAACAGCATGAGCAAGCGCAAGTCACTTGCGCACATGTGCAATCGTCCCGATATTCAAACATGGAGCAAGGCCAATTGTGCAAGCAGCCAACGTCTGAATATCACACAAACTGCGCCATAGCGCAACCAGGAAGGGGAAGCTGAGCAGATACGATGTGCCATAGCGCAACAAGGCCAGCCCAGCTGAGCAGTCCAGAGGCCCATAGAGCAAGCAATGACACCCCCAGCAGCATAGCAATGGAACTGCACAACCAGGGAGGTAGGCAGAGGCCCACCACCCATGCTACAGATGGGCACAGGGACACACTGCAGAACTAACAATGCACCCCCACACCCCAAGAACAGCATAACTGGGGGAGGGATGGAATATCAACCGGCCCATGGGGACAAGCAAAGAAAGCACATCCCGGATGTGTTACTGCAGCACACCCACTGGCAAGCTGAGACTGCCACACAAAGGGGGCGGACCACCCCAGTGTCCAGCAGCCCCCCCGTGTGCACAGCACACCCTGCACTGTGACCCCAAGACACCACCCATGAGCAGTGACCAGCACTGCAGGAATTCCCAGGCCCCCCCATCACACTGCAACCTCGTGTACCACAGAATCATACAAGCCAGAGCCACCATGAGCACCCGGCAGTGGGTGACAGCACATGGCAATACTGACTGAAAGCCACTCCCACACCAGAGACACCTCCCCATGCACACACACACACACATACCCATGACTATACTACCCCAGATGCCATGCACACCACTGCAACTGAGCACCTATAGCCAGCTGCAAATCAGAGACCACCACAGTATTCATGTCAAAATATATATTACAAATATAACAAGAATAAGAAGAACAACAACTATAACTATGTACAAATATACAAAACAGGGGTGGGGGTATGGGTACAAGGTAGGGGTGGGTAAGGGGCAGGGGTGAACAACCAGGAGAGGGAAGGTGGGGTGAGGTGATGGGCAGCTACTGCCTGCCAGCCTGCTCTCCTGCCACCTGGTGCTGGGCCCGGGGCCTCCTCCTGCACCTCAGACCATGTTGCTGTAGGTCCAGCAGGATGGCGTTCTAATGCATCGCCACCTGTATCATCTGCTGCATCGACCTCTCAATGCGGTGCAGGATCCGGACACCTAGGACAAGGGATCAGAGTCAATGGCTGTGACTGTCCATATCCCTGAAGCCCACCCATCATGCATGGCATACAGCCAAGTGCCCCGCTCCTGTGATGGACTGCACCCACCCACAGTGACCGTGCACAAGACATGCCCAACCAGGCAGCAACAGCCATGTGTACCACTGCACACACACACATCACCCATGACCAGCACAGCACAACCAAGGCTGTCCAGTGACGTGGCTACGTGGTGGGAAGTCAGTGCCACAGCCATGTGCCCAGTGCATGCATGGACCACCAGTGACACACTCACAGACATGCAGTGCCACTGGACAGTGCTGACTGTCACACATCACGTGCATGGCAGCGTTGTCCATGGATGGTGGCCGTGCCCCCCCACAGCATGCAATAGCATCCATGATGTAATGACACTCACCCTCATCAAGCCACTGCATCAGGTGCTGCTGCGGCTGCTGCTGTTGCTGCTGCTGTGGCTGTTGCACCCCTCCTCCGCCAGCCACCCTGGCACCGCCATCCCATGCCTCAGCCCGTGCCTGCCTCCACTCCTCCATGCCTGTGGGAGACAAAGGAAGAGAAAAACATCAGTGAGATCCCAAAGCAGACAGCCCCCTTGCCCCATTGAGTGTGCCTGCCCATACATCCAGACCCAAACAGCACACACCTGCAAACATCCTCACAGCAAACCACAGCCCAACCCACCCCCATGCGCAGATTACATTACACAGTCACCATGCAGACAATACCGGTGCATACACAGCACACCCACCTGGCCTGGGCACAATGCCCCTCCTGGCACGCGACCTGAGGCACGCAAGCAGAGCACGCTCCCTCCTCTGCAGGTCGCCATAGCGGTGTCTGCACTGTTCAGGTGTCCTCCTCTGCCCAGTGGCCTGCTCCAGGGCAGCGGCGACCTGCTGCCACACATGGGTGCGTGGCACCTGCAGGGGCACACCCTCAAACAGTGAGCCATAGTGGGGCTCCACCACAGCCACCAGGTTGGCTAACTCCAAAGCCCCCCATTGTGGTGCTCTCCTGCGTGCCATTTCCAAACTGTACAGTGGCAATATGGTGCTCAACAGTGCGGCAACCCCACGTGGAAATGTTGTGCAATACAACTCCATCACTGCCTATCGCGCTGTTCAGACAGCGCCGTCGGTCCACATCACGCTGTCACCGAACAGCGCGATAGAGCCGTACACATGGCAGACGTACAGTGCCAGGGGGCAAAGGTCGTGCACAAGGTCATGGGTCAGTGGCGCAAGGCCACGCACAGCACCATTGGACGTCCACATGTCCTGCGCGATCGGACACCTGCGTACCAGTGCCACAGTGGACTATTGCGCAGTACTGCCACTGCGCCATGTGGTGACCAGCGCTGTAGCACCATTGGCACAATGGTGGCCATGACCTGAATTGCCAATCGCGCACAGCACGTCATCAGTGTGGCAGACACCTGCGTAAGCTACCTGGGCATGCGTAATGCAGTGTACCACACAGTCACAGATATGCGCCATTGGCTCAGCCGGCTCAACCGTATCGCGCAAAGCGCAACGGCACGATATTCAGCCAACACATGCAAATCATCTGATCAGCCATTCAAAGGTGCAGTGGCACAATTTGCATCTCATTACAGTTGCTCCACTCCTAATTTGCATGCATTGCGCTATAAATGTGCGACATTGGGCTGTGCTGGCCAGATTCGGTTACTGCAGGTGAGAGGTGGGTTGCATGCTGTGTGATGTTCTGGACAATGGTCATGGGATAACGTTGTAGACTACACAGTGACAGGTGTCCACTTCCACCCATACAGATCGACATGACCGAGCAGAGCCAAGGTGAAGGTGAGGATGGTGGGCGGAGGAGGAGGCCCAACTTCACCATGGCGGAGACAGAGGCCCTCATCCAGGCCTACTTGGAGGAGGAGCCACTACTGAGTGGACGGCGGGGCACCCCTCAGGCCGTGTGGCTGCATGGGAGGGGGTAGCTCAGGCAGTGAACCTGCATGGAAGCCACCAGCACTCCGTGCAGGAATGCAAAAAGAAGATAGGGACAGACTGCAGAAGGGTGAAGGAGAAGGTGGCAGCCCTCAGGGCGGCACATGCTGGCACAGGCGGGGGCCAGCCAGCGGTGGTGGAGCTGACCCCAGATGAGGACCGACTGGCTGCATCGATGCAGCGGAGTGCTATTGAGGGCGTACCAGGAGGTGGATTCCAGACAGGGGGAAGCCCATCACTGCACGGTATGACATGGTGGTGGTGTTGGGGGGGGAAGGTTGTTCACATGCACTCACATGTCCTCACTTTCTGTTACAAATCCTGTTCATTTTCAGGGGATGGTGGTGGTGGGTCCAGGCAGTGAGGAAGACCTGCTGGACTTGGAGGAGGGTCCATCCACCTCTGTCACCAGCCAGCATGCACTGCACCAGCATGCACGCCGGGCTGCCAACTCTGTTGTCGGTGAGTCAGGTGTGGGGGGTGCACAGCCTGTGTCTCAGCAGTCTGGCATGCAAGCATGCCAGCATGCTGTGACTGTGGCTGTAGCATGTACCTGCACCATTGATGATGCAAAGACTGCAATGGGCAGTGACATGTGTGTGTCCCATGACGGACACACAGCAGGCCAGCACATGCCCCTGGGCCTAGCTGGTTCCAATGTGTGTGCCAGCATGTCGGCACAGTCCCAGGCTGTGCATATCAGCACCGGTGGGGCAGCACCGGTGGCTGTGCAGGTGTCTGGCACTGTTGTGGCCACAGCAGTGGAACAAGTGGTTCCTGGGGCACAGCGGTTGGAGGGACAGCAGCAGCAGTCACCCACCAGGTCTGGGGGTACAGTGTCCAGCGGTGGCACATGCCCACTGCCCTTTGATATGCCCATTCCTGGTCCTGGTGAACAGCGCCGACCCTCAAGGGGTGTTGAGCATCAGGACCTTCCATACCCTGGGGGACAGGATGCCGTTGTGGCAGAGTACCCATTTGAAGAGCACACCCACCTGCTGCGGGAATCAGTACAGCAGCAAAGGTGGGTTGCAACGTCCGTGGAGGCACTGTGCATGGCTGTGAAATGGCACAGCAGGGACAGTGCTCTGATCCTTGCAGAGATGGTCCATATATGGATGGATGTGACTGCCGAAATTGACAGGCAGACCCAGGCATTGGTCGCTGTCATAGCTGCATTGGGCACACAAGTAGGTGCCCCTGTACCGCGCACCCCACACAGTACGCTCTCCACTCCCCGTTCCCAGTGTCATGCGACACCCAGCCTGTCGATGCCGGGTTCTGCTGTGGGCATCCCGAGCACACCTGGTGTAGGTATGTTTGGCATACTACAGACCCCAGTGTGGACAAGGTTGCGATCGCACAGTGGGACCCCTGGTGGTCCATTGGTGCCACCCCATGTGGCCCCTGCTCAGCCTGCCAGTGCTGTTGGGTCACGGTGGTGCCACCCATGCATCCGCAGTGGCCGTGGAATGGTGCAACATGACTGACCTGTCTCTCAGTGCGGGCCCTGTCTGGTGCTGCCCTGTGTGCAATGTGCATCATGGTGGGCAGTGCACTGGTGGGTGCCCTGCACATCACGCCGACATACGGACCACCTGCACACCATCCCGACTGCTGTCCACAGGTGCGTGTGCATGATGATACCTGCATTGTACTGTACACCAAGGTGCAAGAGTGCCCAGCATCTGACACACGTACTTGGACAGTACAGGTGGTGGGTGTGGTCTGTGGATCTGTGTGTTTGCCATGTCTGTTCCTGCTCTGCTGTGCACCTGCCCATGTATGCTTTGTGCCTGGTGTGTGTGTGTGTGTGTCTGTCCATATGACTGTTCACCCCTCCCTGATGGTGTGTTTGTGTGCCTGGTCCCTTCCACTCCCCTTGCCGTCATGCACCCCTGGTGTGTTACTCTGTGTGCCTGTGGGTTGCGTCAGGACAGTGTTGGTTGCACATGGCCCCTTGACTTACCTGTATTGTGCATAATGCTCCTCTGTGATGGTGTCCCGGTGCAGCTGGGCCTGCCGGATCAGTCGGGGGTCCCGCCGTCCAAGGGGAGGGCTGCTCATCACCATCATCACCAGTGCCGCTGGCATCCCCATCGCTGTCCCCCTCCTCGACCTGAATGGCTATCCCACAGTCTTTGGCCATGTTGTGCAGGATACAACAGGCCAGGAATATCCCACAGGCCTTTGAGGGGCTGTACTGTAGGGCACCGCCGGAGGTGTCTAGGCATCGGAAGAGTGCCTTAAGCATCCCAAACACCCACTTGATGATGTTGCGTGTGGCGGCATGCGCCTCATTATAGCGTTGCTGCGATGGGGTCATGGGGCGCCGGTATGGTGTGAGCAGCCAGGGATGGAGTGGGTATCCGCTGTCACCTGTGTGGAGATAGTGGAGATCAGTCTCATGTTCAGGTCCATATTGCCAATATCCCTGTGTGCCACTGCCATAGCACCTGTGGCATTCCCACCCTTGCCCCATGTTTGCAATTCCTACATGCATACTCACCCACTAGATGGCCTGTGGGGATGTCCCCACTCTCAAATCGATGGCACAGTGTGGACTGATACCATATAAAGGCATCATGTGCTCCGCTAGGGTGTGTGGCACAGACGTTGATTATGCGCCCAGTGGCATCACACACCACCTGGCAGTTGACACTGGAATAGCCCTTCCTATGCAGCCCCATCGGGACCAGGTGGCGTGTGAATGGCCACATGGGTGCAGTCTATGGCCCCTAGCATGCCAGGCATACGTGCTACCCTGTGGAACTCCTGCATGTTTGCTGTATGCTCTGCTGTGGTGCTGGGGAACTGGATGTGCTCCGCAGCATGTGGCAGCAGTGCGCTGAGGAATTGGGTGAGGATGCGTGACATGGCCAACTGTGTGATGCCTGTGGTGTCCCCTGTCGGCCTCTGGAAGGTGCCCGTGGTGAGCAGGCACATGCAGGCTGTCACCTTGGTCTCCACCGACAGAGCGTGACTCCGTCGTGAGGGTGCCTGCATCACATCACTGCACAGCTCACAGAGCCGTCTCAGTATTGCCCTGTTCCGGCAGTACCGGCCCACGATCTCTACATCTGTGTACAGCTCAAAGCTGATGCGGGCACGGTACTGCCTGTTGGGGGCGTACTGCCGACGGGCCCTTCCACAGCCACGTTCCCCTGCAGCATGCATTCTCACCCCCCTCATTACAGCTTCCATGTGGAAGCTGGCACTGTCCATCTCCCTGGCTTGTGACCCCCCCAGGCTGATGTTGCTATGTTACCCCCACTGTCCTAACTGCTACCTCCACTGCACCAGGTACCCCCGCTGGCCTCTGCAGCCTATGGCCCACACAACTTCCCTTGCCTGCCCTGTTCTGGACTGTCACTGTCTGTCTCTCTCTGTCTGTCTCACTTGGCATCCCTGTAGCATTCTTGTGCCTCTTCCTTGAGCCTTTTTATTTTAGCTCATTTCCGCTGTGGCGCAACTTCCGGCTGTTCCACTGTTGCGCATTGTGCAACCCTTTGAATATCGCATTGCGCTCTTTATGCAGGGATCCACCCCCTTCGGTTGTGCATGCCATCATTTGCATTGCGCTGTTGCTCAGCCTGTTTTCGTTGGCACAACTACCTCCTGCTGAATATCGCAGAATGGCGCACTTTCGGACTTGCACATGAACAACCCTATTGCGCATGGCGCAACCCTTTTGAATATCCGGCCCAAAGAGGATACCAGTGGGATCAGTAGTTCTATGGAGTCAATCTGACTATGCCAAAAGAAGTGTGGGGAAATAGTCACCCAGTGAGGAACAGTAGGACTGCAAAAAACTCAGCCCAGCTTATCAAATGAAGTAGTGATATGTGCATTGTAAATGTTAAATTCCACAAAAGAAATTCTGAATGCTTCATCTACAGAATATGCTATCATTAGTATGTGAGAAAATTTTACTAATCATTTTTTTTCTGCAAAATTAAAACTGCTTAACCAATTTACCCAGTTTTGTTAGACACCAGGCTACATGGACTATAGATATGCATGTCAAATGTTAAATATGTGCATGCAAGAACAGAGAAGTGACAAACACCCACATTTTTCAGTTTTCACACTTTGCAAATATTTACATAGTAGAATGTTGAACTCCTGTAACTTAAAAATCTCTTATTTAATTCTCTACATATTTAGATCATTATATAAGCATCACAAAAAAGGTTATCCATACTATTTTACACATGCCTAGCTCCAAAGGTGCCTGTGTTTTATGCAGATGAAATTTTGTCATGAAATATCCTGAAAGAAATAAAATGACAGATTTTGAGCACATATAATTTTGAGATGATGCATCATATTGTCATGAAATCTGGTACATTGTTAGAACACCTATCATCAAGAAATCATGCCAAATATAAGATCCCTGACCCAATAGATGGTTAAAATATATGCAGATAAAAAATGTTCATGAAATTTCGCACAAACAATAAAATTACATTTGAGAGCACCTATAATTTTGAAATTATACCACCAAATTAGATGATATTTTAAATGTTTGTGGCCATTGATCCAAAGAGTATATTCCAAATTGCAGCACTCAAGCTAGCACAGTAGATGAGTTATAACCAAAGTACTAAATTTAAAAAATTCCACAAAATTCGCACAATTCTGTGAAATTTTGCAAAATTTCATAGATACATAGATACATAGACAGTGTCGGCAGATAAGGGCCTATGGCCCACCTAGTCTGCCCATTTGAGCTTGTAAGTTCAGTTTGTTTTCCTAGAAGTCTATTTCCCCTTACCCCTGACCTCTAGAATTCCTTTATGTCTATCCCATGCATTCTTAAATCCCGTGATTGTTTCAGCCCCCACCACTTCCTCTGGCAGGGTGTTCCACTTGTCCACCACCCGTTCTGTGAAGAAATTCTTTCTCATGTTTCCTCAACGATCTGTGGATTCAGAATTTTCCCATTCCACACAGCTCTACTGCTTACAAAAGAATGAGAAAGTGGCTGTGATGATGAGCAAATCCAAGACCAGATCTCTAGTTTGGAGGCAGTATAGTGTAGTGGGTTAAGGCTCTGAGCTGCAGATCTGGAGTCCTGGGTTTGAATCCCATAGCTGCCTATGTGCATACTGGGTGATCCTGAGCAAGTCACTTAACTTTCTTGTGCTCCCAGGTCGCATCTGGAAACAAGCTTCAGCTTAGTGTGCTACTCCTGGTTAAACAATGTTCCCTAGTTTGTTAATGTTGTAGTAGTAGTAGTAGTAGTAGTAGTAAAAAGCATTTATTTTTATACAGGATACAAAAATAACTAATTTTTACACCATTAGGATAAAATCCTATTTACAAGGCGTTCCTGTTTTAGATGTTGAAAATCAGTTAGACATATAAATCAGTTGCACATATCAAATATAACAAAAATACAAAAGTTTACATACAATTTACTTAAAACCTTCTATGCTTAATCAAAACAAGTACTACGAGTAATACAAGGCAGTATTAAATTCATGTGAACCCATATCTGTGTTTTTCCCTTGAATCTTTAACTCATTCCAAAATTGTATTGCTACATAGGCAAAAGACATTTCTCCTAACTTAGTTCTTGGTGTGGTTATTTTGAACTCCCTCAGTTTTGTTGTGTCTTAGTTCATAAGTGTATTCCACTTTCTGTAGTTTTTCTCATAAATAGAGTGGTCTCCCTGAATCAAAAAGTTGCCTGATCATGATAACCCAAATATTTTTTTGTTTATTTTCTAAGGTGAGCCAGTTTAACTCTTCATATAATTTACAATGATGGATCCTCCTGTCTGCTTTCAAAGCAAATCTTGCCAACCTGCAATACATAATTTCAACCCTTTTTATTTCAGAGACCCTTGCAAACATATATATATTTATTCCATAGTCTAATACTGGTACCAACATGTGGTTTACTATAGGCTTTCTCATAGTTTCATGTATACAATGGCTTGTTCTATGCAAGGTCCCAAATCTTCCATTCAATTTGTTTACCTTCTCATTGATGTGACATTCAAAGGTCAGTCTCTGATCTATCCAAAAATCTAAATATTTATATTCACTCACTTGTTCTAACTCCCTTCCATCTTTAGATATAATTTTCAAGGTCACTTTATCTTTAGTTTTATGGGTGAAAAGCATACTCTGATTTTCCACTGTTCAAAACCAAATTGGATTTCCCGAACCATTCCTGAATTTTATCAAAATCTGCTTGTAGTTGCATTTGTATTTGACAAATGTCTTTATCTTTAGTTAATAAGACAGTGTTGTCTGTGTATAGATGAATGTCTGAAACTCTTACTGTTTGGATTACTGGATTTGAATAGACCAGAAACAATAGTGGGCCCAGAATTGACCCCCTGGGGCACCCCTCACTTCACCTCTGCTTTTATTGATAAAGATTTACCCACCACAGTCTGTTGAGTTTGATTTGTTAAATAAGACCAAAGCCAGCTCCTACCATCTTCTGACACTCCTGAATGTTGGAGTCTTCTCATCAATATTTGATAGTGCACTGTATCGAAAGCCTTTGACAAGTCCACGAACACTGCACCCACCGACATCCCCCATCAAGGGAGGAGACCAAAATGTCAATTATATCGGTGAGTGCTGTGTTCATGGAGTGCCCTTTTCTGAACCCAGACTGGTACCAGGACAGCTGTTACAGTTAATAGTCTCCTTCTGAGTCTGATTTTTACTGTTGTGTGGACCAAGCTCCACAGATGTTATGCCATCATCAGATTTGTAAAAGAGCACTGTGGAAGCACCTAACCGGACTGCTGTCTGATGTTCTGCCTCAGTGCTCCAGCATCATTTCTGGTGATTCTTTTTATGCAGCCCTTCCCCTCTGCAGGCCACATAAACATACTCACTTCCTGGCACACTACTTTTCCTTTCCACAAATGCAGACGTGACAGCGTGGTGCTGCAGACTTAAACTGTGCATACATGAGTATCATGTATATCTATGTAACCCCCACACCACCTTTGACTAGCTGGCACCTCCCCTTAAAAGAATTACTGACAACTACATGGCATACAATTTTCTTTTGGCAGAACTACACTCATGGTACCACCCCCAGCGTTGGAGTGTATACTAGGCTCATTATCTAGAGGATGGGGGTTAGGGATACATACTAAAATTGGCCTTTTATTTACAACCAGGTCCAGGGAGAGGATGCTAGGCATATGCTAGATGTAACTGCTGAGGAGCCCCAAATAACGCTCGTGACTAGAAGCATGCTTAGTCGCCTAAAGCAGTAACTGGAATTTTGCAGTATGGCTTTATTTACAGATGTTACTTAAAGCAAGGGTGCTCCCCCAAATGTTTATCATTGAAATACAGGCACACTCTCTTTTGCAGGACACCTTGCTAGACAGTACTGTTTTTCACAAAAAAAAACTCTACCTCTCTTTCAAAGTGTGTATCTATGGGATGTGCCACACACTTTAAAATCATCCTGGTTTGTGGTCATTGCCAGGGAACACTGGTGCCCATCCACAAACCACTTAGCCCTGCCTGAAACTCCAGATGGCATTCCTTCTTTGCCCCAAACAGCCTCTGCCATTCCTTCAAGGTTACACCAAATGAGTCTCCAATCCCCAATGAATTGCTAAAGACTTCCAACTTTAACTTTAAATTCAGCACAGTTGTGTTGAAAGGGGTCCTGACCAGTGTGATCTAGCCTTATCTAGGGCACACACACCTCAGACAACTCCCTCAGAGAGCAGTCTCAAATTCTGTACTCACAGATTAGTTGTTCCTTCCTCCCAGTTATGGAAAGAACAAAAGGCACCTTTCTTTCTCTAGTGGCTGTCAGATTATACTCATTGTTCTTCTTTAAGGCAGCTGTGAACTTCAGCTACCTCAGGGGATTGCCCCTCAGATCCACAAGAACTGCATTCCCTCTCACTCCCCCTGGATTGAAACTAAAGAGTCCTGCAGGCAAACTGAATATTCTACCAAACTAGGGTGAGAAAAAAACAGGGCTCCCTTTGACAGAGCCCCAATGGCAGACCTCCTACCAGTTTAACTGCCGCACTTGAACTTACTGATGAACATTCTAAGCTCCCCAAGAGCAGCTGACTCTAAAATGGGTATGCTGCTGTGAGAGTTCTAAATGACATAATCATCCTTCTCTCAGGCTAGCTGAGTAAACAATGATGCCATTATGTAGAAAGCCCCGAATGACCTCCAAACCAGCTTCTTTTTCCTACCTGCCTAAGACTAGTAAAAATGGGATTCTAGTAACCCGAGGGGACTGGGTTGTTACATGTAGTTATGTCAGCACTGCCATGTTATGCAAGGCTGGCTCCAGGCCAAGCTGCACATGTGTGAGTATCACGCGTGTGCAGTACTGTAATTGCTCCAGTATTGCGGCTGACTCCTGTGCAGCGAGAGCACAGCATATTCTGTTCACCACTCTTGCCACTCCTAAAAGCACTCCACAGCCATTTTGGCTCTGACCAGAGTTTGTTTCTGCTATGATACCTCTCCTTATGCACTCTAGCATCCCACTGGCTCTCCCCACAGCCTTCTTACATTGTTTGGTTACCTTTATGTCATCAGATATGATTACTCCCAAGTCCCTTTCTTGATTGGTGGCTGTCTGTACCTCTCCCCCATCTTGTACTCCTCCCTTGGATTTTTGTGCCCCGAACGCATGATTTTGCATTTCTTTGCATTGAATCTAAGCTGCCACACTCTCAACCACTCTTTAAGCATCTTGCATGTTTAGGTCCTTTCTCTTCCCTCCGCCCCCACTGGAGTGTCACACTGTTGCAGATCTTAGTGTCATCTGCAAAGAGGCATACCAGTTCAAGTTGTTTTTAGAATCCCTTCCTTTCACTGATAATAGCATAAAGGTGGAGTATGATCATTAAAAAAAAGGTTTTTACTTTAAACAAAAAAGTTCTGAAAGTTCTGATAAGGGTCAGATAACTATCAGAACTTTTTATGTATTATCAGAACCTTTTGTAGAACCTCAGAACTTTTCTTGTTTCTCCCATACCTACTTCGCTACTCCCCTTAACCCTGGCCACAAAGGAGCAGTAAAGCAACACAACAGGAGCAAACGTTTTGGGTGCGATGGCTTTACACTGGAATATTTTAACCCCTTCTCTGACCTTTGGATATTCTGGATGGAACAGATGCTTGGTGAATTAATGGCTGGGGTTTGACAACTGCCTACATCCATTGAAGAAGCAAAGATATTTTTTGTAAAAAGGTCAAGACCCAAAGAAAATAGAAGTTACAGACTAATTGCATTGTTAAACACAGATTATAAAATATTTGCAAAATTAACAGTAAATAGATTCAAGACAGCTTTGACCGACTCCATCCATTCTGATCAATTTCGGTTCATAAAGGGGAGAACAATTTTCCAAGTAACTAGAGGAGTTCAAGCTCTATTTCAGTATGTTAAAAATAAGAGGACAGCCAGCCTGCCAGTGCAGCAGTAGTACTCCTGCTTGTGATGCCGTCGATCCAGGTTTGGAACGAATCTGGGGAGATGGTGGGCCAGCTGGGGGTGGAGAAGGTTTGAGCATCGGAAGACAGCTCACCTTCTCGGGGGGGACGAGGGTTGGTGTTGGACTGATGTCTGGTGAAGGCTAGAGACACAGCAGGCACTGAGCCAGCAACAAGGGGAGAGGAGCAATGGATGTCAGTGCATGCACCTTGACGTCATGTGCATGTCACTCCTCTGTGTGACATACAGGGAAAAACACTGCTCCAGCATGACATCGATGAGAGGGTTGGAAGGCCCTTGCCACCAGCACAGCATGCCTCAAGCTGGAACCCTGACTGGATTTAAGGTACGGGGCTAGCCCCACCCTGTCTCCACCTGTGGAGTAACCACGGCATGATGGGGGTCCCAACGAGCACGCTGTGTGGTGGGCAGTCAGGTGACAGTGCAGAATGAGGTGTTTCATGCAGCAGCAGTGGATGCCGGTAAGGCTTTTGACCTTTTAAACAGAAGCAGAAATATATTGAGACTCGGGGGGGGGGGGGTTACCAGAAATGTTATTCAGAATGATAAAAAGATGATATGCAAAAACTACAGTAAGGTTTTCAGTCAACACATATGTATCTGACTCCTTTAGCATGATAAATGAAATTAGACAGGGTTGCCCCATCCCCTGTCCTTTTTATATTGTTTTTAGAACCCTTTGTGGACTACATTTGGATAAATCAGGGAACTCGGGGAATACAAGTGGGCAAGAACCATGTAAAGTAAGTGCCCTGCTGATCCCATTTTACCGCTGGTCAAAAATGTGAATCGAAGTCTGTCTAATGCTCTGAGGGAAGCTGACAGATGTGTGGCTTTTCATGCTATGCTGTAGTTTACATACATTGAAATCAGTCATTATGAAAATACCTGATAAAGATTATTCTATTGACCATGGAATTGAAAGGGATTTTGTGGTCCAAAAAGCTTTAAATATTTAGCAATTGTTCTTTCAAACAACTAAGCTGAAATTGCTAAAGTTAACTTTTAAAAAAGCAATCTCATTATGGGGTGATATAGAAACCATAAAAATGATGGTTCTCCCACATCTGATTTTTGTTTGACAAGCTATAGTGGCTCTCCGAAAAATATTTGGTGAAAGGATATTAAAAGAATTTTTACCAAGTTCTTTTAGAGGGGAGGTAAACCAAGAATAGAGAAGTAGCAACTGGCTACTCAGAGGAGCATAGGGGTTAATGCTGGCCTGATCCTGAGGCATATAGTGTGAGTCACCGACTTCACATTCTATGGGAATGGACATTTTACATAACAGATTCAAATTTAGGCAAGTTACTAGCCCTGAAGAGATACTAAAAATAACATTAATAATTTAATATTGGACATACTGTACAAGAAAAAGTACAAGTAATTTCACAATTGTTTGTCTCTTTAGGACAATCTATTCAGTACGCCTCAAAGAAATTAACCAAAAATGATTACTTTCCATGGTTATACCTAAATATGTGAGGCTGTAGATTATTTTGGTCTGAAAGACTTAAAGGAACATTGCTTGCAGTAAGCAAATCTCATATTCAAAATTGGCTTCAATTAGTAGATAAGGGAGAATTCTGCACATATATAAAATTTAAAGCATTATGCCCCTACGATAAAAACAACCTTTCTAACTTATCTTGCACTTAAAAATAAATGTAATATACTGATTATAAAATGCAAGTAAGGAACATGACATGTTGTAGGTAGATTAATCCAATAACAGGAAACTATAATTAAAGCTCGTGTAGATAAATTACTACAAATAACTTATATTATCATAATGTTGACTCAGGATCCTTGGTCAAAAACTAATATTAAATGGAATTCAGAAACTGGCCTACTGTACTCAAGCCAGCAGTGGAAAAACATTTGTGCCAATATAAAGAAAGATTATATTTTTGCAAAAAAAAAAAAGCAATCCGCAAAAAAGTTATTGATAGGGCTTATTATACCCAACAAAGTTTATGGAAAATCAGAAATCAAGGGACTCAAAAGTGCTGGCACCAATGAGGACTTGTAGGGTTCCTTCATCACTGTCTATGGGGAAGCCAAAACATTCTGTAATGATGGATTCAAAACAGGCAAGCTATTAAACCAATATTTTTAAGAGGTTCCAATACCAGAGAATTTCCAAGTGTTGGTCCCAAATAATACTAAAAAGTTAAATTTAAATAAAAAATGAAAAAAGAATATTTTTTGTATTGCTACAATACTTACGAAAAGATTGATTCTTTTTTTTTTTTACTTATCTTTTTCCCTCCGGTCACGGTCTGCGGGGCCTCTCTCAGGTATCCTGCCTGCTCCTGCCTTGCCTGAAGTCCTCCTACCTGTGCCTCCTCTCTCCCTCCTCCTCTGTCCACAATCAGCACCCCCAGCTTAACCCCTCCAGGGTGGGGCCTTCCCTCCTCATTGGGTGCTCTTAAAGTCAGACTCCGATGTGGGAGGGGACCCAGGTGGAGGAACCTGGGAGGCCAGACAGGATGGAGCCAGCCATGGGCATGGGGGCAGGTGCTGTCACCTACCCCACAGACCGGGCTTTTCCTTGTTCTGAAGATCGCCCCCCCATGCATATGCACTTCCCGATGTTTGGAGCATGGCAACCCCAGCCTACCTTCAGGCCACACTGATTACATGCAGCGCAGCATGCTGCAGCACCCCCAGTATCCACCAGGAGCCACTGGCATGCTGGGCAATCCCCCACCTCCCCCCTTGGGAGGAGAGCAGCCCAGCAAGTGCTCAATCCTCACCTGTCCCTGCCATTCCCCCAGCGGCCTGAGCTCACTCCTGAACTTGGGTCGCCGGCGTGGTGCGAGATGCGGCATGCAGTGCCTCAACCCTCAGCACCACCAGGCTGGCAAAAGATTAATTCTTGAAAAATGGAATGCCCTGTCGATAGATGACTTTGAGGAAATAAGATGGCGGTACATGGTAAAGGAAACCATCTCATTTAAAAAATTGTGGTCTGAAGTCTGACAGCAAGGGATGCCTCACAGCCTTCATGGAGGGCAAATGAAGCCATCCGAACACCATTGTTTACAGTATAGATAAATGTTGAACCCTAAGTTAATGGAAGATTTGGGGAACTAGGCTCCAAAATGTTTCTTGTTTGTTTCTATGTATGAAATGTAAAATTTTCTATAAGTAGATACTTATTTTTTTTGTCAACTCTCTTTATGCTCCTTTTCTGGAGCCTCAGACTCTCTCCAGTGGGGCACCCGACCCAACCGTATCACACCCAGCCGAGATCCTCAGCCTTACCTGCCAGAGGAAGAGGACTCCCTTCCACTTATACTGGTTCACCAACCCCCCCCAGATCTATGCCCCCCAAAGGCAGTATCACAATCTCTTCTGGCAACCTTTCTGAAATCTAGTTGGGTTGCCAGGCTTTGTGCAGAGAGTTCTGGAGGCAGGCTGGAGGATCTAGTGTTGGGTATGGTGGTCTGTCACTTGATCCATCTTTACCTACTGAGGCCCCAGGGTATTTTCCTTGTTCTTCCCTCCCCCGATGACTCAGACGTGCGGTGCATCCAGCGTGGGTGCCACAGGATCGCTGCAATGGCCAATCCCCTGGCTAAAGGACCCACAGAGTGTTGTGCCCCCCAGTCACTACCAGGAGCCACAACAGCCCAGGATCAGAACCTCCTTCCCCTCCCTCCCCAGTAGCCTGTACTGGTTTGGTGACACAATAGTAATCCATTCCAAAGTTATTTCATTTTAAAGTTTCATGTTCTGAGGATGCTCAGTACAGTCTTTTGGATAGCTTCCTGGAACAAAAAAGGAGTTTGGGCTCACAAAAATGGATGAGTTTTCATACTGTTTATAGTTTTCATTATAACTGTTTCTTTGCTGACAATGAAAAATCCCCCTTCTATCTTTACCTGCTTATCAGAGAAATCTCTTCTGCTTGCCCTGACAGTGAGATAATTAGTTCCCTGGCTGTAGAATAGGATTTTATATGGTTAGCCTTTGTTCTGTTTAAAAATCAACCTGCTCAAAATCCTTGTTGTACACATTCTGAATCGTTGTGTGCATTCCAAAGTATTGTTGTGCACATTCTGAACTGTTATTCTGCACAGTTCGAAGGTCATACAATTTCAAAGTTTTCAGTTACCCCACATCCAGCTGCTTACTAACCCCCAATGCCCAAAGTACTACCTTTTAACTTTCAAACGTCTATAAATTTGATTTTGTTCATAGAACAGAAGAAAGAAATGGCAAGTTTTTTTGTTTTCATTTCAGCGAGGTCTGTCACTCCACTGTAAAACACCATGTACTATATAAAGTAACATATATGCAACCACACAACTCAGCGTGTGTTTCCATCTTGGGGTTGAGATGACAGCATAGACCTCTTGAGCTTCACTCTAGAGGTTCATATGCTGTCATCCCAGTCCCTCGATGGAAACACAGCCTTGTTGTGTGTGGTTGCCCATACATTATTCTCTATGTTGTGTGTGTGCACAGTGTGTTAGGACAGGAACATTCTGCCAGTGGAAATGAGCAGAATTTTGAATCCATGTATTCCATGGTAAACATTCCATGATAAACAGTCCATATCTTAAATGCAGAAAAAAAAAAACAGGATGAAGAGGCTAGGCAATAATACAATGACATCATCAGTGACATTTACAGTGGGCAGAAGGACTGTTTTACCATAAATGCACTCAGGTAAATTTATTGTTTCTACATGTGAAGATGCCTTTCTCAACAATAAAAAGAAAAAAAGGAGCCCATTTTATAAGCACAATAAGACACGCCAAGGGTGTGCATGGAACAGATTTTACCACACTCCCAAGGACTGAAGGCACTCGGCCTATGACCTTGTACATCACTACACCCCTGGGCATGCGGTAAAATCTGTTCCATGCACAACACTTTGTGTTTTATTGCTTACTTAGTCTTCCACTTTGTGCCCCACTCCCCCACCAATCCATACCCCATGGACTCAGACCATTCAACCAGACATTTGTTGAACGCCATGATCCTCTGCTTCCTGGCAGCACTAGCTCTTGGTACTGGGAGAATTTTGGAGAATGCCTCTGACCTTCCCTCTTTGCTGCATAGTCCTCCCACTTCCCTGAAATTTTCCTGCACCACTTCTACCCTTCTTCCCTCCAGCTCAGTTGTGCCCAAGTGCACCACCATGTGTGGTTTCTCCCCTACCCTCGTCACACATCTTTTAATATACTGACCCACTCTTCCTGCCTTCATGCCTGGTATGCACGCCACCTAAATGCTGCTTTCCTGGTGCTCCTGCCCCCATCTTACTCCCTTGAGTATTGAGTCCTCCAGAATGACCCTCCCTCCCTCCTTTAGTCTTTTCACCCTCCTTTTGCATGCTAGTCCTCTGCCCCGACTCAATTCCTTTCCCCTAATACTCTTCCAATTGACTCCTGTGCCTCCCTTGAACCATGCTTATCTGCTATTTTTTTCCCTCCTTCCTTCTCCTCTTTCACCCCCAATTGATCTGTCTGCTTCCTTCCTCCTACCATTTCCCATCCTGTGTCTGCTACCCCTACCTGAATCTAAGCTCCCCCCTTGTCACTGTTCAGTTCATTTTTATTTAAGAAATGTATAAAACATTGAGATTTGTGACATTATAATATCAATATACACAAATAAGGCATTTTACAGTACAATGCAGCAGCACACATACATAAATAGTATAAAGTTACTAAGAAATTTTGCTGTGGCAAACATCACATTTACTTTCTTCAGCTGCAGTATGAATGATTTATAATCCGTTCCCTGTTTTATATAGCCTGAAGGAAGTATATCATCATCTTTTCCTTTGAATATCCCATCTATTGCATTCAAAAATAATGTGCAAAATATCTGAAAGTGTCTTAATAGGGTAGGTACATAGTTCCAGTTTCCTAAAATATATATTTCTATCCAAATTATATAAGGGAATACCTGAGCTAGCCAATCTAAAATTACACAGGACACTCCTGTGCTTATAACTTTCACAATGAATTAAATCATTTTCACATCCCTATTGTTCTTTTATAACAGTATATAGACCATGCACATCTAGCTCATACATTCTGGACATATCATCTTGTTTTGCATAATCTTCTGTTCTACAGATTGCATTATTAACCACATTATCTATGTGTAGCAATGAATCATTAGACCACAGCTCTGTAAGACCTAACTTTTTAAAAGTCCTACTCAATATAGAGAATCAATTTGTGCCATCTGTGTTTCCTAAAGGTGTTTTATAATAATCTAGCCAACTAATTTTAGGCAAACTATCATCTCCCATTTTCATTATTCTGCCCCAGAGTTTAACAGCGCTAATTTAAATTCTAGCTCTAATTGATAACATACCAGTTTCTAGTCTTAAGAAATTAGATTGGCAATCTCTTGGTACATTAAGTATAGACTGGATAAATGAATTTATTTAAACTATCAACATACAGTACATCCCCTAAATTTCACTTGCAAATAAAGACTGACTTACTATTTTTGCCTCAAAGGCAACCTTTATCGCAACAAATGAGTTGTTGGCAGATTTGTGGGCAAATTATTTTATCCCACCTACAGACTTATAAGAGCTGCCTTTTACATCAACCAAATGGGATTTGCAAGCCATTTTTGAATTAACAGTCACACCTAAGTACTTGTATTCATTACCTTCTTCAAACACTCTGGCCCAGATATTCAAACTGCGCCAGTCTGAGGCGCAAGCCCCTGCGCCGCTCAAAATAGTTGCGCAGGGGTGTGGCCGGGGTGATATTCAAAGGAGTTGCGCTGTTGAGCAACCCTTTGAATATCACCCCGAAACAACAGCACTTAGCAAGATGGCGAGTGGAACTTGCACTACCGCAAGTTGCCAGAGTTGAGCATTAAACTTGCAGTGGCACAAGTACCATTGCGCCATATGCAAATTTCCGATATTCAAAAGGTGACATGTAAATGGGGCCTATAATTTATGCAAGGAAACGAGGGTCCATTTGCATCTGTTATAGCCCATTGCATGCCATTTGCATGTAGGTGCGCCGATCCCGAGGACTTGCTCCTGGCCACCCCTGCCAGGCAGCAGCCGTGGGGACCGGCGCCTAATGCAACTCCGATCGCGGGCATCACAGTTCATGACACCCCCACATCTCCCACAGCCGATCGCGGGCAGAACACGTCATCGCCCCCCACACATCTCCCACAGCCTGATCGCGGGCAGAACCTGTATGACCCCCAGTTGCCCGATCGCGGGCAGAACCTGTGTAACCCCCAGTGCCCGATCGTGGGCGGAATGTAACCCCCTCCCCCCAGCGAATAACTCCTGGTGGTCCAGTGGACGTAAAGCCCGATCGCGGCAGAATGTCACAACACAATCATTCACAAATCTGGACTGTCATATACGGTATGGGCTGCCGCCCATTGGCTGTAACTCTGCACCAATGGGCGTGCAGCCCTACCGGACAGTCAGTCGTCCGAGGCGAGCAGGCGGCAGGCGGTGGGATGCTGTCGCCCGCCCGGCTGCGGGGAGCGGGGTGGAGGGGCTTCGTGGGTGGGTGGGGGACACTAGACACCAGGGAGATGTTTGGGGGTTGTGTTGTGACATTCTGCCCGCGATCGGCTTTATGGTCCACTGGACCACCAGGGAGTTATCGGGTTGGGGAGGGTTACATTCTGCCCGCGACGGGCACTGAGAGTCGACAGGTTCTGCCCGCGATCGGGCTGTGGGAGATGTGTGTGTGGGGGGTTCATGGCTTGTACTGCCCGCGATCGGGCTGTGGGAGATGTGTGGGGGGTTCATGTAGCGGTACTGCCCGCCATCGGGCTGTGGGAGATGTGTGGGGGGTTCATACGTGTACTGCCCACGATCGGGCTGTGGGAGATGTGTGGGGTTTCATGTAACTGTGATGCCCTTGATCGGGCTGGTGGGGGCACAGGGACGAGTTGGGGACCAGCCAGGGGTGGCAGCTGCTGTGTTGCGCCACAATACAGCAGCTCACCTGTGGTGGCCCTCAACTTGATCCTTTTTTGGCTCAAGGTTGTGCAGGCGCAGGTTGGGGTTGCGCATGCAACTCTGCACAACCGACTGAATATCAGGTTGCGCAGGTTATGCATGGTTCCTCCCCCTCCTGTTGAGCATGCATTCATTTGCATTGCTCTTTTGCGCAACCTGTTGCCAGTGGAGCAACTGCCTCCTGCTGAATATCGCAGAATGACGCAATGTAGGACTTGCGCATGCGCAACCCTGTTGCGCATGGAGCAACCCTTTTGAATATCTGGGCCTCTGTTTTCTATAATCCATGATTTAGTTGGTTTTTGTCTCTTTTTTTTTTTACTAAAACAGAGTATTTTAGATTTCTCTACATTCATTTCAAGCTTTAGAAGTTACATAATTTATAATGCTAGCCATACCCCTTTGTAACCTAAGAGGTGTTTGGGAAATAAATATCGCATCATCTGCTTATAAAAGAACTTGTATTTTTTCATTATAAACTGAGGGAGCAAAAGTATCAATAACTGAGATTTTTTATTAGCAGTTCAATATATAGATTAAATAAAAGCAGTGCCAGAAGGCACCCTTGTTTAACTCCTCTGTTCACTTTTACAGCATCTGTTAGAGCTCCATCACGAGAGTACTGAATCTCAGCTGTGGTGTTATGATGTAGCAGTTTTAATACTGCCAGTAGGTGAGAGTCAATCCCTGCATTAGCTTCAGTTTCCCATAGTATCTGCCTGCCAACTGAATCAAAGGCTGCTTTTATGCTTTTATGTCGATAAACCCGACAGAGTACAGAATTTCTCCCCTTGACATATTTATCCACTAAATAGTTGAGTGTGAATAATAAATATAGAGTACTGTGTTTTTGTTTTTAAATCCACAATGGAATTTAGGGACTAAATTACTACAGTCTTACCATAACAAAAGCCTGTCCAGAATTAACCTTGAATAACTTTTTTGTGATACTGGTAATAGAGTCATTGGTCTATAGCCTTTGGGGTCCAATTTCTTCCCTTTTTTAAAATGGAGGGGCAATAATTCTTTTATCCCATTTCTCAGGGAGTATAAGGTGCACACTTATTGCTATAAGAATTGGAGTTAAATAATTAGCCCAAAAGTCAGAGTTACACAAAAACATTTCTGCTGGCAGGCCGTCCACCCCTGCAGCTTTGTTTCTTTTTTGACTTTCAATTGCAATTTTAACTTCTCCTATACATAACTGAAACATACAGTATTATAGTTCCTAGAGTCCAGAGCTAGACACATTCTTATGTCTGACTCCCCATCTTCATTTCATGCCTGATAAAACTTTTGAAAAATGCTCTAACTGCATATCTACAGGGATCATAATGTTCAATGTTAAAACATACATTATTTGTGTCTTGTCCATAAGTTACAAGAGCCCAGAACATTCTTGAGTCTTTCTTTCTTATGGCATCCTGTAAACTGTCACATAGCTTATTTTTATAATTATTTTTGTGAATTAGCAAGTTCCTATATTATTCTCTAAGATTGTTAAATGCTCTTATGATAACACAAGAGGGATTTCTGGCTCTAATACTACCTATTTTGTTTACTTCTTTTTTATTATCAAACACTCATTACCATACCAAGGGTTTATTGTGCCAACACACCCAGAATTATTTGATCTTTTATTTGCACATAATTTAATTTCAAAGGTACCCATATGTTTATTAAAGTTCCCCACTAAATGTGTGGCTTCACTACATAACATTATATTGGTTAAAGGTTTAAGGTCATACTGTAAATTATTAATGATACTATCCACCAAGTCTTTTGAATACCCATTCCAAGCTACCTTTTTCCCATACTTAAAGTAATACACATACGCTGATCTGCTTCTCCTTCTGCACTTACATGTTTTGCAACCTTTTTAAAATTATTCTCAAAACAACATTCAGTAGAAGAATGAACACTCCCCCCACATTTTATTCATTTTAAAATACTTCATCAAATCATAGGTGAGGGCTTCTACTACACATAAATCCAACTCCCCCCCCCCCATTTTGTGTTGGAAAGGTAACCTCACCATCCCAATCACCTTTAGATGTACCATTTAATACTTTTAAACTAAACTTTTCAAATAACTTTAGAAAAGATCTGCCTTTTTTTAGTTACTAATGTATCCTTTGACTTTCTCACAGGAATATTGGCTGAATCATCTATACACCAATCAGTAGAGTATTCCTCAAATAAATGACCTGTATGGGCATTTAGTTACTAATTTATCCTTTGACTGTCTCACAGGAATATTAGCTGTATCATCTATATACCAATCAGTAGAGTACCCCTCCAATAAATTACCTATATGACCATTTAGTTACTAATTTATTCTTTGACTGTCTCACAGGAATTATGGCTGTATCATCTATACACCAATCCATAGAGTATTCCTCCAATAAATTACTTGTATGGGCATTAAAATCTCCTGTGAGAATAAACTTGGCACCAAAGTATCTAGATTTTATTGGCTCTGCATCATATTCAATTTGCTTTATCACCCTTTCAAATTCCATCTGAGTTAGAGCAGGAGAGATGCAAGTATTAAATAATACTAGTACTTCTTTCGTGTTTCTAATAATTATATAAATATATGAATTATTATAACAGCTAAGCTCCACATACTTGAAGTCAATAGTTACATCAATAAAAATAGTTAGGCATCCCTTAAAATGCCCAAGTTTATAAGTCCTTTGGGTGGGTGAGATCCTTGCATGGTAACCCTCAATTAATTGGTCCTCAACTACCCTCATCCATGTTTCTAATATATATAAAAAAAAATAGAAATCATTTTTAACCACTTAACACAGTGGTTATCTAAAAGTTTCATCCTAAGCCCAGCTACATCCCAACTTAACAACTTTAATTGCTTATTGTTCCCTTTTTCAGGTGTTTGTCAATTAGAGGTATCTGACAGGGATATGGTAATATTTGTCTTATCAGAACTGAATCCTCAGAATCAACAATTGTCTCAATCATAGCTTCCTCGGTTTCCAGAGTAACACCGTTATCTATTCTTACTCCCAGTTGCTTCCTTCCCCTTCTATTAACACAGATTGTCTCATCACCTTGCAGGCTATGTTCAGTCTCTACTATATTTAAATATTTGGTTATTCGTGGTTGCTTTGATACAGCCACACCCTTTTTTGTGTTGCTGCTTTTGCACTTTAGTAAGAGTGTTGGGGAATTTAGGAGCATCATTCACATTGGAACGTCTTTCTCTTATTGTAGTGTCTAAAGTTACATCAATGTCTAAGAGATCATTTTTACTGAGGAGGATTTTTGCCCTCTTTTCTTGACTTTTTACAACAATACACACCCAGCCCTTATGAGGCTGATTTCCATATTGATAAGTTGTTTTAATGTTTTCCCAACCTATTTTACTTTTCAGTACGCCCTTTAATAGATTATATGTTGCTAATTTTGGTATATAATTGTTTCTATTTCTGGATTTTGGCAGTCCATTCAAAAATATGGTAGATAATGGATCTCCAGTTGAAATTCAATATTTTTATTTCCCTTCCTGATCAGTTTTTTCTTTCTATTTCTTTTCTTTTTTCTACTTTATTATTGCTTCCCTGATTGTCTAAAATTTCTTCTACTTTCTCAGAGTACTTATTTTTTTCTCTTATTACTCAGCTTTGACCTCTCTTTTCCTAGCCCTTCTGGGTTGTTTTATGTTGGTTTGCTACTTTTGTTATTGTAATCAATAGGTTTACTGTTTTTTTCATTACCAAAACAAGATGCCTTAATTTATTTCATCCTCAAATTTAATCTAGAGACTGAGGGCCAGATATTCAAAGCATTGCCCCGGGTCGAGATTAGCACTGCTTGGTGTGCAAACTTAGCCCAGAGCAAAATGCAAGCTATATTCAAAAGGAATAGCACTATGCAAAGCCAGCTAAATATAGCAAGCAAAGGAAGCCGGGCAAACAGGGCCAGGAGTGCAGGGCAAAAAATAGCCCTGGAATAAGACAGCACTGAATATAGCAAATAAGACAGCACTGAATATAGTACCCAGGCAAGCAGTGCAAACACACAGAGGAACACAGTGTAGTGCTGGGATAGCCTGACCCTGGGACATGCAATGACATACAGGCTGGAATGAGGTCCCAGGTGCAGAATACAGTGCACAGTCTGGATGATGACACATGCATGGGAATGACAAGCAATAACCTGGACTCATGTGGGGAACCCAAGGAACAGCACATACCAAGTGAAACCCCAGCACCCAAGAACGACACAGGACACAGTAGAATGTACAAAATGAAATGTAGTAGTAAATAAGCAATGGTAAAGGGAACAGAACAGTAAAAAAATGCAACAGTAAATGAAAGTCAAACCCAAACGCCAAACAATAAATGCCCCAACCACCTCCCGCCAACCCACCCCATATCAAAGAAAGACAATGCAACAATACCCACAATGTGACAAGCTATGCCCCCCAACACACAACCCAAGCAACAAGACGACCACCTCTGGAACAGCAACATGGAAACAACAATGAGCACACCCAAGCCAGCAATGTCAAACATACATACAACTATGTACAATGTGCACTAAGGCACAGGGGAAGGTGCAATGGGGAAGGGGTTGCACACAGGGACACAGGAACAAGGGCCAGGGGACAAATACAATGCCAGGTGGGGGGAAGACAACACAAAATGGGTAGAAGGGCATGGCTAACTGCCCACCAGATCTGGGAGCTGAGCCTCCAACACAGCTGCCACCCTCCTTGTCTCCATGATCAAGATGGCCTGCTGCTCAATTACAGTCCTCTGCTGATGGATGATGTGGCACAGCAGGTCCTCCATACCCTCTGACTCCTCTGGCCTCATTGCCCACAGTGATGACCGGAGTGGAACTACAAGAGGAAGGGGGAGACTGTGAGGATGGGACACCAGCCAGGAGGCAGACAGCAGCCACAGGTGGCCATACAGGGATGGACAGCATGTCCAGATGGACAATCCTGAGTGGAGGTGAGTGCCGCACCGGTAGACCAACCTGGAAGGTGCCCACACAGCAGGCCCCAGTGACACAGGCACCAACCCAAACCCCAACAGACATGATGGCGACAAGCCCAACAGCACCAGGGCACAGATGACACCGCCGACCCTGGCACAACACACAGTGAGACAGGGCAGACACACAGCCGGACCCCCAGAGAGCTGTGTGCAAAGCCCACACCACAACACGCACAAGGGCACCTACACATCGGGACATGCTGTCCACTGACAGATGGCAATGTACTGTAATGCACAGCACAGCAACAACATCAATGAAAGACGTGCCAGAGCAGTACCATACCGTGACAGTGGCCTGCCAATGACCGACCCAGGCCAGAGAATAACAGGCAGCCAGGGTGCAGACATTGGCAGAGTGGGCTGACACATGCCACCAAGCAAGGCCCCTGAAAGCATACCTCACAACTGTACCACAGTACAAGAAATGGTCCTCAATCCACGGTGCAAAAGCTCACTGTTCCACGCTGTGAGGACATGTTCCACAGCCAAGGTCAACATTGTAAAGTAACATTCCATAGTAAACGATGCTAATAATATATTAGTAAAGTAATAACAGGCCCTCGGAACATAAATGCAACACAGTAACAGTGTCATGAGCTACCCAGGTAAGTATTCCACTACGTGTTCCACATATCGCCAATATGTACCACAGTATGACCAAGGCCCCTAGAATTCTGCGGCCACAGAATTTTGTGCAGAACTTGTAATCTACTGCAGAACTTCTGAGGTACCGCAGAATTCACACTTCTTGGTGAGTTTTTATTAATATTTCTGTTTATCCATAGAATCTGTTTCCCTTCCCCTCTCTTTATATCCAAAACCCCCCTATATGCTCAGAATGTGATGTTATCATTGCTATAACATCATACATTAGCTAATGAAATGGCTGCATTCTACAACATAAATGACAGTCACTTATCTACCACAGCTCCCACTGCCAGAGATGGTGGCACAGCACATCATGCATGGTGATAGTTGCTCAACCTGCACTACAGCCTAATACAATTTTCAGTCTTACATTATTGCACTAGGGCCAATTTAAACAAAACCTTGTCAATATCACAGACCTGTTAAGTCCATACCTCACTTTGTACAAACCTATTTGTGCCTTTAAGGTATAGAGATGCCATCTGAAATGAATAACTGGTAAAATTAATTTAACTGTCATTTTTAAGAAAAATAAAGTAATTATGCCCAGAAAAGTGAAATATAATAATGTGTAGACCTGTTGAAAGAATAGACCTGTTAAATAATTGCACTGTATGCATTTTTGCCAGGGTAATTGATTACATATTGTCATTGGTTGATAGAATCACCTAAAAGTTATGGAGAAATGTTGTGTGCAGGGACAGCTGTTGGGCCAGAGGGTAGCATGCTGTGTTTCCATGCTGGCAACTCAGGTTCAGAGATTAGCTCTGGGAGCTGGCTGGGCAGCACAAGGATTGGTGGAACACATCACTGCTCGGAGCCTGGGAAGGTATGGTGCAGTTTTCTGTCATATGGTGGACACATTGTGATGGGCTGGCGAGTACTATCTCACTATCGGTTCACGTGCATGTCATGGCCTGATGGTGTTACACAGTGTGTCATGGAAACCAGGTTGACATGAAAAATGAGTTCTGCAATAACTCCTTTATTCCATTTCCAATGAAACCTGTATGAATGAGGATGGAAGTTCATGGAAATTAAAAAAAAAATATATATATATATATACACATATACACATACACACACATACAGTATCTCTGTCTCTCTCCCACACACACACACACACACACACACACACACACATATTTGTATGTATGTTAGATTGCATATAAATATATAAGTGATACACAGTGGGAACCTCATGAGTGGTGTAGAAAGCACATACAAATATATAAGTGATAGACAGTGGAAACCTCATTAGTGGGATAGATAGCATGCATATAGAAATACATTATTTATCACATAAGATCCCCTCTGCATATCTCATTTATGCAACAGGCTAGGGCCTTAAGGGAGAGACATTTGTTTTGCTTTTTTAGGCATAAAATAATTTTTATAAGTCTGTTATTTTTGAACTAGTGTTACTGTGCTTTCCACCATCCTGATTGCTATTACCACTGTCATGAAAGTGAAGTCAGGATGACACTGTGATGTGGTTGTTTGTTAATGCCACAGAACTTCCACAGAAATTACAAACCACCACCGAATGTTCCACGGTTGGTGGACAAAAGGATAAGAGGTATCCCTGGAAGGCATGGGGCGTGGTGTCCTGCAGCCACAACAGGCACATGTATGGCACTATGCAGGCCTGTCCAGTTAAGCCCCAGGACAGCAAGGTAATGCCAACTGTGCACATGCAGATGATCTATGGGGGGGCTGGAGCACACTGCACCACAGAGGTGGGCATGTCAACCAACAGCATGTGAGTCCCACTGAACACCCACCACCAGAGCCTCCACCACCATCTGGCACCCACACAGTAATGCAAGCCGACAGTGCCCCACAGCCCCCCCAGGGCACAGTGGCCAGACAACCAACACCTGGCTGTGGTGTGCAACACAGCATAGTGCCACAACACCACTGGTGCACTGCCCATTGCAGCAATGCCTCTGGACCAGGCAGTGGTAGAACACAGAATGAGACACACAGCACAGTGAAACAGCACAGAGCAACATGACAGGTACTCACACAACAGGCCCCTGTTCTTAGGGCTGCTCTCCTGCACCCACTGCGGCATGGCTGACACCCTCAGCCTGCCTCTCTGCTGCTCCTGGGTCACGTCCCAGCCCCCTCCTCCGGCCCTGAGCTGCTCGATCAGCTCTACAGAGGACAGGTGAAACATTGACGTTAGTACATGACACTGCATACACCACATGCAGCACAGCAAGATGCACATGCAACCCCAACAACACTGCACACACAGGGACACCAAGGGTCAGTGGCTGAACATGGAGAACACCTACACAGAGGGTGGTATGGCCCATGGAGCATTTGCCAGGCACACACAACATGTCGTTAAGGTGGCGCAGTGGTGCTATAGTGCCGGTCACAGCTGTCCTGCAGTAGTCCGCACACCTGTGTGTGTAGGTCACCAGTCACCCAGGAAAAGGACCCCTACTCCATGGTGCCGTTGGCTGCAGGCTGGTGCTACATCATGACCCGCCACCAACCATGTCCCAACCCGCCACCCACACCTGTGCCACCCCATGGCCACAGCATGCACCGTGCCCCCACCATGTGTACTGCCACACACCCTGTACCGTGATGCCCCCCAAGGGGCAAACATGTGAGTCCCCACCAGTGCCACATGCACCCAAACACCATTCAGAGTGTCACACACATGCGCGCATGCGCACGCGCGCGCACACACACACACACACACATACACACACACAGGCACACTTGCAGCCCAACATGCACATGATAGTGGGTGTCAACGTGCATTGCCACTTACCTGGCACAGGCACAGTGCCCTCATGAACCATGCGCTTGTAGCGCTCAAGCTGCTGTCGCTGCCACTGTCGCAGGTCAGTGTATCTGTGTCTATACTTCTCCGCATCATGGGAGATGCCCATGTGGGCACACAGCTTATTAGCAACCAAGGCCCACACCTGCATGCGTGGGAGGTCTCCCTCCCTGACCTCCTCAAAGAGCCACCAGTGCCTCTTCTGGACCAGCTCAACCAGGTTGGCTGTCTCCACCTCCCCCAATGCCTGACCCAGTGTACCACTGCCCATTGCTGCCTACCCCATGGCATTGCCAATGGATCACACACTGCCTGCCACCTGTACCACTGCACTGAAAGTACCACCCCTGCTCCCACAAGCAAAGTGCCATAGCACCACGCTATCATGTGATATAGCACTGCGCTACCCAGAAGCGACCCCAACACATATGCGTGACCCCTGCATGACCCTGGGCCACAATGCCAAGCATGTGCGGTGTTCCACACTGTGTGGGATAGCGCTGCACTACGCCATGAAATACATGGCCGATGGCATGGAACTGGGGCCTCACAGGCAGGCATTATTTACGTGCTATGCCACATAGTACTACGCTACCAGGACAGCATGGCACTGGCCTCCCCATTGCCCGGTGCTGCCATTTGCATGGCGATAAGCTGTTAGCCCAGCGCTAATCAGGTCCATATTTAACCAGAATATGCAAATGAGGGTACTTGTGCATGCATGGTGCAAACACTGTGATTAGCATATCATTATCTGATGATTTGCATGCATAACCGGCTGGATTGCCCCGCTGGGCTATAAAAGGGCAATCAGTGCTCCACTGGTGTTGTGTTGTGGGACTGCAGCATACACTGCAGTGGAGAGAATGACACTGAAGGAGACATGCAACAGGAGGGAGAGCAGCGGGTGGAAGGTCTGTATAGTTGCTGGAGAGGTGTTGGAATGGCACTGGTGCAACACAGTTGGGGCATACGCACTGCATACCTGCTGTCCACAGCCATACCAGCTGGAGACAGATCCACCAACCGCAGGACCAGAGGCATGCACGGTGCAGCAGTACCAGCTGGAGACAGGTCCACCAACCACAGGACCAGAGGTACACACGGTGCTGCGCAATGGTGCACAGAGCCATAAGGATGGCAGTCCAGCACATCTGACCTTGCACCGTGACCGTGCCCCTGCATCAGCCTGCGCTGGGTGGGACCGCCTGCAGTACTGTGGGTGCCAAGCAGGTGTGGGGGGCCCCACCACGGACTGTGGGTGTGCACCACAACTGTGGCTGACTGCCATGGGGTCCATGGCACCTCAGTTGTCGCCCTGGATGTGGGACATGGAGGGTCACAAATGCTCCGTCGGTGGTACACAGCTATGGCACAGGGGTCACAGGGTCCCAGCAGAGTGTTACTGACAGCTCAGTGTGGCCTGTGCCTGGTAGCCTGCCATTGCATGCGTGCCAGTCCCCATGTCCTTGCCCTGTGTGCAGTGCTCATGTCCCCTAGGGGGGCACAGTACAGTGCAAGGTAGCGGCCGTTGGGGTGGCCCCGTCCTGGGGTGTACATGTCAGCCATAGGTGACACAATGCCCTTGAGGGTCTGGTATGTGCCGTCCAGACACCGACAGCTGTGCAGTGGCACAGTGCACACGGGGTGGCTGCAGCACATTGTGGCTGTGTGCGCATTGTATATGCACATGCCGGCCAGTGCCAGATCCATGTAACCTATGCCACACTAGGTGGTGGCATGCACATGCTGTTGCACATGTGCGATGCAACACAGGCATGCAACAGCTGGTGACACATGTCCCTTTCCATCTCTCCCATAGGTGATGCGGCATGGCCTGAATGGATACATGCCCATCGCTTCTCACAGGAGGAACTGAGGACCATGGTGCATGGCATTAAGGAGAGGGAGCAGGTGCTATGGCACCACAAGGCCATGGATGCAGAGGTGTGCCAGGCATGGGAGGAGGTCACCGCCGGGGTGAACACAGTCATCGGTTGTGGCAGGACAACTGAGGCAGTGCGCAAGTGCTGGAGCAACCTGCTGCACAGGGTGCACAGGGTAAAAGAGAAGGCACAGCATCTACGTGACAGGATGTGAACCGGTGGTGGCCTGTAAACAACACAGCAGTGGGAGGACGACCAACTCCTGGCCATGGTGGCAGCCACACTGCGCCCAGTGGCTGTCGCTGGTACCAGGTGGTGGGTGTGAGAAGCCTCTCTCACCGCTCAGGCCAGGTCTGTAACCACATGTGTGTACCCTGCATGGTGAGGTGGCACAGGGTGTTTGTGTTGGGGCTGAGCCTGGGGTGCACTGTGGGGCTGCAGTGCTGTGCACACTATGCACAAGGGACGAGTATGCATGTGCACTATGGGGAGGTTGGGTGCATGTGGCCACAGAATATTGCCGTGGGGATGGTTTGTGGGGTGTGCATGTCTACAGCAGTTGGCACGTGTTCTAGGGTGTACATGTTTGGGTGGCGGTGGTGGGATGCACACCGCGTGTATGGGTGACTGACCCTGTCCTGTTTTCCTCCACAGCAGTGTGTGCAGGGCCAGCGGTGCACCAGGACCATGCCAGGATGGCAGCCTCGGGACTGGAGGAGGAGGTGGAGGACAACCTGCCATCAGCATCTGGCCTAGGTGGAGGACAGGGACACCTAGGGCCGCACCATGTGTGGCACTCCCATGGAGGATTGTTATAGCTGACAGGGGAGAGGGGCCCCACTGCAGGTGGGGAACTGGACTACAGTGCTACCATGGAGTATGCCCAGGTTGAATATCTGGGTGGTGGGCAGGTGATACTCCTGACCATGACAAGTGACATTGACACAGATGTGTCAGAGGGTTCTTACCTCCTGCCCATGGATGGGTCTGTGGAGGGGGGGTACAGGGGTGGGGCTAGGTGCAGGACACAGCACAGGTGACGGGGGGTGGTTGGCCTGGCTGGCATGGGTGCTCCCATGCAGCTGGTGGTTGGCTGTGCATGCACCACTGGACATGTGGTGTCCTCCACAGGTTGTGGGGCAGGGCCCTCTGGAACCACAGCACATCGCCAGTGGACTGCAGTGGCAGGACATGCCACCCATGCACCAGCATCCTGACCCTGTTGAGATGCAGTCCCCAGTGCCAGCCACCGTAGGGGGGCTGCACCCCTGCAGCAGGATGCCCCTGGCCAGCCTACTGCTCCAGACTGCACTAACATCCCAGCAGGAGGCTCGGATGGACCTACATGGCCTGCAGAGGGAGCTCAGGCATGAGCTGTTGCTGATGCGTGAATCCATGTTCCTGGGCTTTGCCCATGTGGAAGAGCATGCTGAGGACAGGGTGGGCCATGTGGTTGCTGTGCTGGACCACGGCTTCGCCAGGCTCATGGCTGCAGTGGTCGACCTCACCACGTGGGGTGCATGGTGGACACCAGGATGTGCAGGGAGGTCAGGGTAACCATGGCACAGGGGCCCACAGGTGTGCCAACCATGGCCGCAGGGCTGCCACTGGCTCCAGCACAAATGCATTGGGCACATCTACAGGCAACCAGTGCCACTGTGGACGTCCATCCACCCTGTCAGGTTCCCACCAGTCGACGGGGGCATAGGTGGTCCATCCCTGCCTGCCTCACCGTGGTCCTCCCCCAGTGTGTCCTCAGCACAGAGCACTCCTGGTTCTGTGACCCACTCCCGTGGTGTGTGCCGTGTGCATGGTGGTAGTCATCGGTGATCAGCATGTGCAACCTGCACCTGTGCACGGTCGCCTCCCCTGTGTGCACATTGGCACACCCACAACCTTGTACACACATGCACACACACAGACACACACACCCCTGCACTCCTTCACATGCACCACCTCACCGGCACTGCCATGGTGGCCCTCCTCACACTGCCACCACACATTGGGCATTGCTCATTCCACCATACCATGGCTGTGTGTCCACTTTCCGTGTGACCTTTACACCCCACGCATCGCACCGCACACACTCACATGCGTTCTGTTCCAGTTTGTTGTGCACCTGCTCTGACTAGTTATGTCACTGTTGTTGTTGTTTGTTCACATTAAAACAGACACCATTGTACTGGTTCATGTTGCTGTGCAGTCTATACTCACCCTCTGGCCTGTGACAGCGTCCTGATGATGTTGGCCCTGTGTTCTATGGCCCTGCGGGCCATGTGAGGATCCCTCCTCTTGAGTTGCTTCACTATCCCCCTGACCACTGGCTCTGGGTCATTGTTGGCCTGTTTCTCAGGTTCAGGTGCCTGTATCCCACGGTTCATCACCATGTTGTGCAACATACAACAGGCTAGGAAGATACGGCATACCTTCTGAGGCCTATACTGTAGGGCACCACCTGATGTGTCTAGACATCGGAAGCACATCTTCAGTATGCCAAACACCCTCCCTATGATGTTTCTGGTGCTGGCGTGTGCCTCATTGTACTGCTCTTCTGCTACTGTGGCTGGCCGGGGTACCGGTGGCAGCAGCCAGGGTCGCAGGGGATAGACGTTGTCCCGTCAGGAGATATGCACCTGTTAGTGTAGTATTGCTGTCTGCCTGTTGCCGTCATGCATCCCTGTTTTGCCCTCCCACATCCCTTCCCGGCCTCCATGCTGTGGTGTGTGTGTGTGCCTTGTCTTTATGAACATGTGAATCTGCCAGCAGATAAAGGCCTCATGGTCTATCGAGTCTGCTCAAGTGTACAGCTAGCAACCCTTATATTGCAGCTGCCCCTTCCTCCCTTCCCCTGGCCCTCCCTCTTACCCTATCCCATCCCCTTTTGAAGCAGTCCACTGTTCTACAGGATACCACTTCCACAGGCAATGTGTTCCACCCAGACAACTCTCTCCATGAAAAAGTGTCTTCTCATTTCCCTCCTGAACCTTCTCCCTTTCAATCTGATATTGTGACCTCCAGTGTCCCTACCCCCTTAACTTAAATAGTCCCTCTGTGCCTTTCTTGTTTATTCCCTTCATGTACTTGAAGGTTTCAATCATATCCCCCATCTCTCCTCTCCTCCAGTGAGTACATGTTCAACTTCCTCAGCCTGCTCATGTAGGGTATGTTCCCTAGCCCCTGGATCAGTATTTTGAGCTGTGCTGCACCCCCTCCAGTAACTTAACATCCCTCTTCAGGTATGTGTGCCAGTACTGCATGCAGTACTCCAGGTGTGGCCTAACCAAAGACCTATACAATGGCAGGATCACCTTCCCTCTCCTTGAAGATATACCTCTGGCATCAGCCCAGTGGCGCTGAGGGCTGAGGCACTGGACACCTTACCTTGCACTACACAAGTGACCCATGTTTGGGAATGAACATAGGACGACGGGGTTTGGCAGGGCTGGAAAAGGAATGAGCATCTGAAGAACTGCTCTCCTTCTCTGGGGAGGTGAGACATTAGTGGTCGGTGCTTGTCTGACCCCTAGGTGAGATGGGGCAGTGCACCAATGCTGCAGAAAGAGGGGTGGGAGGGGGAAGATGCCAGGAGAAACACATGCTGATGTGTGCACGCTTCTTCCACTGGCGTCTCTGCACGCCCCTCCCAAGGGAGAACCACAAGAAATCTCTTGGCAGCATGAAGGCTCCCCCGATGGCATCGCCATGGTCACACACAAGTTAGCTCCCTCCTGGGTCCACCCTCAAGGTCTCCGCTGTGGTGGGGGTAAGTACCTGCTTCGATGCGGCCGGAGGGGCTGTGATAGGGAGGTTTGAGCTCTGTCCACGACTGAGCAGCAGCTATGAAGGTTGGCTGGAAGGGGGGGACCAAAGGCACAACCCCCCAGCCGAGATCGCAAAATAAGACAAAAAAAAAAGAAGCTACATACCCCTGGCAGTACAACCCAATATTTTGTTGGCCTTTGCAGCTGCCTTCCTGCATTGAGCTAAGTTGTTCATTGAGCCCATTATAATCACCCCAGATCCTTCTCATCTGTCACAGCTACCTGAACCTCCCCCAGTTGGTAGTTCCTTCTTGGCTTTTTTCCCCCAAAATGTAGCACCTTGCACTTTTTTGGCATTGAACCATGACTGCTAGGTGTCCGTCCAGGTCTCCAATTTTGACAGATCACCCTGCAACCCATGCCACCCTCCTAGGTCATCCACTACTGTTCCCATCTTGGAGTCATCTGCAAACAAACTGATCTTGGTCTTGATGCCCATTGAGATGTCTGATATGAACAACCCAAACACCACTGGTCCCAGTACTGAGCCCTGCAGTACTTCACTTGTTACTACCCTTGGGGATAAAAGCTCACCTCCCACCACCACCCTCTGCTGCCTTCCCTGTAACCAGTTTACTACCCATCCTGCCAGTTTTGCCCCTGCACCTGTACCTGCCAGCTTACTACCCAGCCTCCCATGCGGCACAGAGTCGAATACCTTACTGAAGTACAGAAACACGACATCCACTGCATGACCCTCATCCAACTGTCTAGTTACACAGTCATAGTAATCCACAAGGTTGGTCTGACAGGATCTGCCCGTGACAAACCCCTGCTGCCTAACATCCAGCAGCTCATTGGTCTCCAGAAGGGACACCAGCTTCTCCTTCAGGATTGTCTCCATCAGTTTTCCCACAATGGATGTGAGGATAATTGACCTGTAGTTTCTCGTTTCATCTCTGGGACTGCTCTTAAGTAGGGGTACCATGTGAGCCATCGTCTGGTCCTGAGGTACACTTCCTGAGACCAGGAAGGCGTTGAACATTATTCACTTTATTCACTTTACACTTCTTTATTCAGTTTGAAATTTTCATTATCTTTATTCATATCTAGATTTACCTCATCAGTATTTGAGTTATGATTTAGATTCGAAGAAAAGAGTTTACCATTCTCTAACTGATCTAGTCTTGATGAGGGGTGTCAAAATTATGCTGTTTTACATATGGAGTTAAAAATGACTCACAGTCATTTAAAAATTAACCCCGATTGCAGTTCTGTTCAACTACTGGAATAACCAAATTAATATCCTCTGGAGATAGCAGAGCCCTTGAAGATGGTATTATATGTTTGTGTTCTGCAACTGTAAGATTCCCTTTATTATTTATTTTACTGTTCTTAACACAGTTGCAGTTACAATTACAATGATTTTCATATTTATTGGGCACAGTTTGTTCCTGGTCAATCAACGTAGGACCTTTATTCTTCATTTCATTTAAATCAGAGAGCTGTAACTCTGGGCCCGTCACATTAGTAGAATTCGCCTTAGTTTTCACTTTCTCCTCATTTACCAGTTTTTGCCCAGCTGGTTCCTCCCAGCTTTTGATCTGTTTTAGGAGCGGATGCATAGCTACTAGTGAAAGTTGTAATGATTGAGGGCCAACTGTACCACTCTCTACCAGAGAAGAAGTTAAACATGGATTAAAATTGTTTTAATACTTTTTTATTACCTCTGAGTTCTAGTTGATTAAGGACTCCAAAATTGAGTTATTGTAATAGAGTCCTTTTCAGTACCTTTAGCCAATTCACCCACCTGGACTACTGCCTGAGGTACTCTTTTACTGCCCTTTTTACCATAGGTCTTTAGTTCCTTTGTTACCATCTCTTTTTGTTTAAACGTTGTAGTAAAAAAGTACAGAGAAATGTAGTCACACAGTAGAAGGTTAATTAAATAGTTTTACACTATTGCAAAAGTCACAACAGAAACCCAGATGATGAAACAGACCTTCTAATGTTCGATTACTAAACTTCAGTTGATTATTGTTCTCTTTTTCTAATCTTGGCCAGATACCCAGTTGCCACCTTTTCAGCCAGGAACCTTGAGTTGGCCTTAATAGTAGTTTTACCAAAAGCAACACTAGAAAAGAGAGAAATAAGTAATAAAAACAGAGTGCAAAATGCCGATATTCAATTCAGTTTGATTAATTGGATTATTTAATCAATATTCAGTCATTTATACATTTAATGCAAATTAAAGTGCAGTTAAACACCTCATTAAGCTACAGTTACAGGTAATACAAATACACAAGAGAAATAAATAAAAATGAGATCGAGTCTAGTTGATATGGATTGCTGCTGCAAAAAATGCCTTGCTTCCTCAAAGGTAAAAACTCTGAGAGCAAACACCTTCAAACAGGTACCAATAAATAAGTGCTAATAGACGTTGATATTAACTACTGATAAACACCAATAATATCAATAATAATATGGTAGAACTCTTAATACATGTTTTACTACACTTACTTTAAACAACTTTTAGTAACCAAGTCATCTGTACTGTCAGTCTTGCCAGACCTGCGTAAGCTCTCACACAAAATAAGCCTTCAATGCAGCACCACAAGGGTCATTCGCCACCAGGCGGGAAAACAGCGTAGTACCAACACACAGGAAACAAATAGTTCCCAGGCCATAATTGGCTAAATAAAAACAAACAAATCAGCTTATTTTCTTATCTTTATCAATAGATACAGAAGAACCTGCAAAAGCAAAAAAAAAAAAAAAAAAGAAATAGAACTCAATAGTACTCAATTTCAGACAAACACTTACAATCTGATTACAGATTAATTTAAATGGGCCTTGAATATGACCAAGTATTACACGAACAGAAAATACCGCAGAATGAAAACTATGGCTAAAGAGAGTTGGAGACCAAAATCAGAGCCAGAGAGTATATCAAATAAATCAAAGTACAAAATACTCTAAATAACAGCAAACAAAGAGCAGCAAGCAGCCATAATGCACTCGAGCAGCGGCAGTAAGTAAGTCTGATTCCAACTCTATGCACTTGTGTTTTAAGCACAAAAGTCACGTCTATCAAATTTGCATATGGTGCAAACTTCCAAAAACACTTCCAAATAACAAATAATTACAAATCCAAAAACATTAAGATATAATAAAATATAGTAAAAATGTGTAGTAGAATAGAATGGAACCAGAAACCATAAAAAGAAGAGTTTTAAAATATTCCTTCTCGACACGCTATGCACTATACGCTACATATATACTACGTAAACAGAGACTAATTCAAACTTTTTAAAACAGCATGCCCTTTAGAGTCAGAGTCAATTAAGATGCCAGACTGAAGTGCTGAGGTCCAAATTTCCAAATTCTCTCAGGTGAGCGTCCAGAAACCAAGCGGTGTTACCGCTGCAATCTTCAGCTTTTCACCCAGTGCTTCAGCCATTGCAAGCGGCTCTCTGCTTCTGTCGGGTCCCGCTTCCACCTCTGGTATTTCCGGACACATTACCAGCCAAGCTGCTAGCACATCTTGATCGCTGGATTCCACTGATAGTGGGGCCTTCCTCCACCTGAACAAAAAAAGCAGAACACACTGGGGAGATGCTACACTGACCAGAGTCACTGAAAGATCGACTGATAAAGATACAAACAATGTGCAATGGTGGCATACCTTTTAAAAATTGTATTTAAGCATTGTATCCCTGCTTCTGTACTCTACTCCCAAGAGTACAAAGCATAAAGTGGCATCTGTCTCATTTCAATACCTCAGCACTCCCAGCTCCCAGAATGACTGCACACCAACCAGCGCGCGACTTGTGCTGAGCTGCGTCTGAGAAGTCCCCTCTTAAAAAAAAAAAAGAAATAGCCAAGTCGTGGCTAACGGTGAGAGGGATAAATATGTTAGCTGACGCATTTGTTGGTGTGCTGCTGGAACTCCCTTGTCACTGGCTTCCTGTGACTCCCCTGACCCATACTCTTCCTCTTCCTTTTGCCCCACCTTGTACTTTCCTTGCTTGGGCTACCTGTGTCTCCCTGTTTATTCTCAACCTGCCCCACAATCTCCCCTCCATTAACTACTACCAAGCCTCCTACCTTTGCTCCCTTCCTGCCTCTGCTGCCATCTGGACTACTGATTTTGCCTCCCACCTCTCTGCTGTCCTCCCTGCCCTTCCTACTACCCATCTCCCCCCCCCTCTTCCCTGCAAATCCCCACACCCACTTCTCCAGGCTAATCAACACTGATAACCTGTTCCTATGCTCATTTCTTATTTCCCAAGCTACCCCAGTGACCCCTCCCTGTGATTTGTGTCCCTTCTCTGCCCCATTCCCATCTTCCCCCATTCCTGACTACCCTCCAGTCATCAGCCCCTGTTCTCAGCTGCCCTTCCCATTACAGTGTCTACTCCCCTGACTCCTTCACCCCCAGCATGGCCTGCATCCTGTAGTCTTTCCTATGGATGCCCTGCAGATACCACCTATTCAGATGCCACACTCCTTCGTGGCACTCATGCTTCGGGGTTGCTCATGTGAGGGGTTGCTTGGCCCTCTGGGTTATATATATATATATATGGATCTCAGCCCAATGAATTACACATAACTAGTACCCAAGTATGTGGAATGTCTCCCAGGCATGATTAACTGATAGAGAATTGTTACAAGATGTTTTTCCACTATATGGGAGACAGGGCTTGCTCACCTCTGTTTGTATTAGTTTAAGCATACTAAGGGATTCCTGGGGTTTGAATTCAACTTTTCTTTTTCAGCAAACTTTATTTACTGTGAGTAAAGTCATTAACAGAGACACTCAGATTAATAGGCGAGTAAACAATTTGCTTTTTGATTTATTACAAGGTATTTTCTAAAATGAGTTCTGCATTAATCTTTGTACGTTTGTACTGAAATTTAAAACTAATAAAATCTTTACTGGAAAATTAATACAGAGTCTCTGTCTTGGAATTTTATAATCTAAAAGACTCTTGCACATGTAGGAAGCAGAGAATAAAACAGGAAGCTACTTTTTGTGTTATACAGTAGTTCTCATTCCTGTCTCATGTTCTCCTTTGATGAATAAGTGATAACATGAGAGGATGTGCAGTCATGTGGAGTGAACACACGCCTTGAGTGGTTGTTTAGCACAAAGCAAAGCCAAGTGTCACTGAACCACGTGAGAAGTGCATTTATTCCAGCATGGCCACATGCCCTGGAGTGTGCCATCACACTTATAAAGGAGTGAAAAGTGCATTTATTCCAGCATGGCCACGTACCCTGGAGTGTGCCATCACACTTATAAAGGAGTGAGAAGTGCATTTATTCAAGCATGGCCACGTACCCTGGAGTGTGCCGTCACACTTATAAAGGAGTGAGAAGTGCATTTATTCCAGCATGGCCACATGCCCTGGAGTGTGCCGTCACACTTATAAAGGAGTGAGAAGTGCATTTATTCCAGCATGGTCATGTACCCTGGAGTGTGCCATCACACTTACAAAGGAGTGAGAAGTGCATTTATTCCAGCACGGCTACTGCACTGGAGTGTGCCATCACACTTACAAAGGAGTGAAAAGTGCATTTATTCCAGCATGGCTACGCATTCTGGAGTGCTGTCACACTTATAAAGGAGTGAGAAGTGATTTATTCCAGCATGACCGTGATACCCTGGAGTGTGCCGACACACTTATAAAGGAGTGAGAAGTGCATTTATTCCAGCATGGCCACGTACCCTGGAGTGTGCCGTCACACTTATAAAGGAGTGAGAAGTGCATTTATTCCAGCATGGCCACATGCCCTGGAGTGTGCCATCACACTTATAAAGGAGTGAGAAGTGCATTTATTCCAGCATGGTCATGTACCCTGGAGTGTGCCATCACACTTACAAAGGAGTGAGAAGTGCATTTATTCCAGCACGGCCACGTACCCTGGAGTGTGCCATCACACTTACAAAGGAGTGAAAAGTGCATTTATTCCAGCATGGCTACATACCCTGGAGTGTGCTGTCACACTTATAAAGGAGTGAGAAGTGCATTTATTCCAGCATGACCGCATACCCTGGAGTGTGCCTTCACACTTATAAAGGAGTGAGAAGTGCATTTATTCCAGCATGGCCACGTACCCTGGAGTGTGCCGACACACTTATAAAGGAGTGAGAAGTGCATTTATTCCAGCATGGCCACGTACCCTGAAGTGTGCTATCATACTTATAAAATAGTGTAATTTTTTTTTTAATGTTAAAAAGCAATGGAATCTAAACAAGCATTTGTCAGTGCCGAATGTTTGCTTGCACTGTCAGGACAATTCTGAAAAACATAATGTTTAGACAAAATGTAACTTATGTTTCACCCTTAGTTTACCTTAGTGCAGATTTCTATCAAAACAAGGGCCAATATATTGCATGTTAAGACTTTTGTTTTGGAGGGAGGACCTCAAACTCCAAGGCTGACCATAACTGTGAATATGGTCTATGTGGTTCTCACAGAGGGTGGTGTGCTTTTGGAATAGCCTACAAATTGAAGCTGTAGGACGTAGAAGCCTAGAGGAATTTAATAGTGAGCTGGATGAGCACTGCATAAATAAAGTGGGAGGTTACACCCTTTGAGGAAAGGGTGAGTAAAAAAGGGCAACACTACCTACTACTGCTCATATACATATGCTCATATACAACCTGTGAAATCTATGAATAATACCAAGCTACTATGTCTTGGTATTAAGTTTGAAATGTGGGTAATACCCAGGGTATCCACACAGCATTACCTTTTATACAGATGAAAATGTTATGTAAGCCCCTCACCCCTGCCCTTTTTGCAAACGACAGCTGGTATGCTGTTGAAGCTGACAGCAGTACCAGGTGGGGGACTGGGTTCGGGGAAGACTAGGTTACTCGGCACAAGGGCTTAGGTTTGGCTACTCTGCACAGGGGCACCCAAGTAAATCCGAACACAGGAAGCAATAACTGTAATGTCCAATACCAGGAATGGGATTCTAAAGTGTGGCTTTTATTTACATCCAAACTGAACAAACAAAGCATAGATGGACCCCCACGGGGCTACATTCCTGGTAATGCAGATAAGTGAAACAGAACATTTCCTCAACACTTCAGCCCTCAGGCTCTGGACCCACCAGGCACACAGCCCGGACTTACACGCTGCTTTGGGTACATAGCCCGACTTGTACACTATTGGGGTTTTCCCTGGCTCTGCTCCCCTGCCGGCCACTCGAACACTTTCCATTAACATGGACACATTCTCCAGTGGCTTTCTAAACCACCTTAGAGCCTTCGACTCCTTAAGGGAAATTTCCTTTCAATCCCACATCTGGGTACTTCCCTCAGTACTGGCCAAGTGCCTGAGGCAAAGTAAAAGGGCCACAGAGCAAATCCGTAGATGTGAACCTGGTTACTAAAGATGGGGGGTCTCCCACCTCTAGCTTCCACAATCCATACCAGGCCACTTCTCTGGACATTAAAAAACTCTTTCTGAAAAGCTTGGCAATGTACAGTAGCTTAAAGGGTAAATGCATAGCACATTTCCTCTACATGTCCTGACTTTCCCCTTGTACTAGACTTGAACATACTTAAACATCTCTTTCTGAAAAGCTTGGCAGTGTAGATTAAAGGGTAAATGCATAGCACATTTCCTCCACATGTCTTGGCTTTCCCCTTGTGCTGGACTTGAACATACTTCTACTTTGGCTTAGCCTATTCCTCTAGGCCTCTCACTGATTAAGCAGTCCAATCCCCACTTTACAACAGTTCAGGTGAAACACAGGCCCCATGTAAGAGTAAACTCACCCTTTGGTTGCAGGTGCCCCATAGGCGATTCTTGACAGCTTCTGGTGCCGCAGCGTAACTTAGAAAAATAAGGCAGCTTCTTCCCTAGCCAGAACCAGGAGGTTGCCCCTAGAATAACAGGCAAACCTTTTACCCCATCCCGCACAGAAACCCTTAACAATGGTCTCCACCACTTCATGAACAGCTTACTGTGTTCCTCTTTTGGTGGAAACACACACCTTTCCCTAAAAGTAGCTCTATATCAGAGCTTTAGGCTCCAAGAGCCTGTGCACAGACTGCTGTGCTCCTCTCTTACAAGACTGCTCACACACAACTGCTGCCCACTGTTCAAAAGCTCCCAACATTCTAACCTAACTCCCAACTGCAGATTCCAATGTGGCTCATGCAGCTGCGATAGTTCTATGGTGATGTCATCCCTCAGTCTCAGCTGAGACTGAGAACAGATTGAGATAGTGTGAAATCCATTTAACTGGAATTTCACAAGCTGCCTTCCCTGCCTGCCACTAGGTCTTACTGGGATTCTAGTAACCCCGGGTAACAGGGGGGTTACAGTTATATAATGAAAGCCTCATGTTTTTCACACAGTTACCAACATATATACTTGCATCAATTTACCATTATTAGAAAGCTTTCTAATGCCTTGCAATGCTCCCAAATGCAGAGGAAGTGGTTCCATGCTGAGTTTTATTTTGCCTGAATACTTTAAAGTCTACTATGGCCTTCAAACACTTATCTTGTGCTTGCCTATATGATTAACGCAGTATTTAATGTCACAAACCCACTCCTGGGGGCCAGGTCCACTAAGCTTACAGCACCCACCCCTAAGTGCAATCCGTGCCGGGAAAGAACAGGAATTCCCTCCTTGTGTCCTCCTATAGTGTTCACTGTGTTCACAACTGAACACTTGCTACAAGATCCCAGGGCTTCCTCTCAAACCTGGGGAAGGGAAAAATACAGTCTCAAGTCTGTAGCCAGGTAAAGACCCTCCTTGGTTATTTTACTGGGGGGGGAGGGGCAGGCATTACAACCTCGTCAGGGCTGGCCCTTCATAACCCTGATTGGTGTTTTCTACCACAGGATGTACAGCAACCTAGTTCTTCCTTACAGACTCCTCCCGAGACCTGTGTATCTCCCCTATTTTAGCACTCAGATTTCTCTTTCAGGATCCTAGTTTGGGTAGCGAATGGTGGCACTTTAGCAATTAAACAGGCTCGTCTCAGAACTGAATAAACCTTTTACCTTTATGCACACAAATCACTCATAGACAGTTTTTAAAAGTAACGTGCTTTTACTAAATTACTTTAATTATAACACAACATTTTACAAACAAAAGATTTCAGAAATCTGGTTACAGAATAACAAAATAAAGTTGGAGAAATATAAATACAAAACGCACTGTAAAATTTTAACTGTCTAGTTTCTACCTGGTTCATGGATGATCAAAGTCCAGAAAAATAAATGAGTTTGCAAAGACCCAGTTCTCTCTTGCATTCATTGGCATTTAGTCTGTCTCCGTGGCAGTCTTGCTTCTCTTGGGTGTCAAGAACAAGTGTTCAAAATGCAATGCAATGCTCTGAGTTTCAGTTCTGAGAGCCTTTTTATGACTTGGTTATCCTCAAGTCCAGCTGTTTATTTTCTAGGCCAGCTTGGGTCTCTCTTGCTCTTTCCCAGCTTTTAAGTGAACCCTATTATTCATTAGTTAGATTCTCTTACAGTTTCAACATCCTGCCAGCTAATAAAATGCAAATAGACTGGTGGCAACCTTGCTGACACCCCCCTGCCTAAAACCCACTTATCTTTGATTTCAAAGTATATTACAGTGAGAGATGGCTTCCCGTTCCTGTCACCTAATAAAATGTAAGTATACTAAGACAGTTTCTGGAACTCAAGTATTTTCCTGTTGAAGTGTAAAGTTTATGACAAGCGATAGATTCTTTATTCTCCTGAGCTTTACTATCCGTTTCCCTTTATCAAAGCTCATTCTCCTGGTCTGTTTGGGAATTTAAACATAACCAAGTTCCTCTGCATGTAACCCTTTAAAAACGTATGGGCATTTTTCTGTCAACTTTATCTCCAGGCCCTTTTTGGAGGATTTAAAACATACACAAAATCACAGTAAAAATATAACAGTGAAGATGCTTTCACCTACCTCCTGCCCTCAACGTACTGTTACCTCTATTAGTTCAGTCCACAAAACTATACACTAGCGGCCCAATGTCTCTTCTCTGTTACCTCTCCCAATTTTCCTCTCCCCCTCCCCACTTCTCTCCCTTCCTCTGCACTTGGTTCTTTCTTTTTCTGTCCTTGCTCCCTGGGTGAGCCAAATGGTAGTGTCCCTTCTACAACTCTGTTTGCTTTGTATATATGTAACACTGTCTGATTTTGCAGGTATCTGCATTGCTGCTTTTGTACACTTTGACTGATTGCTTTGAATTTGTTGCTGTATACTGTCCTGTACTTTTTTTTGCATCTGCTTTTGCTTATACATTTTGCTGTACGTGACACTGCCTTGTAACTGTTGTTTTATCTGTTCTCCTTGTACTTTACACCCTAGGTCCACCTCAAAAATAAGCCTTGCTCAATGGTGTTTGCCTGGTTAAAGATTTTGATTGATTGAAAAATATGTATGCAATGGGTCAGCCTGGTGGCACTGAGGGTTGAGGCACTGGATGCCATATGTTGCACTACGCCAGTGACCCAGGTTCGGGAGCAAACTCAGGCCACCAGGAATCAGCAGGGAAGGGATTGAGAATCTGGAGGACCACTCTCTGTTCCCGCGGAGGGATCTGGGCCAAGCACCACCCCTTATCGGCCCCTGGTGGAGATCGGGGGTAGCGCAAGAAACATGCAGTGCAGCAACTTGGGGGTGGAGCAGTGGCAGACGTCAGCACACCAGTGCCAAGACATCATTGCACGTCTGCGCTCCAGAGGGTGAATTAAAGTGAAAATACCCCAGAGGACCAGGGAAGCAATAAGGGCTCCAGGGACCTAGCCCACATCCACAGCACTGGAACATCCATCCAATGGTTATCCAAGGCTCTGTATGAGGACTGACCTTCTAATCACAGAAAGGCCACCAGGTAGGTGGGCAGGCCCTCCCCAAGGGCAATCCAGGGGCTGGAAGGTCCTGGTGATGGTCCCAGAGGAGGATGGTCTCAGTGGGGAATAGAGGCAATGGTTGAGTGAGTACCTCCAAGAAATGCCTTGGTCCACTGCAGCAATAAATGGAGTGTAAAAAAAATATGTATGCAATTATTATTACCGCAGTGGCCAAATCACATCCCTCCCTCCTTAAACTGAATTTATGGGAACACCCATATCATATGGTAGAGTTTCTATGATTCCATTTACTGTTCTAAATGGTAAGATAGGCCATCTGTGTTAGCCAACCCAGACCTGTGGGTAATTGTCACCTCATAGGCCTTCAGGGCAGTACTCCATCTAAGTAGCCATCCATTTGTGTTTCCCATCTTATTCAACAACACCAGGGGGTTGTGATCAGTCTGCACCTCAACAAGTCTCCTGTAGAAGTACAGCTCTAAATTCTCCAGGGTCCATACTATTACAAGGCATTCCTTTTCAACCGTGAAGTATGCCTGCTCCTGGGGAAGTAACTTCTTACTCAGGTACACAATCGGGTGGTCTTTCCCTGATTAAATGTCTGGCTGAGGACTGCTTCAATCCCCACATCCAAAGCATCTGTCTGGACTACAAATTGCCTAGTGTAATCTGGACTGGCCAACACAGGGGCAGTGTGCAATGCCTCTTTTATCTGTGTAAAGGCTCGTTCACAGTCTGGCTCACACTTTACCCTTTTGGGCTGTCTTTTCTTCAGCAAGCTAGATGGGGAGCCACCAGGGTACTGTAACTGGGCACAAACTTTCAGTAGTACCTTGTGATCCCTAGGAAGCTCCTAACCAACTTCTGGGTTTCTGGCATGGGCCATGTCTCTACTGCCTCAATCTCTGCTTGATTAGGACAAAGCTGCCCCTACCTCACTATATGGCCAAGGTATGCCACCTGGCACTTTTCAGCCTTGATGGTGAGCCCTGCTCTCTGTATCCTGCCCAACACTTCCTTCAGGTGGGACAGGTGTTCCTTCCAGCTGGTACTTGAGATGGCAATATCATCCAGATAAGCCACTGTGTACTCTTCAGTACCATGTAACATCAGGTTGACCAACACGGATCGCTCATGAAAATGGGTCATTTTTGGCCCATGGTCCTATCAGTATAAATAAATAAAACAAACAAAACAACCAACCTTTGGAATGTGGCAGAGACATTCTTCATTTCAAAAGGCATTACCCAGAATTCAAATAATCCTATTGGAGTGATGCGCTGACCATTCCCTAGCTCTGGCAGTTAACTCCACCTGCCAGAACCCTTTTGTCAAGTCAGTACTTGTAAAGTAGGTCGCCCCTCCCATCCTGTCCAGCAATTCATCCATCCATGGCATTGGGTGGGTGTCCAACACTGTGACTGTTTTGAGTCCATGATAATCCACGCAGAAGTGAGTACAGCCATCCAGCTTGGGAACGAGGACTACAGGTGAGGCCCAGGGAATGTGAGATTTCTGGATTACCCCTAAATCCAGCATTTCCTCCACCTCCCTCTTAATGTCCTTTAGGACGGCCACCATATGGGTGCTTGCATCCCTGTGTCTACATTGCGTATCACTAAGGGAGTTCATCCAGGGTTCGTTATAAACAAAGGGGCAAAGTCCTCTAAAACCTCTGTTACATAAGGTCCCTGCACCCTAATTGGTGTCCCCAGAGGTGCACTGTAGACAGCTAGTGCTTAGGCATATGTTATACTAACATATAGGGCTAAGGACATCTACCGTACAAGAGTAGATGTCAGGATATGTATGCATATTATTGTTATACACTTTACTTTCTAATACATATATATTTTCTATGTATTTTTCACTTCTAAGATGTTAGGACCTCTGTGTCCTTGTAATAGATATAATACGTAAGTCGGCATTGCCACCTTTTGGTGATTTGTACCATTACACTGCATTATGTAATATGTAATAAACTGTACTCTTTTTGTCTACAAACTGATGACTACTACAAAATTATACAAGGTTATCTTGGACCATGGAGCCACCTCTAATTTAGCCAGTAGGGCTCATCTCTGTAACTAGAAATGCTTCTATCTTACAGTAGGGGCACAGGACCCAAGGCAGCATGGGTTTACAGCGGGAAGATCATGTCAGACGAATCTAATAGATTTCTTTGACTGGGTGACCAAAGTAGTAGACCAGGGAGGGGCTGTGGACATGGCCTACCTAGACTTTAGCAAGGCATTTGACATAGTCCCACACAAAAGATTAATAGTCAAATTAACCAGCCTGGTCGTGGGTCCCAGGGTGGTAGCCTGGGTAAAACATTGGCTGGACAACAGGACACAGAAGGTAATTGTAAATGGAGTCCACTCTGAAGAAAGAGGGGTTACTAGTGGGGTACCGCAGGGTTCAGTACTGGGTCCAGTCCTTTTTAATGTCTTCATAAGTGACATTGCAGAGGGACTGGCAGGAAAAGTATGCCTCTTTGCAGATGACACAAAGATCTGCAACAGGGTTGATACACAAGAAGGCATGGAAAGGATGAGAAGGGACTTGGCAAGGTTGGAGAAATGGTCAGAAGTATGGCAGCTAGGATTCAATGCAAAGAAGTGCAAAATAATGCACCTGGGAAACAAGAACCCAGGCGAAGAATGCACAATGGGGGGGGAGGTAGTAACAACAACAAAAAAGGAAAGGGACCTGGGGGTAATCATATCAGATGATCTTAAGGCTAGCAAGCAATGTGAGAAGGCAGTAGGGAGGGCTGGGGGTATACTGGGATGCACAGGGAGAGGCATCACCTGCAGAAAACAGGAAATTGTTATCCCTCTGTACAGACAGTTGGTGAGACCCCATCTGGAGTACTGCATCCAGTTCTGGAGACCCCATCTCCATAAGGACATAGACAGGATAGAGGCAGTCCAGAGAAGGGCAACTAAAATGGTGCAGGGTCTGCAAGAGAAGCCATATGAGGAGAGACTAAAGGAGCTTAATATGTATACCCTTGAGGAAAGAAGGGAGGGGGGGACATGATAGAAACTTTTAAATACCTCAGTGGAATCAACAAAGTCCAAGAGGGTAGCATCTTTCAGAAAAAGAGATGTGCATGAACAATGGGACACAATTTAAAGATGGGGGAATGGTTCAGGGGCAATGTGAGGAAGTATTATTTCACAGAGAGGGTAGTGGATGCATAGAACAGCCTTCCTGAGGAGGTTGTGGGGTCGAAAACTGTGGGAGAATTCAAGAATGCATGGGACAGACAAAAGGCAATTCTTGTGGGCAGTAGGAAGAAATAGGCAGTTGGTTAACTAGGATCTGCAGCCTATCCTGTAGGTAGGGAAATGGGCAGACTAGATGGGCCAAGCGGTCCTTATCTGCCATCAAAGTCTATGTTTCTATGTTTCTATGTAACCATAGTAATCACCATAGGTATATAATGTGAGACACTGAGTCTTATACCTCGGAGACCCCAAGAGACACGAAGAAACCTCGAGGTATAGGGAACGCTTAGCATTGCCTCCTGGTTCATATTGGTAAGAACTGCTTAGAGCAACTGTGATTTATCCCTTTTGGTAGTAATAAACACATTTTATTACTCTTATGCAAATTGTTTGTGATTTCTTGCATTCCCAATATTGCCAAGAACCTAAGAGTGAGGTTTAGACCTCCTGACAATTGACGACCACACGCAGGCAATATTTGGTGTTTATAAGCTTTCACTTGTTGCTTGAAACTTTTCCCTTCCCAATGGGGACAGTAGGTGTACATACCCGCATCACCTCTCCCATTTTACGACCACTTTGTAATAACTTGCAAAGTCTGGCTGCTTTTCTTTGGGTGTGGTCGATGCCGACTCGACCCACTCCATAGTAGTTTTGAATTGCAAGCTTACAAAGTAATACAGTAGCTCACCTGTGTGTAAAGTGCACCTTTTGTGGATTGATACACAACACGGCGCCTTTTTCACAGTTTGATTTTTCATTCCTTCCCACATAATGGCCACCGTATCAAATATCTGCACAGAACTGAGACTCGAGGTCTCAAACTTCCTTGCCTCCCATGGAGGATGGACTGACTTCACGCAGGACACAAGTCGATCCGAAAACCCTATACTGGGGATTTCAACCCAGTTCTGCGAGACGCGACAAACAGCCAATAAGCGGCATGCCAAACAGCTGTTGGTCATGGCTCTCTATGCTGCTCTGGAAGCCTCCGAAGTGAGGTTTTGAACCCTTGAACTGCAGATCATGTCTCTTAAGCAAGAGATGGGTTCACAGGAAATGGAATGTGTTAGACTGCAGCAGAACTTGGAATCTGAACTCCAAACTCTGCGAAATGAAAAGGATTCACTATTGCATCATTCAGCCCAGGCATGTGAGCAGGAAATTGTTATGTTGAAGCAGGAGTGTGAAAGTTTGAGACAGGATAAGAGTCAGGCTTTGACTATGAATGTCTTGTTAAGTAGAGGGAATGAACAGTTGAATCAGGATATGGGAGAGCTACACGATGAGATAAACCAGTAAGAAATGACTTAGAAGTGGCTACTAGGGACAATCGTGAATTGAGCGCCGTGTACAGAGTGTTGCAAAAACAAATGCAGGATGAGGTTGATATGGATGTTGCAAGTGTGAGTCATGCTGAATGTGAATCCACGATGGCGAAACTGCGCCATCAGCGGGAAGTTCTGGCTGGACATGTTAAGACGATGGGAGGCGTAGCCTCTGCTTTAACAACGTCATCTGAAGGGGAGGTCTTAGATGACGACATTTCACAATACAATGCCCAATCACACCCCTACTATGGCCCAGAAACCACACCCAGCCATCCACAACATGGCGGGTCCCCGCTCCACCCACTCCATGTCGTACGTATCGTCAACATCGTGATGCACATCATGGGAGATGCCAACATGGCGGCCCCCATAATGGGGGGGCAGGCACAGGCCTGGTCCTGATGGCTCCACCGGTAGCCATTATTAATGTGGAAGACAGGCAGGAGATAGAAACGATGATTGAGAATGCAGGTGGTAATGTGCCTATCTCTCAGAGAAATAAGCGGGTCCTTAAAGCCCAAATTAGGCAGCTTCTGCAGGAAGCTGGCACTGAAGAAGGCAGGATTCATACTGCGGCTGAAGCTGCAGCCCGGGCAGCCCTGGATGGTGCCCGAGTAAACCAACCCCAGCCTGATTGACCCAATAATCCCCTACAAATGGCCTACTCTGTTCAGCAGATAGCTGACATTATTGGTCAGATGAGCCTGTCCGACAACCTCAGCTGCCACTTAGAAAAAGTGCGTTCCAAATGTGAGATGCTTAGTCTCACTGCAAACTACCAGGTCCAAATCCTATGCCAGACCATCGATCCTGGACTGTGGGCCAAACTCCCCGATACTATCCACCAGGATGGGGACGCCACTTTTGATGAGGTTGCAGCTGAATTCATTTCTGCACACAGCCCAGGTGTAGTAGGAGTGATGCTTGCATACCCTGTAAAACAGAATGCAAAGGAAAGTCCAGCGACTTACCACCAGAGACTTTGGATGGCCTACTGAGCAGGAAAACAGCTTGCCCAAGAAGCTGCGGATGTGGATATATAGAATATAAGACCATGTTCCTTAGGAACATGATTTCTGCAGTGAGAGAGAAGGTAGAGCCAACAACCTATCCCACCATGGAAAGGTTTGCCAACATCCTTTGGAAGACCAAGTCTATCAACTCTACATCCATGATCTGGGCTCCAGTTCCAAGAAAATAGCCACCGTGGAGCCTACCACTGAGGCCATGACACACTACACAGTGGAAGGGCAGGGCCAACACAAACAGCCCCTCCCCACCGACACCCAACACCCTCAGCATGCCCAACAACAACCCCAGCAGCAGCAACAACAGGGGGGTTGGAACTGGAATTATCATAAGAACAAGAAGCACAAAAATAAGGGCAAACAACAACAGCAAAGAACAGACCCTTTGTATAGGGAGATAGCTGAAGAGAACCAAAAGTTCAGAGAGCTCCTGGGGCAAGTGCGTTCTGTAGTGCATGCTGTTTCTGCTCAGTCCCTTGCTGCCGTACAACCAGGAACCCAGGCCTCAACAGGTCATGGCGATACCAGAAGTACAGGCCCTCAGGCCCATACAAGCCTGAACCCAGAGGCACCTCCCTATATACCATCAGTGCAGCATGGAGACATGGTTCAAAGGAGCCAGGCCCAACCTCTCCATGCTTCCTCCAGTACAGATTGACAATTACAGGGCCCAGTCTGGATTGTAAACAAGCTGGTCTTGGATACAAACGGAACCTTGAACTGAAGCCAAAGTCGGGGGCCGCCTACTTACAGTGTTACTGGATACAGGTGCGGCTGTGTCTGTATTACATGATGACCACCCAGAGACATCCCCTTGGTCCACCGGACAGAGGACCAACATGTCAGGTGTAGATGGTACTAGGCTACCTGCATACTGATCTCTACCATTGCCTGTAGAGCTAGGCCATTTAAAGGCCTCACACACCTTCCAACTGATGGTATTACATGATCACCCTAGTATCATTGGGAATGACTTTCTTGTACCACACGGCTGTGTGGTAGACCTGGCTAATATGCTATTGATCCAAATACAGGGTCAATATCATACTATCTTGATCCCTGACTCACACGTGGTGGCAACAATATCTGCTAATGACAAACAGTATAATGTCATAGATTTGTTCAAGAACTACAAGCTTTTCCCAAAGCTCCTTCCCATTCTACAAAGACATTTGGAAGTGTTTGCTACCAACAAGCATGACTGTGGCAGAATGCACACTGTCATCGAAGTGCCAGGCCCAGCACATGAGAGGCAAAGGCAGTATCCTTTCCCATCTGAGGCCTTGCCTTCTCTTAGGGAAACAATAAAATCTCTCCTAAACCAAGGTGTAATCAGGACATGTGTTTCCACTGCTAACTCCCCAGTGTGGCCTGTGAAGAAACCCACACGTGCCTGGAGACTTACTATTGACTACAGGAACCTGAATCAGGTCACTCCCAGTTGCGCTCCAACTGTAGCCTCAGCACCAAATGTGCTTCAACTTTTGACCCCTGACCAAAAATGGTTCAGTGCCCTGGATATCTCCAATGGTTTCTGGTCATTGCTATTGGCCCTGAAGAGTCAATATAAGTTCACCTTCACCTTTGAAGGTAGACAGTACACGTGGACCTGCTTACCACAGGGATTCCATAACAGCCCGTCCCTGTTCCATCTACACACGAAGGATGCCCTTGAAGGTTTCTCTACACCCCAGTGTCTCTTGCAGTACATGGATGACCTGTTGTTGGCAACAGCCATGCAGGAACAACACCTAGACCTCTTGGATGAACTACTGACTCTCATCCAGAGAGCAGGCTTCAAATGTAACCCAACAAAAGTGCACTATGTCAGAAAGAGGTTCTCTTTCTGGGCCTGAGAATAACTGACCAAGGCCGCAGCCTTATCTGGAAGAAGATACAAGGATTTCAAGATTTACCCTTGCCAACTAGTGTGGCAACTCTTAGAAGGTTTCTAGGTATGGTGAACTATTCTAGAGATTTTATTTGTGATTTTGCTCAGAAGGCTGCTCCTCTGTATGAGTTACTGAAAAAGATGTACCCTGGACTTGGGGTCTCTTACACACCCAAGCAGTGACATCTCTGAAACAGGCCTTGGCCTCAGCTCCGGCTCTGGGGAACCCAAACCCAGCCTTGCCATTCCATCTGGAATGTGCCACCTCTGACTTCGCTATGTCAGCAGTGCTGGCCCAGAAGGTTCATGGCACCCTAAGACCCATTGCATATGCATCACAGCTCTTGACCCCAGTTGAAGTACAGCCTTTGTGAAAGGAAACTTCTGGCCACCTATTAGGCTGTCAAGCACTTTCTGTATATCATTGGGTACTCTCCATTGATGCTCAACAGCAACCATACCCCAACCACCTTTTTGCTCTCGTATAGAGTGAAGGATGGGTCAGTCTCTAACACCAGGCTGACACACTGGTCACTTCTTCTCCAGGATAGAGACATACAGGTACACCCAACCAAAATGCCATCCATGCTGCCGCATGGACTCCTTTTCCAAGGAGAACCCCATGACTGTACACTGCAGCCACCTGATCTCCTAGATCCAGGTCCTTTCCTCCCTGCTATGCCACAGGTACTGGAAAATACCTCCTTGTGCCATATCTTTACAGATGGTTAAGCCTCCTACTACCAGAGTGAACAAATTGCAGGGATGGGAATCTTAGTGGTTTTTCCTTATAGTAACACTGTTACAATCTCTAAGAACTGCAGTGTGGCATCCTCACAGTATGCTGAGATGGCAGTGGTGGCCTGTGCCCTCGAGTTCATCCAGCATGGGACAGAGGATACCATTATTTTCACAGACTCTAACTGGGTTTGTTGCTCTCTTACCAAATTTCTTCCTTTCTGGCAGAAGAATTCCTTCCTCTCTTCTGATGGTAGTCCAGTGAAATACAAAGAGTTGGTAATATACATACATTCACTAGCACAGAAATTTGCACACAAACTCTATGTATACGAGGTCAAAGCTCATTCCATACATGACCCCTACCATGCTTTCAATGACACAGCAGACACCCCTGCCAAGGAAGGGGCTCGGGGGGGACACCTGGATGATGATCATCTAGAAACCAATGCAGCTGTACACATTTCAGCTATCAGAAAGAAACCTGAACCCTTTTCCCCCTTGGACCTCTCTGCAGCCCAACAAGCTGATACTGAACTCAAAGAAGTGTTCAGATTCCTTGACAAAGGTACCGAAGAAAAACTCCCCACACACAACCCCTACCGAAGGCATGAAGGTAAGTTGCGCTTGTCCCCAGATGACAAGCTCGTCTGGCTCCAACCAGATGACACCACCACTAAATTGTGGGTGGTCCCCAGACACCGTAGATCTGAATTTTTGCACCAAGTGCACGACACCCCCACTGGTGGACACCAGGGAGTGGAGAATACCCTCCAAAGACTTAAGACCACTGCTTGGTGGCCTGGTATCACCAAAGATGTCAAACAGTATATCGATAATTGTCTTGTTTGTGTGCAAAATAACCCTATCCCCACCAAATGGGATGCCAAACCTTTACCACAAAGACATTCTGGCCCTTGGCATGCCATACAAATTGCTTTTATTGACCCTCTGACCAATACCAGCAGAAACAACAAGTATGCTCTTGTGGTAACTGACCTCTTCTCTAAGTGGGTTGAAGCTTTCCCCACTAAGACATGTACTGCAAAAACTACTGCCAAAATCCTAGTAGAACATATTTTCTCCAGGTGGGGCCTACCTCTCAAGGTAGACTCAGACAAAGGAACCAGTTTTACAGGTGAGTTGATGAAAGAATCCCTTGAACTCCTTGGAGTTCAGCAGAAGTTCCACATATCTTACCACCCTCAATCTCCAGGTCAAGTAGAGAGAACCAACAGACAGATTAAGCAAATGCTTTCCAAATTCATTGAGGACAATCCCAAGACCTGGGATTCTCTGTTGCCATTACTCCTTATGGCAATCAGAGGCACACCCTCAGCCACTACCCAGCTGACACCCTTTGAGGTGATGACTGGAAGACAGATGAGAGTACCTGAACACCCGTTGTTTGACCTGCATACCCCCGCTGCAGACCGCGTGTCTGTAGACCAATATGTGGAAAAACTCAGACAAGACCTCATACACACACACTTGTATGCTGCCAATCGCATGGGCAAGACCCAGCAACAGTCCAAAATACAGTTGAACAAACACACACAAGAAGTGGATTGGCAAGTTGGAGACCAGGTAATGGTCCTCAGATTTGCACATCCCACCCATTCCTTCTCCAACAAGTGGGAAGGCCCCTACCCCATTGTCAACAAGCTCAATCCAGCAGTCTATCAAGTTAGACTCTTGCAAAACAACAAACTGACTGACAAATGGTTGCATGCAAACCAACTGAAACTGTATAAAGGAGTATAATTACTTTTCCTCACCCCATCAGGTGGAATAGTACTAACCAACTAATGTTTGATTTCATTTTCAGATACACTTACAAGATGGCTAACTTGTTTCATTTTCTCCTCATCTCAGGAGTTATTCCCTGCATCCAAGGCATGGTACCGAACCTCCTACCTCACCTTGATCCTCCATCAAAATACCTGATAGTTTGGTTACTGTCCAGGAAGGTTCCAATGCTTACCTCACTACCTCGGTTGTTGTTCCTGACAAATCCACCCTATAAATTGAGTGGCAAACCACATCGCAAGGACAAATTCTCCCTGTGGCCAAACCCTCCAAGGGAACTTTTCAGTGTTGGCCCAATGCTAAATTATCCCCTAATGGTTCTCTGTCCTTGCTACAGACTGCTCTTAGACATTCTGGTTTATACAATATTACTGCCTTAATTGATCCATTATATTGTAATTCTTTGTCTAAGGACTCTGCTAGAAAATGTGATGTACACAACATGGCCTCTGCTCCCATGTATCTCTCTGTGTTACCACCCACTGATAAACAGCTTTTGGAGTGTCCAAAGCACACCCCTGGCCCTCGTAGTGGTCTAACAGCCACTGCTCTACCTGGTACACTGATTAATAATTTACAATTTATGCATATACCTGTTTTTCTTAACTTGACTTACTGGAACATGAAAGAATTCGGTATCTGTCATAATACTAACACTTCAGCATTTTATAGTACTTTGTTACTTGATAGTTTAGCAGCTTTTCAGATTTGTACTCAAGACCCTATTGCTGGAGTACACACTACCAAGCATAGACGCAACTTCAGGAGAAAACCCAATCCTGATGATCAAAGTCACAAACGTAATACACGTGAAGTTGACAGTGCTGATGTCACTGGTGCAACAGGCACTGTCACAGGTCTTTTTGGTATGGCTATGTCTATCTGGAACAAGGCAGACATTGCTGCTATCAAATCTCATGCAGCTAAATTCCAAACTGGTTTGGTAAATAATATTTTACCCCCACTATTGCATGGTGTGGATGGCCTTAGTCAGGAAGAAAGATACACTGTATACAATATGCACGACATTGCTAAGATATTTACAGACTCTAAAGAGAAGATTAACGCACTCATACAACAAAATAACAAAGAAGCAGATAAACAATACATTGCCCATGAGATACTATGCTCAGCCTATGACTCATACATTATTACTGCCATCAACAATCTCTTCCGTGATCTAGAATCTGGAAGAATCCCTGACATCATACATGATAGACATATTTCTAAATGGTATTGTCCATGCTGTAAAACCCCTGGATGTATTGCTATGTGTACGCAACAAACCTTAGGTATTCCTCTTTCTACAGCTAGAAATTTGGGTTTTGTGACCAGACACCCTAACGCTGGTCCCTGTTTTACTTCTAAGAAATGTTCTATTAGAGATACAGTGTTTGTTTCTTTTACTGTCTCTTTACCACGTTTTGATCCCACTACAGCCTTATTTGAAAAGTTGGCTTCTGTACATTCAGTTGGACACCTTGATGACGACATCTACAGAGAACGCTTGGACTTGCCTCCTCTATTGGTCTTCCATCCTTCCCTGTACACCTGGGTCGCTCCGCACACCGATTGCTGTGTGAAGAAACAATATCTTTACTTGTGTCGTTGTGATGTATTTGATATTATTAAACCTGTATGTGGTTATTCTCCTGACAGTATTGATTGGTCCTTTTCTATGGACGAAGACATCAGCATAAATGGCACTGATTCCTTGGACTCAACATTGGCTGCAGATAAACTTTACCAGTCCTATCGAGATGAGGTTCATCACGTGTCAACACGGATTTCCAAGACTACCTACACCTGCCCAGTACACTTGCAAAAGTGGCACCTCCCACTGTTAAGATGCAGTACAATTCAGACCGGGAATACTGTGTAGTCACAAATCACAAATCCTACACCTACGGTACAGAGACATGTGTTGTTGATTTTCCTAACTTTTGCTTCACCCCACATCAAAAGGCTGTTATTGGACATACCGTTATTACCCCCGTCCCCCTTATGGATGTGGACATCATTGATGGTAACCCCGATTATCTGCTCACACTTTCTGAATATTTACCATATTTTAATGTACACATAGATCCACTCTCACTTACACTGAAATCACTGTTAGAAAGAAGAGACACTCACCTCATCCACATCAGCAATAATATTACCAAAGCAAATGAAGCTATTCTTTCATTGATTAATGATGGTGATATGAATGATGCATTAACAAAACACTTGGTTAGAGATTACTTTTAAAGGTTTTGTTATTATACAAGCATTTTTAATCTTTTTTCTGGTTATAATGCTATGCTGCCTATGGCTCACACTGCACCAACATCGTGAGCAGTTGGAGTTCCTTTACAAAGCTTGCGCATTGGGTTTGTAAATGACACCTGCTTCCTGGCCTTTCCATACTTTTCTTGTGTTGCCCTGAGAGGCAACAAGGGGGGGAATGTTACACAAGGTCCCTGCACCATTATTGGTACCCCCAGAGGTGCACCGTAGACAGCTAGTGCTTAGGCATATGTTATACTAACATATAGGGCTAAGGACATCTACCGTACAAGAGTAGATGTCAGGATATGTATGCATATTATTGTTATACACTTTACTTTCTAATACATATATATTTTCTACGTATTTTTCACTTCTAAGATGTTAGGACCTCTGTGTCCTTGCAATGGATATAATATGTAAGTCGGCATTGCCACCTTTCAGTGATTTGTACCATTACACTGCATTATGTAATATGTAAGAAACTGTACTCTTTTGTCTACAAACTGATGACTACTACAAAATTGTATAATGTTATCTTGGACTGTGGAGCCACCTCTAATTTAGCCAATAGGGCTAATCTCTGTAACTAGAAAGGTTTCTATCTTACAGTAACCATAGTAATTATCATAGGTATATAATGTGAGACACTGAGTCTTATACCTCAGAGACCCCAAGAGACACGAAGAAACCTCGAGGTATAGGGAATGCTTAGCATTGGCTCCCAGTTCATATTGGTAAGAACTGCTTAGAGCAACTGTGATTTATCCCTTTTGGTAGTAATAAACATGTTTATTACTCTCATGCAACTTGTTTGTGATTTCTTGCATTCTCAATATTGCCAAGAACCTGAGAGTGAGATTTAGACCTCCTGACACCTCCCTCACTTCCTGGGACTATTTCAGGATCAACTGGGGTGACAGTTTGATTTCCTCCACAGATGACTCCTGCTTGCTTTCCTCCAGCAAGTCCAGAAGGGGTCTTCCTCATCTGTCCCCTTCCCAGGACTACACATTGCAAATACTATGTTAGCCCTATTTGCAAATGGCTTCATCATGTTGACATGGTAAATCCTATAGGTATGTCTCCTGTCAGGCAGTTCCACTATATAATTTATGTAATTGACCTGTCAGACTACCTTATATGGTCCCACCTATTGGGCCTGCAGCTTGTTCTTCTGGACTGGAAATAGGACCATGACTTCCATTTTTTATTTCTTTTTATCTGTAGAGACAGGTTACACATATTCATGATTACCATCATTCCACTTTAGTAACTGATTACAAAAATTCCAATTATAGCTGTACAGTAATTAGCTGCTTAATGATACATATCACACATCATTTAGTACTTGGCAGTATTTTATGTAATCTGAACATGCCCTTGTGTGTCTTCTCTAAGGCAGGCAGCTGGCTCCTCCCTCATAGTTGTAACCCTCTGGGGGTCCCCCTTCCCCCAATCCCCCCTAGGTACAAATTCTGGGTCTTTAGAAGACATGTGTAATACCCATCTAGGCCATTTTATTTCAAAAGGGGGTAAATTATTACATAGTTTGGCTGTTAGATGTTCTGATTTGTAAATCTCCTTGAGTATTTGTCGCCAATTCTCAAGTGAGGGAATCTGATTTGCCATCCATTTTCGGGTTATAGCTTTTCTGGCTGCCAGTAAATATACTGGGAGCAAGGTGCAATCCCAGCATGATCTATGAGGGGGATAGATTGATAGGACCACTATTTCTGCTGTCAGCTCAGTGTCTTCCCCAAAACATTCTCCCCATTCAAACTGTAAAATGCACCAAAATGGTATCAATTTAGGACAAAACCAAAAGATATGGCCCAGATCAGCTAGGTTACAGTTGCACCCTCTCCAACATGAACCATATGAGGCTGGGAGGCATTTTGAAAGTATCACTAGGGACCGGAAGTATCGGGACTGGGATTTCCATGCAAATTCTCTCCATAAATTAGAGGAGGCTATTTTAATGGTTTTCAGGGTTGCTCTCTTACAAAGTGAAAAGGGAACCTGTAGATCTAGGTCTTTATTCCAAGCTTCTAACACTGATAGTGAAGTGTCTCCTAAAGAGTCCCTTATCATTTTATATATGTGGCAAATCAATTTTCCCAAAGAGTTGCCCTCCAGGGTGTCTCTGAGTAAAGTCCAAAAGGATGACGGGAGGGGGGAGGGGGATACAGTGTACGCTCCCTCTGTTGTAGGATGTAATTTCTCAGCTGGGTGTATCTGAACAGATCTCTAAATCGGGAGAGAAAAGATATTTTGGAGTTCCAAAAAGAACAAATATCTGAATTGTTAAGAAACTGGTAGTAATAGCTGAGGCCCAGTCTCCTCCAGGAAGTGAAGGTGGTATCAAAATTAGCAGGAAGAAAGTTCTCACCTGCCGATATAAGTGTAAAAAAGAAGAATATCTGTTTTAGCTCTTTTTGTTATTTAACCCTATGCCAGGTTTTCAAAATTTGTGCAGTAAATTCAGTGTAATCCCTCAAGGGGGGGGAACGCTCTTCAGAAGCAAAGATTACCTTTTCAATATCCTATAAATCATTAATTAAAAATTCAATATCTTTCCAGATATGCTGAGTTGTGGACGACAGCCAGATTATTAGAATTTTAAGAAAAGCTATAATCGCATAGAATCTTAAATTAGGAAGATTTACTCCCCCTTGATCCAAAGATAGGCATAATAGTGAGTAGCGTTCCCTCAGTCTCTGACCTTCCCATACAAAAGAAGAAATTATTTTATTCCAAGATTTAAAGTAATAGTTGGCTTGGAAGAGTGGAACATTCTGGAAAAAAATATAAGAGTCTAGAGAGGACATTCATACGTATTGTTTTAATATGCTGAAAAAAAGTCAGTTTTAGCCATCCCCATTTATTGAGATATTTCTGAATTTGAATAGAGATGGGTTCATAGTTTACTAATTCCAGATGCAACATGTTAATTGGGATATATACTCCAAGGTATTTTATCTTGATACATCTCCACGTCAAGGGAAAAGAGTCTCTCAGAGTACTAGATGGTTGGTAGTAAAGTATTAACGCTTCTGTTTTTGATATATTTAATTTAAAGCTGGCTAGTCTTTCATAGTTCTGAAGGATGTCCCACGCATCAGGTATAGAAGATTCTGGTGAGAGAAGAGTAAGAAGAACATCGTCAGCGAATAGAGGACCATGACTTCCTGATTTGCACTGTACTGTCGAGCTCTGGCTCTGCAGTCATACCAGACTTTCTGCTTCTGTTGGGTAGCTGACAGGTTGCTTTGGGCAATGTCCATAAGCTCCTTCAGCTTCTCCTTCAACTTAAGGACATTCTCCACTATGGGAGTTCCCTGGGTAGCGTGCTTGCATTCCCAGTGTTCCCGGATCAAGTCTAGCAGCCCACACACCCTATGACCATACAAGAGTTCCAAGGGGGAGAACCCTGTCGACTCTTGGGGCACATTCCTGCATGTGAACAACAGGTGGGGAAGGCATTTCTCTCAATCCCTTCCATGCTGTTCAGCAAATGCTTAGAGCATCGATTTTAAGGTACCATTAAAGCATTCCACAAGCTGATTGGCTTGTGGGTGATAAGGTGTTGTGTGTGTCTCTGCACCACCCCACACTTCTCCCACAGACACTTCATTGGGTCAAGCTAACCTGGTGGCGCTGAGGGTTGAGACGCTGGATGCCACACCTCATGCCACACCAGTGACACAGGTTTGGGAACAGACTCAGGCTGCTGGGGGTTGGCAGGGGAGGGAAGGGAAGGGATTGAGCATCTGAGGACTGCTCTCCTTTTTCAAGGTGGGCTAGAGGACTCACACCGCTCCTTAGCAGCCCCTGTCAGAGATCAGTTAAGTTTTTATACTTTGTTTTATACTTTGTCATATCATATCTGTTTGGATGCATCTGTAAAAAAGAATGCATTTTCTCAATTATGCTTTCCAATAAACCCTGATTGATCAATCATGTACCACATGATGGGGACAGAAGTATACAACTAGGCACTAGTGATGGCAGCACACGTTGCACAGTGCAAGCAAAGCAGTGCACATGGCACAGTACAGTAACGGTGGTGAACATCGCACAGTGCAGTGACAGCTATGCTCTTCACACAGGGGCCTGCAACCTCCTAACCCTCCCCACTCATGGGCCTGCACCTAACTTCCTATGCAGGAGCCTGCAACCTTCCACGCAGGGGCCAGTACCCACATCCCTTCTCAGGGGCCTGCACCCCTCCTAACGCAGGGGCCTGCACCTCCCTACGCGTGCTTATGCCAAATGTCTGGGTACCAGTGATTTATCTATTTGATTAACTGTTTCACCAGGAAGGTATGTTGTGCAAATTGATCATTTACAGATTCGTCCTGGGGAGGGTGGAAGGAGATAAACAGTTACATAAGATATTACATATTATTAATAACAGCCCATATACAGGCAAACACATTATATAACCCATTACAAATAACAGCATATATACAGCATTATAAATCACAAGTAGCACAGTACATACAGTAATAGTAATTTTTACAGGATTAGATTGAGCGTGTGATAAAGTATGAGCTGATACATGTACATAGCGGGGCAAGTAATAAACAGTTTACAGGTTAAAGGGCTAGAGACTCAAATAATGGGCATTATTAGATAGCCGTAATGGATAGTTGCCAACAGAAACAGTGGGATCAGCATAAGTGCAGGTAACATCAAGCTGTGTGGGAGGCAAATTGGGAAAAAAACCTAGTATGGCAATAACAATTATTAATAGAGCTTGGTGAAGACACTTGTGGCTAAGGGAGATTCTGGGGAGGTCAGGACAAGAATAACAGAATTGTGCTGGATAATCACAGGTAAATAAATAGCAAGCAGTGTGGGGGAGCATAGCAATTATTATTAGTTGAGAAAGGAGAATGGAGAGGAAGCCAAGGACAGAGGGATTCCTTGTCAGAAGGATCAGAAATTATAACTGTTGGCTGGCCCAGTGGCGGGGAGGGCTGAGGCGCTGGACGCCTTACCTTGCGCTGCACCGGTGACCCGTGTTTGGGAATGAGCATGGGTTGCTGGGGCGTTGGCAGGGTGGAGAAGGATTGAGCATCCGATGAACTGTTCTCCTTCACCGCAGAGGGGGGGTTTCACGTCCTGCTGCCTGATTGCCCCCCCATGGAGGCTGGGGGTCAGGGCATGGGGTGACAGCTCAGGAGGAGTCTGGGTGGATGCCTGGAGCAGGAGCACGTGGACACATGCGTGTCTCCCTCCGCTGGCGTCACTGCATGCCCGAGATTCCAAGGGGATGAAACCAGCAAAAATATGGCACCTCTTGTGCGGTTTGATGGCGATCCATGAGTGTTCACTGGGCTGCGCTGGCACCCACACTGGATCCATGATGGTGGGGAGATGGGGGCTCCCTGCCACCCCACTGCGGGGGATAAGCTGCAGGGGTTTGAGGGTGCCAGTGTGCGATTCTGGTAGAAATGGACAGTGGCTGGATTCCGGCAGGATGCGACAGATATAGGGGATGCAGAAGGTGGCCAAGGAGGGAAAAAAAGAAAGGTTAAAAAAAATTATAAATTATAACTGTACAAGGGTAAGGAGTTAGTGAGTGGGTAAACCCAGACTGTTGCTGGATAACTGAGGGGATGTTGTCCTGTGAGGGAAGGACCAGAAGCACTAAAGAGGTGACTGGGCTAGATAATGTTTATGTGACAAGTGTGGAGTACTAGCAGAAAGAATGGCATAGAATATGGTTTGAGGGATGGGAGCTGGTTACATGGAGAGGTAAATTAGGGACCGGAACAAGAATGGGAGGTGTGGTTATGTAGAAGAGCAGTAAGGGCAGTGAGGGAGGAGGCATTTCTGATGGAGGGGGGAGGGTGTTCTACAGCTTGGGACAAGGATATGAGAAGGTAGACTGACTGACTGTGGAGGATGTGTGTGGTTGGGCCACGGGTCTAGGACCAGAGATGCGGAGGTGGTAGGGGGTTATGGTGGGGGTAGAGAGAGCAAAGGAGAGGTAGGGGTAAACCAGAATTTGGCTATGAAAGAAGAGCGATGGCAATGCATGTGGCACAGTGCAGTTACAGCAGTGCATGTGGCACAATGCAGTTATGCATGTGTCACAGTGCAGTTCCAGCAGTGCATGTGTCACAGTGCAGTTGCAGCAGTGCATGTGGCACAGTGCAGTTACAGCAGTGCATGTGGCACAGTTCAGTTACGGCAGTGCATGTAGCACAGTGCAGTTGCAGCAGTACATGTAGCACAGTGCAGTTGCAGCAGTGCATTTAGCACAGTGCAGTTGCAGCAGTGCATGTGACACAGTGCAGTAACACCAGTTAATGTGGCATAGCACAGTAATGGCAGTGCACATGGCACAGCACAGTGACACCAGTTAATGTGGCACAGCACAGTAACAGCAGTGCACATGGCACAGCACAGGAGGCAATATAGCGCAGTGGTTTAAGGCTCTGACCTACAAACCTGGAGACCTTGGTTTGAATCCCACAGCCCCCACTTGCATACTGTGCGACTCTGAGCAAGTCACTTAACTTCCTTGTGCTCCCAGGTTGCACCTGTAAACAAGCATTCAGCTTAGTGTGTCTCTCCTGGTTAAACCAAAATGCCAATGTGGCATAGCATAGTAACAGCAGTGCACATGGCACAGCACAGTGACACCAGTTAATGCGGCATAGCATAGTAACGGCAGTGCACATGGCACAGCACGGTGACACCAGTTAATGCGGCATAGCATAGTAACGGCAGTGCACATGGCACAGCACGGTGACACCAGTTAATGTGGCACAGCACAGTAACGGCAGTGCACATGGCACAGCACGGTGACACCAGTTACTGTGGCACAGCACAGTAACGGCAGTGCACATGGCACAGCATGGTGACACCAGTTAATGTGGCACAGCACAGCAACGGCAGTGCACATGGCACAGCACGGTGACATCAGTTAATGTGGCACAGCACAGCAACGGCAGTGCACATGGCACAGCATGGTGACATCAGTTAATGTGGCACAGCACAGTAACAGCAGTTCACATGGCACAGCACAGGAGGCAATATAGCGCAGTGGTTTAAGACTCTGACCTACAAACCTGGAGACCTTGGTTTGAATCCCACAGCCCCCACTTGCATACTGTGCGACTCTGAGTAAGTCACTTAACTTCCTTGTGCTCCCAGGTTGCACCTGTAAACAAGCATTCAGCTTAGTGTGTCTCTCCTGGTTAAAAGAAACCAAAACGCCAATGTGGCATAGCACAGTAACAGCAGTTCACATGGCACAGCACGGTGACACCAGTTAATGTGGCATAGCATAGTAACGGCAGTGCACATGGCACAGCATGGTGACACCAGTTAATGTGGCATAGCATAGTAACGGCAGTGCACATGGCACAGCACGGTGACACCATTTAATGTGGCACAGCATAGTAACGGCAGTGCACATGGCACAGCACGGTGACACCAGTTAATGTGGCACAGCACAGTAACGGCAGTGCACATGGCACAGCACGGTGACACCAGTTAATGTGGCACAGCACAGTAACGGCAGTGCACATGGCACAGCACGGTGACACCAGTTAATGTGGCACAGCACAGTAACAGCAGTGCACATGGCACAGCACGGTGACATCAGTTAATGTGGCATAGCACAGTAACAGCAGTGCACATGGCACAGCACAGTGACATCAGTTAATGTGGCACAGCACAGTGACACCAGTTAATGTGGCACAACACAGTAACAGCAGTGCACATGGCACAGCACGGTGACATCAGTTAATGTGGCACAGCACAGTAATGGCAGTGCACATGGCACAGCACGGTGACATCAGTTAATGTGGCACAGCACAGTAATGGCAGTGCACATGGCACAGCACTGTGACATCAGTTAATGTGGCATAGCATAGTAACAGCAGTGCACGTGGCACAGCACGGTGACATCAGTTAATGTGGCACAGCACAGTAATGGCAGTGCACATAGTACAGTGCAGTGTTGGCAGCACATGGTGCACAGACTAGTACAATGACAGCCATAAGCGTGAAACAGTTCAGTGCCACCCTAGCCTGCGCTATCACCAGGCCTCCACCTGGTGGCAGTCAGAGGTCAGGAACAATAACCCCCCGGAAAACAAAGTAGTCCCTTAAATTCTCTATTCTATTCTCCCCCCCTCCAGTTGACCCCCGGCAACCAGAGTCCTCTTCCAAACTCTGGTCACCGGTGTGGAGTGAGGTGTGGTGTGCAGCGCTTCAACCCTCATCACCATGATTCTGAAATATATCTACATATAATCATCCTGATGGCAATTAATTTGCATTGTCCCATTAAATGTCATAACAACAAGCACTATAAGTAGAGGGTTTTGCATCCACATTACGCCCTGAGAAGATGCATACAGCATTCGCAAAGTGTTAGCTGTTAGATAGATAGATAGATAGGTAGATAGATGGATTGATACTGTCTGTAAATAGACAGATACTCTGTAGAGAGAGATAGATAGATAGATAGATAGATAGATAGATAGATAGATAGATAGATAGATAGATACTTTATTTCTATAGCGCCCCTTTCTGGAGGCTCAGAGCGCTTCACAAGTAAATCACAATACAACAATTTAAAAATACACCTAAGATATAAAATTAAAACCGACATCATTATGTAACCAACATAATATATAAAACTATCTATCCAGTCAATTACAAATCAGCTCATGTTATCTAAAAATTTAAATTAAAAGCCTGGATAAATAAATAGGTTTTTAGACCTTTTTTGAAGGTATCCATTGAGGGTGCCTCCCGTAGTTGTTTAGGTAATGGATTCCATAGGGTAGATACAGCCAGTGTGTTGGAGTGTGTAATGCTGTCAGTTGAATTCAACAAATGTTATTACTATTCTGCAACACAGCAGTGGTGTCCTTTTGTGTTTGATGAATGCTGATGAACTTTGAACCCACCTCTTATAACTGTTAGAGCCAGAAGTGACCATATTGACATACATGTGTAGTGGGCAGTGCGCAGAGTCTTTCTTGGCATAGGCTAGGTCTGGGAGTCTGCAGCAAATTGGGGGGGGCAAACCAGATTCCAGGGCTGCCTGTGTGGGAGGTGAGTGGGACGTCAGGTGCTAACAACAAAGGCTGAGTGGGATCAGTATACATCTACAAGTTATTGAGGGAAGGGGATGCTGTGGAGTCTGCCATTGAGGGGGCAAGGAGCATGCTTCTAAGGCTGTGTGGGCCACAGGAGTATAACGCCGGGGCTCAGTAGAGTTCAATTATGAGTGGTGGATGGTTCTTGGTGAGTGGGGGTGCAGAGTGTTGTATGGTGTGTGTCAGGGTCCTTTGAGAAAGGAGGTGCACAGAGGCCCAGGAATGGGGGCCAAGGTGGAATGTGGGTGTTGGAGGTGCCCAGGAAGAGCAGGTGTCCAGGGGCCAGGGAGATACGTCTGGGGGCCTGGGAGGGAGGGGTGTCCAGTGAGAGAGATGTGTACAGTGAGGTCGGGGCAGGAGGTGTCTAACTAGGATGGGTAATGATTTTTTTTTTCAAATTGAATAAACTTTATTGTTATAAAGAAACAAAAACTTTACAATTCACAATTATTAATCAGTTGAAACATAATATATAGGAACGATAAGTCCAGAAACCTGTCCAGGGAAGTACAGTTTACATTAAGAGGAAAAGAAACAAAAATAAAATCCAACCCACCCTCCTCCTATCAAATCCTCCTCCTCGCCCTCCCACCCTGCCTTTCCACCAGAGGATAAAGAGGGAATCATACCAGGGTAAAAGTGAATTGAGAAGTTCGATCCCAATCTGTTGGGTTATACACAGAGATAGGCCATATAAGAGGACTAGATTTACACTCGGATTGTTAGAAGGGTCCATAATAGTTCCCAAACCTTACTGTATTTTGATAAGTTGCCAGTCATATTGGCAATGGTATGCTCTGCTTGAAGGGTGAACAGTATTTCTTTGTACCATTCAATAAACTGAGGTATAGACTGATCTAACCAGTGGCGTAGAATAATCTTTTTTGCACATGCTGAGGTTAGTGCCATGTGGGGTTGTTGATTTCTATTTGATTGCGCTGGGAGTATAGCCTAGAGGTTAGAGTAATGAGCTGTGAACGAGCTTGGTACATCCATTAGACCAGAGTTTGATTCTCACAACCTCCACTTGCATACTGTGTGACTCTGAGTAAGTCACTTAACCACCCAGTGCTCCCAGGTCACCCCTAAAAACAGCCACGTGTGCCTAGTGGGCCTTACCCGGTTACCAAAGACTTACATAAATAAATAAAAAACGAGGGTGTTGGTATAATCGCCTAAGATCCAAACAGTCAGAGTGAAAGCCTCAGACAAACCGAGTAGTGGATTCAACCAACTCCCGAGCACAAACTGATTCCCCATGGGGGGGCTGCTTTTTCACAGAACCACAGTATATGAATTAGAGTGCTAGGTTCCTTGCCACATCTGGTACAGGTGTCAACAAACAGTCTGCCCATTTTTTGTAACTTAACTGGGGTGTAGTAAAGGTTGTGAATTATATTGAACTGCATGAGCCGGTATCTATCCCACTTTAAGAATTCATACATGTGCTTCCAGAGAGTCGGCCAGTGTCTAGGTGCTATGGGGGGATGGAAGGAATTGATCCCTACTATAGAACTGTTGCCCCTCTTGGGAAGCCAGGGACTCTTGCAAAGACCGGTAGTAATATGAGATGTGATGTAAGGAGGGAGCCTATTCAAAAATAGAGAAGATTAAGTCCCCTAGTGGACTACATCATTGCCTAAGACTTGTAGGAGCATGTGTGATACCTGAAAGTAGCGAAAACAAGTAAAGGAGGGCCAGTTATACTTGGTCCTTGCCTCCTGAAAGAGTAACAACTTCCGGTGGCCCATAAGACCTTCAGTATTGAAGATTCCCATGTTGGGCCAAAACATCTTGGAAATTGATTTGCCCACTATGTATAAGGTTGGATTCTCAAAAAGGGGTTGAGTTATGCCCCTGTATGGATGAATTTTCAATAAAGAACAAAGTTGAGCATGAATCTTCAAGGAGGCTGCCAAGGGCGTGTCCCACAGGGGTTGAGAGAGATGTTTTCTGGGAAGGTAAGGGAGTGATTGTATATTAATCTCATTGGAATAGCATAAAGCCCTCTCTATGTCCACCCATTGTGGAACACAGGATGTGTAAGGGTCAACCTTAGCCCTTCCCAACCAATGGGAAAGTTTATTAAGGTGTGAGGCTAAATAATATAAAAAAAAAATTAGGAACCTGAAGCCCACCATCTAACTTATTACACATTAACTTTACCAGGCTTCTATGGGCAGTTTTACCTTGCCAGATGAATGCAGAAATTAGTCTATGGACTCGGTTAAACCATTTTACAGGAAGAGCATGATTAAACATCTGAAGGGGAAACAGTAGCCAGGGTAGGATGTTCATTTTAACGATATTCAGGCAGCCCCACATAGAAAGGAGTAATAGGGACCAGCGGTCTAGGTCAAGTTTAATACATTGCACCAGTATGTCCAAATTGAAATGTTGCATTGTTGAGAAAGAGGTACTGAGATATATCCCCAAATACTTTAATTGATCTTGTCTCCAGGAAAGACCCAGGTGTTCTATGTCTGCCCCGAAGATCAGATTATGAAGGGGCATGACTTCAGTCTTAGCTAGATTTCGTTTATAATTAGACAGGCTATCAAACTGAGATATGATCTGCAGGGCAGCAGGCAGGGATGCAGAAGGGGAGGAGATGTACAGAAGAATGTCATATACATAGATGAAAAAATTACTTACCATAGTAATCTTATTTCTTCCCAGTGATGTTCAGATATTTATAACTTTATGCAGTAAGCCTGGAGGGTTGGACTGCCCGGAGAGATGGAACACATGCAAATGAGTAGAATTCTTTTCACATGAGCATCTTTCAAATACTGCCTCTACCAACTATAGTGTTCTAACCTCTTCAGATTTGTGAGAAGCCTGGAAGTCAGGCATTAGGAAACTAATGTAACTAATATTCTATAAAAGAGGGGTTTCCCCTAATATTTTTTTTTTATTTATTTAGTTGTTTAACCAGGTATAGCACACTAAGCTGAAAGCTTTTTTACAGGAGCGACCTGTAATTAAAGCACAAAATTTAGAATAAACCTCCAAAGGGAGGATAACTTGAACAAAACCACACCAGTAAAACTCTAAAAGGAGAACACTGAAAACTCCAGTTTAAAAATGATTAAAACAGAGAAATGCAACAAAACAATATGGCTTGGTGGCACCAGCATGCGGAGTGCAGAGGCTGAAGTTCTGGAAGGGGAGGAAAGGAGGGAAGTTATGAATATCTGAGCATCACTGGGAAGAAATAAGATTACTATGGTAAGTACTTTTTTCTTCTAACCCCAGTAATGCTCAGGATATTCATAACTTTATGCAGACTACCAAGCAGTACCACTGGAAGTGGGCACATAACTTATTTTGGAAACAGACTCTGTAGAACTGCTGTGCCAAACCTAGCATCACCCCTGGATAAAATATCCAGGTTGTAGTGTTTTTTAAAGGTATGTACTGTTTTCCAGGTAGCTGCTTTGCAAATGTCCACCATGAGAACCTCCCTGGAAGCTGCAAGGGTAGCAGCTGTTCCTCCTGTAGAATGTGCCCTCAATCCAGTTGGGTGCTCTTTACCTGCCTTAGTGTAGCAGAACTGAATACACTGGACTATCCACTGAGAAATGGATCTTTTTGAGGCTGGTTTACCCTTTCCTACATCCCCATATGTAAGGAAAAGTTGTTTCCCATTTTTCCTATGGTCTTTAGTGGCTGTCATGTAATAGTTGCTAGCCCTTTTCACATCCAGACTGTGTAATCTTCTTTCACCAGAACTGGTATAGTCTGTGAAAAAGACAGGTAGAGTGATTGATTTTTTCAGATGGAAGTCTGAAACCACTTAAGGGAGAAACTGTCTGCTAGTTCTGAGGACTACCGTATCTCTGTGAAATGAGATATAGTCTTGGTCAATGCAGAGACCCTGGAGCTCGCTACGTCTCCTTGCAGAAGTAAAAGCCACTAGGAAGACTGTTTTCCAAGTACGGTATTTCAAGTGGGCAGTAGCCATGGGCTCAAAAGGAGGGCCCATGAGCTTGGCTATACACACATTCAAATCCCAAGCAGGTACTGGTGCCCTGTGAGGTGGGTGTAAATGCATCAGTCCTTTAAAGAATCTTTTGAAAAGTTTATCAGATGCTGCTGACACCTTGGTGCCCACAGAAAGGAAGGCAGATACTGCTGCTAAATGAACCATAAGGGAACTGGGTTGCAAACCTTGTGAATGCAAATGAGTGAGATAGTCCAGGACAACCGAAACTCCAGTGTTTCATGGTATAAGGTTCATGCTGGAACACCAGAGACAGAATCTCTTCCATTTGGAAGAATAAGTTTTCTGTGTGGAGGGTTTTCAATAACCCTTTAAAATATTTAGGACAGTTTCTGAAAGATTTAAATCTGCATACTCTAATTCCTCAAGAGCCATGCTTTGAGATGAAGGGACTTGAGAATCGGGTACAACAATGTTCCCTGATTGGAAGTCAGGAGATTGTGTCTGAGGGGTAATTGTATCAGTTTGCTGACAGACATGGAGAGCAGAAGAGAGTACCATGGCTGCCTGGGCCAATCTGGAGCTATCAAGATCAGAAATGCTGAGAGGGATTTTAGCTTCAGTAACACCCTGAAAACCAGAGGGAAAGGGGGAAAAGCATACAGGTGCCTGCCTGTCTAATCCAAAACCAGGGCATCCAGAGGAACTGTGCCCTGTGCTGGTGGTATACAGCAATATTAAGGTAGCTGGTGGTTCTGGTGGGATGCAAACAAGTCCATCTCTGGAGTGCTCCACCTTCTGAAAAATAACCTGTACCACCTGCTTCTTCAGAGTCCATTCGTGATGGGCCTGATTGATGCGGCTCAGTGCATCTGCCAAAGTAGTGTCCTTTCCTGGCAAGTGAATTGCCTGTAAAGAGACCTTCAGAGAGTATGCCAATGTCCAAATCTTCAGAGACTCTGTGCAAAGGAGGCCTGACCTGGTGCCTCGTTGTTTGTTTATGTAATACATTGTGGTAGTATTGTCTGTTCTGATCTGAACCACCCTGCCCATGAAGAGAAAGCCTTTAGGGCTAGTAACACTGCTCTTAGTTCCAGTAAGTTTATGTGCTGAAGGGACTCTGTTACTGACCAGATTCCCCAAGTCATGTGCTTTCCTAAGTGGGCTCACCAGCCCAATAGAGATGCGTCTGTTGTGAGTACCAAAGAGGGGTTTTCTCTCTGGAAAGGCACTCCTTGCCTTATATTGGATTCCTGTTTCCACCACAAGAGGGCCCTTAATAGTGGCCTTGTCACTGGTATAAGCTTTGAAAATGGGACTTTTTTCTGATTCCAGTGAGCCCTTGGACTGTGCTTGTGGATGCAGCCATATGACCTAGTAGCTGCAGAAACTGTCTTGCAGTTCTTAAGCTGTTCAGGACAAAGGAATTTGCTATTAACTGAAGACTTTGCACCCCATCTAAGAGTAAAAAGGCTCTGCCCTGAAGTGTGTTGATTTCTGCCCCTATAAACTGCAAAGTTTGAGCAGGGGTTAGGACTGATTTTGTTTGGTTTATTATGAAACCCAGAGACTCTATGAGGTCTTGGGTGATTTTTAAGGAGTTCCTTACTTGGTCCGGTGAGTTTCCCACCACCAGCCAATCATCTAGGTAAGGGAAAACAGTCATTCCCTGTCTTCTTCGATATGCCACTGCAGCAGCTAGGCACTTTGTGAATACCCTTGGTGCTGAGGAGAGACTGAAAGGAAGAGCTGAAAACTGATAGTGGCCTGATGGGAGCCTGAATCTGAGATATTTTCTGTAAGATTCCTTTATGTGGATGTGGAAATAGGCGTCTTTCAAGTCCACTGATACCAGCCAGTCCTCTTTTTGGATTGTTGGCAATATTCGAGCCAAAGTTACCATTTTGAACTTTGTTTTTTTTCAGATGCTTGTTCAAAGCTCTGAGATCCAGTATTGGCCGCCACTCCCCACTCTTCTTTGTTGTTAGGAAGCATCTGGAGTAAAAACCCTTTCCTCTCAGGGTTGTAGGGACTAATTCCACTGCTCTGAGATGTAACAACTTCTGAACCTCTGCTTCTAGCAATGCCCTCTCCACTAGAGGAGGTGAGCAGTAAACCCTGGTTTTCTGTGGAGGAAAAGATTTGAAGTCCAGAGACAGACCCTGACCCACTATCTCCAGCACCCACTTGTCTGTGGTAATGTTTAGCCAAGCCTGGAAGAAGTGGGAGAGTCTGCCTCTGACAGGGAAGGAGGAGGTGGCCTGATCCTCAGGGGTTTTGCTTTGGTTGGGGCTGAGGTTGGGTCTGAGAACCAGTGCTGGAGCCCTTTCTACCCCTACCCTGAGAGTATCCCTGTTGTAGATACTGTTGGTACTGGGGCACGGCTACTGGCTGGAAAAAGGGTCTGGTCATAAAAGATCTTCCTCTGCCCCCCCCTTCCATAGGGCTTAGTGGACAGTGAAGCACGCTCTTTAGCAGAGTTGCTTCTATAGGTGGCCTTATATTCATCCAATTTTTTCATATATGCAACTGTGGATTCCCCAAAAAGAGAGTTTCCCTCCAAAGGAAAATCCAGGGCCTTGGATTGAGTATCCTGAGTAAGGTTTCATAGGTTTTTTCAAGCTAGAGAACAATGAGTCCATAATGCTTGCCTTTTAATTTTTAACTATAATTACATATATTTGTCTTTATCTGACATCACCTGATCCAAGGTGTTTTTGAATATATCCATATTTGCACTTTCTACTACAAAAGTAGGAAGATTATTCCATATTGGGATTGATCTTACACTGAACCAATTTTTTCTCCTTAATGAGTTCCATTTTCCAGTCAGTAACTGTTTGTTATGTCTACGACTACTAAGTCTGAATTTGGATTCAAATAAACCTATCCCCTCAGTAAGTGCAGAGTCTTGTAGTAGGCCATAAATGAGGCATAGATCTCCTCTAAGCCTTCTGTATCTTAAGGTAGACAATTTCAAGTCTTTCAGCCTATCCTCATAGGATTTCCCTTTCATTCCTACTATTGCCCTACTAAATCATCTCTGTACTCTTTCCATTTTGCGTATGTCATCCTTTGTGTACGGGGACCACACTTGCATGCAATACTCAAGATGTGATCTCACCAGAGCACTATACAATGGCAACAAAACTTCCTCTGTCCTACTTGCCACATGTCTAAATATACAATTTAGATTCTGGTTTGCCTTTTTAACTTGTTTGTTACAATGCAATTTAAATTTTTGATCGGGGGTAATGAGAAGCCCAAGGTCCCTTTATTCTATAGTCTGGTGCAGTGGTTTGTTCGCCAATTTATATGAAAAATGTGGGTTATGTTTTCCCAAATACATCACCTTACATTTGTCACTATTTAATATTAATTTTCTCTCATGGGCCCAATTTGCAACTTCATCAAGAAAGTTTTGCAGGAGAATGTTTTCATCCTTTTTGTTGATAATAGAGCCTATACGGCAATCATTCGAAAACTTTAGGAGCCAAATGTTATCTTTGTTCTATTTTAAAGAAGAAATATAAATAGTAAATAAGCAAGGACCCAGCACTGACCCCTTGGGAACACCACTAGTCACATGTGCCCATCCTGATAGTTCCCCATTTATGACAACTCTTTGTTTCCTATTCCTAAGCCGTTTTATTATCCAATTTACAATGTTTGAATTCAAATTAGCTTCCCATAGGACATTGATAAGTTCTAAATGTGGGATTTTATCAAATGCTTTTGCGAAATTAATGAACACTAAATCCACCGAGTAGCCTTTATCAATTTCTTCAGTAACCTTATTATAAAAGGTCAATAGGTTGGTTAGGCATGATCTTGATTTGGTGAAACCATGTTGGTAGTTATCAGTAAGTTTACTATGATTTATATGTTCCAAAATAAATTCCTTAACAAACTGTTCAAGGAGTTTCCCAATTAGTGATGTAAGACTTATGGGTCTAAAATTTTCTGGCTTGTTTGTAGGCCCTTTTTTGTGTATAGGGACAACTGTTGTGACCCTCCAATCATTTGGAACTTCCCCGATATCTAATGAATGTTGGAATATATTAGTCAGGGGTAGATAGATCTCCTTTGCAAGTTCCCTTAATACCCTTGGATTAATATCGTTTGGACCAGGGGATTTGTTGATATTTATTTTATTAAGTTTACCTAAAACATCTTTGGACTGAATTACAAATCTGCCAGGTATGGAGCCATCCAATTCTTTTATTTCACCATTGGAAGTAATATTGAAAACTGAAGAGAAATATTGATTCTGGATATCTGCTGTTTCATGTTTATTTGCTACACATCCAGATTGTGTGGTAAATGGGCCTATAGTCTTTGAATTACCTTTAGTTTTCTTTATATAAGAAAAAAAGGATTTTTTGTTGTCCTTCACCCTTGATGCTAATTTTAGTTCAAATTGGGTTTTTTCTAGTCTTATTTTAGTTTTTATTGTTTTTAATAAATCCCTATATTTCAAATTAAGATGCGTGAATCCTTTTTGAATTTGTTTATATAGTTTTTTTTCTATAAATTAAAGTTTTTATTTTAGGGGACATCCATCCAGGTGTAGGTTTGTGATTTAATTCATATTTGATTTTAGTAGTAATATTTGTTTAATAAGATCCTTCAATTTGTTAGCCAATAACTGCCATTTAGCCTCTACTGATGTTTGTAAATAAAACCTGCCAATCCCAGCATCTTATGATATTTTTCATGTTTACAAAGTTAGCTTTGGTGAAATTTAAGACTCTAGTTATACCAGTAGCTGGCATGTATTTACTATTTGTAATTTGAAAATTAACCGTATTATGATCGCTGTTACCTAATGGTGCTTTAACATCAATTTGGGTTACACAATGGGCAATATTTGTTAGTATAAGATCTAATATTCTATTGCCCCTAGAATTATTTTGGACCAGTTGTTCCAATCCTATTTCATTGAATAACTCCACAAAACATCGATCAACTTTATCTACTGCGGATGCATGGTCCCAATTTACACTGTTTAAATTAAAATCCCCCATAATTACATAATTTTTTGATGGGTCAAGGTGTTTAAGATAATGTAATAATTTTCCATCATTATCAGGATTCATGGAAGGAGGTCTGTATACTAGACCCAGGATAAATGGTGGGCCTATCTGGGGTTTTATTCTTACCCACAGAGTTTCAAGATCAGTACCATCAATGATTTCTTCGCTATCAATTAATTGATGGACATATATAGCTACCCCTCCACCTTTTCTGTACTCTCTATTTTTAAAATATAGATTGTGTCCCTGGATACCTTTATCCCAGGAATCGCTATCATCCCACCAGGTCTCAGTAATAAGGACAATATGAATGTCATTCATCCCAAGGTATAATTTGAACTCATCAGACTTGTTTGTTAGGCTTCGTGCATTTAAAAGAACCCCATTTCAACCATAATCTTTTATTTTGTCGCAGTTTTTCCTATTTCGGGGTAAAGCATTGGGCTTCCCCCCCTCACCCAGTTTAAAAGAAATGCTATTACCCTGTTGATTTTTTTAGCCAGCATCCTGGTACCAATCTGGCTAAGGTGAAGACCATCACTTTTATAACATTTAATATTCTTAAAAGTCTGAGTATTATCCATAAATCCTATGTTTTCTATCATACAAAATTGTCTTAGCCAAAAATTCAGTTGCTTAGCTTTTTCATTTTTGTATGTCTGATTTCCTAGTAATGGTAAAATACTGGACAAAATGATGTCTCCCCCTCTTTCTTTGATCCTTAAAACAATTTTTTTATAGTTTTCCTGGATATCTGTCAGGGCACATTTGGATAGATCATTCACTCCAACATGTAGGATAACTAATGGTTTGTGTGTGTTTTCAAGTAACCCATCTAGTAGTCTGACAATATCTCTGGTTTTAACCCCTGATAATGAACTTACAGTTGTGTATGCCTTTCGCCCTTCACATACAATAGTGTCAATTCCTCTCAGTATCGAATCTCCTATCACTATAACATCTCTTTCTGTAGTAGTTTTTTTACATGTTTCAGTGGGAAGTGATGCACTAGTGTAAACATTTTTTGTTACACAGTCTCTAGGGGTCTGGCTTTTTAGAGGTTTGATGTTTTCATCTGCCAGTACTTCAAATTTGTTATATAAACTAATAGGTTGTATATAAGTTTTAAACACTTCACATGGAGTGGATGTATTAGGTTCTTGAACTTTATGGACATGGGGGAGATTTTTAATTGAGGTCTTCTTATGAATATCATTTTGTTTCAAATTTGCTTCTACATCGTTCCCATCAATGGTTTGCTGATGAGATATTTGGACTTGGGGGGGATTTGTTTCTAGGGGTTTCTTTATTATGTGTTTCAAAGTGCTTAATACTTGCTTCCTTGACTGCATCATCAATGAATAGTTCCAGAAGCATTATTTCTTTTTGTGTTTCCAACTTTTCTTTTAGATTACAAATTTCCTCTTGTAATGTTGTAATCATTTTACATTTTTCACAAATAACTTCAAGATCCAGCATATCCTCCACATACATTAGACACTGTACACATACCTTTCTTTTTATACTTCTGCCTTTTTTATTTCACCTGTGCCATGTTTGTAAATAGTTCTTTATACTCAGTATTCAAACAATAATTAGTTTTTTTTAAGCTGCCCAGCAAACTTACCCCATCAAGGTCACAGTATCACAGCAGACACAGCAGACACGCACAGATGCACGTGTCTCTGCGGCATCTCCGAGCGCTGCGATGCACACCCCGCTCACAGCAGGGTTCTCTAATATATCCAGAAATGCCCCTGAAGTTGATTTAGAGGGTCACAGTTATTTAAATCAAAATAGTGCAATAACTAATGTTTTTTAGCTGTGCAATGTCCAGATATGTGAGCAAGATGCTAGGAGTGCTGTAAAAGTGAGTCGAGGAGCGAGCGTTTGAAAAACGCGATCGCTTTCCCAATATAGACCGAATGCTGGTCTTTCAGCCTGGATACCTCAGAGGGGTAGCAAACAGGGCTCCAACAATTTAGAATCTAATATCACAATTTATAAAACAATATCAGTTTCATTCATATGTAAGACACTAGAACACTTTAAAAAATGTATATTCTCCCTTCTAAGCTGTCTATTGCAGCTCCCACAGCCATTTTGTTATTACAGCTAGCTTGTTGATTTATCTGGTTAGTGGCCCTGAGCCAAGTGAACCTTCTCTGTGCCACGGTGTTAGCCATCCATCTGGCTGCAGTGTCATTAGAATCAGCATCCATCTGGAATTGGTACTTAGCCACCTCCAGCCCAAACCTGGCAGTTTCAGCCAGGTATTCAGACAAGGGTGAAGGTGCTTTCATGGAAATGTCCAGTACCAATCGCCACAGGGATTTTTGATACTGGGCAGCATAAGCTTGAAAAGTAGCCTGTCTCATGGCCAAAGAGGCTGATAAATAGCCTTTTCTGGCCATGCTATCCATTTTTCTGGAGTCCTTGTCCGGAGGGTGGGAGGACAGGGGGACTCTGGCTTTGTCGCAGGTTGCCTGCTGTATAACCCCTTGATGGTCAGGATGGGAGAAAAGAAAATCCGCTCCTGTCCTGTCTAACTGATACTTTTCATCTATTCTCCTATCAATAGGAGGAACAGAATTAGGGGTTTGTAGAAGCTTCAGGGTGTCCTTTTTGACATTCAAGTATTCAATTTCCTCCTCAGCCTCAATCTGCTCTGTGGTAGCAATATCCAGAGCATCTGCCATTCTTCTTACAAATGTAAAATGTGAGGAGTAATCCTATGACACCCTGGGAGGAGAACCAAAATCCTGCTCAGGAGATACCTCTGGAGGAATTGGTTCATCTTCCTCTTCAAAATATTGCTCCACCTGTAAAGAGGGCAGAACTCCACTGCTGGCCTGGGGACCCTGGATAGGGGCAGGCTGCTGGGGAACAATGTTTTGCAGTGCCTGAATAATTTTAAAAGCCTGGGCTATCTCTTGAGCCGAGAGCATAGCAGGCATCTGAGCAGAAGTCCCTGGTTTAGCAGGGGAGGATTCTGCATGCTTGGTTTTCTTGAGTTTCTTTGAGGGAACTGGAGAGTCAGATGGTTCTTTCCCTCTTTTTGCCCCTTTTTCACCCATATCAG